>CP087208.1:2400000-3000000 GCA_020912385.1 Neofusicoccum parvum | reverse complement strand
CCTTGGCCACATCATTGACATGAACGGAAGCCCCGATGTCGGGTATATTTGCTTTGGTGCCGAGCAAAGGGCCCATGACGTTGACATTCGTCCCTTTGGAAACTTCTTCCTTCGCAGTGTTCAGCTCATTCGCGCCAATGACGACACTGGGTAAGACGTTTATGACGTCGAAATGAGGCTTCTTGTCTCTCATGAATTCATTTGTGGCTTGTAGCGCAAGGACTTTTCCAACTGCGTAAGCGTGCAGGGGCGACTGAAAGTCAGCCGGAGCCTCCGGTAGGGTGTAGGTATCATTTTCTCGGCAAAGGTTAGTTTTAGGAATGAAGAAGACTAGGGTATGATCAAATTACCAGTGAAGATCTTGTCACCCATAGACTTCATGTATTCCGCGGACAACATGGTTGCAACTGAAGAGGTGATGATGACCCTCTTGATGGACGCAACCTGTGCTGCTGACGACAGAATGGCCACAGTGGCTTTGATTGCAGGATCAACAATGTCTCGCTTAAGATCGTCGCTCTGAGCAGATTGTCACTTAGACTGTGTTCAAGAGAAGGAAATCTCGCACACTTACAGGACTCGGAAGAGGAGACGCCACATGAATAACTCCGCTTGCTCCGTCAAGAGCTCCCTCGAATGCGCCCGATGCAAGGAAATCTCCGACGACGATAGTCTCCAAATTTGCCAGGAATCGATTGATAGATTTGGCGCGTCTCAGCTGTTCCGCTTGCTCAGCTCTTCGGATTATCGCCCGCACACGATAACCTCGAGCAAGTGTCTCGACAAGAGTGCGAAACCCCACATGGCCAGTAACCCCAGTAATCTGTGAATTCTTAGTTCTGGCTCTAGGATACAATCCACACTGGCTATACGATCAACAGAACCGGGGCGATTTCTTACAACAATCAATTGTCCGGACATCTTGAATCAATTCTTAGACCGTCTGGTGCGGAGTTCAAAATGGCTTTCTGTTGTATTTCATAAGTGTCGCCAGCGTTTATATAGCATCAGATTACTTTTGAAGAGTAATCAACATACTTCAGTCGGACAAATAGAACCCCGATCTTGAAGGCCGAGGAAGCTGCCTTTTAATGCCGGGGAGGATGTGATCGGCGATAATCGGGTGCTAAAGTCGTCGTTTAGATTAGGCTCACCAGCTACGCTGCCTGATAAAACTATAACTGGATCTCCTTGGATTTAAGTTTGCCGCTCAAAATTACTTTACCTACATGTAGGTTTTTTGCCGGGTGGGTACTTTCAACACTCGTAGTATCCAACCCCATAATAAACAACCGACTGCGGGGCTTCGGAATATCCAATTCTTGTTAAGGGGTTGAAACACTGGCATAAATTCTAAAGACGGAGAAGAACTACAAAAATTGTCTGTGATTACTCCACATACACGATCGGCGAGTTGAGTAATCTCATAGAATTCGGCTTGCTACGGCTTCTGAGAGAGTTGCTATTGAACTAGGAGTGGTACTTAAGCATGCTGTTTTCCTCTATGGAGGTCTCTAAGTCATTTCGTTGACATCCCACATCTCAACTCATATTTGAAATTCGAAACGCAGCTCCTCAAGATGCCTAAATGGACAATTCACCACCCCGACAACGTCTTCACGGACTTGAATGAGAGGCAAGCTTTGGCGCAAGCCCTCACGAAGATGTATACCGACGTCGGGCTTCCACCTTTCTACGTTGCGGTTATATTCATCCCGCACAAGTCAGGTGCTATGTATCGAGGAGGTGAATCCCAGGTACTACCACACGTTCAGAGATTGACTGCCGTGACGAGACTTACGATTGAGCCAGCCTGATCTGGAAAAACCACCCTACATCTACCTCTCTTTCACCCATGTCGCGAAACACTTCGAACCCGGAGAGAGCAAGGAGAAGACCAAATTCATGGAAAAGGTCACAGAGATCCTAAAGCCGTTCATTGCCGACAAAGGCTGGGATTGGGAGATGGACGGGGAGGAGCGTGACCTGTCCTTCTTGCTGATTCAGGGTTTGAAGATTCCCCCCTACGGGTCTGAGGTGCAGAAGCTGTGGGCCCGTGAAAACCGTCCGACGCCCTACAAACTATAAACAGGCAGGAAACCGTGTGTAGGGAAACCGTGTGTACAACTAGCCAAAAGCAGATAGCGCGAGAGCTGGAAATAGGTCGGGCACCTTTCTTCTCTCCTCCATACATGCCAACAATCCAAGCACCTTTGCCACGTCCGATTTCCACACCGTGGGTCCATGGGGTAAATGCTTTCTGCGGACTTCAAGGACTCAACCAAACTGTTCCCAAACGTGACCTTCTGAGCCCCTCACTAATAGCAGCAGGGTAAAGGAGTGTGTCAAATGTGGAGCTCCGACGAGAAAAGTTAGATGATGGTGGATGAAGTGGACTCATTTGAGGCTCTGAGAATACTTCTTGTCAGCAGAGAACCGCAATATTAAACCTAGAGTTTTCGAACAGAGCGACTTCTGCAGAGTCGTGTATTTAAACACCGGCAAGTGAAAATCAGGGCTCCCAACAAGCAAGCCAAGCGGCGCTTGGCCCGCTTGCAAGCAGCCAGACCTCCGCTTGGCTTACCAAGCGTTTGACCCGCTTAGCTTGCTAGGCTTTCAAGCGCTTGCTAAGCAAAAGTCGCGATACTTGACATATTGTTACGGCTCTTATACCTAGAATAGGTTTAGTACGCTCTACGGCTCCGCGCCCGCCGCCTTACTAGCCTTACTACCCTCGCTACCCTCGCGTAGGCCGTTCTATAATAGATAATACTTCTTTAGGCTTATCCCGTCTATCTATACGTTATATATTAATCCGTCTTAGTAGCTTTTAAAGGCCTTTTTATACTAAATAGTTAGCTAATATTGCTTAGCAAGCGCTTGTTAAGCAAGCGTATATTTCAGCCTGCTTGTCAAGCAAGCGCTTGATGGGTTAGTTAGCTATCAAGCACGCTCAAAACCATGCTTACTTGACGCACCAAGCAAGCAGTGCTTGTTGGGAGCCGTGGTGAAAATTCCTCAGCTACGTAGATATTTTAAGCCGCTATCTGATTTTCGACGCAGCTGCGCTGTCTGCCTCTGCCCAGATTCTTGGAAGGGGCCCGCCAGCTCCATACAACGGATCTGAATGAGGGATCGGGACTTGCGCAGACGCTTCTGCGAGTTTCTCCGTTTCCTCGGGACCAGCTTTCGCATAGTTCATATCATATCTCGTGCCATCCACCAACGGGCCCTGCGTAGATATCAGATAGGAATTCGTCAGTCACGTCTGGTTTCCGATCGGTCTATCGCAGCGGTGTTGCTTACATCTGGATACAGCCCGACGAACTCGTAGTCATCCTTGTCCTCGAAAGACGCGTGCGCAATGCCCGCCTAGTTCGAATGCGTGAGCGCATGCCTTGACCAGAGCCGGCGAGAAGGAAAGCGGAGGCGATCACTCACAGGAAAGACGAACACGTCGCCCTTTTGCACAAAGAGTTTCAGGCCATACTCCTGCCCTTGCTCGTCGACGTCAGGGTCGATGTCAGACTTTCCCAGCAGATAAACGTTGCTGCCCTTGATAACGCCGTAGCATTCGTGGGCGTTGGAGTGAAAATGGGCGACGTAGTACGCCTTCCATTGGCCGCCCTTCAGCCAGCCGTTTGGCTCAATGGTTGCCAGGATGTTCTCGGGGCTGGTGTCTTTCAGCGCGTCACGGTACACGAGAATCGGCAGTCTTGAGTTGGGTACATGTGGGGTCGGCTTGACCCAGTAGGCTTCCGGCTCGATCTGCCCGGTCGCGGATTCCATGGTGGAGTTTACGGCGCAGGCAACACGATGTTAAGAGATTTGAATAAGACGTCGCTTTTTACGTAGGCATGTCAGGTTTCTGGAGGCTTCCGTTGCTGCTCGTTCTTTTGTAATCAAGAGGGGTTGTATGAGGGTGTGAGGAGAGTTGCGTCACAGATTGAAGGTGGAGGGCTGACATGGATGTTCATCCCACCACTTTCGGGCCAATGATAAGCGTAGGCAACCTGTTATTCTGATAATCTTTTGCGCTACGGGACCGGATCCCATCCCGAGCTCCTAACCCCGCACGAAACGCCTCTTTTTTAGCGGAAAGAGTCCGGATACGCGGCCGACATACAAACACGAGTGTTCCCCATCGTTACAATACACTAAACCATAAACCATACTCGTATCTTCCGCCAATCACACCGAGTTTGAATTGTCGGCGCAAGACCAGGCAGCCGAACCACCGCTTGCGTTGTAGTCGTCAATGATACCGGCAATGGAGCTGTAGGTGCCGGCGACCATGAGGAAGGAACCGGAGGCAATGACGAAGACGCTCCAGCCAACCATAAAGGTCCACTTAAAGGTGCGGTTGATCTTACCCTCCTTCCAGTTGTCGTATAGCCACATGCAGCCCATGGGCTGGAAGCTCATCAGGGTGCCGAAGAGCGCGCCGACCAGTGAGATCAGACCACCAAAGACAGGGACGGCGCTGGCGATGATGTACGCAATGACGGCAACACCGAATGTGCAGCCTAGCCAGGTGGCCCAGTGGATGGCGGAGTTTTTGGTGAGGTGGCGGGAGCCTCGGAGAACACGGATGAAGATGTACTTGGCCGGGAAGTGGGTGAGGAGAGTCGTGGTGACGACCAGTCCCGGCAGGGCCAATCCGTAGCAGACCTTCTTCATGGTCACACCTGCGGAACCAAGAGCAGGCGAAGCGACGTACGATCCGCAGTAGTAGTAGACGACGACGCCAATGGTGATGTAGATGGCGGTCACGCCGGTCTGGCAGACAATCAGGGATCGAGTGTAACGGCGAGGGTCCCGCATCTCGGACACGATGGAGAAGAAGCCGGGCACGCCGGCGTACGCGAATACAAGGGAAGAGAGGGCTGCGACGGCATCTGTGAAGCTCGGTTGATTGAAAAGTTTGTAGTCAGGAACCCAAACACCTGTCTGTGGCGCGGCCGACGGTCGGTCCTGGACACCGACGGCAACGGTAAGTGAGAAGACTGGTGAATGTCAGCACATGCTAAAGAGTACGGGTGAGTTGGAAAGCCTACTCGCAGTCATAATTCCTATCAGGCCAACCCACGCGAGCCATGTAATGCGGCCAAGCGTTTGAATGCTACCGCAACCGAAACCGATTATGGCAGCAACAGCGACGAAGACTGCGGTGCATGTTCCGTGGGTTGAGACAGCGTTCAAACCAATCGAGATACTGAGCATGCCAGAGGCGGAGCAGAAGATCCAGTCTACGCAAGATTAGAGTTTGTTTCTTTGATCGTTGACACTCTACTCACAAAGCACGAATGCAATGGCAAAAGCCTCACGGCCAACACGGCCGAAGAGCAGCCCACCCACATCGTCAATACCATACACCTGAGCATGATTAAGCTTGAAGACACCGACAATGTAGCCGGACCAAGAAGCAATGGCAGCGATAGTGCACAAGCAGATGACACCGGGGATGAGGCCAAGGGTATCGAAGACTGCGGGAATGGAAAGGACACCCAGTCCGACCTGGGTCTTCATCATGAGGGCAACCGTTCCTAACCATCCCACCTGCCAATGGTCAGCACATGCAGGAACTCATGGGTTTGGAAAACTCACATTGCGGTAGTTGGGCCCTTCTTCCGTGATCTCGCCGAAGACTGCATCCTCCTGGATGGGCAATGGATAGGTGTCCCCAACCTTGTTCGAGGGAGTGGGAGCAAGCTCCACGTCTTCTTTCTTCTCGTCGAAATGCGGCGACATGTTGCACAAACTTTGACAATGCACGAGAAAAGGAAGAAGTGTCGGTGAGATGCACGGAAAGATTTAAGATTTGGCCATGGCAGAACCCTAGGTCTGGGATCGGCATCAACGCGCTGGGTTCGAGCGGCTCATATATGTAGCCTCGGGAGACGGGCGGCCTTGGCCGGTGGAGGCCCTATGTCATTCCGTATCGCGCCCTGGTTCAGCTGCGCGAGTCCTGCTCCATCCAGGCGGCCGCCCCGGATCGACGTTGCGTAGCGTGCGTGGGGTGGCTAGCGTAGCCGCCTAACGTCTTTGCTCCAGGCGAAAGTCCAAGCGTTTGCGTCGGGCCAAACTGCGGCGGTGAGGAAATCAAGGTTTCACCCAGCCACCGGGAGGCTTCCCGACGCCGACCGGCTAGCATTCCGAGCGCTTTTGTTATCTAATTATCAAAAGAAACAACAGCCTGATTAGAGAGAAAGCGGCCCCGATGAGGGCGAGAGATACTGAGGCAAAGATAATGCTTGATGAGTGTCATTGCAGTAGATAGAGCTTTATGCTATCGTTCATGATGGAGTTGATATGCTACGAACATCCGATAGGGGCTTGAACCTTACACTTGCGTGTCGTGACTAGCCATATGCCAGTGGTCTCCTACCCTATATCCCAATGGGAAAGGATCAGTTGGGTCAAGCATGGATTGCCTGAAGCCTGTGATCCAAGCTCTCCCCTTCACAGTGGGAAGAACAGCATCGTATTCCCCAACCTTGGCCGTTCCGCGGATCTTGCAAACAAATTCAGTGCCATTGATACTGCGGTGTATGAATGTTTCTCCCTCCTTCAACTGACCCCTAGCATGCAAGACTGCCATGCGAGCGCTGGTGCCGGTTCCACAGGGGCACCTGTCGAACCTGCCCGGGGAGACCACCACAGTGTTCACCGCAACCTTGCTCCCGTCCGGACCCTCCTTCAGCGGTTCCGTGAACTCTAGGATCGTGACTCCACGAATATCTGGATTCTCAGGGTGGACTGGAGTGTACGATTGCTGCACCGCCCTCTTGATCCTCTCGCCAATGCGCACAAGGTCTGCCCCGGACTCGTTGTTGATCGCAAGGCCCACCGAGGATGCATCCACAAGCGCGTAGTGCATGCCGCCCCAAGCAATGTCAACAGATACAGTGCCCAAGCCAGGAACGTCGACCTTGTGGTCCAGGACGTACACGAATCCCGGCACGTTGTCGAACGCGACGGACTTGCACTTGCCGCCCTCGCACTCGGCCGTGATGCCAATCAGGCCTGCCGCCGTGTCCAGCTTGAGCGTCGTCACCGGCTCCTTCATCTCCACCATCCCCGTTTCGAGCAACACGGTAGCCGTGGCGATGGTGTTGCCGCCGGACATCGGAGGGTATTCCTCGCTCTCCATGGTCAGGAACGCGGCGTCCGCTCGAGGGTCGCATGGCGCGAGGATCAGATTCATGCACTGCGAGGATCGGCCCCGAGGCTCTTGTATGAGGAGCTGGCGGACGTCGTCGGCTTGGTCGCGGAAGTAGACTAGCTTCTCGTACATGCTGGAGCATCCGGGAGGGTCTAGGACTCCGCCGACGATGACATCTCCAATCTCCCCTTCGGCGTGGACGCCGACTATGGATATCGTGCGGTTGGATCGCATTGTGAAGCTGGCTGGAGGAAGCGAAGGATCCGAGTTGTGGCAGAACTGATCAGGGCTTGGAGATGTATTGCTGTTACTCGACAGCCAGTGACAGCTCTTATAAAAGCGGTTATTCGTAACTGTAAACACTATTGATGCCCCGCGGGGTAGCATCCGGAGAGGGATGATGATCTTTGCGCATTCGTTATCCATTTCCGGAAAGACTAATCAATATCGCGGAAGTGCAACCGCCTCTCCGAATTGGGGTAACGAGAAACTCAATGTTTGAGCCATATAAGTTTGAAACCTCCCAGGCTGCGGATGATCCCTCCATCCGACGGCGTGGTACGTATCAACATGGCACAAGAAACAACGAGATCCGGGGAGGCAGCTTTGCCTCGATTTCCGACACTGCAAGGCAAGAACGCTATCGTCACGGGCGGCTCTCGCGGCGTCGGCAAGGGCATAGCTCTTGAGCTTGCGAGCCGCGGCGCCAATGTTCTGATAACATACGCAAGCGCAAAGACTCAAGCTGAAGATGTGTCTCGAGAGATTCAGGCACTAGGAGTCGACTGTGTAGCTGTCGCCGCGGCGGGAACCGATCACACTGCGCCGAAGACCATTGTCGACGCGGCCATCCAGAAATGGGGCGTAATTGACATACTCGTCAACAACGCGGCCGCCGGCGGTGAATTCACCCTCCTTGGGACGACGGACGAACAATTCGAGACCCAAATCGCCATCAATCTCCGGTTCCCTCTCTTCCTCGTCAAAGAAGCGGTCCCCCACTTCGGTCGCGCGCCGAGAATTGTCAACATGTCAAGCATGTATTCGAGGAGCGGCCATGCTGGTTGCTTGGTCTACTCTGCTTGCAAAGGGGGCATGGAAAGCGCAACTCGATCGCTGGCCCGAGAGCTTGGGCACAAGTACAATGCCACAGTCAACTGCGTCATGCCTGGCCCTGTCAACACCGATCTGTGGGCAAAGGCGATATCAAATCCAGAGGCACAGGAGGCTTGGAAAGGGCCAATTCGTGATACGCCAGCGGCACCTCGGATTGCGGAACCAGACGATGTGGCGCAGATCGTTGCTTTCCTTTGTGAAGAGCGCAGCCGCTGGACGACGGGGAGCGTTGTGAACGCAACGGGAGGTATGCTGTTCGTGTAACTCAAAATTTTTTTCTTTACGAGCTCGTGTAGTCTGGAATATCATTAATATATCTGGTTCGATTGTAGAAAGCCACAGAAATCCTGTGGTTAACTTTGAGGTTTTCGAACGTTGTCGTACATAGAGACGTTGCGCCCTGACAGGGCTCTACGTATTGCCAAATTCATAAGACACGCTCTTCTTCTGAGATATCCATGGAGTTAGGAGTCTGAACGACTGATATTTCATTAATGACACCTTTTCCTTTGTATCCACCCCCACCCACACCCACAGTCAGCTGCGGTCCTGCACATTACTGTGATGTCTTGATAGATTTTGCGCTCTGAGATGAAATATTTCCGCGTTGTAAGGTCAAGACCGCACCTGGTGCATGTGGGCGTTAATGCTGGTTCACAAATATGGTGTAGTGGCGTAGCTGCGGAGTGTGAATGAGAAGAAAAGAAAAGAGCGTTGGGTGGCGAAGCTGATCCGGAGGTTCCGAGGTTAAGCTGTCGGGTGCTGATCCGATTCTTCGGCTTTGTTTCCGACCATATCTTTGGTATCAGAGGAAGGGCGCAAACCGTTACTGCAATGGTCTTACGTTGAAACGGAAGGCCCCGGCGAGCTTCCCTGTCGGCACTTTGGTGTATGCCGGGCAACTGTTATCTACCCCAGAGAGCATCCGCTCCTGCGTGCTATTACTATCAGGTGATAGCCACTGTCTGGTTTATCTGGACGTCTCTATCTCTTCATGGCCCATCTTTTGACCCGAATGTCATCAAAATACCTACCCGGAGAAGTTTGTATTCGCAATAAGGAATCCCACTGTCCGGAAGGATGGGGATGTATCGTGAGATGGGCAACAGCGTCAATGTAGCTACTTGATCTAATGCATTTCAAGTGAGATCATGGTATGATGCCTCATATTGGATCTGCTTGTGTAATTCACAATGAAGAATCCCTACATGTCATTTGAAGAGCCATTACCATATTAATTGTCGACAATGCCTTGACACAGCTACAGTCGGACGACGCAATCAGCGCGATCCACATTCTGTCCGACCGTGTTATCTAAGGCAACACGAGCTCGATAGTTGAGTTTCAATCCGTCAATTAGGACCCATATGAGAAGATAAGAGAGATGATAAGCCGCTGATGATATATCCTCTTGCATTTGAACAAAAGTGGTACGTAAACATGGTATAAGCTTTGGCCCTTCTAAGCTCTGCCCCAAATTTACTAACAATACATTGGAGTTTAGAATATGTTGATCACAGTTTAGTGATATGGCGTCAAGCCAACCTTCGTTCGTGGCTGTACACAGATAAGTTCATCCATCTGAACTTCAGGCCCTCTGCTTAGTGGCCATCAGGCAACCAACAAAGACAGTTTACCATCAGATCTATCAGCAGAGTACGTATATGGACATTAAAAGAATCTTTCTACATCGTACCGTGCTCACACACTCAGACGAAAGCTTCATCACCTTCCGGCCTCAACAGCAGTCAGCGCCCTGCTCCCAAGCAATTTTCTCCACCCACACCACCGACCCCGCTCCCCTCACGACAAGCAAACCCTCCCCCCGGGCTCCCCAGCCGCAACCCTAAACCCCCTCCCCCCTCCCTCCCCATCCCCCTCGATCCACCCCGCCACAGCCGCATCATCCGCCATCGTCGCCCCGTCCAGCAGCCCCTCCGTCTCCGCCACCTTCAGCTGCGCAACCGCCTGCCACGCGTTCCCGAGCAGCGAGTAGCGCGTCCCGGCCACGAACCACGCGGCGGCGGCCGCCGCGATCGCGAGGCCGCGCGCCCGCAGTGGCGCCTGCACGGGCGCCATGGCTGCGGTGGTGGCGGGGGTGCTGGCCGTGAAGGCGGGTAGCCAGTCGTAGTACGCCATGCGCAGGACGGCGGTGGTGAGGGACTGTCAGGCCAGCGCGGGGTCGTCGGTGGCGGCGAGGACGTCGGTGGCGAGCGAGGCGAGGAGCGGGTGCAGGATGGTGCGGGCGACGGAGACGTTGCTGTGGGAGGCGGTGGTGAGCGTGTAGGTGTTGTCGGCTTGCGGCGCGGTGTAGCAGGAGGCGCACTGGCCGATGATGAGGGAGTGGCGGAGGGCGGAGCCGAGCGGCTCGAGGGTGCGCCAGGCGAGCAGGTTGATGAAGTCGGTGGGTTCGGTGGAGTGGGTGAGGGCGGTGGTGTTGGGCCAGGTTACGCTGCCGCCGAGGACGCGGCATGGGGGGTTTTTAGCGAGGAGAGGTGGGGTTGTGGAAAGGGGGGCTTACTGTCGACAAATTTGTATTCTCTTTGAGGGTCCCATCCGGCCACGTAGGGCTCCATTGCTGCGTCCACGCTGCCTTTATCAAGATCAAACACGTCCGATGAATGCGTCCCTTTGTATGCGGAAGTTAACTGGTCTGACAAGGAGCGTGTGTCGAATTGGCTATTTCTGGTGTTCCAACCAGGTTGTGGCTCAGGGTGATCTTGTTTTCTTGTCGTGCTGATATTAAAGTCTTGCAGATGTTGGATACGGTCACCGCTTGTTGAAGAGTACCTGCGAATACCATCGTTAATTATTGTCAGTATTGGGCGTGCTGGCCCTATAATTGAACCAATACCTACAGTGCATCGTAGCAAGCAGTGACGCTTATTCTAGCACCCGTAGCATCGTATACATCCACCCAGACGCTTCGGTCTCGTGTTTCTCTTTTGGGATTATCCGGGAAAGTGCCGTTGCTGGAGGCACCGGCGTCATTTTGACGTCTCATGAAAAGGAGCATGTGCCCCAATTCAACTTTCCAGGAAGTGCTGGATGTTGATGCGCGAGCTGACCATTTGAGCGCGGTGGAGTTCCATGAGTGGTCCAGCGTCCCATTATTCGTCTGGTCCAAATCATTTATCAGTCCACCATACTGGAGTGGTATTGTAACCACTTGAAAAGCGGAATCTCCATCAGTGTTCAGCCCGAAGAGGTCGATACCAAATTTAAACACCGCATCGTTGTCCTTGGACGCATTAGAGACTAGTATGCTCTTTAGGTCTTCAGGGAGGCTGCCCTGGGTAAATTCTCCTTCAAACAGCGAACCGTTAAGAGGAAATTTTGGGAAAGTTGGCCTAACGCAGGAGACACGAGAATCGAACAGGGCAGCTTTCCCAGAATATTCCGTAAGAACGGCTCTTTCGGTTTCCGACGAGATTGGTAGAAAGCCGCGTATGGTTGGACCCGTGTCTTTTACATGGTCAGGGAGTGTCGGAGGTCTTTCATTCCATTGCAAAAA
Organism: Neofusicoccum parvum; assembly: GCA_020912385.1. Classification (NCBI taxonomy): domain Eukaryota; kingdom Fungi; phylum Ascomycota; class Dothideomycetes; order Botryosphaeriales; family Botryosphaeriaceae; genus Neofusicoccum; species Neofusicoccum parvum. Next base: position 2,988,205 of record CP087208.1, on the reverse strand, counting down.
TGCAGGATAGCTTTTGAATGGGGCAGCGTGCCAATAGTCCACGCTGCGCTCTAGTGTCGTTCTTATGTCGTTGGACAGGTAACTTTGCATGTCGAATCCGGAAATTGAATCTTTCTCTGTAGAAAAGCCGAGGACGTGGCGTGGCCCAACATCCCAAAACAAAAGCGTTGATGTCAATTGGGAAGCGGCTGCTGTTATTGCCAACATGATCAAGGCGAGAAGCAGGGCTTTCTGTCTGCGAAAACTGCTCCATAATGGAATCAGGGACAAGGACGGATCCGGCATTACGAAACGTGTCAAAGACAGTTCTGGAGCTTTGGATAGAGGGACACGGTTTTTCCGGTAACCTTCGATAGCGAGGCTGGCTAGCATTGCCGTCGCTGTGCCAGCCTGTACTGCAACAGATGTGCGGATTACAAGTGCTGACACTGCTATTATCTGTGCATTCCAGCCGTGAACCATGATTTGTCGCCAGAAGTGGTTTCTGTCCCCGCCGAACCATAGGAAACAGAGGGTTGAGACAGCTAGCACGATGCCAAAAAGTGAAACGATACTGGTGTATATGACCCAAAAGCCGAGCCGTCTGTAAATCCCGTGAGAGGCCTTGGTCTGGCGCAATAAGAATTCTGTTTTGGGATCCCTCGACGGTGGGATACCCGACTCGGGCGTATCGGTGAATGATCGGTCCATGATTTCCGGTGTTTCAGTCAGGTTCCTTTGTTTTCTTGGAGGAAGTAAGCGGCACTTCCTTGTGAAAGCGTTCTGCGGCACAAAAATGGTTCAAGTCCATTGACGAGATGATGCTGGAGCCACTGGGTCGGCGGCGTCAAGATGTATTAATGCATCTGAAACCAGAATATAGCGGCAAAGTGTCTCGTCTATTTCTGTCACAGAATCCTTCTCACTAGAACAGCCTCTCGTTGGCGCAGATCGAGGCTGTGCAACGTCACGTTGTGGGGTCGGTCAGCAGCCACAACAGGGATTTTCCTGTACACTTCTGCACTATATTATATTTTAAAGTCCACAGAGCAAATGGGAGGACAACCATAAACGCCTTTAACACAACACACCATCCAACGTTGCCATTGGCTACCCAGCGTGGCGGCAAAATGTCCTGTAAAGATTCACCTGTAAGGCAGGTTGCTACAGTCGCCGGCTAGCGTGAAACTGATTTTGGCTATGAACTGTAGTAATACGAAGGAGTTAAAGCATCCGTCTGGATAGCACTAGTACGAGTTCCGAGGAAATGTTATCGCGGGGTTGTTAATCGGGTCCGGTGATCAAGGGATGGAACCAGTCGCGTTGCCGCGTTCGTGGCGCCAGCGGTCCACCCGACGACGACGCCTGGGCGCGTCAATAGCTGCCTGGCTCACCTAATCTCTCCCGAGCGCCGCCGCGGCTTCCAGACTCTGGTCCACTGTCGCTACTCGCCACCCTGTTGGCCACGATCACGTTCTCCTCCCCACATCTCAATCATCGCACCTATACGAGCAAGACCCGGTGAACCATGCAGCCACATCGACTTCACGAAGCATGGGATGATGAAGACGACTGGACCGGTGTGGCAAGCTCTGCCGAAAGGAGAAAGCGGCAAAATCGTCTAAATCAGAGGGCATCTCGTTAGCTTTGACCCAGGGCCTATCAATTTTTCTAGACACATATTGACACGACACAAGGAAAGAAAAAACACCTGCAGCGATGTGCCGCAGCGGCCTCAAGCCTCACCTCCGGATCAAACGTCGGATGCGAAGCAGAGCCCGACTCTGGTGAAGGCACCTCCATTGAGATTCCGAGCCAGTCTGGTCCCCACGATGCACACCATGCCAATTCACTCGAATGGATGGTTGCATTGAGATCAATGACCCGGCGCAACGCCATCGAGTTCAAACGGCGGATCTACTTGTACCGCAGCCTGCAACTACAGGCACCGAGAAATATCCAGGACCTTGTGCGCATGAACGTCCTCAACGCTCTAGCCAGCAACGCGGTCGCACTGTCCATCCCGTTCCTCGACCTGGACCGCGACGAAGTCGTCTCGCCATTTAACCTCCAGGGCCCCAGACCTGCGGGCGCTCCCAGCTTCCCCTTCTCCGCGCCTGATATTCTCCGCCCTACCGCACTGCAGATCGCCGTTGTCCACCATCCTTGGATCGACGTGTTCCCGATCCCCGGCGTCAGGGACAACATCCTCCGAGGACTGGATGCGGGGCTGCTGGACGAGGACGAGTTGTGTGCGGATTTGTTCGCTGCAGACGACGGCGATGGCGCGCTGGCGGCTCTCGTTGTCTGGGGAGAGCCGTGGGATGCTAGGAGCTGGGAAATCAGTCCGCAGTTCTTGAGGAAATGGGGAGGCTTGCTGCAGGGGTGTCAAGACGTCTTGGAGGCGACGAATTTCTGGCGACAGAAGCGAGGGCAAAGGAGGATCAATTTCATAGCTGATTGAGTCTGGAAGGCCATGGAATGCAGAGAAACACCAGTCATCTATATGCGAAGGAATCTTCGCCGTTTGCCAGAATTTGACAAGGGTGTCAGCAATCGTCGAGACCCATCCTCGGCCGGGGCGTCAGCAGTTGCCGAGGTCCGTCGGCGACTCATTCCAGGCGCAGATTTCATATAAGACCCGTGGCAACGTAGTGTTTTCTATGGTCCATGGCCCATCAACGGGCGTCAAGGCTTGTGGTCGACCGGGGTGTCAGCAGAATAGTGGGCCATAAAGAGGTCTGTGACCAAGGCCAAGCTTGACCAGGGTGTCAGCAACTTGCAGAAGCTTCCGGCGCTAATGCCCAAGTAGACCGAAACTAACCGGTTGTGGTCTACCAGACCACCCTGGTCTCCGGTGGCTATCTTTATATGTTGGAAGCCACGAAAATGCACTGCCGAACGCATCAGTTTGGCCGTCCCTTGGAAGGATTATAAAAACCTCCCGCTCCGTGCAAGTGCATAGAGACGAGCCCAGAGCATTTCAAGCAACTCGACAATTACCGCAAACACTTCACCAGTAAACCGAAAACTGGCAGCAACTATGTTCGGCTGTAACGCCAGATTTCGTCCAGATCAGGATATCCCTGATCTCAATGGAAAGGTTATCATTGTCACTGGAGGCAACGCCGGTTTGGGCCTGGAGACGGTACGACAATTCGCAAAGCACAACCCTGCCCGCATCTACCTTGCTGCGCGGTCTAAGGAGAGGGGTGAAGCAGCCATCAAGCAAATACAGGAATCGAACCATACCGCCGCGCCAATTTCCTTCTTGAGTCTCGATCTGTCTTCATTCGAGAGCATCAAAGCGGCAGCCAGGGCGTTCCAGTCCTCCGAATCCCGTCTCGACATCCTCGTCAACAACGCTGGAATAATGATGACGGCCGAGGGCCTCACGAAGGAAGGCTACGAGATCCAATTCGGCACCAACGTCATGGGCCACGCGCTGCTCACCCAGCTCCTCCTGCCAACGCTCCAGGCAACCGCCAAGACCAACCCCGAGGCCCGCGTCGTCAACCTGTCCTCGGCCTCCGAGGCGCTGGCCCCGGGCGACATCTACAAGCTCGACGAGCTGAAGACGCCGATGCCCGCCCGCCACACCACGGCGCGCTACTGCATCTCGAAGATCGCCAACGTGCACTACGCGTCCGCGCTCGCCGCGCGGTGCGGGGACGTCAAGGTCGTCAGCGTGCACCCCGGCATGGTGGCGACGAACCTGCATCGCGAGTCGACGGGCTTCTTCCTCACGGCGTTCCTCAACGTCGCCGTTTGGACGGTCGCCACGCCGGTTGAGAAAGGCGCTCTGAGCCAGCTTTGGGCGGCGGTCAGCTCGGACGCGGAGACAGGGGAGTTCTATGCTCCGGTCGGGGTGCCGGGGAAGGGCTCGCTGCGCAGTCGGGATCGGGAGCTCCGGGAGCAGCTGTGGGGGTGGGTGCAGGAAGAGCTCAGGGTTCACTTGTAGCAGAGGGGTGGTTGCGGTGATGCAGTGGTTCGGAGGATGGGGTCTCTTTCATTTTGTTAATGTGCAGGTTCTCTTTCGGCTATTTGTCGTGTACATCTATAGTTTGTATAACCTCTATATTTACAACCCCCTTCCTCTTCCTCCTCCTCCTCCTCCTCCTCCTCCTCCTCTCTCTCTCTCACTTCCATCCGAGTAATGAATAGCCTAAAATTTTATGAACATTACGCGCAGAGATCCAAAGCAGTGAATCAATCGGATAGTCTCATGCTTTGAAAGGGATCAGTTCTCCAAGGCCTTGTCATGATCATGCATAGCTGCATAAATATGAGACAGTTACCTAGAAACGAATCTTGCGATATCATGAGAATGAAATGTAGCGTGACTCCTGACATGGAAAGCGAGGAAGGTCGTGTAACGTACTCGCGTTGTGTAACGTAATCATGCATTAGGGTAGCCAATAATCAGACTCGAGATAAGGCGCAATCATTTTCCTACACGTGGTCTTGCTGCCTAGGCACCGTGGCTACTTATGCATGGCGATCTCCCCAAAACCCCGCTTATAACTCCGCCTGATCCACGTTCTCTTCTCCATTTCCCCACCACTCCAAATCTGCACTGGAAGAACTGCGAGGTCATTTCCATCATGAGCTCGGAAGAGATCTCAGGTCCTGGTGAAGGTTTTAGCCATCCCGAGCTCTCCATGGGTACTCTGCTGCCTAGAAGCCCTACTCCGAGCGCCAGACGATGCAAAAGCCTCCCAAATCTCGGCCGTGGCTTTCCCAACAAGACGCAAGTCAAATTGAAACCCCATTTTCTACAGAGAACAGTTCGTCAACGATCTCTCGAAACCATTCATGTTCCTGTAACAAGGGGCCGCCCGCCGCTTAGAATGGGGTATGATGAGCATGGAATCCATACTTGTTGCCACTGCCAAAAGTTTGTCATCGATGTGGACCCAATGACACCGCCGTCTTATCCCTCGACGCGGGATATGGGCATCACGCACGGGCAAGCGAAGCGAGCCATTATGGAAGGATGCCCACTGTTCATCGGCATGAAATCAAGGTTATTTCTCAGTATGAGAGATGCCGATTTCAGATTACAAAACTCGAATGTATCCCTTCAATATCTGGTAGCTAACTCTGCATCAAGCCGGCATACTATTGTTTCCATCCGTGGTCCTACTGTACAACATTATGGAAATTGGGTTATGTTCACACCAGATGGTACGGAACTTCCACAACTCCTCGTCTGCCTCTATTGCCTTGAAAAGGATTAACTATTCATGCAGATAAATCTATTTCCTCAAGAACATTCCTTACCCGACCGTGGTTGTCTGTAAACTGCATATCGACCTTCAATACCGCCAAATCCTGGATGAAAATCTGCGATGAGAAGCATACTGCTTGTTCGGAATACCGCAAAAAATACACCCCCAAGCGACTCGTCCGAGTCTCTGTTGTGAACCGGCACGGTGCGGTTGCTCTGGTCTTTCCAGATACTCATGTGCGTTATGCTGCTCTTAGCTACTGCTGGGGCGGAAAGCTTTGCTTTAAGACTACATCGGAAACCCTCGCATCAGCTCATACCGGGCTTCCACTGGAGATCTTACCACAGACCACCCAAGACGCTATCAAAGTCACCCGTGAACTAGGACTGGAGTATCTATGGGTCGATTGTCTCTGCATTGTACAGGATGACGAGAAAGACGTTGCCGATCAGATTGGGCAAATGAGCCGGATTTTTGAGGGTTCCTATGTCACCATTGCCGCTAGTCAAGCAGCAAGAGCTTCTGACGGATTCCTATCATCCGTTAACCCGTACGGCTTGCTCTGTAAAGTGACTGTCAGGGTTGCGGGCGAGCTACGAACCATGTTTGTTGGAAAGAAAACCCCTCACTTCGTTGACGAAGAACCAATTACTCATAGGGCGTGGACGATGCAGGAGACTCTTCTATCCCCACGCATTATTTCATTCGAATGCGGTCACCTCCACTGGTACTGTCAGGCTGGACCAGAAACTGCAGGCTGTTCTGATACCCTGCTTTTGGGACGGGCAAAGCATTATGGATTTGATCCTGGACTGAAGAGTGTGATCAAGATGCACAAGGAAGAAGTTTCCACCTGCAAGCTTTCCAAGGTTGAGCTGTCTAAAGCATTTCCATTCATCCGGTTTCGAGAAAAGGAGGCCCCCTTTGCGCTTCATGGTTGGACGGACCTCGTTTCAAAATTTAAGCTCAGAGAACTGAGCTTCACCTCAGACAATCTCCGCGCCATCTCCGCCATTGCTGAGCGGCGTGGAAGAATGCGTGCCCAAGGGCGGTACCTAGCAGGGATGTGGGAAGAACAAATTTTGCTGCAGTGCACCTGGTATAAACATACAGAAGATGTAGCCTTCGATCTAGCTTCGCAGGTGCCATCGTGGTCCTGGGCATCCTCCTCTGGATATGTTTCCTGGCCTTCACTTTGTAAACTCTGGCCTACTCCCAAAGTCTCCTGCAAAGTTCTTTCTGCAGAAGTAGATTTGGTATCCCAGAGCATGCCGTTTGGTGATGTGACGGCTGGGATACTAAAGCTTCGAGGAAGGTTGAAATCTGCTTTTTGGCGATGTCCAAATAAGCTGTGGGAGGCTTCCAGTCCTTCAAAGCAGACCAAAGGCCATAGCGTGACCTTCCATCCGGACATTCTCAACTTCAGGGATGAAGGAGTATTCTGCTTCGAGATTATCCCGTTTCATCAAAAGGAGTATGGCTATTCTACGGTTAGGAATATCAAACGCACTGAGAGAATTGCCGTTGCATTAGTGCTCAGACGTTGTCAGCAAGCAAACTGTTACCGGCGTGTTGGATGTCTGATTCAAGACATTGAAGACGTAGATCTCATCAATCGAAAGTGGTGGTCGAACGGGTGGAAGCGGAAGGAAGTCACCATTGTGTGAATTTCTTGCTTATTTTAGATCTGAATTTGGAATTCCCTTATTTCTCACCGTTCATTTATGATGGAAGTGCCGCGTCCTTGACTTTCTTGGTGTAAATATACTATATTAGCCCGGATTGTACACTCCTACCCATGCTATTCGTATAGAGGCTATTAAAAGATTCTGGATGAGGCACATGTGTTAAAATGAGTCCTTCAAGTACCTGTGTGTAAAGCTAATGAAATATCTCCCCAACCGACCTCGTCGTCGCAAAAGTATTGGAGATGGGGAATTTTAAAAATGATGGTGAGGAATTAGGACCTCGAATACTTTGCATTCTTCTTTGTAGATAATTCCAGCACAGAACTAGTAGCTAGTCTCCCCCACTAGGGAGTCATTTCTCTGGCACTGTATAAACAATGTCGTTGACTTATATAACATTATTTACAAGGAGATCGTGATCCAGAAACCGCAAAAGCAGTTTTTCTTACAACGGCGTGACCAGCCAGTCAACCACCTCAGCAGCCAGGAGGTATGATCAAGAAATAACCGGCAGAACGAGATAACTGTCATACTCCCCGCCAGTATGCACAACATGCCTCCCCACATTCTCATCAATCGGCTCCTTCGGCCTCAGCATCTCCAACTCGGGCAACCTCAACGCATGCCCCGCAACCCTCAGCATCACCCCCTCCCCCTCCTCAAACACCATCCCCACCGGCCATATCGGGATCTCCAGCGGCACGACCGTGCCCCTGGGCACCGGCTCGCTGCGCGTGGACGTGTAGAACGGCCGGCCGTCGCGGTACTCCTTGGTGCAGGCGTGGCTGGCGCGCAGCATGCCGTCGGGCCCGATGAACTTCGCGACGTTGACGTCCGGCACCTCGGTGATGGGCACCGGGCACGGGTAGTTGAGCGAGGCGAGCAGCCGCCCGTCGCGGCCGAGCTTGCGCAGCTGCACGTGCACGTCCATGTCGTCGTGCGCCGCGCACGACAGCCAGAGCTTGGCGAGCGGGTAGCCGCCCAGCTCGGTGTGGCGGTCGAAGGTGAGGGTGAAGTCCTGCGGGGGTTAGGGGCCGCGGTGTGTGGTTCTGGGCGGGGGGCTTACTAGGGTGTCGGAGAGGCTGTGGGCTTCGTAGGAGGCGGAGGCGGGCGAGATGGGGGGCGATGGGGTGAGCTTGTTCGTCGCGCTGTTGAGGTAGTACTTCGTCTCTTTGGTGCGCGGGATCGGCCACGCCTCCTCGGGCCGTTCGATGATGGACTGCGCGGGGCTTTCGTCGAAGCCCAAGAGGGTGAAGCGGAAGCGTGGAGTCTTCTCCCAGCCGTTGTCGACGCCCTTGCAGTAGTGGTCGAAGAATTGCTGGAGCTCGTCGTTGGCCTCGGGCCGGTAGATGTCGTGCCCTGTGGGAGGTCAGTTGCTGGTCTGGCTGACGCCGCCGTCGAGACTTACATTCTTGGGATGAGTGCACGCGGAGCCACTTCTCCTCCGTTCCGGCCTTCATGAAGGTGTGGAAAGATCCCTCGGAATGGATGCCCGTTCTGTGGAAGCTGATTTAGCAGAGGTGCAAACTTTCTGTCATCGCTGGTACTCACGAGAACGAAGCTGTCAGGTAAATTGGAACATCCTTGATGTTCTCGACTTTTGCGGTCTTGCTCTCCCAGTACCTGTCGTGGTAAGGGTGCTTGTAGTACATGGCAGGCATGTTTTCCGCTCGGCCGTGGCCTGCCACACGATAAGAAACCGGGAGTCGAATTTAAACTGTTCGAACGACTTACCGGCGAAGCCTTTCACAAGGACATCTGCAAATGAGACATTGGGGATTCCACCACGGACAGCTTGCTGTCGGTAGCAATCGGTCATGGCTTCCCAGGGCGCAAGTGCTTTCACAGCCGGGTGGCTGAGGCGTGAAGCGAAGTTGATCTGCGCAACGGCCAGCCATGAATTGCCGCTTCGAGCAGTTAGCGGGATGGAAAGCATGCAGCTCGCGTCGGGGAAGACGTACGCAAAAGCAACCGAGCCATTGCACCACGGCTGCTTGGAAGCCCAGTCAACAACATCATAGATGTCTTCTGCCTCTTGCTGCCCCCAGACAACAATGTCGCCCTCGGAGTCTCCGGCGCCGCGGGCATCCACGTTGATGGTGGCATAGCCTCTCTCAGCCCATTCAGCAGGGTCCGGAGCCTACCAAGGCACGCCAGGTCAGTAAGTCGTAATTGTCGTCTATTGCACGGGAATAGCGCACCTCGAATTTCTCGTAGCCAGAGGTGCGGCCCCACGCTATGCCCATGCGGTAGGGACCCATGACGTCGTAGCTTTGGGGGCCTTTGCGATCTTAGTATTTGCGTAACATGGAATGCCATTCAGCCTACCTGTTCCACTCTTTCCATACGGGCTCCATGGGATGACAGCAGGCACCTTGCCTCCCGGCTCGTCTGAGGAGGCGGGGCGGAACACATCAGTGTAGATGGTCACGCCGTCACGAAGCTTGATGGCAGTGTCTCTCTGGAAGACGGTGTCTACACCAAACGGCCTCCTCCCGGGCTCGCGAGTGTAGCCTTTGGGAAGAGTCTGCACGGAGGGGTTGAATCCATCGTACTTGTAGGCAGGGTGCTCGGCGGGAGGCACGAGCTTCGCGAGGATAATGTCCGGGAACTCTTTCTCGAGGGTCGACATGGCTGCAGCAGGAATACAGGGTAGTGGATAGGCAAGGGGGTAAAGTCTAAGTTATAGGCAGCTACTAGGGACCTTATATAGACCAGGCGGTGGATGTGGTCCCGAAGTGTAGCGGATGCCGAGAGATAGAGCGGTGGTATCCGTGTGTACCCGGAAGGAGTGCGTGTAGGTCGGCCGACGACGTAAATCCGACACGTCCGACGGATGAAGCACAGCGGCAGCCGCTGTACTAGCAGAATATGGCAATTCTGCACGGGAGCGAGGCCGGTCGCCGGCGTGGCGGGACGGGCGCTGCGAGACGACCCGGCGACCGAGGGGCAGCGGGCCACCGCTCGACGCCGATCACGACAACAACCTCGTCCGACCTCGCTCCGCCGCCCTGCCCGCGGCATCGCAGACACCAGTCGCCGCCTCGAGACCCGCCGCCAACCCAGCCGACTGACGCTCGCCCGGCATGCCGCAGCCGCCGAGCCCGCGCCCGAGCCCGCGCCCGCGCTGCACGCCCTGCCTCAGGCCGCCCCGCCGCACCGGCCGCCTGCTCGACCTCCCCGCCGAGCTGCGCCAGCTCATCCTAGCCTTCGCGCTGCGCGACCCGGACGGCGTGACCGTCGACGACGACCGGCGCATGCACAGCGCGTCGCTGCCGACGCTCGCGGCGCTGCTGCTGGTGTCGCGCGCGGTGCACGCCGAGGCGCTGGCCGTGTTCGCGTCCGCCAACGCCTTCACCGTCGACAACGGCGGCGGGCTGCTCTCGCTGCTGCGCGCGGTGGGCGCGCCGGGGCGGCCGCAGCTGCGGCACGCAACGGTCGTGTTCGCGCGGCCGACGGGGCGCGGCTTCGTCGACGGGGCCGCGCTCAAGGACGCGCTCGATCTGCTGCTGGCCGACTGCCCGCGCGCGCGCGTCGCCGTCGAGCTGGCGCTGCGGGCCGCCCACGCGCCCTTCAACCACGCCCACGCCGACGAGCGCGAGCCCTGCGCCTGCTTCCCGCGCGCCGCCGCCACCAACCGCGCCGGCCGCAACTTCTGGATCCACCCGGCCAGCGTCGCCGACACCCCGCACGCCGACCAGCTGCGCCGCCTCGTGCGCCGCGCCGCCGCCGTGCGCTGGGCCGGCAGCCCGGCGTACTCGTTCTCCAGCGCCTGCGACGACTCGATGGCGTTTGTGCGGCAGTCCGAGGAGTGGCTGCGGCCGCGGGGCGAGCCCGGCTTCGAGGGCTACGCGTGCGAGTGGGAGAGCGCCGCCGCGGACGTGGCGCCCAGGCCGGCGAGGGAGAAGCCGTGATGATGTGAGATGGCTCGGCCTGAGGTATGTGCTCTCCATCTCCGCGTCCTGCTGGCTGCCCCCCGACGAGCGTTGGCCGAGAAGGTGGTTGTAACGGTGTCTTGAAGCTTCCCCCGGACATGCACTGCCCCCCCCGTCGTAGGCCCCAACCTCGAGCAGAGCACATTCCGCTTATGGTCACTTGTGGTAAGCTCCGTCTCCACCTCACTGCTTCGACGAGTGGGGTATTTGAAATTCGTGTGCTCACCCGTCAAGTTTCTGTTGTGTGAATGGTAGAGAGTCGTCGTCTAGATCAATCCACGCCCTCCGCCGGCCAGTTTAGAACTCCTCTTGCGTTGGTGTGACATTTCTGTGCCTCAGCAGCAACATCACGGGCTGGAGCCGGTGAACGTCTCTTCTCTGCTGCTTAGCTCTTATCGAAGCTCAACCGAGACAGGCCAACAAACTGTCAGGCGCTAGCCACTAGGAGCGCTACACGACGTTATCGAGCACTGAAACGCAATGAGAAGGATGGTTCAGGCGCGCTTCTACTGGATTCGGGTCGACAGCGCATGTTGACGGTCGTTTGGCTAAAAAGTCTAAGCGACACAGCATTGGCTGCTTATCTCACGGAGCCTATTTCGATTTCCGATGAGCAATACCGGTGAGGACGAGTCCCAGTTGTACCAAAGCAGCGGGTCTGACATTCCGTGAACCCGGTAGACTCCGGGATCCTGGGTCGAGTGCGAATGCGAAGCATCGTTCCAGGAAGGTTCCCAAGTCCCGACAAGGAGGTTCTCACATGCGGCACATGCCTGAGTCCGCCTCTGGTCTGCCGTGCGAACGGAGTGGTGGTAAGCATCGTATCTTGGCCGTAGACAGCACACTCAGATGATGTGGGCCTCCCGCTCACTAGTCGGGGTAACCCCACAACCCTGCCGCGTTCGGCATGTGTGATCTACCGTTTAGACTCCCTAGTGCTTATCCTAACCCCCTCTGCCCCAATGTGACTGCAAAAGCACCATTGAGCCGGTCAGCAATGCCAGCCTTGAAACGTCAGCATGGGCATCGTTGGCCAGACCGAGTTTTGCCAGCGTTCCGTGCAAGTGGAATATTGCCGCTGGCCAATTGGGCGCGTTGACGGGCCAGACGCCCCTAGCAGCTGCACCGCGGCTCTAGCGTCGCTAATGCATCGCCGGGGACCCCGTGGAAGCGACGGCGGTTAGCGTGGTGCCACTGATGGGGGCCGGAAGTGCCCAGTATTTGAATGAGCAACCTGCGAACTGCTGCTTTTCGACACTTCTGATCTCCATTCACCATGAATGCTACATCGGGGGCCTATTCTGCTCCAGACGCGGCATCTTCGCCGCAGTCCTTCTCTGCCCTGGCTGCGGCGGGGCTCGGAGTTGCTACCCACATCGTCTCCCAAAACTTCGTGCTCGATGACCACGCCTGGCGCCTGATTGGAGCATTCAATCTCCTTGCCTTCTCGTCCATCGCTGCCTCTGCGTACTTCCTGGGCCATGGCATCTTCGGAGCAATCCTGCATGTTGTTCCTCTGACGGCCGCCGCTCTTGCCGGCCTGTACACCAGCATCGCCGTCCGCAGGCTTTTCCTGTCGCCTCTGAGGAAATTCCCCGGACCATGGCAGGCACGTCTCACCAAGTTCTACTCTCTGTGGTTGGAATCGAAGAACACGCAGCTGTTCGTTGAGATTCAAAAGCTGCACGAGAAGCACGGGGACTTTGTTCGCACCGGTGAGCTAGATATGTCCCGAATTTTTTCTGCTACATGTGCTTACACGAGCTGCCCAGGCCCTCGGGAAATCTCTATTCTCCGGGCTTCTGCCATTCCTCTGCTTTACGGCGGCAAGAGCCCGCTCAAGAAGGCCACGTTCTACCGGCAGACGGAGTTCGAGGACGAGGACCAGAGCCTGTTCAACATCATCAGCTTCCAGCTACACAACAAGCGGCGCAGGATCTATGATCAAGGCTTCAGCACCAAAGGTGATTGTCTTCCTTGTTCTCAAAACTTCATCTTCTGACTTGGCGCAGCTCTTACGAACTACGAACCCCGTGTGCAGAGCAAAGTGAGCACGCTCCTGGAGAACTTCAGCAAGCGTGCCGGCCAACCCCTAAACGTGACGGAGTGGATGAGTTTCTTCGCCTTCGACGTCATGGGCGACGTCGTCTACTCCAAGGACTACAACATGATGGCCAAGGCCGACGGCAAGATCGAGGCCGACGGGCGGCAAGCCACGCTCCAGAACCTGCACGACGGCATGAAGTTCCTCGGCTACGGCGGCACCGTCCCATGGATCCTGCGCATGATGGTCCAAGCCGGCATCAAGAACGACTTCCAAATCATGCAGAGCTGGTGCCGCGGACCCATGCGGGACAAGCAAGCGGTAAGCCATGGAAACCTCTCTCACCTCCCCACCAACTAACCCCCCACAGAACTGGAAGAAAGGCGACACCCAAACCGACGCGTCGTCCTACCTCCTCAAAGCCTTCGAAGAAGGCGACCCCGCCAGCCGCCAAACCCAGCAATCCCTGCTACAAGACTCGATCCTCCTGATCATCGCCGGCTCGTACGTCCCCCTTTTCCCCTCTCCCCTCCCCAGCTAACCCCCCTCCAGCGACACCACCTCCTCCGCCGCCGTCAACGCCCTCTACTACCTGCACACCCACCCCTCCGACCTGCACCACCTGCGCGCCCTCCTCGACGCCGCCTTCCCGGGCGGCGAGCAAGCCCTCACCCACGACCGCCTGCGCGCCGAGGTCCCGTTCGTCGACCACGTCGTCAACGAGACCATGCGCCTCAAGCCGCCGGCGTGCGAGGGGCTGCTGCGCGAGACCCCGCCCGAGGGCATCACCGTCGACGGCGTGTACATCCCCGGCGGCGTGAACGTGAGCGTGCCGACGTGGGCGGTGCACCGGGACGGGCGGGAGTGGGAGGAGCCGGAGGAGTGGCGGCCGAGGCGGTGGGAGGGCGTGAATTTGATGAGGGAGGGGTTGGCGTTTTTGCCGTTCAGCAAAGGTGAGCTTCCGCCGTCTTTATTTCCCGGCCCTTTTTTGTCGGTGCGGAGTGCGTGTGGCTGACGAGGTGTTTGCGGTAGGGATCTTCTCTTGTCCGGGGAAGACGCTGGCGTATATGGAGCTGCGGAGCTTGCTGGCTAGGATCGTGCTGAGGTTTGACTTTGAGTTCGCCCCCGGAGAGGATGGCGTCAGGTTTGAGAAGTATCCAATGGATACGTTTACGATGACGAATCAGCCGCTGCAGATGGTGTTTAAGGAGAGGGTGCGGGGTTGAGCTGATGTGGCTTGGTTTGCACGGATCGTCGGATGGCTGGGCTGGGTGTGGGATGCTGATTATTCTCTAGTCATTCAAGCTCCTTGCAACGTAGATCCTGACCGTTATCTTGCCGAACTCGAGTAATTGAAAAAAAAAAAAAACGTAATGTGTACCGCAATTGAACGCATAGTAGGATATGACCGTAGCAAGATGATGGACAGGCGTTAATAATTTCTGGTGCGCTGCTCAGGAACGGTTGATACCGTCCATTGCTTCTCTTGCGCCTGTTTGGTCGTTCAGTAGTCCTATCATGGCCACATCCAACTTCATGCACGAATTGAAGATCAGTGCCAAGAATACAGTGCTCACTACGTCATCTTGCGTGTCTCCACTTTAGGCAGCCTCACAAGGGCTGACCGTTTGAATTTTGAGACCGTGTCACAATTTCCACGCGGCCTGATTCAACCCCAATTTGCGTCTCAATCCTTTTCGAGCTCACAGTACACCGCCAATACTGTCCCATGATTACCAGCGTGGAAGAGCACGCCAATTCAGCCTTATCAAAGCTGGGAATGGACCAGCATGACTTCAGCAAAAGTGAGGGCCTGGCCGTAGCTCCGCAGCCATGCAATTGCAGAGCACCGGGTCATTCCAGCACTGCTAGGAGCAACCGTGTGGGGACACCACAAAGCAGTTTGGAGCCCGTTTATCAGAAGCACGTCTATGGAGTGCAGTATCGAGACGCCATCAAGGACCTTCCTTGCCCGCTCTGCGCTTGTCTGGTCCGCAGAGACTTCGAGGGAGGTAAATCAAAAACTCAACTTCCGGCCGAGCTTATTGCATCCGGAGTCCACAAGAAGTTGTTCCATGATCCATGCGCTGCCTGCGACGCTATACAGCAATCATGGACTGAGTCTCTCTGTTTGTTTTGCACTCATCTTCGTCTGCCGCACATCACGTCCTGTCTTTTGAAAGCTGGATTCGTAGAAGCTTCTCGGTCTACCAATATCTTTACCCGCTTTTTCAAGGTCTTTGGACAAGAAAACTTGATTTTCATATTCGAGAGATCGTTGGGCGAGCTGCAAGAACGTTCAGACTGTTCCATGTGCACACTACTGGGTCGGGTTGTAGCGCACTACCAGGATGTCATCCTGGGTGGATTTACCAACGCGACGGAGAAAGACTTGCTTTTCCTTGCTATTGAAATCACCAACCAAGGAAAACATGCTGAAATGTATGTCAACAGCTTCGATGGAAACCATATATGCCGGTCCACCCCGGTCTTCACGAATTCCCGTTCAACAGCTCAGGAAATATCATCAGCGTCTGCCCACCCCACGGTTGGGTTAAGGGTAGATTGGGAGCAAGCCAGGGATTGGGTTGGAACATGCAGGAACAGCCATCACACTGGAGCAGCTTTCGGACATGGTAAAAAGACGGCCAACATACCAGGATTTGCCTTGATCGATGTCATAAACAAGTGCATCGTTGCTGCAGAAGAAAACCAATACGAGTACGCCGCACTAAGCTATGTGTGGGGAGGCATGCGGGAGGGAGAAATAATCTGCACGTTGGCCAACGTAGACAGTCTGAGGCAGCCAGGCAGCCTTCTCTCGCCGAAAGTCCCTCACACCATTCGAGACGCCATGTCGGCATGCATCCAACTTGACATCGGCTTCATCTGGGTCGACCGCTTCTGCATTACGCAAGACGACGAAGCTTCCAAGCTCGGCCAGATCCAATGCATGGGAGATATTTACGCCTCGGCAGTAGTCACAATCGTCGCCGCGTCCGGCACGGACGCCTGGGCCGGTCTACCGGGCGTTCTGACCGACCGCCCTCGAATTCAGCAGAAGCTTGTTCTGGAGCCGGTGGAGTTCATCGAATACTTTGAGGCCTTCCGCGGCGTCGGCAGGTCGGAGTGGAAGACCAGGGGCTGGACGTACCAGGAAGCCGTGCTGTCCCCGGCGCTGCTGTACTTCGCAGACGACGGCATCTGCTTCGAGTGCCAGCACGACCACGACGCGCTCAAAACTGAAGGACCGAATCATCACCCGCTGCGGCCGATGTTTCACGCCGCGGGCAAAAGCGAGTATGCTAGGGCGGTCGACGAATATAGCCACCGCACGCTCGGCTACGACAGCGACATGCTGTCGGCTTTCTCCGGCTTCCTGCACCAGTTTTACGGCGAGGACCATTGCGGCGGGCTCCTGCGGGACGCGTTTGATTGCGCCATTGACTGGCGACCCGGCGTACGCAGTCGGCCTAACGGTGGAGATTTTCCCTCCTGGTCCTGGGCATCCGTCGTTGGCGGTGTGCGTGTCCCCTACTCTTCCGTTATTCCACTGGCCACTTGGGCTGCACCGGAACGTGAGGTGGCGGGGTCCCAGGACACCAAAATGCTCGTTCCGCTGGGCCTATCACCAGTGCATTCGGGTTCTTGGAGGGGAGCAGCTTCGTCCGTGGACCAGTCTTCCAGCCAAGACGAGTTTCTCATCCTAGCTATTGCCTGGAAAGAGGTAAGTGAACCAAACTACAACTCATCGTAGGTTTGGGCATGATAGCTGATCAAATTATCCCTAGGGCTGCTTTAGGGGGCGACCTCCGGATTTCGTTAGCCAAGTGAAGTCTCTAGCATCAAGTAGCGAGAAGTGGTTCCCGAAAGACCTGGATAAGATGTTTTTTTCCAGATGGCCAGATTACCGGAGCTTCTGGCTTGAAAGCAGAGGAGCTACCGATGATAAGCTCAATCCTCTGCAGGTTTTTGGCATCCGTGATTCTGAGGGCGCCTTCCTTGCTTTATTCGAAAAACAAAACCGTGTGCTTGTGTGTACACAGTCTGCGGTGTTGCAGACAAATGATGTGGGATACGACGGCTGGCTGAATCCTGATCCTGGATACAAGGAACGCATCTCCACGGCTGTTGATGGTGATCAAAAAAGTCTTAACGTAGAACTTCTTGCGCTCTCTATCTGTACGAGGTCTGATGTAGGGCTTTGGATAAGCCTGATGATGATTGAGAGACGGAGTTACCTTGCTCGCAGGGTCGGCCTCGCGAGCCTCAGCTTCGCGGAATGGTTGCGCTTGGAGCCAAAGCTGACAACGTTGGTACTTGAATGAAAATGAGAGTTCTTGTTGTGTTGGTATCTGGCGTCACTCGTGGGAGATTCACTTGTGTGGAGTCTGATTGAAGATGATAGAGCATTGAATAACCCTGGCCTTAGACCCCCATCCCGGTCACGGATATTCTTCAATAATGACCGAAATCACTACGAGACCTTTATAAAACTATCAATATTGCAGGGATCGGCGACGATCGAGGACCTCTCTCCAGGACTACCGCATAGAATGTTCGGCTTCCCACTTAGCTCGATGGTCACGTCGGCCTCTCTGGCAAATATTGGAAAGGTTGTGCAACTTAGAGTGCAGATCCAAGAGAGTGGTCACAGCGGCGCGATCGATTTGGACAAAAGCGAGGACCACGAGCGCTATAGTACTGCAATGAGCGCTCTACCGACCCTAGTCCGACCCACAATATGGATCCGAACGCTACTTCAATAGTACCGTATGATGGGAGGATATAATGGCTTTGAACGGTTTCCTTGACGCAGGACATCTTGACAGATTTTTGCTTCGCGAGGCCGGGAAATGCAATTCGGCAAGATTAGAGAGAAATCGTCGATGGTCATGACTTGGTTCTCACAGCTGGTGAGTCCGCTAAACGAATAAGTAGTAGCACGTCACAGCGACTGGTTAGTTTGTTTTTTAGACTCGTTCACGGCGCTAAAGATAAGGTCGGTCTAATTAAATCCCTACTTATCAAAGATAGTAGGATCCGTGAATTGTACGACAAGAGTGATTAGACATTGCTGTTCGGTAGGTACAGAGATCTTCGAACAAAGGAAAGCTACTTCTGTTGACAGAGCTCTATGGAGACTGAAAAGGGGCGGCCAGCGCACGATGCTGTCGAGAGTAGATTACAAAGGTTCTACGTGCCCACGGCCGAAGAAACACATACGAATGAAGAGAAAAAAAGGTACTGATACAGTGCCCGACTGAAACAAGTCATCTGTGTGGACGCGCTATGCATCCCCGTCTATCCAGACATCCCGCTCGCTGCGCAACATTTATCCAGAAAACAAACATGCCGTCGTAACGCCAACGCCGTCGATGCTGAGAAGTACGCCGTCTATCAACCAGCGATAAGGACCCAGAGGAGGAAGACTGCAGGGAAAAGTCAGCGCACGTGCACCAGAGCATTGGCGAATGGACGGAAGGATAACTCACAAATCATAAGCACACCGAACATCTTGGCGACCAGCCACCTGTTTCCGCTCACACGATTCCAGTACTTCATGAGCTCACGCTGGGCACCCTGCACGTTGTCGACGACGTCTTCGGTGTTGGCGTCAATGCGCTGGATCATCTCGCTTTGTTCAGACACCATCTGCGCCAATTGGCCGAAGATGCCGCCCAGCTCGGAAATGGTGCGCTCAATGGCCTCGATAGCCTCACCGCGCTGGTTGATGTAGGTGTTGGTGGGCTGGGCCTCCTCCATGAGCAGCAGCTGCTGGTCCGACATCCCATTGCCGCCGGCCCTCCCCCCCATCAGCGCGGACGGACCGGAGCCGTTGGGCTCGAGCGTGAGCAGGTCCTGCTGGGCGGCGTTTGTGTTCTGGAAGCCGGGCTTGGGGCTGCGGCCGCGCGAGGGCGTCTGGTAGAGCGGCGAGTCGGTGCGGCCGGGCTCGAGGCTCGAGGGCTGGGCCTGGTGCGAGACGGACGAGACGAAGTTCTCGGTGCGCGACTTGGAGGCCTGGATGTTCTTGGTGCGCAGCTCGAGCACCTCCTTGAACGACAGGCCCACATCGGCGACGCGGCCCTGCAGCAGCAGCAGCACGTTCTTGTTGTGCTCGCCCTCCTGGTCCTTCTGGTTCTGCGGGTGCTGGGCGGCCGACAGCTGCTGCAGCTGCTTGATGGAGGTGTTGAGCTGGGCCAGGTCCTGCTTGATGACGTACGTGAGCTCGGCGATCTCGACGGGGCGGTCGTCGAAGAGCGTCTTGCGGCGGGCCAGCTGGGCCAGGCGCTCCAGCTTCGCCATGGCGCCCGAGATGCCGCGCCCGATCTCGGCGGCCTTGCGCGCGAACTCGCTGCGCTGGCGGGCGGGCGACTGGGCGGCCTGCTTCTGCTGCTGCGACAGCAGCGACTGGCGCTGGGCGCTGGCCTTGTTGGTCTGCACGCGGCGCTGGGCCTGCTGCAGGATGCTGCGGAACTCGGGCGTGCGGTCCTGGATCGACGTGGCGGCCATGGTGGGCTGTGTGCGCGGGAGCGGGCGCGGGTGCGGGCGGATGCGAGCGAGGGCGGAGACGGTGGTCAGTGGACAGCGGAGGAGAGAGATCTGGGCAGACGCTCAGGTGGTGGAGGGCGAGATTGCGCTGGGGACCGCAATTTCAGCGCGCACGGGAGGCCAAGGGCGGCGGCGAGCGCGGGCGGGCGAGAGGCAGAGAGCGACGCGGCAAGCAGAGGCTATGCGCAGATTGACAGCATGGGCGGGCGGGCGAGCGGCGGTGCGGGAGGCGGCGTTGGGAGATTGTGGAATTGTGGCAGCGTGGCTGCAAGGACAAAGGCACAGACGGAGGTGGTTGAGTCGCAGGGAGAGGCCGGAGCGCAGCGCGCAAGGTGGCCTGCGACGCCGCGCCCAGCCAGCCGCCGCGCGATCGCTGTGCCCAGGGGGCCGCCGCCCGCGACGTCAGCGCGTGGCTGCTGCCGCCCCGTAACTGCCGGTAACCCGCAGCGATACAGCCGCCCCGCAGCCGCCCGGCCACTCATAGCGCCGCACCCGCTGAGCAGCCCGGCGCGAGGCCCAGACGCGGGCATTTATTACCGTACAGCGGCGCCCCGGCCCCCTGGCTCAGCCTCGCCGCGCTGCGTCGACGGGCAAACCACCTGTGGCCGGCATCGTGGCGGCAGCCGCCCTGCCCTGTCTGCTGCCCTGCTGCTGTCCCCCACCGCGCCCTTCGTGTCCGCCCGCGCCCGCACCCGCCTCCTCTCCACCACCTCGCCGCCCGCGCCTTCCGCCGCCCGCTCCTCGCCGCGGGCCTGCATTGCCGCCTGCGCCGCGCGTTCTGAGCTCCAGCTTGCGGCCGCAGACTGTCGCAGGGGAAGGGCCGAGCGTCGCCGCCGTCATCAGCCCACAGCCCTACCTATTTCCTGCCTCGTACCCGCGCATCACCCGCGACCACACGCCTTCAGTACGAGCCACTGCCACTCGGATCGGCCGCCACGCCATCCCAACCCGGGCCTTCTCCCTCGCCCACCCACGCCGTCCTGCCGCCGCTCAAGTAAGCCCAATGCCGCCGCCCTGCTAGCTATACCCACCGCATAATCCACCATGTCGGGGCCCTACCGCTTCGGCCAGGAGCGCATAACATCGCCATTGTAAGTCTGAGCACCCCCGGCTGGACGTGGCCAGCCCAGCTAACCCCCGGCGCAGAGACCAGCGGCCCCCGAATCCCTTCCCCAGCGGCCAGCCCGTGTCGTTCAAGACCAACATCAACCGCAACAAGACCAAGAAGTGGGTCGAGGCCAAGCCGTTCTCCTACGACGGCGACGACTGGGGCGACTATGACGAAGACGACGAGTACGGCGTTGCTGCCCACGCCTCGCAGAACCCGCAGGCTCCCACCGGCCTAAGGCAGCGCGGCCAGAGTATAGGCAAGGGCGCGTCGCGGAGCTTCACCGAGCCCGCCCAAGCTCCGGCCCAAGCCCACGCGCGCCGCCCGTCGTTCGAGTACGGCGAGGAGAAGAGAGCCTTCTCCGCCTCGCTCAACCACTCGCAGACGCTCCCCGTCCAGCCGCCGTCGCTCGACACGTCGGCGCCAGGAGGCAATGCCGCAGGGAAAGCGCCCGCCCTCGAGCCCGCGTTTGTCGAGAGCCCATCGCAGCAAGAGCCTGCGCCGTCGTCGTCCGCCCAGCCCGCCGCCGGCTCGTTCCAGGAGCCCGCGTCCGCGCAGAGCCGCGGCTCCAGCACCAGCTGGGCCCCGTCAGTAGTGAGTGATTCTTCTGCATACCAGGACCCACAGCTCCGCCGCGATTTCTCCCAGTCTGCCCTTCCACCCCCGCTGCAGATGCGGTCTTCCACCACTCCCACTCCCACTGCACCCCAGGAGACACCTTCCCGCTTTCCGCCGCGGAAGAGCAGCCTCAGCCATGTTTCGCCAACAGAACCGGCGCCGTCCGGTGACTCCGCGCAGTCCACACCCATAGCGTCTCGGCAGCGCGCCCCCAGCAACCCCAACAAGCCCCTTCCGTTCATTCGCCCGGCCGACATCTACAAGCGTGTGGAGGAGGAGCGCAGGAAGGCGTCAATGGACTCGGAGAGACCCAGCCTAGACTCGGTGACGCGCCCGTCGGAAGACGATATGCGGTCGCCTGGCGTGAGACCGGCGGGCAGCTCGGAGAACCTCAGCCGCGGCCGCAGCCCCAGCATAGAGCGCTACGACGCCGGCCGGGGGCAGAATTTGGCCCCGCTCGAGACTGTGGCTGAGAGGAAGAGCGAGTATCTGCACGACTTTTCTCTCGCCCAGGCAGAGAAGGCAGCGAAGGCCGAGTCCACACCCACCCCAGCTGCCGCGCCTCCAACAATATCAGCACTGCCCCATGTTCCCGTGTCCTCTTTCGGCGCGGACTTCTGGGATTCTGCAGAGAAACCTTCTACGGCATCTTTGAGTGCACAGGATCTTGCAGAGGCTAACAAAGTGCTTCCGCAGCCCGAGGTCGGCCCCGCAGACGAGACTTCGTTGCACCACCAGCCATCGCATGGTTTCCGCACCGCCGTCCGCAATGCTTTCGAACGTACCGATGACAACTCGGTTCCGCCCACCCCGGTCTCCAAATCCAACTCACTCTCCGCTGGCGGCTCTAGTGTGTCCAGGAGCAATACTGACAGCACAGCCGGCATCAGCCCCATCATGAGCCGTGTCCCCAGTGGCGCAAACCCTACAACCTGGAAGAGAGAGATGGAGAATGCG
Organism: Neofusicoccum parvum; assembly: GCA_020912385.1. Classification (NCBI taxonomy): domain Eukaryota; kingdom Fungi; phylum Ascomycota; class Dothideomycetes; order Botryosphaeriales; family Botryosphaeriaceae; genus Neofusicoccum; species Neofusicoccum parvum. The sequence goes on along the minus strand of CP087208.1, from coordinate 2,966,093 downwards.
ACGCCTGCCATCGCCGAAGAACCGAGCACAGGATCGAGGCCTGCTTCGTCTGGCACTATGCAACCAGTGCAGCGAAAGCCGTCGCCATCACATTCGGCAAACGGCTCCAGCAGCTCGATCCCGCGCATTGGAACGCCGACTGGACGCCGCGCGCTGGGGACTCCGAGCCCCAACCAGAGTCCTGCCAGATCGCCATTTATTGAGGCCGCGAAGCCAGTCCCTGCTGGAGAATCTGGCGAGCTCAGTGGAGTCAGTTCCCTTGACGCTGCAAGCCCCACCAACTTTGCCACGAGAGAGGCGGACCTCGTCTCATCCCCATCCAGCAGTAACAAGCGCACAAGTGCTAACATGGGAGCGGAGGAGAAACAGGCACAATCGTCTTTCCTGGAACATCGCCGCCGATCGACCGTCGAGTCGTCCCCCGAACGTGGCTCGCCAATTGTTCAAGCAGAATCGCCAACCAAGGGCCGGGTGCGGGATCTGGCCGGGAAGTTCAACGACATTGTTGATTCCAGACGCAACTCTGCTCACTCGATATCGTCTTTGAAAAGTAATGGGTCCGGGAACAAGAGGTTCTCCAGGTCGCCCTCGCCAACAAAGGAGATTGCTAGCGAGCGCCCGCAGCCCGAAAGGGAAGTTAGTTTCAGACCAAAACTGCCCGGCACGTGGGAGTCTTACACCACGGTCGGACAGCCTTCCCCCGAGAAGGAGAAGCAAGAGCCAGCCATGGAGCCGTTGCAGGAGCGTGAAAGTACGCCGCCGACCAAGAACAGTGATGCTCTTGAAGAGACGGACATAACTCCGACCACTACCAAGCGGCCGGTCGATCACAAGGATGCTGTCGATCCTATGCATGACCCGATGGGAGCTCTTGCCGCAGCCGGGGCTGCCATTGGTGAATCGCTCAAGTCTGCCGTTGCACCAGGACAACGGAGCCCGGCCAAGTCGGAACCTGAGTCCTGGGAAGGTTCCATTGCTTCGGATGACGACCAGCCCAAGGTCGAGGAGGAAAAGAAGGACAGGGCTGTTGGCGATGTCTACCTCCGTCCGCTGCAGCTCGACAGGACAGCGTCGTCGGTTGCGTCGTCCAGCGGCCCGCCGAGTCCGCAGAGGGACGGCGATCGCGAGGATTACTCTCCTGTAAAGGCGCCCCCGCCGCTCAGGGCGTCCAGGAGTCCCTCCATCCAACCTCCGGAGCTGGATACTAGCGGCACCGCGCAGGCGGCTCCGGATGACTACAGCCCGGGCCCTGACACGTCGGATCTCGCGACGGATAGGCTAACGGCGGACATCATGAAGCGGCTTAGCACCCCCAGCCTGGTTGGCAGCGTTCCGGACCTTAACCGTACGCTAACGCCGCAACCACCGGCCCAGGATACGCCCAAGGCTTCGCAGGAGACCCGTGCCAGCGCAGTGGTGCCGAGTGAGTACGAAAACTACTGGGCCGCGAGCGGTGAGGAGGATGTCGGCGGCGGCTCGGGCCACAGTGCGGCGCCTCCAACCACTGCGCCGGAAAGCACGATTCGCGCGGTTAACCCAGAGGAGTCGCATTCTGCTGCAGGCGACAGCTCGTCGCGGCCGGGCTTCCTGTCGCATAAGTTTAGCTGGGAAGGACAGGAAGGTGCTGGAAATGCCGCCGCTCAGGCCTCTGCGCCCGGAGCACAGGCTCCTGCGGCCAGCGAAGAGACTGCATCCACCGCCCCCGTGGCTGACAGCGCACACTTGGCGGCAGCGCAAAACTCTGATCACCACCCGTCGGTCGCGAGGGCGATTGCTGCGCTGCCGGAAGCGCCTACGCGCACGTCGGAGGGCCTGCACATTGTGAACCCGGAGCCGGACCTGTCGAGCTCTTCGGCGTCGCCTGTGGAGCTGGAGGCCCCTGCGGCTCCCAATCAACCACTCGACGCCGACGCGTGGCGAGCACAGACGCAGGATGTCGATCCCCCATCCTCCCAACCTTCATTGACGCCGATTCAACAACCGTCAGCTGCAGGTGCGCAGCCGCGCATCCCCCTGTTCCGTGAGATCCTTGCGCTCAAGTCGACGGACGAGCGCCTGGCCAAGTACAGCCAAACGCGCGAGCAGTTCGCGGGCATGGACACGGGCCTCCGCAACTGGGTCCAGTCCACGCTGGCTACTAAACCAGAGCACGCCGAGCTCGCAAACCTCCCCAGGCAGCCGTTGCCGCCCATCCAGAGCAGCCACAGCAGCAGCGGCGGCGGCTTGGTTCTCAACATGCGACACAAGCACAACGCCTCCATCTCGCACTTTGCGACGGGCTTCCGGAAGACCAACCAGACGGCGGCCGGCCTGGAGTCTAGCTCCGCCGCGCACGCAAGCACCGCCAGCCCCACGGATGCCGGCCAGCAGGGCGGTGCCGGCCGCGGAGGGATGCAGGTCAAGGGCAAGGATCTACTCAAGGGTGCGGGTGTGCTGGGCGGGAAGGGGATGAAGGAGGCCAAGGGCCTGTTCGCCAAGGGCCGCAGCAGATTCAGAGGCGAAAGCAAGGTAGATTGATGATTTTCTTGGTTCACTCTCCTACACACACGACTCTTCCCTTGTCACGCCCGAATTCTGCTCGTTACGCGCCTCCGTCCTTCGCTTGGAGTTTCGATTGCTTGGATCAGGTCATGAACGTCGTCGGCGAGCTCTTTCCCGTTTCGGCTTTCTTGTTTTCTTCAGTCGTGCCACGACTCACGGCCGTCTTCTCTTCTCCTCGTTCTATTCCCCCTTGTGCTTCTTCACTGCATGAGCTACATCTGTACGAATAGGCGAACTCGTTGATCCCTTCTGGCATTGCGTATCTTGTATAATTTCTTCAATCCTAATTCCTCGTCGACTGCGCCTCACTGCTTGAACACCAGCTCTCCACTTGAGGACGTGAAGGTTGATTCGATCCCGTGTGTAAACAGGCCTTTCGTAACATCACACCCTACGATCACCCCTCATCCAGTAACATCTCCGCACCTCCTCCCGCCCAGCCCCCATCTGAGCCCAGTACTACCGACGCATTGCCCGCAGTTCCGACCTCTCCAGACGACACTCCTCGCGATGCTGCAGAAGACACCACCGCCTCTAACGTCCCACTCACGCTTCCACCCCTTACTACCGCAGAGGTGCCACTTTCCGCAGGCGTGAACAGTGCGCTCCAATCACCTGCAACGCCGCTTGATTCTACAGATGGATCGGCGAAAGAGAGGGAGAAAAAGAAGCGATTTTCGTTTGGCAAACTGAGACAGAGAAGCAAGAGCGGGAGTAGAAGCAGGCCGAGCAGTCTGGTTTTGGATGAGAATGTCCGACCGGAATCCCCACCGCCGCCGCCGCCTCCGATTCCCAAGGACTTTGCCGCCCAGAATGGCACAGCGCAGACTGTGAAGGCCGTGAAAGACGACAGTGAAGAGAACGTGAGAGGTGAAGAGAAGGAGAAAGAGACGGAAGGGGAAAACGAAGAAGAGAAGGATGAAAGGAAGTCTGAGAAGGGCGAGGAGGGTGGCGATACTGTCCAGTCTGTGACAGCAGATGAGCATCCCGCAGTCGACACCGTCGATTTTGGACGCACCGCCGGGTCCCCGGATCAAGCCTCTACTGGACTGGAGACGAGACCTGCTGCTGCGGCAACTAGCACACCGGAGGTGGGCGTCGAGATGACTCAGGGACAGGGCCGCACAAGCCAGGACAGCAGAAAAGACCATCCTGAAATGAACGTGAGCAAACCGGTCAGCCGCCAGATATCGTTGATCCACTCGCCTGCTGGAAGTAGACCTGTCAGCAGCGTTGGCAGCGGGTCCGCTCAGTTTGTTGCCCCTGAAGAGTGGGAGTCGCTACCCGATCCGGCCTCGGCAGCTCCCTCGCCTGTTAACCGATCGTTCAACCAATCGCCCGTCTCACGGACTGGAACTCCTGGGCGCTCCTTTGCTGAACGGGCACAATCACCCATCCCGCGGTCGGGAACGCCTGGCAGCATTACCATGCCGACGTCTCAGTACAGCGAGTCAAGCCAGAAGAACGGCAGGTGGGAGCGCCTGGGGGTGCTGCCAAGCCCGAACATCGAGCCGCTGTCATGGCTGGACGAGAAGGAGAAGAGGAGGAGCCTTGCAGCGGAGCAACGGATGGAGCGGGTGATTGAGAGTGTTGTCCGCAACAGCACGCCCGTCAGCGTTCGGAGCAAGGGAAGCGCCGGCAGCATGGGCAGGATCGTCGGCGGCGAGGAAGATGCCGACAGTCGCAAGGACGGCCATGACGAGGGCAGCAGGAACAGAGCTGCTGATCCTGCGGGCGAGTCGGATAACGAAGAGCCGGTTGGAGGCAAGTCGTCCAGGCAGTCTTTCGCACAGCGAGCCTCGTCTCGTCATTCCATCCGCACACGAGGCTCCAGGGGCTCGATTGCCTCGCTGCTGCCTGTTCCTCTCGACGAAGTGGCAAGGAAGAGCCTGACTCTGGAGGAGCACGAGCTGGACAGACCAAAGTTCGACGTCTCTCCAATTGATCTTGATGATGGGGAGGATCGCGAGGCTCAGCTAAGAGCGGCAACTTCTCCGGACAGGACCGGCGATGTGGACGAGGAGCAGAATGCTTCTCAGTACAATGCTCCAGATGCGCATGCTGGTGCCCAACGCACGCCGTCTCCACCGACGGAAGCGCGCCATGGTTTGGAGGAAGAACAGCATGAGAGATCAACTGAGCAACGCACCCCGCCTCGCGTTTCTTCTCCGCTTCAAGCCATCAGTGTCGCTGCGGCCAGTTCTGCAGGCGGCGAAGACCAGAGGGCCCTTGCTCCTCCGCAGCAAGCTTCGGCGGGCGCTCAGGCTTCCTACGAGGACGAACAAGGGTCATGCAAGTACCAGGTCAGCCCATTGAACCCTGAGTTTGATGTACCCCGTCAAAGGCCAGCCAGGGAGAACCAGGGTCCTCGTCCGTTCTCGTACATGGAGGGCCAAAGTACACAGGAAGAAAGCCTCCAACAAGGCTACGCGGGCCCGCGGTATGAAGAACAGCAGGCTGCTCACGGCGATCACATGGCGCCCGACTCTAGTATGCAGCGTGGTATGCGCTATGTCAGAGGAGGTCCGCCGGTACAGCCTCGCGATCCCCGTCAATTCCAGCCCCCACCGCCCGGACTGGATGGCTATGGATCCCGCCAAGGGCCGTATCCGCAGCGGAACTACCAACCTCCGCCACCTGGTATGGGCGAATACGGCAGTCAGCAGGGGCCGCGCCCCATGCGCCAAAGCTACCAGTCGCCGCCTTCAGGGCTTGCTGAAGCCCGTCGTGGACCGCCTCCCCAGAGCGCAAATCAGGGCCAAGGCGGCTTCAATCAACAGGACTTCGATCCACGCTCCTACACCTCTGAGTTCCAGCTTCCAGGCGTTGGGCCACCAGATCATTCCGAGTCCTCGGAGCTGCGGCAGAAAAGGAGGTCTATCCTTGGCAACATCGGCTCGAACAAGGCGACGCCGTCGGGCTCAAACACGCCGGCGTCGAAGTCGAGCGAGCGTGTTAATGAACGCATCAACCCTCAGCACGTAGACCAGCAGCTACACCGCACGTTTTCGTACCAGTCCAGCTTCAATGAGCAGCAGATGATCAAGGGTGGGAAGGGCCAGGAGAAGCAGGGCGAGGACGTGCTGGAGCAGATGGCCAAGGCCACGGACCCTACCCAGAAGCGCCAGAAGTCGAAGATCTTCTCGCCGTTCAAGAGAAGCGACACCAGCAGCCAGCAGCTGCAGCAGCAGCAAGAGCCTACCGCAGCTGATCACGCCCGCTTCGCCACGCCTCCACCCGAATCCACAACCCCACCGGTGGCTCCCAGCCAATTGAAGAAAGGACGCAACGTCTTGCAACGCAACGCCAGCTCCGGTCGTCTGCCCGAGGGCGCCATGGCCACGGAGAAGAAGGAGAAGAAGAAACGCACCTCTCTTCTCGGTAGCATCTTCGGCCGGTCGATGTCCAGCTCAAACATCTCGAAAGAGGAGAAGCAGCGGGAGAAGGAGGAGAAGAAGCTCCGGAAGACGCAGAGCAAGGGCAAGCTGTCCAAGCTCCAAAAGGCGAATCTCACCCAGCCTCCGGTGCCCGAAGCCCGCTCCGCCGCGTACGCGCCCGTACCTGATCCTTCTGCAAGCTTCCAAGGACCAAACGATGCCGTGCAAGGCACGATTACGGAGGAGCCGCAAAGCGATATGTATGCGCCGGACGATCAGAAGCCTCCGGTCAGTGGGCCTGGCTACCCGCCGGGTCTACAGCAGCCGCCGCCTCAGTCTGGTTACCCTGGACCTGGGTACCCTCCCCCCGGGCCAGCGATGTACAGCAACGGCAACGGCTTTGGGCCCCATCCTCCCCGTGCTCAGCCTGCTGCGTTCCGTCACAGGTACTACCAGCAGCCGCAAAGAGCCCTCTCCCAGGACCGCGCTCTGTATCCAAACCCGCCCATGCCGTACCCGCAGCAGCGCCGCTTCTCGGAACAGATGCAGCCGTACCCACCGCGTGCATACCAGACGCCGCCGCCACAGCAGTTCCGCCATCCAAGCGCTGGTTCCGTGCACGGTAGCGACTATGGAGCGCACCTCTCGCCGCAGGTGTCTGCCATGACGCCGCCGCAGCCCGGGCAGCTTGTGCGACAGGGAACTGGAGATGAAATGATAGTCAGCCCAGTCACCTCGAGGACAGGCTCTTCCGGCCCTAGCGAAGCAGGCTACTTTGGGCCGCAGCAGCGCGGAAGCCCTGGTCGGCGCACGTCTGATCCGTTTGAGCGGCAGCGCATGTGGTACCAGCAACAGGCCCAGCAGCAGCAAATGATGCAACAACGGAGAATGGGCCCTATCACCGAGCATCATCCCACGCCACCGCCGCAACATCAGCAGGGGTCGCGCCCGTACCCGCAGGCGCCCTGGAACGTGCAACACTTCCCGGACCATCAGCAACAACGTCCCTACGAGCTCAGCCTGCCTGGCGCCGACTCCGACAACGACGACTCCATCGGCGACGACCAGCAGCAGCGGCGACCCGCCCCGGAGAAGGACGAACCCGCCTGGTCCCCCGCCAGCGCCGGCGCCTACCGCGAAGTCCTCCCGCGCGGCTACCCAACCGCCACCACGTCCTCTCCCCCGCACATGTACCAACCCACGTCTTCCCCGTACCCTCCCATCCCCAGGTCCTCACCGTACCCCCCACCGCCCAGCAGCACGTCCCCGCCGCCCCACTTCTCGGCAGCCGACGCCTCGCGCTTCCCGCTGCCGCCCTCGGGCTCGACCACGACGTCGCACACGCCGTCGCCCACAGCGCTGCGCATCGAGCCGCGCTGGAAGGAAGTGTCGCCCGAGGAGGGCGAGGCCGAGCTCGAGCGCCTGCGCGACCGCCACGCCCAGCAGCAGCTCGCGGCGCAGGAGAGCGTGCACCCGGCCTACCGGCACAGCCCGAACCCGAGCGTTTCGGGGGGCAACAACAACGGCTCGCCGCGGGTGCCGCCGGGGTTCGAGGGCGCGTCCGCGCACAAGCGCGTCGCCAGCGGCGAGCTGCGCATGGATCCGGCGTACGCGAAGGAGTACGGGATCGGGACGGGGAAGCACGGGCAGGAAGAGGAGGATGACGACGACGACGAGGACCTGTATGCCGAGCCGACGTACAGGAGCGAGGAGAGCGGCAAGCAGGGCGCGATGGCGCTGGAGGCGGCGCACAGCGAGGCGGGCGAGAGCACGCCGAGCCCGCCGACGGTGGCGGTGGGGATGGCGGTGGGGATGGCGGTGGGGAAGGAAGGTGAGGGGGCGCGGAGCCGCGATGAGGACGAGGAGGCGGTGGTGATGCATGGGGCGAGCTATCCCGGGATGGAGTGGACGCCGAGGTGGGATGGGGGGGTTGAGTGAGTGGGAGGTGGTTGTTTATTTTTTTTTTTCCCCTCGTCGTTTTCGTTCGTTTCCTGTTTATTGCTTTTTTTTTTGCTTGGTTCGGGGGGTGGGGAAGAGAGGTTGTGGTTGTGGTTGTGGTTGTTGATATCCAATTTGTGAAATACCTGGTGGTTCTTTCTTTGTTAGTTTTTGCTCTCTCGCGGTTTCCGCCTTTTCCCTTGTCACTGGGGTGGATGCGTCAAATTGTTTAGGGAGGAACGTTGTGTTTTTCGTTGTCTTTTTTGGCGGACGGACGGTGCTAATGGAATGGTTGGTGGGTGTGGTTGCGGCTGCTATGGGAGGCTTGGCGGTTGGATCGAGGGTGGTAATACCTCTCTCTTTATCACGGCCGGTTGTCTGTTGTTTTTTTCGCGTTGCTTATTCCCATTGCGTTGCTGTTTTTGCCTAGCAAGCTCGATTGCTTTTTTCCTTTTTGTTTCTGCGTTTGCTGCTTATTCGAACACTTGATTCCCCCCCACACGCGTGTCTCCGCAATGCTCCTGCACGTCCCGTTCATTCATTTTGCCCTGCTCTCGCATTGGTGGTTTTAGCCGTCGTTGGACCAGGCATTAATCGGGCATTGGGCGCTCTTTACATAGCTTCGCGTCTGAGTTGGTTCTCTCGTTGCGGCATAGCCTGCGTGGTTCTTCTCCTTGATTCCTTTTTACTCTTTCTCTTAGCAAGTCCATATCTAAAGCTCAATTAATGTTGAGAGGTTGGGGCCGGTCCTCGCGTTTGAATACGTTCATTCCCGGATGTGTGGTATGGATCTTGTTGCGAGTATTGTGAAGTCTGACCTCAACGGAAAACTGGACGCTATGGAAAGACACAAGGTTTGCAGGAAGAGCAGTACCTTCCACTCTCCTGACGCAATTGTGCTGCCTTGCCAGCGTGCATGTGGTGTGGATGTTGTTCTATCCCTTTGACGCTAGCACGGGGTGTGGCAGAGCAGGACATGTCAACGCTAGCTCCGACCACCCCAGGAGTCGACGCTCGGTTCTGCGGATGCGCGGCAGGACCAGGAGAACCAGTCCGGAGGTTCCTGCCCTAAATCATCGAAGCTAGTGCCTCGCCTGCTGACCAGGCGATTGGCATACCATAACCACCACCGTGGCGTCCGTCCGGGTCTCGCCATTCTTCACAGCCGTCTCTCATTCGCCGTTTCTACCGACAACGAGAATGGCAGCGGACGACGGCCCGATTTTGGGAGATGCGACGGGTCGAGCTGCCGGCATCCTGAGATGCGATGCCGACGATCGCTGCGAGGGTACATTCTAGTATATACTCAACGCTAAGAGCGGCGCAATGTAACCGCACGCAAGCCTTTGTGTCCGTCGATGGCCCGCCCTTTTCTGATACGTCCCTGTGGAGCAGGTGACGGGGACGGCTGAGGGTCTCGCTGTCATCACGCCCCCCTCCCGTCAAGCCGGCCGACCTGTGTTGCGCTGCACGGCGTCTGTGACCAGGGAACTCGACGGTGGTGTCGACCGCTTTGGGCGAAAACATCAGATAGATAGTGGCGAGGAACATGACGTAAGGTGCGAGAACAAGACGACCGGAAGAAGGACCGAGAATACAAGAACGAAGGGGACGAGGCCGAAGAAGAGGAGTAAGGAGGTATGCAACTTGCATTCCAGTAACCCCCTCTTTTTTGCTCCTTTAATGAGAGCGTAGGAATCTCCCTTATTCCCAGGATCCAGCTAGCCCGTCATTTCGTCAAATCAAAACGTGAAGATGCGCGAGAAAACAAAGTGCTCGATATTTAACGCACTCCATCGGCTGGGGGTGACAGTGGGAGACGTGCAGTGAAATTCAACGAGCGGGAGCATCTTTCTCTTCCCACACACCGCGCTGATACCACTGGGATCGCGTGCTGGTCAGTGCCCATATTTAGTTCGCCATGCGTATGGACGATAGTGACTCCGCCGTGGCTATGGTGTCTATTGACATCGATGCCGAGAGTGGGACGTCTGAGATTGAGAAGGAAGAGTCTTTCCATATCCCACTGGTGCTGACGCTGTCATCGGCGAACCTTCTCAACGTAAGGCCGTCCAATGACACCGTCTCTCAAGCATGAATTGCTGACATAGACGTTCCCAGACACTCACTGTGCAGTCCTCCATGATCATTCTGCCCAGCATTGCCCGAGATCTAGACATCCCAGCTGCGCGCCAGCAGTGGATTATCTCATCGTACTACATCGCGTACGGCTGTTTTCTCCTCCTCTGGGGCCGGCTCGCCGACATTTACGGACGACGAACCACCTTCATCCTCGGGTCTGCGTGGGTCACCGCAAGCACCATTGCCGTCCCGTTCGCCCCGAACGAAATCGCCTTCGACATCCTGCGCGCCATGCAGGGCTTCGGGGGCGCGGCCAACGTCTCGTCGGGGCTGGGCATCCTCGGCGGCACGTTCGGGCCGGGGAAGCCCAAGGACTACGCGTTCAGCATCTACGGCGCCGGGCACTCCCTCGGCACGATCCTGGGCATCCTCCTCGGGGGCGTCATCGGCCAGTACCTGAGCTGGAAGTGGATTTTCTGGATCTTCGGCATCCTCGCGGGGGGCGTGGCCGTTGCAGGCGTCCTGGTCATCCCCTCGCACGCCGCGGCCGACAGGATAGCGGCGGCGCGCAAAGGAGGCGTCGATTGGCTGGGCGGTGCGCTCATCACCACCAGTCTGCTGTTGCTCACCTTCACCCTGACCGAAGCCGAGGTGGACGGCTGGGAGCGGCCTTGGATCCCTCCCGTGCTCTCGGCGTCGGTGGTAATCGGAGTGCTGTTTGTCTGCTGGCAAGTGTACCTCGAGCTGAGGACAACGCGGGCCCCGCTGCTCAAGATGTCCATCTGGCTGAACACGCGCTTCACCGCTGCGCAGGTCGTCCTGGCGCTGTTCCAAGGCTCTTTCAACAACTTCCTGCTCTTTGCAACCTACTAGTAAGCGCGCTTCCGTCACCCCGGCTCGCCGCGTGTCTCGCTGACCTTGCGTCCCAACCACCAGCTACCAGGACTTCCTCTCCAAAAGCGTCATCAGCACGACCCTGTACTTCCTGCCCACCGGCATCGTCGGGCTCGCCGCGAGCTTCCTCGCCGCGAAGGCCATGTCGCGGATCCGGAGCGACGCGCTGCTCACCTTCTGCACGTCCTGCCTGGCCGTCTCCTGCCTGCTGTACGCGCTGCCCATCCCGCCCGCCGCGCCCTACTGGCGCGCCGGCTTCGTCGCCATGTGCCTCGCCGCGCTGGGCTCGGACCTGCTGGCGCCCGTCCTCACGCTCTTCACCGCCCTGTCGCTGCCGCCCGAGGACCAGGCCCTGGGCGGCGGCATCTGCAACTCCATCGTCCAGATCGGCCGCGTCGTCGCGCTCGTCGTCGCGACCGCCATCCAGACCGCCGTCGTCAAGCAGGGCGACGGCGGGCCCGGCGGCGCGGGGCTGCTGAGCAGCTTGCACGCCGCGCAGTACTTTAATTTTGGCCTGGCGCTGTCGTCGGCGGTGCTGGTGGCGTATGCGTTCCGTGGCGGCCAGAAGGTCGGGACGGCTGGGAAGTGAGAGTGCGGGGGCAGGAGTGTGCGCTACATAAGTTAGACATTTTCGAACTGGAGGCGAGATGATAATCGAACCATACGCGGGGACCGTTCCTATTCTATACTCGAGAAGGAAACTGTCGAACGGTGCGAGAAAGTAAGACGCCGCTGTCTTGTAAATTAAGGCTATCTAAGCTAACTATATACTACGCGTTTGAAAGAACACAGTGGCTCTTTCATTAACCTTGGCTATAGTAAGAAGGGGAGCAAAGGGGTAGTGTTGAGGCTAGTGTAGCTTTTGTTGAACGAAAGATTAAGCACGTGATTGCGGGCACGTGTGGTTGACAGAAACAGATTGGAGATGGTAACTAAATGGTTTAGGTTGTTCGGAGTTTAGATTCCCTAAGATAGACGAGCGTTTTTCCCGGTGAAAACAAGCTTCACTTTTTATGTAATCTGCGATTTGTGGCGGTAAACCCCAGGGAATACTTGGTACAGTTTGTGCCTAAGGTTCAATCACTCTCTCATGTGCTATGTATTTGAGGTTGACAGAGACAATCAAATACTGGTATTCAGATTCAACTACTTCAGGTGCATAAAGACCTTTAAAATCGCGGCGTGGAAATTCCGAGAACTCCTAGCCCTTAATAATTCTAACACACAATTATTTTTTTCCGCGATTTCAGAATGGCTATCTAAATTCCTCGCTTCTCATCTGCATATACCAGATGTTGCGTTGATTGCCTTACTTGTCCTCTGCTTTCTCTTTCTTGTCGTCCGTGCTATCGCTCTTCTCCACGTCTGCCATTTCCGCTTTCAGAATTCCGATTTGCTTCTCGAGCGTCTCCGCTAGCCTGCCAGACGCCTCTTTGGTACCAGTGGCGGAGGTATCGTAGAGAAGAGTGAGTAGACAGGCAACCCACGCTTCCTTCAAGTAGGCAAAACTGAAGCCTTCAGTAAGTTCAGCAACACGTTCCGAGACGGTAGCATCGGTCTGGAGGTCAGGGTTGTCGGCAAACTTGCTCCTCCACCAGTCACAATATCTGACGCGCTCTTCAAGGGATGGCGTCTTGAAGCGGTACTTCCGGTCGAATCAGGACGGGCGCTTTGAGAGACCAGGGTCAAGATTGTCCACTGCGAGCTCGTTAGCCTCCCATCGTCTATACCACTCTAATATTGAACTCACGATTGTTCGTGAACCCGATCATCAGGATCCCATCGTTGTTCTCAAGTCCATCAATCTCGTTCAGGAAGTACGATCTGACTTCTTCCTTCACGAGAGAGTCCACGTCTTCAAACAACAGCAAGCACGGTGCTGCCTGGCGGGCTTTGGTGAAGATCTGCCGCACTGACTGCTGTGGGCCGAAGCCTCTTTGTGCGAAAGTCTTGACGTACAGCGTCGGAATGGGATCGGGACGAGACATGAGCGCCTTGATGATGGTCTTGACCGTCATCGTCTTGCCATTTCCCGGCGTGCCGTGGAAGATCAAACCGCGCTGCGGTGGTCGGTTAACATCCGCTCCGCGTCCAGCCCGAACGTCACCGCGTCGGCGAGCGCGCCGGGCCCGCCGCCCAGTCGGCGGGATGGCGGCTGGTATGCGCGCGAGCGGAGGAGGGGGGGGGGGGGGGGGGGGGACCATCTGCGGCGGGCACGGCGGTGGTGTGGCCGGCCCGCGCGTATGCGAGTAGGTTGCAGGATGTGGCGGCGAGGTGGTGGCGGGGGTGGGCGGCGCGCAGGGCGGATTGGAGGATTGTGTCGGTGCTGATGCGCGGCGCGGAGGAGTGCGTGGTGTAGGCGGTGAAGATTTGGGAGGAGGTGGTGGGCGGTGGGAAGGGGTATTGGTCGCCCATGGTTGTGGTGGTGGGGGTTGCGGGTGGGATGGGGGTGGTTGGGGTGTGTGTTTGAATTGTTTTGCTGGGGTGGTTGTGGTGGTTGGAATATATACTTGGAGAGATGTTCACTTGACGTGTAAGGCTGACATGCACGGGCTGTTGCCTGATGTATCTTAGTGCATAGCCTGGCCAGATGGAGTAAAAGGATCGACTATCCTCGGCAGGCAGCAGTCTGCCTTATGACCGGTTAAACACAGGGTGCTACACTGAGCATCCTGATTAGCTGTAAGTACTGTCTCGCGGACCATCTATGGACCAATTTACGTACGATAGTCGTGGCGGACCAACTGTGAGCCTCAGTTGTGAGCTCCGCCATTGGATTAGGTGGCACGTCAAAGTAAGCGGGTGATCGACGTTGATGGCTCCGCCACATCCTATGCTGCAACGTCTACACTGCCACCTGGAACATCAGTAGCCGTCATTGGAGCGACAGTACGTACCACAGCTTTTAGAGTTAGTTGCATAGCACAAAGGCGATAAGGACTACCGCGGTTGCCGACGGTGACACCAGAAGGATTGCGTCAATTATCAGCGCCGAACGCGTGGCAGACCATTCTTGTACGAGGGGGAAAAAAAAGGAAAGCGATCCATCCCAGTCATTGCTCGTTACAGCTTCGCGCCCATCTCTTTGGCCGCCCTCTCTCTCAAGACATTCTTCATCACCTTCATCGTCGGGTTCTTCGGAAGTTCATCCACGAACACCACACCACCCTCTAGTCTTTTGTAAGACGAAAGTCTCTCCGCCACATACTTCTTCACGTCTTGAACCGTCAACGCATCGCCCTCAGCACCTGGACGCCTGACAACATACGCGCGGGGCAGCTCCGAGCCATCCGGCGTCGCCTTCACGCCAACAACCGCCACATCCGCAACCAGAGGATGCGTGAGCAGAACGCCCTCAAGCTCCGGCGGCGCAACCTGAAAGCCACGGACCTTGATCAACTCCTGCACCCCGTCAGCAACATCCCACGAAACGACTCCGACACCAGCCAACCCACCTTCTTCCGATCCACGATGTACCACTGCCCGTTCCTGCCGCTGCAGTACGCCACGTCCCGAGTCGGGAAGAAGCCGTCGGCATCCCACGCCGCGTTCGCGGCCGGGCTGTCCACGTACCCCATGAACACGATCGGCCCGCGCACCCACAGCTCGCCGCGCGCGTCGTCGTCGTCGCACGCCGCCACCTCCCGTCCCGCCTCGTCCGTCAGCTTCAGGTCCAGGCCGGGCACGGCGTAGCACACGCTGCAGGCGGCGTCGTCCGCGTCGTCCGCGTCCTCGTCCGGCCACGCGAACCCCGTCGCCCGGCACGTCGTCTCCGTCATGCCCCAGGCCCTTGGTTTGCCCGCGTGAGATGGCGGGCGGATGAGTGGGGTGAGGGAGGACTCACTGCGTGTACGGCACGGCCGGGCCTAGTAGCGCCTTCACGCGCGCCCGCACGTCGCGGTGCAGCGGCGCGGCGCCGCTGCTGGCCGCGCGGACGGAGCGGAGCGCGTGCAGCGAGGGGCGCTGGTCCAGCAGCGCGCGCATCATGGCGGGCACGCCGACGAGGACGGTGATGCGGTGGCGCTCGACGTTGGCGAGGAAGGCGGCGGCGTCGAAGTGCCGCATGATGTACGTCTGCGTGCCGGAGCGCAGCGGGGAGAAGTGCGTGCGCGGGGCGGCGCCGGCGTGGAAGAGGGGGATGGCGACGAGGATGCCGGGCTGGGTTGGAGAGGAGGTTTCAGCGGGGGTTAGGGCTGTTGGGGGAGGGGGTGGGTGGCACCTTGAACGGGAGAGAGGTTTGGGGTTCGGTGACGTGGTGCTGGGCGATGAAGTTGTGGTGTGAGAGACGGGCGGCTTTGGGCAGGCCGGTCGTGCCGCTGGAGAAGAGCCGGGCTGCTTCGGTGGTCTTCACGGTCTCGAGGTCGTCGAAGCGGACCCAGTCTTGCTCGCCGTAAGAGAGGAGGGTCGTCCATGATTGCATGCCTGCCGGGACGGTCTGGCTTGGCTTGTCGAAGATGAAGATCCGGGATTCGGGGATGCCCGCGTCTCTGGCTGCCGGGAGGACGTTCTTGACCAGGTCCGGCTCGGTGATAAAGCATTTGATTTTGGCGGCCTTGATGGCGTGGGCGATCTCATACTGGGTGTAGGCTGGGTTGATGCCCGCGAATATTCCGCCGAATGCAACGATGCCGTTGACCAAGATTGGGTAGGTGACCTGCGGAAAGCTTTGTCAGATGCTGTGCAGCACAGTGACTGCGGGGTAGTCTCAAGTCATTGAATGAGTGCAAGCAGACAACGTCTCCCTTCTCCAGCCCAGCTGCTCGAAAGCCGGCACACAGCCTTCGGATCAGATCTCGGGCTTGTCGCACGCTGTACGATCTTGAAGGTCGCGCTTTGGCTTTGGCTCACTTTTCTGTGCTTCTCGGGCGGGCTGGGGGATGTGCTGCTGTGTTTGGGCCGCTGGGTCTTGTTTTTGGACTTTGCGCTACGAGGTGCGGGCGTCGGCGGTTGGCGTTGGGATGGGCTTCTCTACGACTCATGAGACATGGCACCGCGTTGTACTTGGGGGATATTGTTCTTCTTTTCTATTTTATACATTTCACTATGCAATATTCACGACATCACGCAGGACACTAGTTCTGAGAAAGCGCCGATTTGGAGAGTATAGTTCTCTGTATTTCTATCTGTGGTGATGGGGTGTTGTTTGTTGCCTATGGAATATGTATGCTGTGTTCTCGCTGTGCTGTTGGAGAGGGGGGGAATGCAGGAGCTCGAATTATTGAAGGGTTATTGAAGCCTTCGCCAGGATGGCTTCGGTGCAATTGTTGAAAGACAGGAGCTTGGATTGGGTGGGGAATTGGAGCCTTTGTCCCGGCCGTTTTGGCGCAATTATGGAAAGACAAAAGCTTGGATTCGGTGAGCAGTTAAAGCCGTTGCCCTGATGACTCTGATACGATGTCGTGCATTGGGAAGAGGTACTGTAGGTTGGAAAAGGAGAGCAGTTGAAATGTTCGTCCAAATGACTTTGGCATGATGATGCCTTTTTGACTCCGGAGAGTCTTCAAGGCGCTGTGTTCATCGTGGAGGAAGTTGCTGCCTGAGTCGAGGGACCAGCTTGGTTGGATGGTCCGGCTTGCGGAGGTCCCGACTGGGGAGGGTTGCCGTCTTGAAGGGCCAAACCCTGCCTCTTCTTCCTCATATCCATCTTCTTACGCTCGGCCGGAGAGATGGTCTCGCGCTCGCGCAGCCGCGTCAGCTCGTCATCGCGGATGAAGCGGTGAACCAGGATGAAGTTGAACTCATCAATATCGCTAGACCGAGAAGTTGCTTCTTCCAATGTGAAAGCAATCTTTCTGGGCCCGCTGTTGGCCACAACTTGGTTCGCTGAGTTCACTATCTCGTCAATATGGGGCATCTTGTCGATGTAGGAGCCTATTTTAGGAACATGTCAGTATTTGCTTCGGTCCTAGATGTCTTAGATGGGCAGTAGAAGTATTCCTACCATAGGCGCTATCCAGTTGCTCAAGCTCCATATGCCAACCGTTGAACCTCGAGATGAGTGCAGGATTGTCCATCCGCGGCTTCATGGCCCATGGGGAGGGTACGTATTTAAGCGGATCAAACCTACGCACACCAAGTGCAAGACGGTGGAGGCCCAAAGTTCCCCAATCGAAGCGAGGAGCCCATAGGTTCATCTGCATCTGAGGATCGACGTCGGTGATGAAGTTAATCATCGCCGTGTCCCAGTGACGAAGGATGCCAATGCCTCCCTGAGGCAGTACCTGATAGCCTCGGCGCTGTGGCTGTAGGTAGTTACGCTTCTGAAGTTGTAGCTTCTTTGCACCAGGCGCATTGAGAGCCAGAAACTGTGACCATCTCGGAAGACCGTCTTTGTATCCACTGCTCGCCTCCATAACTCGCTGGGCCTTATCAAGCGGTGCTCGCAGAGTGTCGTTTAGATCCCGATGGGCCTTGGTGACTTCCATGACGTTTTTTGCAGTCGAGCGCACAATCTTGAAGAACTGAGACCTTACATCCGGGTCTACGATGGTGTTTGGGGGGTCAAGTAATTGAAGGCATTCCGCCATTATCTTCTCGAAAGCCGATTCCATCGCGGAAGTGAGCGGTTTGCGGATGCAGATATTGATGCAGTATTCGATACAGAGCTGCTGAAGGTCGCCCAAAAGCGCGTCTAGGTGCTCGTGTGATCCGCGAGCGAAGTTCTGGTCTGGAGTCTTCGGACGACCGGGTAGCGTAGGAGGAGGGTTTGGCAGACCTGCATTGGTGAACTCTTCGAGGGGAAGCAGGCCACGATTTGGCTGCCACATCCTGCCCGATATCCCGTTCATCTTGACGGGTTTGAGAGCGTACTCTGAGCGTGAAGTGAGAGTGTGAGGTGTTGGAGAGGTTGCGGAAAGAAAGGCATGAGTAAACAATTTGTATTCGTAGGGCAGGCAGCAAGGGCATTGAAAACGGTCGACTGAACCAAAAAAGGCATACGTGCACGTTTTGTGGTGAAAAGTGAAGTCAGTTTCTTTGTGCCCTCGCCCCAGCCTCCCTCGTTTGTGGCGCATAAGTACTCGCCCAAGCTCAGAACCTGACTATTTCCCGGACAACACCCCGCACACACACAATCTTCTTTGTCCCGTTTCTTTCAGACACAGCTGTTGCAGCCGCTCTGTCGCACAAACCCTCCCCTCAAACTCCAGTACCGCTCCGTGTCGTCGGCCCAATGTCGACTCACAAGCTTCCGCAACACGTGCAGTCCTACACGATTCCACTCAGCCAAACCCAGCTCCAAGGGATCCTAGCGCACCTTCACAGTACGAACGCGAATAGCGCGATGCAGGCCGTCAGTCATGCGGTCCATAATCAGCCGGCCGGTCCTACCCAGGCTCAGCAACCCGCGTCGACGCTGTCCCCTCCTATCCCGCAGCAAAAGAACAAGAAGAAGCGCACTCTCAACTGCTTCGTCGCCTTCCGCTGTAAGACCACCTTATACCTTCTAGAATATTGAACAAAACTGACACAACCCAGGCTATGTCTCACCTATCTTCGACAGGCATCAACAGAAGGACAGGTCGGGCTTCGTGAGGACCTTGTGGGAAGTCGAGATGACGAAGGCCAAGTGGACCATCTTGGCTAAAGCCTACTCCAACATCCGCGACGAAGTCGGCACCGAGAATGCGCCCATGGACAAGTTCCTTAGCATTGCATGCCCTCACATTGGTATCGTCGCTCGTGATACCTACCTTCACACCTTCGGCTGGGAGCTCATCAGCGACGGGTCTGGCTCGCGTCTTGTCCGCCGCTCTGTGCCTGATCCGACGTCTTTCCCGCAGGGCTTCTTGACCACCAACGTGTCTGTTGAAGACATGATCGGCTTCGTCCGTGCCTCTGGCTACGGTCTTCCGCGCAATGTTCCTGCTACTATTCCCGGCAATGCTGCCGCGTCCAGCAGCAACACCAGCGGCTCTCATCTGGCCATGGCGGCTCAACCTGCTCACCAAGTTGCTCAGTCGGCTCACCAAGTCGCTCAGAACGCCCCTCAGGCTGCTCAGACCGTCCCTCAGATTGCTCAGATCGCCCCTCAGGCTGCTCAGAATGCCCAGCAAACTGCTCAGACTGCCCATCAGGCTGCTCAGACCGCCTATCAGATTGCTCAGACCAACCCCCAGGTGCTTTGGACGACTCCTCAGCAGACTACGGTGGCCTTCAATCCTCCTCATGTTATTCCAGGTGTTCCTCAGGCTGCTCAGATTGTTCAGCTAGGTCCTCAGAGTCAGAATCAGCCAATTGTCTTCCCAGCCCAGTTCACTCTCCCGGCTTTCCACGCCATTCAACCGTTCAACCAGCCTGCCCAGCCTGCCCCCACTGCACAGGATAGCGTCTCCGATGGTATCACCGCTTTCATGGACACTGATGAGACTGAGGATGAGCTGGCTCACCTGGTGGACCCCGATCCCGACAACTGCGTTGCCTCCCGTGCGAACTTCTCAAACCCGAACCTACGTGGCTTCTCAATCAATGCGCAGCTCACCAATTACTCGGACCTTCGTGCGTACTTCCCTCAAGCCGCTCACGCCAATGGCTCTGGAGCTGTCAACTCCGGCGAAGGCGTTTCGGTTGGACAGTCCGATCAAGACAACTCCACCTTTGGACCTAAAGCCTTTGCAGAGCTTGCCACTGATCTCTGGGAGAGTGGATCTGAGTACCCTCACAATGATCAGTTCCTTCCTGGCCAGTCTTACCCTCTTATCAACGATCGTGAGGTCCTCGAACCCTTCTTCAGCTTCGATATGAACGACGAAGGGTTCCTTCAGCAGTACATTTACGCCGACCACTTTGACAATGCCTGAGAGCTCACGCTCACTACATCCTGGCCTCGGCTACGAATGGAATCTGGCCTTCTGAAAAGGCCAAGGTTCAATATCGGCGTATGTGGCGCCAAATGCATTAGCAAGACCTCGATGAATTTCTTTCGAGCAGCATTCATTGATACACATTCATGGGTTTATATGGTTAGGCACAGGGTAGGCAACAACTTCGGATTGATGGGTAAGAAAGCTGGGGATACTGCATTGACTTTTGGTGATCATCGGAATGGCGAAGATTGTTGAACCCTTCTTGGCAAGCTAGCATAGCGGGTGGTTATCATTGGCTCAATTATCCATAGGCATAGCGTAAGCTTAAGAACGAATGAGAAACATACCTGAGTTGGTGAACAGAAGTTTGCAAACCACGTGTCAGCATCAATCAACAATGACACTATAGTCAACTTCTTGGAGGCGATTGGCATCCCAAAGAACGGCACAGCACAGAAGCAAAGCTCCCATTAGTGTGGCCATGCGCCAGCTACTTACAGAGTAAGTATACTTAGTTATATTTTCCTAGCAATTTGCTAAACAAATAACTCAGGTCTATCGATGCGGATCTTTGGATTGCCTGCACCGTTCGAGCCTTGGAGGTTCCGATGGCCAACTGGGCGTGGCCGAGCTGGTCGGCCATCCGAGAGGAGCGGCTTGATGCGGCGCTGCAGGCTAAGGCCGACGCTCGCCACTGTCCTCGTCGTGAATTGAGTCTTATCGATGAGAACAGGCAGTTTGATCTTCCGGAGATAAGCATGAACGGTCAGGAGATGTTTCGCGTCATGTTATTCTAGAGTCATTTGTCTGGTTTCGTCTTGGACACGGCGCCGGGCAAGACAAAGTAGCAATGCAATTGTTCCACGTCCCAGTCTCCCACTCTTCGAGGTGAGATTGTACTCAGAAGCAGGTGTCAACTCAAAAGTCTGTAGATAAATTGCAAGAACCCTCGATGCAACGAATATCTAAACCATAGGAAAACCCAACGCCCCAAACACAGAATCCAATCGCGAAACCCCGTGCCGATCCCCACCCCCAACCCATCCCATCAAATGCCCATCACCAACGGCACAGGCGTCAAACTCAAGCCCGAGTCCCTCGCCCAACCCTCCCAACGCAGAGTCGCCGCCGCACCCCCTCCCCACCGGCGCCCCGCCGTCTCCCCTCCCACCTGCAGCTTCATCTCCATCTCCGGCGCGCCCTGCCCGTACTACTGCATCCCTAACACTAAACGCTGCTGGCAGCACCACTGAGCCCCTCGCCCCCCTCACGGGCGGACGTGGAACGGCGACGGCGGGGCCCACAGCGAGAAGTACAGGCGGCGGGCGGTCTCGGCGCCCAGGGCGTTCATGTCCCAGGTCCAGCGCAGCGCGGCCTTCAGCAGGGCGGGCAGGGTGGCGCCGTCGACGCCGAGCAAGCTCGGCAGCAGGTAGAGGATGATGACGAGGTGCAGGGCGGTGCGGATGGTGTAGGCGCAGTGGCGGGTCAGCGTGGAGAAGGCGAGGCCGGTGGCGAGGAGGAGGGCGGCGGCGATGAGGTAGCCGAGGTAGGGGGAGAGGTGGAAGAGGATCTCGGCGAGGGGGTAGACGAGGGCGTGCTGGAGGAGCTTGTGGAGGGCGTAGACGAGGAGGATGATGATGATGATGAGGAGGCGGGGTAGGAAGATTCCGATGTAGGCGCCCGGGTGGGATACGTCTGCCGTTGGGAGCTGGGGTGGCTGCCAGTTTTGGATGAAGTGGAGGTGGTCTTTGAGGGAGGCGACTGCGGCGGACCAGATGCTCTCGTGCTCCGGGTCGAGGTTTTGGCTGCGTGTTTGCTCGCGGAAGGGGGACAATAGGCGCCTGGGTTCGTTGCGGTTGTCGAATGGAGGCGTAGTGTATTTTCGTTTCCCATGAGGGCTAAGAGATATAGGGGTACGTGGAGGAATCATGTAGTCACTACTGAAGGGTGTCAAAAGAGGACCTGGAGGCGATGGCCTGGACCGCAGCCTTGCGGACGAGCGTGACATCGCGACTTGCAGATGGGGTTATCGATGAGGTGACGGTGATTGACATGCAGCCTGTGCGGACTGCTGAGGGAAAGAGAGAGATAGAGGGAGGGAGAAATGTGGACGTGATCCGTCCAATGCTTTGTACGCAAAATGAGAACAAAGGTTGACGCTCTCTGGCAAAGATGGCTGCAAGGGGAACAGCGATGCACACTGTGACCGAGGAGATTGAAACAAAGAAGCGGTTGACAAGAGAGCCTGCTCCGCTGTATCACATCCAACCCAGACCAAAGTGCCGTGACCTCCATGTTCTGTGCTGTTTGCCACACTCTTCCCTCTCTCGTTGTTCGTGGCGCGTGGCATTTTGCGAGCGAAAGCGGCTGCAATCGCCGCCTCTCTGAGCCAACAGCTTTTTTGAGGACCGAGTATGCAGGTTAGGGTTAAGTCTTCTCCTTGGGAAAGATACAGATCGCAAACTTCCTGTGATGTTATCCCTAGCATGATCGGTCGCATTCCTGGATGCTGGATAGCAAATTAAAGTGTGCCGCCTGGTTCATGCGCAGATCGAGAGAACAGACTGCTGCGATCGCATCGCTCTAAGGTGACCAGCTCGATAGGGATGCGGCAGCTTCTGTGTGGCTGATGCCAATACCTGATGGGTGATGGGAGAGAGATGAGACTGGGGGCGCGGAGAAGAGGAGCGGCACATCGGTCGGATGATCGGAGTCGCGTGGTTTCGCGCACAAGCCGAAGATGCAGGGGCCAGGGGTGGCCGCATCGAGGGGCAGATATGGGCCAAAAGCACAGGGATGGCGGCCAGGACTAATCTATCGGCAACCGGCCCACGCGTGCGCGCCCAAGCTCCCCCGGCGCGTCGTCGAGGCCTGCGAGTCTGCACACTCAGGACCCTCCCCCAGCGTTCGACACGCCACTCTTGCTAGCCTGTCCATCCAATTGCCGTTGACAATCATTGACTCCATTTCAACACGCATCGTATACCGCGAACTCGCTTGTGTCCACCCCCACGGCCACCATGGCGCCGCAGTGCCAGGCGCTCAACCTCTCCGACGAGCGCCGCTGCACCGAAACCGCCACCAACGTCAACGGCCTCTTCTGCCACTTCCATTCGCGCCAGGTCTATGGCCTCTACAGGGGCTACAAACGCCGCAATGCCCAGCTGGACCACCTGCTCGCGCACCCGCCGCCCTTCCTGCGCAAGCAGGACGACGACACGCCGCTCAGCAAGGTCGACTTCTCCACCGTCGCCGACGAAGCCACGCTCAAGCAGCTGCACGACCACCTGTTCGAGCGCCACGCCCTGCTCGACCGCGTGATCCGCGCGCGCAAGCTGCACCACTCGCGCTTCTACGCCCTCAAGCTCGACTACGGCCACCAGCACTACCTCGACAGCCTGCAGTCGCAGAAGCACGCCGCCCTGCGCGCCCTCGAGCGCGTCGAGCGCCGCTCCGCCGAGGTCCTATACGAGAAGCAGGAGTGGTTCAAGTGGGTGCGCGAGCTGGAGGACGAGGAGGAGAAGGCGCGCGACGCCGAGAAGAAGAAGGTCAAGCAGGAGGCCGCCCTGCTCAAGCGCCACTGGAAAGAGGTCGAGGCCCGCATGCGCGAGCTGCGCGCCCGCGAGGAGCTGCGGCGCCAGGACGAGTTTTTGGACAAGGCGTTGGAGGAGCGCCGCCGGCTGGATGACAGCTCGGCGGATGAGGAGTGCGATCCGATCGATGATGTCGTGGAGGACGAGCGGGGCAACTACATCGACCTCCTGCGTCTCTTCCTGTGGCAGGAGACGGCCCGCGGTGGCTCCAACGCGGATGGCGACGTGGACAAAGGGGAGGAGGCAGAACAGGCTCCGCTGGTGAACGCTGAGGGCGTGGCTCCTGGCGAGGAGGCCGAGCAGGCTGCCGTGAAGGCCGCAGATGCGCCCAAGTCTAGGAGCGCAAAGAAGCGGGCGAAGCAGAAGGCAAAGGCTGCCGGGGCGCAACAGGCCCAGCAGGCACAAGCCAGGCCGGGCGAGACTCCTGTCGAGTCCCAGGACGATGTGCGACAACGGCTGCGCGAGGGCCAAAAGGTGGAGCGCACCCCGGGCTGGAAGCTGCGTGGTACTGTCGAGAATCCAACAGCTATCGCTGATCGCATGCCACCTGTTCCGGACGATGAAATTGATGTGCTTCTCTCTCAGATCTCGGAGATCAAGCAGCTCCTTTTCTGCCGTCTGCTCCTTGCCCATGCCGCATTGCTCCCGGTCGCCCTGCGCGCGAACAGCATCGAGGAATTCCTTGCCGACGAGGAGGTCAACAACACCGACCTCCGTGATCTTTGCCTCAAGATGGAGCAGCCAGGCTTGCAGGAGCTCCGCGATGCCTGTGCTGATTCGGATCGTGGCGAAAACGAAGAGGCAGATGACGACGACAAAAAAGCGACTGTCAGCTCCCGTAGACGACATACGCCCTTGGTCAGGCGAACCCTCATACCACGCTCCTATCAGACGAAGCGGGAGAAAGCACTCATGGAGCGCCGCGAAAGGTCGATGGGGACCATGGGAGGCACGATGATCGACTTTGGCGACATCGATGACCAGGGCCAGTACCGCATCAAGAAGATTCGCGTCAAGGTGTGCGGAAAGTACATCTACAACTACCCGAGCGAGAAGGCCATGTCGCGTGGTGGATGGTTGCAGTTCTCCATCATGGCCAAGGACTGCTCCCTGTTCGACGCTGTCAAGCTCTGCCGCAACTGGGACGAGTTCTTCGAGCTCAGCATCCTCGCCACCTACCAGTACTTCCCTTCGGGGAATTGGGCTGCGTGGGTTGGTGACCAGATGCGTCAGCAGGTGTTGCAACTGGTATGTCCCGCCTTCTCCAACCCATCGCTCATCATCTCTAACGTGTAGAAAGGGCTTCATCCCGTACTTCCAGATGGAAATGGCCGACAAGTATACGATGCACTCCCAGACCGGCTCCCGCAGCTATCACGGCCGCCAGCACCAGATCATCGAAGCTCGCAATTTCATCTGCGCCTGCTTAAAGCGCAACGATCCGGTGTCGCGCCGGTTCATTCAGTACCTTGTCATGCAGACCAACGCCGTTCTTACTCTTGTCCGCGATGTCAAGACGGGCAACATCCTCACCAAACCACCAGAGTTTGAGCTTTGGCTTATCCGTGAGAAGTCCGGCTTGGGCCGCGCCTCCCGAAACGACTGGAATATCATCAAGGAAGTTGGACCAGAATTCTTCGAAGACATGGATCGTCAGCGCCAATGGCATTTCGGGTTCAAGGAATACTACGATGTCATTATCTGGGACCTTGAGGCGGGGTGTCACTTCTCCCATCTCTACAACACTGTTCAGACTGCCCTGATCAAGGCCCATCGCTTCCAGCAGGGACTCGACCTGTACAAGCCGTCAGAGCATATTCTTCGTACCATTGCGCGGGACAAGGAAACGCAGCGCACCCGAGACATCAAGCCTAATGAAGAAGGCAAGGTGGTGAGCATCTGGTGAGATCCCCGTCCGCCTGTAGATATGCGCGGTGCTAACCATCGAATGATAGGGACGATATCAACAGCGACAGAAACCGAGTCAAGTTCTTTACCGACGACGCCGAGGATACCGAGGACCTGTCAGACGACATGCCCAAGGAATGGAAATACAACGAGGCCGACAGACTCGAAGATGAGATCCTTTTCCCGTGGGAGAATCAAGGCATTAACCTCTCGGATAAGGCCCAGGGTGCGCTGAACGAAGGGGAGCCTACTGGTGCCGAAGACGAAGACAGTATCCTTGCCACGCAAGGTAGGATGCATAAGTTTGAGACACTCGGTCCAGTTCTCGAGCGGTTTGCCTACGATCTCGACACCGATGAAGAGATCAGCGATGTCGAGTGTAACTCGGATTGTGGCTCTGACTGTGAGCATGAGCAGGAGGAGCACGGATGGTATGATGAAGACGAGGACTTTGACTTCGATGACGACGATGAGGAGTGGGATGGAGAGGGCGTGCAGAAATATGATCCAGACTATGAGCTAGACGATGGAAGCTCGCCGGCTGATCGTCTGATCAAGAAGTTCGGCCTGCCTGCTGCTGATGAATTTGCCACGGAGGAAGACCGGTTCAAAGCTGCAGCCCAAGCCGTTGGTTTCCCCGGCGCTACCTCTTGGGACGAGCTGTGGAGCAACGTTAGAGAGACCAGGCCTGCTACTGCTGATGACTACGCCGAACTCACAGCGATGATCGTGGAGCTGTACCCTGCTCGAAAGCTGAAGGCTTTCGGAAAAAGCGGACGCGAATCTACTGACTCTAGCGAGGCGGCCAATAAAAAGGCCAAGAAAGAAAAGAAGCCAAGTCGTGCTCAGCAGAAGGAGGAAGCGTTCGAAGAGGTCTCCAAAGATTGGGAAATCCATCTTGACCGCGAACGTGCGGCTTGCAAGTATCCCTGCTCGCACCAACCCATCACGTGCTAACGGCAACAGGCTTCAAGGACTGCTGGCACAAGGCCGACCTCGAGCCCGGTGCGCAAGAGCGCTGGACTGAGTATACGAAGCTCATGGCTGAGCTTGAGAAATGGGAAACATCCAAGACTGGCGGTCGTGGGACGACGGCAGCCATGATCAAGCGAGCAACGTACGGCACGAAGCTCATGGTCGAGCTGGGTGTTGACGGAGATGTCCACCGTCGCGTCAAGAGAGACATGAGCCTCGCGTGCACGCTGACGTCGCTTTTCTTTGGCAACAACACCGCCTTCTTCAACTCGGAGACGGGCCTGTCATTCAAGAACTCGCTGCTCGTGAACCAGGCCGAACGCGCCAAGCACCCGCCCGACAGGCGCTCACCACACTCCAACAAGACGCGGCCAAAGGAGCACTGGAAAGAGTGGGACGCTATGAGCAAGACGCACAGCGGCGACCGCCACACCATCGAGGTCTACCCCGAGGACTGGAACCTGATCGTGCGGCCCACGCTCGCGCACTTCTACCGCGAAGGCGTCATCTGCACCTCGTACGGCCAACCCCATACCAAACTGACAGCCCCACCAGCTAACGCAACCCGCAGGTACTACCCCTCAGCCAACGGCCCGGTCATCTGCCTGACCGAGCCGGACCGTCCAGGCAAGCCCGACGTCTACTTCGACTGGCGGCTCTCGGTATCGGAAGTGCGGCTGCCGTCGGCGCTGGTCGACCCGCACTCGATCGACCCGCTGGCGGCGCACGCGCGGCGCTTCGCCAAGGACAACCCCGGCGCCCGCTTCTCGGTGCTGCGGATCTGGAGCGCGCCGCACTTCTGGCCGCTCATGCTCGGCTACGACAACCGCGACAACACGTCCTTCACCGACGGCCTGGGCCGCACCTGGGAGTGGAAGTTCATCCCGAAGGACATGCCGTTCAGCGAGTGGAGCATCCACCAGACGGCCCGGACGCGCATGGAGCCGTACAGGAGGTTCTTCAAGAAGCAGGTCGTGTGCAAGAAGGACGCGTTCCTGGTGATGGGGAAGGACGAGGCGGAGTGCGAGCGCTTGACGACAGCGGCGGTGTGGGCGGTGGATACGAGGCCGTGGCGGCTGGAGGTCGATCCGTGGAAGAGTTGGTGGGGCGTGGACGTGGGATTCTTGGAGGGGTTGGAGGCGGCGTGGTGGGAGTAGGGCCGAGGGTGTATTGGGGTGTAGGTAAGTGGTATTTTCGTTGCGACATCTGGTATTGGATCATGTAGTTGTTCAATATTGGAAAGGTGTTGAGCAGCCTTTCATTCACGCAGTTGGCTCTTGGCCGCGGGCAGCCAAGCAGCTACCAACAAGAGAAAGTCTTTCAGCAATAATCAGCGTGTGTGAGTAGTTGACAATGTCGTCCATCCCGCGTCGTGAACTCTGTCACGCTCGCGCATGCGTCCTCACCCGCCGTAATGACCCAACAGATCCAGCGCGCAGTGAGGAGAAGCCCACCCACACGCGGCCAGTGTCTGGCCCGAAGGCGGTTCTCAGCGCTGGAAGGCTGTGAGACGGTCCGCCGCTGCTGCGATGAAGACTCGCGCCGTCGTGATGTGTTGCTGGCCGACTGTCGAGAGCTTCACCTGTGTCGGCCATTCCGCCGCCGTCGCCGTCGCAGCGCCTACCCACAACCCTGCCACACACCTTTCCGTCGGGCGTGGACGTGATAGGGAAGATCCGGCGGGCCCCGCCGCCTGGCATCCGCGACGGCAGCAATGCGTGGCCTCACTTCTCGATCGGCAGCGATGGGCGTTGGCAGCTCCACCCGCGCCGACGCCGAGATCCGCGCCGAGAGCCCTACCAAGCGCCAAACATCTGGCTGTGGATCTGATGAGACGGACGGGCAGCCGTCGCGGTGCTGTCAGGCGCCGCGGCCGTGTCCACCGCAACGCCAACACCAGGCCGTGGTCGCGATCGTCTGACGCAAAGCTGAATGATTGCCTGTGCTGTGCGACCGCAGGAGGGCATGGTAGAGGAACAGAGCGAGGCGCTGAGCGCCGGCGCGATGGCGCGAGACGGCCAGTGGCGAGCGCCAGTCGTGACCGCGCCGGTGCTACACCAAAGCCGCTATCGCGGGCCGCGCTGGCAAGGAGAGAAAGGAGCACCGTGAAGGGCTCGCTATGCTGGACCGAACATCAATCCGGCGCAGCAGCACACCATGGTGCGCGCTTGAAAGACGCAGCATCGACAACAACAGTGAATAAACACCAGACAAGACAAGCCAGCTTCACCAGCGCCGCGCACACCAAACTCCTTCCTCTTGTTCCCAGGCATGCCGAGAAGCAAAACGAAAGAGAGAGAAGAGATGTTCGCGTCAGGACCCGATAGTGCAATAGGAACGACACTGTGGTCAGCGGCATGAGCGAGCTCAGAGGCCGCCAACCGGCTTCCAAAAACTGGGTCAATCTTAGTGTGCCCATGGCACGTCCTAGAGATTAAACTAAGAAAACCATTTACTGCATCTTGATTCAAGCCAAATGGCAAGAGAGCTGAAGAAGAAAGGGAGGCAGTGCAGAGGAGGGGGCGGGTTTATACGGACGGCCGGGAGGGGGGCGGGCGTGGAAGCGAGGGTTTGTCAGCAGGGCGGGCGTGCTACTTTTTCGGTAAGTGAGTAAGCGTGTAGCAGAAGCGAGAGTCTTGCCGAAATGGGCTGCGGTGCTGGGCCGTGAGCGGGAGCGCGGTGCCGGTGCTGCAGCTGGCGTCACCAGCGGCCTACTCGTTCTTGTTTCTCGCCAAGCTGCCGCTCTCTGGGTGCACTGGCGTCCCATCATGAGGTTCTGACCACTCTTTGCTGACCCGCCCGCTTTTCGAAGTGCGGCTACTATCACGGACAAGCACTCCGACAGCATCAGAGATAGGTCCAAAGGTAGGGCGCCACAAGAAGGAAGAAGGACAACCAGTGACACTTTTCCCCGTGAAACTCCGCTCCCTTTGGTCTCTTTTCACGCTTTGCGGTATGCGCTTTTTGCTTGTTTGGAGAAGTGAAGCTGATAAAACCGCGGAAAGCAGTGCAAAGTTTCATCGACGGAGCGAACCGGCATTGCGAAACAGGATCCGATCCAGACCGCGATACAAACCACCAAGGGCATGAAGCACTTGAGAAGACAATGAATGAGCATATGCGACTAAGCAAGAACTCCAAACAGGATATTAAGACGACTACGACGAAGAGAGCCGCCCCCTTCAACCTCTTGCCTCCTACGAAGAGACCATGTGCACATCAAAAGGTGCTGCGGACCTCCCATAAGCTGTCTTCCATTCAGACAGACCAAACTCATTGTCTCCACCACACTTCACGATGTTGTGAACCAAAGAATCCTCCCGCTGTAGCTAATGGGAGGCCTGTGGCAAACTGATGGCGAGAGGAGTGATGCACGATGGATAACCGGCTGAAGACTTCGGGGACGTACTACGAGGTGGCTGAGAAGGGCCTGCTGGGACACCCCAGGAAAGCCTTCCTTGTGTGGCCATATGGAACCATCTCACTGAGTCTTTCAGTTCGCGCACCCACGGAACCATCGTGCAGGCACTGATGTGGAAGCCCAAGACGAGGAACTGTAGCCTCCACACCACGGGCGTGCTCGATACTCACACCGCCGCCGAGATAGAATACCATCGCACAAAGCTGCCTGCAGAGCTGCACGAGTACGAGCGGTCCCGGGACACACATTCAAGCGTTGTGCGCTTGGTCGTGACGGAGCTCAACGCGTGGTTGAAGTCGGAGCGCCCGCGCCCGCAGTCATACGGCAACAACCAGCTCGTATAGCTCCTGGCGGGCCTCTCGCGCGGGCAGCATGTCCCATCCTCGAGAATCCGCAAGTGTGTCTAGCAGGGCCACCAGGGGCCGGCGGCAGTATTGAAGAGCTCGGTCCAGGCGTGCTCCGATGGCCCGCGCAGCTGCTTCCCCGCCGCTTGGACCGTGCGGATGAGGGCGGTTGCCAGACGCTCGGAGCGGGTACGTGCGGCTGCCAGCGGTGACGAGACGACGCGGTGCGCTGTCATCCGAGTCGTTGCGTGACGGAGGGTCGACGAGCGGCTTGACCAGCTTGGCGTGGTGCGGCCAGACGTTGCCTGATTGCATGTCAACGAGAACTACCTGTTCGGCGCCGAGCAGCTGCCGATCCACATTACCCATCCAGGCGATGAGGGCGAGACGGGGAGCATCAGGCGGGCGTTCGACGATAGGTGCGACTGAGGCGAGGCGGGACGGGAGGCGGAGTAGGGCTGATTTGTTTGTTTCCTGTTCCGGCGTCGCGGCGCTTGTCGTTCTTGTGTTTCTTGTCGGTGGCGTTGTGGGGCGTCTCGTTGGTCTCGCCGTTGTGGCGGACAGCATTGATGTTTAAGATTGGGATCTTGTGCTCGTCGCAAGGGGAACTGATGCTCAATGGCTTTTCCCACGCGCTGGCGTTTTTCTGCAGGTGATCTGACATTCGGCATGCAATTTGTTTGACTCCAAACGTCGATCCTGTAAATCATTAGCGGGCGCATGGCAGATGCTTGTCTGCTGCACGGGTAAATGCAGGAACACGTGCGCCCCGCAGGCCCCTGGCCGGCAAATCTCAGATTCGCGGGGATTCCGGGACGGATCGTTGTCAGAACCGTTTTTCCCCACAGAAGGCTAAATGGACTTCCAGCGCCGGCCGCCGTCGTGGGCTGACAGGAGGCGTTAGCGCTGGCCGGGCGGGTACCGCGGCGGAGCCGTGTCCCGTTCTGGCGCGGGGGCGCGCTGGGCCAGCGCGTGATGTGGTGGGCAGGCGCGCTCCGGATACGAAGCGGCTACTCGCTTGCGGGCCAAGGGCGCTTCAGCGGTACCTCGCGGGCGTGTGGTGGGTGGGCTGGTGGCGAGAGGGCTGTGGTGATGTGTGGGGCGGCGCTGGGGACCGCCGCTGCCCCTCGCTAGGCCCAGAGCAGCGACACGGAGACGCTCTCGCCGGCTCCCGTCCCGCCTGCACTCTCCGCTAGCCGTGAAACAGCATCCAGCTCTCGAGCCCCTTTGATGTCCCCGTCCGCGTTCCGCCAATGGCCGCCCGCGCCCCGGCCGGGTATCCACCGACAACATCTGAAAGTGATGAGCTGGTCGCCTGCTACACCGCGAAACGCAATCTACGCGAGCCTGCAATATGGAAACCTTCGTGGCTTCCGACGGTCCGCCAACCCGCCCAGCGGCCCTGAGATGCCCTGAGGTGCTCTGAGGTGCCCTGGGGAGGCGCGCGTTCGAGAAGACTTCCACCAGGAACCAGGAACACAGCGGGCTATAAAACAGCCGATGGCGACATCAGTTTCAGAACCCATCCAGCAACCACATTCACTTCGACATCTCGCACCATGCTTACCCAGGCACTGCTCGCTGCTCTCGCCTCTGTGGCCGCCGGCCAGCAGGTTGGCACCCAGAAGTCCGAGGTGCGCCCCCGATTCCCCGGCACAGCTGCGAAGCAAGACTAACAGCCAAACCCAGGTCCACCCCTCGTTGACCTGGCAGACCTGCACCAGCAGCGGCTGCACCACCAACCAGGGCTCCATCGTCGTCGACGCCAACTGGCGCTGGGTCCACAATGTTGACGGCTACACGAATTGCTACACCGGCAACACTTGGAACGCAGACTACTGCTCGGACAACGAGGCCTGCGCCACCAACTGCGCGCTCGACGGCGCCGACTACTCGGGCACCTACGGCGCCACCACGAGCGGCAACTCGCTGCGCCTGAACTTCATCACCAACGGCCAGCAGAAGAACATCGGCTCGCGCATGTACCTGATGGAGGACGACAGCACCTACGCCGTCCACCAGCTCCTGAACAAGGAGTTCACCTTCGATGTCGACACCTCCAAGCTGCCCTGCGGCCTGAACGGCGCCGTCTACTTCGTCTCCATGGACGCCGACGGTGGCATGGCCAAGTTCCCCAACAACAAGGCTGGCGCCAAGTACGGCACCGGCTACTGCGACAGCCAGTGCCCGCGTGACCTGAAGTTCATCGACGGCACTGCCAACGCTGAGGGCTGGGTCCCGTCCGAGAACGACTCCAACGCCGGCGTTGGCAACCTCGGATCCTGCTGTGCTGAGATGGTAAGCCGCGAACACAGCTCCCCTGGAAAATGAATCGATTCTGACGTCAATCAGGACATCTGGGAGGCCAACTCCATCTCCACCGCCTACACCCCGCACAGCTGCGCGAACGTTGCGCAGCACTCCTGCAACGGTGACGCCTGCGGTGGCACCTACTCGGCCACTCGCTACGCCGGTGACTGCGACCCCGATGGATGCGACTTCAACTCCTTCCGCCAGGGCAACAAGGAGTTCTACGGCCCCGGCATGACCGTCGACTCCAACAGCAAGGTTACCGTAAGTCCCGCCACACGCCACCCCTCAGCCCACCCGTCATCCCGTTGCTAACGCCACCCCCAGGTCGTCACGCAATTCATCACCGACTCCGGCACCGCCTCGGGCACGCTCTCTGAGATCAAGCGCTTCTACGTGCAGAACGGCAAGGTGATCCCCAACAGCGAGTCGACGATCGCAGGCGTGTCGGGCAACTCGATCACATCAGCCTACTGCGACGCGCAGAAGTCGGTCTTCGGCGACACCACCTCGTTCCAGGACCAGGGCGGCATGGCGTCGATGAGCGAGGCGCTCAACGCCGGCATGGTGCTCGTCATGTCCGTGTGGGACGACCACCACAGCAACATGCTCTGGCTCGACTCCAACTACCCCGTCGACGCCGACCCGTCCACCCCCGGCGTCGCCCGCGGCACCTGCAGCACCGACTCCGGCGACCCAGCCGACGTCGAGAGCTCCGCTGCTGACGCCTACGTCGTCTACTCAAACATCAAGGTCGGCGCTATCAACTCGACCTTCACTTCTTCTTAGATGTGCGCGACGACGAATGCATGACGGGGAACAGGGGGGAAAAGGAGGTGGATGTGGACAGGATTGCTTGGATCAAAATTGCGCCCCTTCGCTCGTTATTACTGATTTGAAAGATGGAGGAGAGTGCTTCGGATGGCTTACCTTTCGTGTACTTAACTTGGGGAACGACACTTTTATGAGGAATGAGAGACTATCGTTTGGCTAGAAGAATATGGCTGTTTGCATTGTGATGACTACGATTGCTAACACTATCCTGGCCAATACTTCAATCGGCCATAGCTTCGCGGGCCTAGCAGGCTCCATCAACTGCTAACGTGGATTACTCCTGTCTGGGCTAGGGCTGTACTCACTGGGTGGAGTTGACGCTTGCTGGATCTGGCCTTGCTCAGCCGACTCTGCATAATCGACCTCTTCGTGAGCATCATTCGATCGGACCGGAGACCAGCCGTAAAAGCTGTCTGGTTCGGAGTAGTTCGACGAATGGTCCGACTCTGCATCCTCTTCTGGATCCACGTCTTGAGCAGGCTCTCGCTGCTGGACCTCTCCTTCTTGGGTTTCTGCTTGCTGTGGTTCTGAATGCTGCTCGTCAGCAGGCTGAGTTCCCGATTTCTTGCTCTCCTCTTGTTGAGCCGTATCTTTCTCCTCGTTCGTACCATCCAGATCGGGATTGTCTTGAGCAAGTGGTGTTGTTGTCCTTGAACCATTTGCGACACATTTGATGCTGGGCCTCGCGCTTCCGCGCTTTCTCCTAGCGCCTATATTGAGTCTTCTGATTATTTCAGCGATCTCCCTGATCTTGGCGTCTCGATCCGGATCTTCGTCATCAGTGTCGTCATGGTCAAAATCATCGTCGCCACCACCCCTCAGACGCGCTTGCGCGCACTGAATTTGCTGGCTGAGATCACCATCATTCGCCCACGTCATGAACAGTTGGCGGCAGACCATCCCAAATGAGGAGGTCAATACAGTAAGTATTGTCTGGCTCTCAATCATGCCTGGATTGGGAGTTCGGGCTGATTGCACTTTCGAGGTGTCCGCCTGCTGGGATGACGGCTCCAGATTCTTCGACTCTTGAGCCTCTGTTCGACGGGTTCCTCCATGCTGAGCTGTAACTCGGGGCTCCAGTGCCGCTCTCCCCGTCACCGTGGCAGCAGGTGACAAGCTGTGCCGATCATCTGGATCGGACTCATCAGAAGCACAGTCCTGCTGAGCTGAAGGACCGGAAACGTCGCGCTGGAAAGGCTCTCTCTCAAATTCAGCGTAGAGTACGCTGAGTTCACGGCGGGCTTTCCTGGCTTGTGCTTGTACCTCTTCTGCATATTGCTGTGCCGTTGTTTTCTTAGTTTCATCTTCCGTTTCGTCTTGACCTCCGCTGGGGTCGTTCTCATTCGTGTCATCATCATCGCCATCCCTCAGACTCGGCCATGCGGGTGAAGTTGAAGCATTAATCCGAATGCGAGGGTCGAGGACTTGATTCGGTCCAATCGCGCGGCCGATGAGAGAATATGACGCGGGCAGTGGCTTGAAAGGCTGATCGTACGTCTGCCGCGCGTAACGCTGATTGCCGTAGGCGAGCGGCGAGGCCTTGTGGAAGACACCCATTTCGTAGTATGACAGCTTGCTGCTCGGCTGGTATCTCAGGACGGGTGAGTCTTCTGGGGCGTCGATATTCGAGAACGTGGTGCTGCCTTCGCCGTTTCCGCATAGCTGTTGATAGTATTGGTGAATTTGGCTATAGGTATTCATCCTGGTTCGTAACAATTCCGCGTCCTGCATGATGAACGATTGGATGATGCGGATGGTGTAGTGGTGCATGTGACAGTCGTTTCTATACAGATATGAAGAGCTGAGATAGCGATAGTATCTGCATGTTCCGAAGGCTCTTGGTGTGTGGTAGTGATTGGTGAAGACAGAGGGATGATGGTGCGCTGAGAGCTGGAGTTCAGAGACTTCGGCTGCCACCATGGAGCCTTCCCAATCCGCACTTCCCAAACACTGTCAGACGCGACAGACAACTCGCCCCGCACAATTCACCCTCCATCTCTCCAACAGACACAGCACACAATGACCGTCGCCGAGACAACGCTTTTCTCATACAAAGCACGCTTCCGCACACAATGGCTTTGTTCCACCGCCCCTCGAAATGGATTAAATCCACTTGACAGAACATCTTACGAGACAGCAGTGAGTCTCCCACGTGTTCGGATAGACTTTTACCAGCAATAACATGGCATCGCACTCGAACTCCCTACAGCAGCCTCCCGAGCCGTCGCAACTCCCGGGCCCATCAACGCCCCTCCGTTCCCGCCGCGGCGCCCTCGCCGACATCTTCTCCATCCTCGACCACAACGGCGGCCGCAACACCATGTCCGAGGCGCGAACCGTCCTCATCGACGCCGCGCTGCTCCCAGCCGCCCCAGACGCCGACACCTCCTGCCCCATCTGCATCACCGCCTTCGCGCCGGCCTCGCCCACCGCCATCGCGCTCCCTTGCCGCCACATCTTCGACCGATCCTGCATCCTCGAATGGCTCCGCACCCACAACACCTGCCCGCTCTGCCGCCGTGCGGTCTTCGAGGAGCCCGCGCCCGCGCCCCCGAACTCGTCCCCCGCGTCGCTGTCCAGCGTCGATAGCGCGCGAGACGCGCTTGAAGAGCTGTATGAGCTGAACGCGGTGGACGCGCTGGACGCACTGTATGAGTTGTACGAGCTAGACGCACTGGACGAGCTAGACGCACTAGACGAGCTAGATGCGCTAGACGAGCTGGACGCACTGGACGCGCTAGACGCGGCCCTGCCGCTGTATGCGCAGTCCCCTCTTCCGCAGCATACCGTGGAAGACCACCCCGCTGAGCCGCTCTCTCCATCCTCTACATCCCGCGTCCAGGCCGGATCTCTTGATGCCCGGTGGACCGCACACCAAGCCCGCCACATCGTCACCGTCAGCCTGGCTAGGATGCTGACCGCGAGCGTGACTAGGCTGTTCTTTGCCGTCCTGGTGGCGGTTGAGCAGTGGAGGCGGGATGAGCTGGACGCGGCCATGTATCGGATGTTCCGCGTGGCGGGGAGGCTGGATGGGCGGGTGGTGGAGGTTGAGGTGTTGTTCGAATCGTTGGTGGCTGCGGGGATGGAGGAGGTGGAGATGCTTAGGAGGAGGCAGTGGCGGAGGTGGCTCAGAGAGATTGCTGGGAGAGTTTTTCGGAGGGTTCTAAGGAGGGAGTCGGGCTATATGTTGCCAGACCTGTCAGTGGAGGCGGTAAGGGGTTTGGCGAGACGGATGGTGAATTCTCAGAGGGGATAAAAATGCGGGTCTGTTTCATTCCGTATTTCCGTTTTGCACTCGGACATGCGTACGCTTGCTTCATGCTATGTATTCTGGTGGTTTAGCCATAAACACTAGTTTCCTCCATTGGCTTTTCCCGTAAAGTTAATTTTACGGGCATTGTAGATCGCGGAAAGAATTTACGTCATCAACTGAACAGTTTCCAATATTCACAAACGCTTGAAGCACCCATCCGGATGCAGTGATACCATGATAGCCGCGGCCAATACAACCAAATGTGTAGGTATCCTACATGAAGTGTTCTTTTGGCTTGAACGCCTCCTTTTGCTGCCATTCAATTTGTGACTAACTGTGCAGAGCGTTCTTCGATATCTAGTAAGAGGCTTTTCCATAGACGAAAGATGTCTCTCTCTTTATCCGAGACGAGGTTGCCCTCGACCATTTGGACACGTATTGAGACTATGATCCTGGAAGGTTCTCCTAACATGCTTACATTGTCCGCACTCTGCAGCAGTACAAGCATCGTCGTACGTATACCATTGGGTCATTGTCTTTCAACATTCTGATTGTACCTCACGATCCAATATTAAAGCTTGCCTGAAGCCCATGGGAGTTGTTTCTGTCCCCGCTCCCTGACATCTTTGCCTACAGACGCCAACAGCCTTTCTAGACCTTCCCGCAAGAAAACCTATCTGGAACGTCTTTGGAATGCTTCTCATAATGCCATTTCTCCATCACGCTGGCGTGTATTCCGCATTGACCATCCATACCTATCAAATGCGGAGCCATGCGCTGTCAGAAGAGGTCTACGGCCTCATCTACTGGTTTATCATCCCATTCGGTAGCATCGCTTTTGTCGTCTTCGCTTTCTACGTATACGCCAACGTTCGCTACTGGAATGATGACCAGATACACGGAACATCATGGAAGCCGGTTGTCCTGCTGTACAAGTATTGGACTCACCGACTACGCAAGCTTTGCGGAAGAATATTCACCAAAGTGACGACTTTGATGAAAAAGATTAATGGTGCATTGAGGGGGCACAAGAGTATCTCCGTCCGTCGTTGTGTGCTAATTCGACCGCGGGAGGTCATCCAGCGTCCCTTAAGAGCCCATATGCTATCTTCCTACTCTGTAGATTATGAATCAGAGTACAACAGGAAGGGAGAAATGATCCGCTTGGCCCAACTACAGAGAATTGGGTTTACTGACTCGAGCATTACTCTGATTCCAACCCGCGAGACGGGCAAGCCGAAGTCTTCTTTCTCCTCAGAGGCAGAGACGGCGGTGGTGCTTGGGGAACTTCACGAGAATTTGGACGCTACTCAGGCAGGTGGTTCTGAGGAGTGGCTCTCGGGTCTTCCGGCGATACGCGATTGGGATGAAGGTGTTGAGTTCGAGTACATGTTATTTGTCTAGGCATGATCTGTATACGGACGTTATCTGTTTTGCTGTTTAGCTTCATAAATCAAAATCTTTTCACCTGAAAACATGCTCCGTTACAAGTGACACAGGAATCATAGATACGACAGGTATGTCTGAGAAAAATTTCCACGCATTTTCCACGCATTATTTGAAGTCCTGCAACTTCGCTGAGACTGTGGTGTCTCAGACATAGTCACTGACGACTTGTCTCATTAAATATTTTTCTGTAGAATACAAAAGCTGCTTTTCGACCCAGTGACGATCCTCGTAGGTGTGCAGTTCTCCACGCGTCTAAGTTGCTCCCACTTGTATATACGTATTTCGCTCTTCTTCATGAGGTCCAAACTCCAAAGGACTTTTTCCATTCTTTGAGTCACTCGAAGAGCCCTGCTATCATACCGCCAACCCTGCTGAATATACCGAACGCTTCCTTAACCCCTACCATCATATCCGGTGAGTGTTATCTCGTGACTTCTCTTCGTCATTGTTCCGATACAGGAAATGCGTGTCGAGGTATGTCGCTGGCCTGTGCTCACAATGAACAAAGAAACCAAGAGCAATGTCATTGTATAGCGAGCTCGGCACTGTCCAGACTAAATGGTATCGGCAAAAGTCATGAGATGTATGTATAATTCGGAAGGTAATTAGTAGACAACGATAATCATCAAACCTCTAGAAGCTTCAGCCCCCTCGTTCATATAAGCTGTTCTCATCACTTCAAAGCAGGACTTCGAAGATCACTTGAGAAATCTTGTTTTGAACACAAAACGGAGAAAATGCCTTCCAAAAGCTACAACGTCGATATCTGGGGATCCTCTCCCAGCCGCATGATGGACCGGAGTCGCTCTGAGACGTCTCCCCAACGCCGGTCTCCTTCGTCCATGGCAACGGCAACTCCAAGCCCTTCTCACATCCCCAACCAGCGTGCAAACACGCTGACGGAACTTGAAGGGCACTCCCGCATGCGCCCTGACGGCCGTTCCTATGAGCAATGGCTACAGGACTGCGCCAGGTCGTCCTCCACCACCGCCGCGACAGCTAACACTGCTCGCCCAGAGGTGCAGATCAGGCCGAACGAACGGTCCCCCCTCCCCACCAGGAGGAATCGCCGCGGCTCTTCCCTCCGCCGCATCCCCGCCATCGCCGACCTCCGCTCCTCCTCCTCCTCCTCCTCCTCCTCCTCCTCACCCCCTCCGCCAGCGTGAGAGCCACCAACGCCGCCTCCGCCGCCAGCGCGCAGCCTCACGGACGGAGACGCCTCATCAGCCTCCCTGACTCCAGCACCCCTCCGCATACGCAAGAAGCCCTCCGGCCCACCACCCCGCTGCCCACCCCACTCCCCCCGCTCCGCCCTCGCACCACCTCCCGGCCCGCCACCAAACCAGCCTCTCCCACAACCCCCTCCCCCATCCGCGTCCAGGGAGCCCTGGAAGCCGCCAAGGCCACCCACAGCGTTCCGCCGCGGCACCGGCTCGTCGGCCTCGTCGGCCTCGTCGACGCACAGCGTCGCGCGGAAGCCGGTGCCGGTCGCCAAGGACGAGGGCTACGTTGCTCGGCGGCGGGGCGCTGCGGCCGTGCCGTCGGGTGCGGCGGCGCGCGGGTTGGGGGGGATGAGGGCGCCGTTTTTGGGGGCGCCGTGCGGGGAGGAGGGGGAGGGGGAGGAGGAGGAGTCGGCGAGTGAGGGGAGGAGGGAGCCGTCGCCGCCAGGGGTGCCGCTGCGGACGAGGGCGGATGTGGAGAGGAGGCCGGTGGTTGTGGCGCCGAGGCCTGTGAGGAGGGCGGTGCGGGTTTTGATGGAGGGGAGGAGGTAGGGTGGGTTGGTTTAGTAAATGGATTGGATTTCTGGAAGGAAGTTTGCGTGGTGCTGCTATATGTGATTTGAAACTGTGAGGGGATGTGGATATCAGTGACGGTCTTCTCTATGGCACGATGTAGCCTGAGGTTTATGAATAGTTGTGCAGGTCGTGTTCTTATGTCTTTATTGGTTCGAATGGCAGTAGAAGCCTCTATCCGTACCTGCAACCTCGCGGCACTTTCCACCTAGGTGAAAGCCTTGGCTCTCGAGACCTGTATCATATCATAAAGCCGGCCGGGCAACCATTGGGCTGCCACACCTCTCAGCATTGGAACCATCCATCCAGCCCCAATATCAATCAAGCCATCATCTAAGCATGACCTAGTGGAGTTCCTCTTGAAGCGCCTGTCCTCCCCATGCTCACAGAAACCTTCACATTCCCTTGACACGTTGACGAGGGGGCGGTCCTTTTGAACATCGTCTTTGCGATTGTACGCGACCTCGATGGAGTGCAGGTCATCGAATCTCCACGCAATCCTGCCAACTATTTCCGGCGGGGGCCGTTCAGAATCGCGACCGAGGCGGCGCATATCGCTGCAAGACCAGTCAATGCGGGTGTGATAAGAAGCAAGGGCAATGATGAGGTGGCCAATCTTGACACCGTCATCGCAAGATAGACGAGCACGGCACAACCGATGGTTGTTGTAGAAGCGATCCCGGCGGTGGCGGTCGGTGCCGAAGTACACGACGATTTCCGTCACCGGTGGGCAGGTCAGGAACATGTTGCGGAAGATGGGCGCGGTCAAGTCGTTCGGCGTCCAGCACGGTATGTCGTGGGTGAGGATGGGCTGCTCGTCCATCCAGTCCATCAATTCGTCACGGATGTGCTCGGCAACTTCACTGTGCTTAGCCAGGTCGCCCTTCATGGGACCAGTTGGTTCACAATCGTAATTTTGGTGGCTCGAAGCGGTTCTTTGAGCTGTGGCGACACAAGGGTGGCAGATGTCGTTGGCATGGACGAAGATACCGTCACAGCGATACTCATCCGTGGGGCTTTTGTCCATGCACCTCGAGAGGGCCAGGACGTCGTCCAGGACCGGGTTGAATTGCAGGTCGTCCCGATGGACGTACAGACATTCCGCCGGGCCATCACCGCCGTAGATGGTGGGAAGTGATCCAGATTTCATGTCGCGGCCGGGATGAGGCTCGTCTGGATCGATGAAACGGCAGGCGTCAGGCCTGGGTGCGGTGCGGAATATCCTGGCAGGGATCGAGATGCTGTCCATGACGGACTTCGCCCAAAGACTATTGACGGCAGCACAGGCCACGAGATCTCGAACAGCGGCGATGCGGGAAGGTTGGACATCAAGAAGCGCTTCGAGGATGATGTCGCGAAGCTCGGTAACTGCGAAAACGCGATGGGCAGCGGATGAATAGACGTCGTTCGGGGCGCCGTTGTCGGCCAGATCTTCTGCGTCAGGCGAACGGGCCTGCGGAGGTGAGGCTGTGGCCGCGGCAGGGGCGAGTGTCTGCAGAGCCGGCGTATTCGCCAGGGAGGACGCGCTGCTGTCCATGGCGGCGAATGCGAGCGCGTTGGTCGGATCCATGAGGGAGCTCTCGGCGAGGAGGGAGTTGAAGCTGCGAGACGGCCAGCCAGCAGGTGTTCTGGCTGGGGCCACGAGAGGAGGTCGAAGCGGGGTGGTGCTCCTCAGGGTCCCGTTGTGCCGCCTGACCTGCTGCCCAGCTCCGCCACAAAACCCTGCCTGCTGCGCTGCTCCTCTTCTCTTCGCCCACTCCTCCACCTTGCTCGCTCCGCTTTGCTGGGCCCTTCTGCTTGCGGCACCGTCGCTTGAGCTGCGCCACGCTGCGCCTTGACAGCGTCTGCATCTGACAGCCTCACCGCCACCATCCTTCGCTCCCAAGATGTTGGGCCTTCAGATCTTCGTGCGTCACTTCGCCCTCTCCGTTCATTGCACTTCTGACACCCGTGGCAGGTCAAGAGGCACGACTTCGGCTTCAGGTCTGACCCTGAGTTCACCATTGCCGTCATCGTCGCCGCCGTGGTCGTT
This sequence comes from Neofusicoccum parvum, assembly GCA_020912385.1. Lineage (NCBI taxonomy): Eukaryota > Fungi > Ascomycota > Dothideomycetes > Botryosphaeriales > Botryosphaeriaceae > Neofusicoccum > Neofusicoccum parvum. Next base: position 2,924,545 of record CP087208.1, on the reverse strand, counting down.
GGAGGCCTCTTCGTCGGCCTGCTGGCCTGGCTGGTCTGGCGGGGCATTCGCGAGTTCAAGTACAAGGAGGACATTGACTCCCACAACATCAACCTGGCCGAATATGGCCGCAGCCGCAGTGCCAGCCTGAGTGCCGCTCGCACCGGCAATCGGACCGCCAACCGCAGTGCAGTCAACAGTACCTACGGCGGCCCCTCTCGTGCCGCAACCAGCATCTACGGCCCGCTGTCTCGCTCCGCTGGACACAGTCCTTGCCCCAACAACGTCCCGAACCCTGAACCCAACACCGGCCGTTCTGCTGATGCTAACAGCCGTCAATCCTACAACATGCCTGGCCAGCCCGTTGGCATTCTTCGCGTCGATCTCCCTCCCCAGAAGGCTTCGAAGACTGGCGACGGAGTCCAGCGCTACGCGTCCTTCCAGAGCACCAGGAGCGCTCCCGGGCAGCAGCAAGGACACCTTCGCATCCACAGCAGGTCGTTGGAGGCGCTCTGAGTTGGCTTCATTGGATTCTTTCTTGCCGCCAATTATACGGAGGTGAACCTTCTATTCAGACGGGTTTGTTATAATATACACCGTGAATCCATTTGCGGATGACTTCGACAACTGCCTGCGGGGTCTTTCTAGGAACAGATTGGGACGGGCTGATGCTTTAAGGATTCTTAGGCAGAAGATCTGAAATCAACGTGATCAAGCAGCCCGTCATATGACCTATAGTTGTTGGAAGCAAACCTGTGTGAATGTTGGTGCATGCTTTCACAATCGCCGGACCCCGTGCCTATTGTCCCACACAGCCACCCCGTGCCTCCGCACATAAATACCCACAGATGTTTTCTTTTATCTGCCTCCAAGCCACAACCTCTTCAACTCCGCTGAATTTCGCTCTGTCGATCCAACAGACCAGCCACCTCCACAACCACCCTGAACCACTTTACTCAGAAGCTCCTTTACAGTATGCTCAAACCTCCATATATCAGCTCATTTTACAATATCTAATCTATTTGCCTAAGTAAACCCTACAATGCAGCTCTCTTCGGTTGTTCTCTACGCCCTCACCTCTCTCCTCGGTGCTCTCCTGGGTTTCGCCGTCTTCGACGTCTCCCACAAGCGCGTCCTCCGCATCCGTCGACTCTCCGACGTCTCCGCCTCCCCCGCCAACCCGGCCGAGAAGCCTCTCCCGGCGCCGCCTGTGGAGAAGAATTCAGTCGACATGTAGACGACCAAACGAGCTGGGTGGGGTTTGGGCTGGTCATTTCCCAGGGGTAGTTTACAGGCAGTGAGCAGCAAGCTATGGAATCAAAAATCACAAGTTTGACCACAACCGTAACACTTCCCATGGGGAGCTGAAGCCGTCATCCGGACGTGAATGTGCGTGCAAATGTGTTTAGCTCGCCTACCGCCGCCGACACTGACACCCCGCTACCTTCCCTTCTTCAACCCCACCACCTCCCTCCTCCGCTCCTCCACAACACCTTCCTCCACACCCACACATACACGGTCCCCACGACAGACAACAGCAAGGTCCGCCCTCCCTCCACCCCATTCCCCCACCCCACCCTCCCCACTGACACCAACCCACAGCACACAGCTACCACCACCACACGGTCCGCAACCCACAACCATGCGCCCCAACACCGCCATCGCCACCGCCTTCCTCGCCCTGACCCTCCTCCTCGCGCCCCTCACCTTCTGCGCCTGCCGCTGCTACTGGCGCCGCCACACCGCGCGCACGCACGCGCGCCACCGCCGCGCCGGCGACGCCGAGAGCGGCGTCGAGCTGGTGTCGGTGCGGCGCGGGCAGGGCCAGAACAACAACAACAACAGCAGCACCAGCGCGGTCGACGACCGCAGCGTGGTGGCTCGGTGGCTGGAGCGGGTGGGGGCGCGGACGGAGGGGACGGGGACGGTGTACACCGGGATGGCGGAGACGGAGACGGCGGGAAAGATGAGCACGGTTAGGGTGGTTTGAGGGATGCCGGCGGCGAATATGACGCGCTGGTTGCTCTCGTACAGGCTTGGGAGGCGGATCGGGTTGACGATATGGATGTGCGCCGTGCTGGCTGGTTGATGGGAGGAGAGCTTGGAGACTTTGCGGATTTCTGTCAGATGGGACGCCGTCCTCTTAAATCTGGGACTGGCGTGGCTGGGGATACTGGTTTGGGCCTCTTTGATACAATTCTTTGCGAGTCCAATATATGGTCTTCTGGTGCCGCAACGAACACAGCCAAACACGACCAGGTGTATTCACTCCATGGCACGTTTTCAGCATTCTGGGAGCCGTTGTCTCTAAAATTATGCCAATATTTGCGCCTCATCATTGAGTCGAGCGCCTGCAGCGTATACGCCGCGGCCGTGATTCCCTCCGAACGAAGACCATCAGCGCCGCCTCTACGGATGACTTTCACCAACCTCATGCTATGTGTAACCGCACTAAGGCCTCAATCATGTACTCACGGCGATGATGATGACAGCTTGAGACATGCTCTGTATGTGTATTACTGCTACGTCCCTTCAGCAAGAAAGCTCCTTTTGTCCAGCCATTTCGTAGAAGAATGAGAAAGAGAAAGCAAATCCGTGCCGGAAATCCTTAGAAGGGCAGCCTAGACCCCATCTTGCCCATAGCCACCATATCTCAAAAAGACTGCTTTTTTTCTGTGAAGATGCTCCTCAATTCTTGCCACGCGTCCATAATCGTACTTCTCATTCGATGCTGGGAGCTCCGAAAAGCTCTCTCGCCCACATGATCTCGTCGACAAAAGAACTCTGCATCATCATTCAGTCAGCTTTGTCTTCGGAAAGGGAGACTGTTGCTCACCGTATAACCCATATTTTTCGAACGCAGCGACGTAGCAATCCGCTTGGTACCATTGCTTTTGTCCATAGAATCCTTGCTATTGTCTGCCGTCATTAAATCCTCCTTGGTTGTGTCCTCCTCAGGCTTCTTGATGTGACTGTTCACTGGCTGGGGCTCTGTCCTGAGGACAAGGACATCTTCCCGGACGACCTTCTCAGAGTAGTCAGCGTCATCTTCAATCTCGTGCGGGTCATCATCTCCACACCAATCGTCATCCTCGTCATCGTCTTCATCCTCCCCATCTCCGTCCTCGTCTTCGTCTTGCACAATGAGTGAGGATGGATACGCCATGTATCTATTAGATTGTCCGTACGGGGGATCCTCTGAACCATAGCCATCGGAGGGGCTACGAACTGCCATAGAGCTGCTAACGTCCTGCGAGCTCTCGCGGGACTGAGAACGGAGATTGTAGGAGGTTGCATCTGCATGTTGAGAGATAAGATCACTCTCAGACGTCGGGCCATAGGGCGGACTGTCATTGAATCGATATGGGAGAGGGAAGTTGAGAGAAGGACCCTTCGGAGCATTGGGGCCATTGGGAGGACGGAATATGGGCAGAGGAAGCTGGCCGCTCGGAGTGTTTGATACGGAGTAACCGCTCGACACGGTGACCGGAGTCCGGGTGCTTCCCATGCCGTCAGGCTCACCGGGGAGATTCGGTGGCAGGAAGGAGACTGGCCGAAACGTTCCGTCGTTGCGCTGAGCCTGACGTTCCGTGGCAGCGGCAATATCAGGATCCGGGTTGTTGTATGCTGAATCGGCGGACAGCTGCTGCAAGGCACGGGCTGCCGACTCGCGCTGGAGACGCTCATGGAGACGAGACATGTCATCACGAGCCTCCTGCTCGTTATGGCCACTGCCATACTGAGGTATGTCAGCACAGTACTTCAAGACCTAGGACAGGAGGATGGACCGTAGACTTACGATCATTGCAGATTGGGTCGCAAATCCGTATGTGCCCATCTTCGAAACGCCGCGCGTCGAACGGGCAGAACCGGACTCTCGAGCCGGTTGAACGCGGGCTCCGCCCCTAGCAGCAGCGGATTCTCGGTTACGCTTCTGCGCGTCGAGCATTCGCTTCCGAGCTTCAAGGGCCTTGAGGGGAGCCCCACGCCTGGACTTCTTGGGTGGCATTGCGTACTTTCGGACGGTTACTGCAGGTTAATCAGCCATTGTGCCCATGTCGCAACGTCAGTTGTGTCTGTAGATACAAGGAATAAGGTAGCAAAAGGAAGCAAGCGGTCGCAAGGCGGGCACAGTGATATTGAGCTTGCTTATGTGGTGGAAGGGGGGTGGCGGTGAGAATTCTAGTGATGGGGACGCCGTCCGTGGACTTAACTGAGGAATATTGCAGCGGCGTTGGTGACGGATGAACATGCAGACACTGGCGTGTTCGCCTGAGTGCAGGTGGCGAGAAAGGGACGGCGAGCTGTGAAGGTGAGTGACAGCTCGTAGCGAGGTGCGGAAGCGTCATGTCTTACCTGCTGGCGGCTTCAGAGACTTGACCGGCCCCTACAGAGCAGGGCTACACGAGATGACGCGGGAGAGAGAGAATATGCGGATGAGAAGAAGAGAGGTGGAGGGAAGGTGTTGGGCTGAGCGGCAATCGGAAGTGAAGCTGCCTGCGCGGTGGACCCTGACGTCACTGCCGCCTGGCGCCGTGTTCGCGCCAGAAAAATTGGCAGGAGGGGACACAAATGGCAGGCGCGAGCAGCAAAGTGCGCGCGGCGCTGGCGGCAAGGAGCGGATGGCCCCGCAGTTGAGGTCATTTGGCGTGGACGGACAGCAGCGCTGGCCTTGGGTACTGATGCTCATTGGGGTCCAGAGATATAGAGGTGATCAAGGAGTGCTGGTGGCGTTTATACTCGCCCTGTGCACTCTGCCACTGGCGTGCAAGCCGAGCGGGTGACTCCTACTCTCCCAGGCAGCGCTGCAAGTCCGAAGCTTAAGATAAGGTAGAGGTGCCAGGGAAAATTTGAGCGGCAGCCTTGGAGAGAAGCCGGACTGGGTTCAAGAGTGTGAGCATTCGCACGGGAATGGCCACCTACGGCGATGTTTTTATGGCGGCGAAGTACTTCGTCAAAGGCAGTACCGCAGCGGCACAAATCTACAGGTTCATTCACCCTGCGCTGCCCGTTCGTAGCGGCTGCATGGTCCAGCGATATATTGAGCAGCACGGACAGCACACGCATCGCCAGGGGAAGATGCCCTGCCAAAGTAATACCGCAAGGCGTGACACTGGGTGCAAGCAGGGGATGGCTGCGGTGCGGGCGCAAGCGTAGATGTGCAAACAGCTTCATGCTCAGGATAGCTCCAGGACGTGACACTCTGCAGACCAGGTAAATCACATTGTAATTCTGGGATATGGCAGACATTCGTGGCCTATCGCTCCTGCTTCTGGTGAGCGGTTGAGCGAGCCAGAGTCGCAGCCCCATTGCCAGAAGAAGAAGCACCTTCGGGAGAGTAAGGATTTCGCATCCACGTGGGGGGATTCCGCACTGCGCTAAATTCTGAGGGCAGGGAGCAGCGCAGTCCCACTAGCAAAGCGCATAACAGCTCTGCCCTCTGCGTGCAAAGGTGCGTGGACCTGATCAGACATGTGGCTGCTACGAGCGCTACCATGATAGACTAGCGTGAGACTCGCTCAGGTGCGCTTAGAAACCATGGCTCCGGAAGCCGGAAGCCTGCACTATGATGGGCCTGAGTGCAGCGCGTTCTGTCCGCGACTGATCACTGTAGTAGAGATGCCGGCATTGCTAGGCTGTTTGCATGAAGTTCCCGTCTCTCTCGTGGGAGCGTTGGAGGCACAGATGGGCTAAGGACGCAGCTATCCACAGAAGTCAGCCATGACAGTGAGTGTCGAGAGGCTCTCTCTCCTTCATGCAGCCCGCGCTAGACGCGCGGCGCAGCAGTTTGAGAGTGCAGCCCATGGCGACACCGACGAGCTTCTGTGCCCGCCAGCCCGGAGCAGAGCAACGTAGGAGAGACAATTACAGCCATCCTGCGGGCGAGTATCACCACCAGGTGAGAGCCAGAAAGCGCCGACGGGCCTCAGGTCCCACCGATTGCCTGCGCTCAGTGGCGTTGTTGATCAAGAAGGGCGGCTGTCGCAAAGAGCGCGCTCCGCGAGCTCCATGCCTACAGGTACCGTGGTATCATGCTCGCTCTCACCGGGCCAGCCCAGCGCGCAGATTCTCGTCGACATGCGCGTTCTCTCCCCCACGGTCGTGCGCATGGCCCGGCGCCTGACAAAAGGAACGGGCGGCGCAGCACGGTGACCACGCAAGCTGAACAAGCACACACTGGGAGTGCGCCAGCGCACACGTGGCTGTGGAAGGGAGGCGTGAAGCGCTTTGCTCTGGGTTCCACCCTCAGACAAAGCGGGCAAGATTGTGGCCGCGCGACGGCGTGCGTGACGGCGTGCGCAACGAACAACATCGCCGCGCCGTCGAAGGCCAGCAGCACCACAGCTGTTGGCAGGAAGGCCAAGACGCAAAGGACACAGCAAGGCTGTCTGGCCTGGAGCCGCGACTCCCCGGTGGTCAAGCCAGTGGGCTTGCGAGCCGGCGGCGCGACGCAAGGCCGAGTCAACCTCGCGACGAGGGCGTGCTGGGCAACAACTCCATCATTCAGGCGCGTACACGCAGGCAACTCTTCCTCGAAACCCGGCGCATGGCCAGGCATTCAACGAAAAGTGAGGGCGGGGAGCGCCGCGGCAGTGCAATGCGGTTTCCCCTGTTTCCAAAAATTGAGTTGGACAATCACTATATGTTGATCTCAGATTCGACAACGCAACCTCATAGAGCTGGGGAGAAGAAGGAAGACGGTCGGGCAAGGAAGAGCGAGATTTTTATAGGCAGGCCAGAGGGCCTCGCTTGCGCGGGCACGTGGCATGTTGCTACAACGGCCGGCGACGGTGCTGCCTGGAGTGCGCTGCGGGCTTGCCTGCTTAGTGACGATGGCGGCGCGCCGTTCTTCCTCGAGATCCCGCGCATGGCGGGCTCGCTCGACGAAAAGCGGTGGGCGGGGAGCGCCGAGGCAGTGCAAGACGGCACTCCCCTGTTTCGAAAAAAAAATTGAATGCGACATTCGCGCTTAGACCTGAGAGTCTAAATAACACAGGAACTTCCAGCCAGAAGACTAAGGGGAAAGAAGAAGAGTAGGTGTCGGGGCTGGGATGACGGGCTTTTATACCCTCCTCGCCCTCGTCTGTGCTGCCGAGGGCAAGCCCGGCTGCTGCCTGTCACTCACACCGGCAGTGGCAGTGGGCTGGCGGGTATCGGTGGCGCGGATCACGGCTCTTCCTCGAAGATCTGCGCATGGCAGATGCGGTCGACGAAAAGCAGAGCATGGCTGGGCGGGGCGATCCGAAGCGGTGCAATACGGAATCCCCTTTCTTCCAAAAATTACAGGCGCAAATAAGGAGAACAGCTAAGGCCTGTGGATGAGGAAAAAGCAGAGCCGTCGCAGGCAGAGGCAGGGAGATCTTTTAAGCTGCCCGCGGAGGCGCGTGCTCCGGCCACACCCCGAGCGCTGCCACAACATCCTTACCGAGAAGAACGAAAGGTGTCACACGTGGCATGAGAGCACTGCGGCGGAAGGTGCGGTCACTGCGTCACCTCGCGGCGGGAGTTTCTCAGGGCTGTGGAAGTTTCCTGCGCCAAAGCTTCGCAGTCGCGCTGGCTCTGAAGTGACGTAGGCTTCTGCCAGATCGGGAACTCGATCTGTGGTGACTTACCTGAGCTCGCTGCCGCGACGCATCAGATACTCAGCGGGCTCTGAATCTAGCAATCCAGCGATGGGTGCGGACCGCCGCCTCGTTTCCCATGTGGGGCAATCAGACTCGGCGCAACACCCAAGACGATCTGCGACTGATGGCGCAATAGATTATATCTGTAGATCTTACGTGGCGCACATTCAATCCATAAGATTGAGAAGATGAAGCAAGCTGACTCCCGCGTCGGTGATAACCTCGGTGACAACACCTTCACAGACCTTCACAGACATCGCGGTCGATAGAGGCCAGCTTCGATCTACTATCTCCCGAGCGTGTGCCATCACGCCTTCCGAGACCCAAGCCACCGCAGCAGACAACATCCATGAACGCCTCCACTCCTCCCGAAAGCCCGTTGTCCGCCCAACCCTGCTTCTCGCTTTCCTCCCTCACTGTGCCCCTCCACCCGAAGCCGTTCTCGCCACCTCACCCCTCCGCTCCGCCGCATGCATCTCCTCCAGGATCCGCGCCATGCCAGGGCTGCGCTGCGGGTCCAGATCCTTCGGAACGGCGTCCTGGGAGCGCATGTCCAGCTGCTCGATGTCGCCGTCGCAGTCGGCCGGGCGCTGGGTGTCCATGTCAGTCAGCGGGGCGCGCGGGGGAGGAAAGACGTACGTGGCGGCAGCAGCAGACGCGGGTGAGGAGGGTGTAGGCGCGGACGAAGGGGGTGCAGAGGACGGTCGTGCAGTAGCCGAGGAAGCAGATGATGTAGAGGAAGGTGACGCTGAGGGCGTCGATGAAGGTGCCCCGGCAGGGCATGGTCGCGGTTGGTGCGCGGTTGAGCAGCGATCGGATGCGGATGATGCGTCGGGTTGTGGGGTGCGGTGGACTGCTGGAGATGGCGGTGGGCGTGGCTGAGGGTGTCGCGGACGCGGACGATGCGCGCACGGTGAACGCGAGCGAAGAGCGCGTTGTAGCGGCGCGGAGGCAAATTGCAGGTGAGAGCAGGAGACGGATGCGTTCACCCGGTGTTGAGGGAGATACATGTGACACAAACAGTGACCAGATACTCTTCTGAAACACCTGGATTCGAGAGTCCTACTTTAGTAAGAAGCCTGCTCGAAGCTGATATTTGAACTGCTCCCACGCTGGTCCTCCAGGAAGCAGAAGGAACCCGTCGCAGTAGCAGTATGCGGTTATCGAGAGATGGATGGCTCTAAATTTCCAAACAATTGCCGGAATTATTTGCTGGGGGCATCATTCCAAGTCTTCATCGCAGAAAAGTCTCGGCGTATAGAAATGGACGTCATTTCTCTTCCGTATTTAGAATCTCCGTGCAGCGGATTTCAGCTCGTCGTCGATGAAGGGAACATGGCGGTCCCACGTAGACATTGGAACTGATATCAGAGCAAGCCTTAATGCCGCAGTGAAGTCCAAGAAAGCTCAGTGGACCGGATAATGGACGGAAATCAAATATCTGGACTCGATAATGGAGGTAATGTTTGTGACAGCTGCGCATGCTGTGGCCCAAAACTGGACCACCTGACCGAGCCAACAAGTCCTCAGATGAAACTGGTTTGGAAGATGAGAAGCAGGAGACAAAATTGCGTGCTAAACAAAATCGCAGAAGCGGTCAACAAAGGAGAATAATGAAGGAGCAGATGGATGGAAATTGGAGTACAAGGAGGCAGACAATGCAAAGAGGCAGCGTATGGAGCTCGCAACATTGTGCAAAATGCGGAAACATTCTGAGACACAGAAGCACAACTTGAGTTCTCCCTGAATGATCTTTAACTGCGTCTGGCAAGTCAATAGAAGATAACGTACCGTACCTCACGAGCAGATAAACTCTTCGGCAAAAAAGACACTCAAAAAAAAGTGGTACAGACGCGATCGCAGAAAGGTTCGCCATGAACCCATGGCCAATAAAGCTTAGTTCATTATCTATTCCTGTCTTGAAGACATCCATTATACTCCGATGGAATTTCCGCCCATGTGGTAATACAAACATGAATACGAGGGGTTGCGTGGTCTCAGTCCGCGCTCTCGTGTCGACCGGCGCAGATGCATCCAGCCCTGCAGATCACCAGCGCATCGTGCTCACTTGCGCAAGGATGCATGCTTCGCTCCCTATTTCCATGGCACGAGTGCTCACAGTCCCATGGCGGGACCATGCACGCTTTTGTTTCTTGTAGTTCTTCTTTCGGTCGCAGCGGCGCGTGGCCGTCTTTCAGGCTCTCACGCTTCGCCGAGACCAGCCTTGGCGCGCAGGTTCTCGTTGACCTTCCGGACGTGCTTCTTGCGGAGGTAGACGATGACGATGGCCATGATGATCAGGCCGATGAAGCCGCAGACCATGGCCATGAAGATGTCCCTGTCGGAAAGCATTGTTGCGGATTGGAACGGGTTCGTTGCGGATGGGATTCGTGACGGAAGGATGGACGGTTGTTTTTTTCGTGGAAAAGGAGTGTCGTTGGATCTGGGTTGGCGCGGTTAGTGCATGGTGCGCGTGCGGCGTGGATGTTCCCTGCGCTTACGAGGACGGTGGTTGGTCGTTGTTTGAAACGAGTGGCAGCAAAATGGCTGTTGCAGGCAGCGGGCGGGACGAGAACAGGGAAACGGTGGAACGGGAAAACGCAGCGAAAGTCCTCGGGCTTCGTAGACGCGAGAGAGAGAGGAAGAAACGGGCGGCAGTCTCGTCGCTTTAAGAGCCGGGGTGGCCAAATTATCCAGAGCTTCTTATCTCTGGCGGCGCAGCCGGAAACAGCTTCGCGCACCGACGCGCCCTCTCGCTCCTCCGCAAAAATCCCAAGGCGGCGCGACTCGCCTGCCCGCGACTCGCTTGGCGCCGGTTTCGATTCAGCCCGTATCTTCGTATTCATTTCGCGGCCCATGCAGCGCCCGCCACGCACCGCGTCTCGGGAACTCTCTTCTTCAGCAGCGCGCGCGGTATCAGCTTAGCGAGAGTAGGGCGCGATCCTTTGTATTGGATGTGGCGCGGCGAACCGCGCCCGTTTCAACGTGCTACGATTGGCCGCCGCGGTTTCATTGGCCAGCGGCGTGCCTGGCGTGATGCTCCGCGTACAGAAACAAGCCGTCGTAAGGCTGAGTGGACGGGCCGACTGACCCATGGCTTGGCCGTACCGAAGATATTGGAGCTGTGGAGTAACTGATTCGGGCAGGAGCAAGGAGTGCGCGTTTGCGGGCTAGCGCATGTCTATCTGCGACTATTGTCTTAGCAGCCAACTATATCATTCGCCCCCACCCCGCTGTCCTGCGGAAATTCTCCAGCATCTCCAAAACTCAGTGTTTCCGACAGACCCCGCGAGTCGCCAGAGCGCCATGGAAGAAGACGAGGAGAAAGCTGAGCAAATCGAGTGCCAGTAATGATCTCATGTGCTCTCGTGGCATGTAATGTTCAAGGGATGGTGCGTCAGATCGCAGAGTTGTCGTCAGCGAAGACGAGTGTGTCGGAAAACTAAGCCGAATGATATTTCGTACATCATGCCTGCAGAAAATGCGGACTCGTGGGAAATTCAGCCAATCTTATCTTGAACAGCCATGTTGGGCTCGATGAATCACGGCCTGTGGGAAAGGAATGTCAGCAGGAGTCTCGGAACAGCAACTACAGTATAAGGATGCGTAATCGAGGTATGTCAGAGTTTCAGTATTTTCATCAACGGGTCGAAAGCCCTTATGTGGTCGAAAGACGAATTTTGTGTAATCATGTGTGAGGGCGTACAGTACATGCTTACGCGCCTCTCGAATCCAACAAAAGGCTCATGAAAGTACGACTTTTGATTATGAAGGGAAATTATTAGCGACAGGTTGAACTAATTCCTCGTAGCGTAGCAGAACTTTGTTGAGTCAGAACGATAGAAGCAAATCTGGGCCTCATGGAGTATTCGGAGATACAGAGTTTGTAATCATGCAACAAGCAATTAAGTCATCTTCATGGGGGATGGAGAACGCTTGCCTCGACAGCTGACAGCCACCGGCAGTCGGAACGGCAGAATTCAGACAGACGCAGTTGGATCGGAACTGTCTATAATGTTTGTGGTAAGGCTGGGTGAGGCGTACAACGACCAGAGTGTGGGTGCGGCTGGGTCTAGAGCGTAGCTGACGCTGAAGAACTCATCATTGAGGATAGGTGGGGAAACAAGCGCCGCCAGTAACATATCTACGCGCATAGTGTCTTGACGGGTCGTTCAGGTGATCGATGGCTCCTGCTCGGAAATTGTCAGTGGTCTTCAATGAACATGATTATTTTCGGACGTAGCGGGGTTAATTCGCTCTTGTCAGAAGCTCATTACATCAGTGCCAACCTGGAACGACTGGACGCGTCTGCATAACTTCATGTATGGAGGTCTCAGCGCGGTTGGCTTCAAAAGTGTAGTGTCTCATCCTTGATGCCATTCTATGTGCAGAGAGAAATGGAAAGCTTCACACACCTGTTCATTCCAACGCGGCAGCATGATGCTGTTTATCAGGTTACTCGGTGTGCATCTGTATGTACGAATGATGCGAGTTAGCATTATGAAAAAGTATTTAGCGGAGTGAAGGCATGGTATTAAGCGGTCCTCAGTGTGTAATTCATCTCATTATCCCCCAATCACCTGCCCACCCTGCGCGTAGCAAGGATGAAGTTCAGATATGGTTGACTTAGATGTTCTTGCCTGCTCCGAAGAGCGTCATCATTGGGGCTGTGGATAAGGATAAAAGGGTACGAAGTAGCAAGGGTGTACTTACAAGGAGTTCAGATGTTCGATTTGTCTCGTTTTACTCCTAGAAGTAGACCTGTTCGAGTGGTGTATATTAGCATGGTACGGAATCACTTCTCGGTGATGGAAGGTGACGATATGGTGTTAACGACTCAGGCTGTGATTCTCCGCATGGTCACCGATTACCTGCCCCACCCTGCACGAAGCAAGGACAAAGTTCAGATATGGTTGACTGAGATGTTCTTGCCTGCTCCGAAGAGCGTCATCATTGGCGTGGTGGATAAGGGAAACGGGCTAAGAAGCAGCAAGGGTGTACTTACATGAAATATAGCGGCTCTATATCGTGATCTACGGACGGATCAGTCACCTGTTGGATCCCACCAGCGAGAGTTAGCAAAAGTCCAGATAGCTTGTTTGATAATGTGAGGTGTTGAACAAACCTGATTTGCAGTAACATGACCGACTACTTGGTGCAGCACTGCTCGAGATGCGGGTGAAGAGGTTGATGGACGTGTGCCAGGCATGGTTGAAGTTGTGCAAGCATTGCGCCCGTGTGATCAAAACCGTCGGCATGTGTGTCATCGCTGAGGAATAGAAAGGCAGCGTGGGTGACACCCCGTCTGTGCTAGGGCCCAAACAGAATATCAAGGGTGTCTGGGCAACATGTTAGTCAGAGCTTCTTTTGAGAACAGAGATGATGATGAGGTGATGAGAAGGTCGTCCTGTCAGAGAAGCTCTTGGGTGTCTAATCACAGCCCTCCAGCATTGCTGCGGTTGGCTTAGATAACTGTTCTTACTGGTTCATCATGGACGAATGTGTGAGGTGCAAGACGAAAAAAGTACCCACATTGATGCCTCGCTGGCTAATCTTGATTTGCGAGCGGAACGATCGGACTTCATTCGTTTTCGAGTGATGCTGCTTTTAACTGCAAGAATTAGCAACAGTCTTGATGCTATCAATGTGTCGGTTGCAGGAATTCCGCTTTTATCAGCAAGCTCTTTTTTGTCTTCACGTCCAACCATGGAGGCTGGGTTTGATTTTAATCACTGGTTTTTGGGTCATCATAGAAGGGGGAGAGAGAGTGAATAGAAACCTGAAGCACGGTACTGACCTTGCTGAAGTTTGGATGCCGCTGCCCGTCTGAGCATTTTGTGTTGATGAAGTCCTCGCTGCGACGGTGGGGAAACCCTTCAGTGCGCAGCTGCAGATATCGGCGCCTCCGGAATGCATCATTATTCAAGCGATGGGGATGAAGAGCGGACGGCGAGCCTATAAAAGTGAGGTGGAATCAGTAGCATGTTCAAAGGCAGAAAGGAAAAGGTGAGGGACAGAGGAAATGATCGAAGGTCAGAAGCTCATTGTAGTCATCGTCCGCTGCTTTCGCAGGCCCGACCGCTTGCCATCCGGACCATGGGTGGCTCTCCATGTCGCCATGTGTTCCAGCCCAGGCTCGAGAGTGCAGCTGCGTACAGGACCGCGGACTACATAAGATGCAGTATGGACCCGCCGGTGTAGGCCGGCGAGTTCCTCATCACAGGATTGAGTGGAAGTGGGGGGGTGGAGGTTGAGGGGACTTACCGTGGGTGATGTCGCCTGCGGCAAGCGAGGCGGTGGCGCAGGCTTGCGGTGGTGCCCGCCGTGCTGGAGAGGCAGTAGCAGTTGAACGGAGCAGAAAGTTACTGTGTCGCATGTGTCGTATGAAGAGGAAGAGGAAGAGGAGTGGCCGCCGCAGCAGAGGCATTTATGTGTTCGCCGGAGGTGTTTTAGCGAGCGTGGCACGTGTGAAAGTGTGCTGCCAGGCAGCAGAAGAGGAAGGTTGCTACCGCAACGAGCCTTTCCTCAAGGCGTGACTGCTCTTTCCGGCCAGTTGTCAGTGCTTTTGCGCCCGCCGCGCTTCTCTCAGGTTCTGCGCATGGCTGTCCACCGCACGCTCTCTGGCTTCGCGCCGGGCCAGCCGCTCGCGCCGCTTGACGGAAGATCTGATGTGATGAGCTTGCGGGCGCGCGGGCACCGGCGGCGGCCAACGGGGATCTACTCGCGCTGCGACGGGCCTATGAGCGGCTCCCCAGCCCCGACGGCCACCTCCCAGCGCAACGTGCTTGGTGGAGACGGGCCGACGGCTTCCATGGAGCAATGGAGACGCACTGCGCCCCGCGGCATTTCTTTTTCCGGTCGCCACATGGGCTCACATCTGCGCTGACCTTGGACAATGCCACATTCGTAGGAATCTAGGGTGCGCTGCGGCATTCCCTACTAATTGTTCTCGACAAGGCTGCGCCGACGGTATCCAATGATTATGGCGGCGACAGGAGAGAGCATTTCCCCTCTAGGATCTACGCTCGTTTCGGGCCAAGGCTAGGGGCAGCTAGCATATCGGTATGCATGGAACATTTGTGTAGCATTAGGAGATGTTTCGAGCAACACTTGATATCTCTGATGGAGGGCATTCACGAAAACACGGGGTTGTCCTTCGTCATCTTTACAGGCATTTATTAATCTGCCAGGTGTGAATTATTCAAGACAAAGCTCTGAAGCGACTCTGCAATGATGCAGGCCAACGCCGCTAGGATATCTATCCCAAGAATCTGCACGTTCTCAACATCCGGCGTTCTCCTAGACCACCGAAAATCTCCCCTGCTGGGAGTCTTCCAGAACGATCCTCTCTGGCTGCCAGAGCTCTTTGCTCTCCATGCCCAGTTCCTCTGCGTGTAAGACCTCGAACTCCGTCTCTTCATGAGTGCCATGCAAATCCTGTACACAGAGGAATGAGCGGTGCGCGAATCGGCGCCTTGCTAAAATTGTGCCAATGAAATCTTCCAGGAGATCTGTGCTGTGTTCGTAGTACTCGATCTGGACATATAGCGTCTGAAGCAAGACGTTCGGAAAATCTGATAAGTCCACGATCAAACCAGAGAGGACCTGGCTTGGGCCACCTTCGCCATCTTCCCCGTAGTTGCTATGCATGAACAGGCGGAGGTGGCGCAATGACGGACAGCAGTGCTCCACAATCGTTGCCATGAAGCCGGTGTCATTTGTTATGTAGTTGCCCAGAAACCCCTGCATCGGCCCGCTGATCTGTAGCATTGTGAGGTTGGGATATGTAGGGCTCGAGGTGCGCGGCATGAGAGGTTGGAAATACGTCAGGTTTATCTCGTCGTCTATGCAGAGTTGGAGGTTGACGACGGAGGGGAATTTTGTCTAGAACCTGTGCATGATCTGCTTCATCCTGGATAGTTCTTCCTCATTGGCAGTTTCGTAATCGTCTTGAAAGAGAATTGACGGAGCAACGCTGAGTGTGGTAACGCTTGGGAGCTTCGGCAACTGCCAACGGTTGTTAGGCATTTGCAACAGACCGATGAGGACTTCGGCAAACGAGACACGCACAGGCTTGCGGTCAGCATCGTGGAGAGCGGAAATGATGGCGGAGAGGACTAGGTGGTCCCTCTCTGCAGACATTTGCCCGTTCTTAAGTGTGTCGAGGCTGAGCATGATGAACTCATTGATGAAGTACTTCAGCTGGCGAGGAACTCGGACTACACACTCATTGGTGTTCTCTGTCGCCACAACCTTCAGGTTGTGCAGCCTTTTGAAAATGCCGGTGAGATATTGTACAATGGAATGATTGAACTGCAGCTGCTTCCGGGCCAGGTTGTTGTACTCGGTGGCGGCAGCACACGCTTCCCGGACCATTGACTCGGAGATCTCGTGCCAATTGTTGCGCTGATGTTGGAGAATTTCGTGTCCATCTGGTAGGATTTGCGGAAAGGGAAGCACGGTAGAGAAGATGCATGTGGTCATCCTTGTGTAGATGGCTTCGTCGCGTGTGATGTATTCCAGCATGTCCAGGTCAGCTTCCATGAGCCTGACGGGCTTCTGCTCGATGACCTTCGCGAAGTGCTCGTGTACCAGGTGACAGAAACGGCGGTTAACGCGGCGGATGCTGTAAATGGCGCGCTTGCTTGACGAGGTGAGTTGAGGCTGCTCTTCGGGCTGGCGGGGCTCGTCGAATATGACGAGGTAGCTGAACGTCATGACAATGATCTCGTTGGAAAGGCTGTCCATCGTTACGATGCGGATCGGACTCGTGTTCGCTGCTCAGAAGAACCTTTGTAGCGCTAATGGAGGCAACGTAGAAGACGAGAGCTGGGGGTGGCGCGTCGCGACGCGTGTGGAGGAGCTGCGAGTGTGCAGTGAGGAAGAGCGCCCGGGCGGACAGAAAAGTACGGAACAAAGTCGCAAGCGAGAGGCAGCAATCGGCTTTGAACGCTCCCGGAGCGACACTTTCCCCGACGCTCAACATCTCGCGGCTCAGGAGAAGCTGTCACTCATGCCTCGCTGGCATCTCCAATGGCGTCCGACCTCAGTTCCGGACACTCTCTCTAGGCGCACCTTTTCACGCCACACGCAAGACTCCTGGGCTTCTACAAGCAGATTCGGAGCGTAGGGAGTTTAAGCATGCATTCGGATGGTGCTCGTAGATTTTCTACCATGATTCCCTATCTAGAGCATTGCTTCTACTCCCCACATTCTTCATTCGGCCATGCCCTACTGCCCCAGTATATATAGTGTGCGACTGAAGAAGTGGCCCCAAGTGGATGTGTCCTGAGCTTATACAACGCCGACACTTCCACCCGGTCAGTTTTATCGCTCATGTGTCGCTCAAGAGATCTTGTCATCAATGGCGCGTAGAAACAAGCCAGCCATGAAGACACTATCCCTGTGAAGTACTGAAATTGGAATCTTAGCAGCCGCCGTTAGCGACTCTTAAATATCGAAAGAGTTTAGCACCATCCACAGTGCCAGCGATGGCCACCAGCTCAAGCGCAACCTGGCTATGTCATTTGTCGATGGATTGGTAGTACATCTCACCGTGAGTCTATGGTCATGCGATGCAAGTGAACAATCGTAATGGCAAACAAAATCATGAGTTTGATGTCAATCATTCGTTGTTGAGAGGCTCGGGCATTGACCTTCACCACCATCTCAAATGGCTATGTGTGCCGTATGTCAGATATAAGCTCAGGCGAAGCCGTCACAGCATCATCCGCTCCCACCTCAATCTTCCTTTCTGGGATCAGATCTTGTCTACGTCTTCAGGAACAGCCCGCCGAAGCAGAGCGTACATCCCTCCGCAGAACAGCTGGTTTATAATCATCAAGGGCCGACCCTGCCGAAGCAACAGCCACCCACTCTGATAGCTTCATATCATCACTTCCCAGTGGAGCCCCAGTATCCCCGCAACCGTACCTGCCTTTGGCCCCGCCTCGTGGAGACGTAGACCCGGGATCAGAACTAGCATTCAAGTGTAATAATGGAGGTTTGACCATCGAGGAATTACAGCCCGGAGGAAAACCCCTAAATCTGTTCTTGCCGGTGTCATCACGCCCCGGGCCGAAGGCCGTGTTATCAAATACCCAAGGGCTTCCCCAAGGGCTTTGGTGGTGGGGGGCGTTTGGGGGGACTTACCGGGGGAAACCCGCCCGCCCACCCGCAAGGCGTGCGCCTGGTGTGTGGTCCGAAGTTCTGGGTGGGTGGCGTGTTAGTGGATGTTGGGGGTGGGGTGGATGAAGGGGCTTACCCGGGTCCGGAAGGCTTGGAGCCACCATGTGCCACCCGCCCTCCCACAAGGCGTATTTGTGATGTGTAGTTTCTGGCAAGGTCGGCGTGTCAGTGTGTGGTTGAGATATGAGGAGAGGAACTGCTTACCAAGTTCCAGTATTGTCGGTGCTACCATGTGCCACCCACCCTCCCAAGATGGAAGATGATTCGCGAAAAGCGAGCAAGGCTCCTGCAAAATGGCGAACATTAGCTAGAGTTGGAGAAAGCGCGTGCCTAAGAAGATCACCTCTGTTCTGGAGTTTTGTTGCCACCATAGAAATTGATATGGCCAGGGATGTTGCAGCGAGGGTTCTACAGCTCTCGGGATATCTTGATCAGCGACGGTTCAACAAAAGGATTGAAAATTGATGTTGGGAACGAGTGCGCATCCGCTCAGACTTTATGGTGTATAGATTTACGATTATCAGCACTGAGACTGAAACAAAGCAACGACGCAAAGGTCTCTGAGATGTTCTTGCGTGGGTCATCACTTGGGACGAAGTGCGGAAGTGGGTTGATGGTAAAGTATGGGGTTGGCTTACCTGGTCGTTGCTGATCCGCGGAGAGGATGAATTATTTCTACAATCTTGGATATGTTAGCAAGTGACTCCAAAAGAAGGACATGATATGATAGAAGTGTGACGTAGTTTTGATCAGAAGTAGCTCTAGTTCCAGCAGGATGCCGGCACCATCGAAGTCTCATCATTGCCCCCGTAGAAGGAGGTTACCGAGGCCTAAGCTGTAATGACTGTTTACAGTTTCTTTCATCACTGACAACGCAAAAGGGTATGGAGGTGTTAGGGAACAACTCGCTTACCTGATATCTGCAGTGTTCATGCGACGAGATTCCTGAATGCTTGTCGGACGGGTTAAACAAAGTTTGCCGCGATTCAAGACAATGGATGGCGATGGAACACAGCCAGGTTGTCTTCGAGTCAGGCTTAGCTCCAGGTCCAACACCAAAGCGTTGAAACTGCCAGGCTTAAGCGTTGGGTGTCAGTAGGAAAACCTTCCTCTCAATTGTAGTACCGAGCTCATTATGGGAAGGGTGAGCGGGAATGTGCATATCAAGGTGACAGTAAACCTACCTGAAAAGCACTATTGCTATTGGAATATGTCGATGTGACACTGTCAGACGGAATCAGCCATTAATCCTTGGACGAAAGGTAAGCAGAAGCGTACATACTTACCAAGCTCAGTGGATATGCGCCATTGGACAAATGCGTCGAGCCCCTGCGGAACTCGATAGATTAGCTGATGTTAACAATGGAGGGAGCATGAACGAAAGGCTTTATGGTGGATCTTTCAGAAAATAGCATGTCGGCACCCGTCTTCAATCGCCCCACATAGGGTCATGCGGCGAATTCATTAGGACGAGGCCATCCGACTCCAGCCACAGACCCGTAAGGGTTCGTAGAGAAGCTCGCTGAATTCTCTCTTTTGTTCATCTTGCAGACCACTTGTGTAGGGAAGGATGTAAATGAAGAAGAGTAACTTACATGCAGACGGAGTTTGATGTGAGTCGGACTTGTCCTGCGAAACCAATCTGATTAGCGTTTGTAATCTTAAAAAAGGATTGATTTTGAGTAGGGAATGTGTCATTGTCTTCTCAGACCATAAGAGCTCGGTGTAGGATTGTTTTATCATCATCACCCGAGATGGGCTCCCTCAAGTTCAAACGAAAGAACCAATAGCGCCAGCGTCCTATCGCCCAGCATTCCGGCTCGAGCAACGGTTCTGAGTGCTCGATTCGCAACGTTATCCCAAGAGAGAGAGCAAATAAGGCTTAGATGTTCTCGCCATGTTGGATCATCATGAGGATTGGGCGCTTCAAGGAGAAAGAGAGAACGGAGAGTTGACTTACTCGAATGATAATTTTAGAATTGAGAATATTGCCCTACGAGTCTTTGAATTAGCCAGTGATCTTGAACAGGGTTGGAGAGTTGTAGCGTTGGTTTGTCATGTCAGGAAGCTCTTAACAGCAACGCTGCTAATCCTGTGTAGAAGCATTTTTATAAACATTGGCCCCCGTTAGCTATCTCGGCTGCACGAATGCGCTCTAGAGAGACAGCAATAGGGTCCTTCGTTTGTTCTGCCTCGTTTCATCATTGATGACGGGAACGAAATGAAAAGCTTAGAAGGGCAGATCTTACAGGGTATGGCAAGCTGGGATGCAGCCAGCTTCACCAGCGGGTAAGCTCGAGGGATGAATATCCAAAGAAGATCTGTGAGGACCTGCACCAAAAGAGATTAGCAACAGCGTGAGTGAGGTGCAGAGACAAGACAAAAGACTGGCTTCACTTACCTTTGACTGTGTCATGGGTTGGGTGGGGGTAATATGTGGTTGAAGCAAGTGGCCGAAGGCGCCTTGAATTGGTCGCAGCAATTCTACAGGCGTTGAAAGGGCCAGTGATAGAAACTAGAAGCAGCGATGAGAGTTCTGCGCCAGGCTGGTCAGAAGATCTGGGCAGAGTCAGTCAAATGCAGTTCAGAGTGTGAGGGAGCGGCAATGGCAAACAAGGGCGCGGCTCGCCGAACAGTGCTGCGAGAAGCAGGAGGAGGGCTTGAAGTGATATGCTTGGAGGTGCGGGGTGTGAGGCTGTGCGATCGAGGGACGAAAGCTGCTGTTGTTGTGTCGCGCTGCAGACCGAAGATCTGGACGCGCTGCCGGCACAACAGGCTGCAGGGGCTGGAGAAAAGGGAAGAGGGGGCTGACTCACTTGGAGATGCGTTGCAAACAGCCTTTGCAGGCCATGACGGCCGAGCGGCGAAGAGAAAGTTGTGTTGTGGTGCGAACAAGGAGGGCGGGGCGGAGGTGTTGGTGTTTTGGTTCGCGCAAGCAGAACGGCGAAATTTGTTTGTGGGCGCAATGCAGCCTGAAGGCGCAGCTACCGAATATGGAAAGCGGGGAGAGTGCTGCAGAAGAGCGTAGAAGAGCGGGTGCGCAGTGCTGTTGCGGCGGCAGCAATGCAGCTCGCGGCGGGCTTCGCACTGAGTGCAGGAGCGGCGCTCTACCTGGACGGCATCAATGAGATCATTGCGGTTTTCTTAGGGGCATCCCAGGCTTGATCCGCTCGCTGTAGTGGGTCTGATGGGCCGGGCGAGCTTGTGGTGCTGGCGCAGCGTGGTTGAGGGAGAAGTGTGTGGTCATCTCCCGAGCAACGAAGCGTACGACCAGCGTCAGCGCCGCCAGAAGGCCAGGACAGTACGCGGGTCGCACAAGCAGACGAAAATTGACAGAGTCTTTCGGAGCGGGTCAAGCGTGCTCTTGTCTACCTCTCACGATCAATGGAATGGCGTTCTTGGGGGGCGCCGCCGAAGCGCTGAATTATGGCTCGCCCGCACATGATCCATGTTCCCCTAGCCCACGATGTTGAACGACCTAGGACAAAACGATCGAATGCCTGCAAGAACAGAGGGTCTGGGTCCCAAGCAGGCCCTTGGTGGACATGGCAGCGGCCGGGGAAGTAGCCCAGGGGTAAATGGCACTTGAGCTTACAGAAGCGCCCATGCCGAGTTGTCCGCAGCAATTCTCAATGGCAGTCTGATCAGAATGGTGCAGCAGTCTCACAATGTTGAATTGGCTACTGGTCAAGTGTACATCCGGAACCTCGCGCCGTCGTCCAGACGCCACGGCCCCCCGCAAAAGCGTTTCAACATGAACTTGGCTCAGCCTCTGATATACCGGTGATGGCCTATCATAGCAGTGTGAGTTCTCACAAGATGAGAGCGAAGACAATCGGGTTCCATACTGTGGCCTCACAGATGTGCGAAGCAGTGGCGGGAGGTTAAACAATAACACCGACACAATCCCGCAGCGGTGTCTTCATTGTCTCATGAGAGTAGAATAGTCTAGGTACTTAGAAAGATGTAACTACGAACTCCGCGATGCTGTTTCATCGGAACGGCGAGTGGGTTGCTTCCGCCGCCCCCAGTCTCTGGCCGTTGGGCGAATTCGGCGCCCATACACGATGGCAAATCGCCAGCGATGCCGCCAAAACGGCCCGCGCCGCCCTGGACCATGTTTAGTTTGTTCCATCCAGCGGAGATTCGTGGATGTAGCAATGAGGCGACAGTAGCTGAACGGGAGAGCGCCATCCGCCGCCGCCAGGGCAGGCGTCGCAGCAGCGCGCAGAGGCGGCCACGAGCGCAGATCTCCGCGCCGATCGCAACAACCATCCTACGAGTGTCTGCGTGCAGTCAAGCCGCGACGGGCGCGCGGCCACCTGATTGGTTGCGCGTTGCGGCGAAGTGACCGCGGCACACCTGGCACCAGCGCGCTCGGCGGCCGACCATGCGCAGGCTGAAAGACGCCGCGAGCATTCTGGCGGCACTCAGCGACAGCCCTCCGGCGCTCTGCCGGGAGCGGGAATGCCGCCGCGCGCCGTCTGGCGGGCAGCGGTCTCGCGCCGCCGCTCGGTCACTGCTCGCGGAACGGCATCGCGGCTTCGTCGGAGCTGGACACGCGTGCGGTCTAGCATTCAGTCCGCCGCGCCAGATGCTGTCTCGTGACCAGCTGCGGGTATCAGATCTGGACGCTCGCCGCTGTCGCCCGTGGAAACGAGGCGGCATGGCCGAGAGTCTCTGCGGAGAGTTCCCCGACCTGCTGCGGTCTGGCTCGTCAGCTTCGCATTCATGGGCGTCCGCGATGCCCTCCTTCTTCACTTTATTAATATCATGATGTTCACACCTGACTCCTCTGCTATGTGTCTAAGTAATCGCAGGGCGGGCACTCCTATGGGTCCGAGCAGATACAGGGCGCCATCTCGCGGCCATCAGTACGACGGTGATGGCCGGAAACTGTGCTGCACTGGGATGAGTAAGATCCAACACATGTCACCATATCGGCCTATCCAAAGGCGACCAGAGCCTGAGATGCATTGTCTGAATCGTCAACGGCGTGTGTCAATTGCGATGTATCCTCAATCCGAACACAAAACTCTCTCGGTTGTGTTCTTGGGAGAATTGTGTGGATTGTCGGATTGGGTAAATATTATATTCCCAGACCACGCCGAGACTTCGAAGGCTAGCGACGGGTGAGAACCGCTATTAAAGGCAGATAAAGACGCATGGAAGCAGGGCTCTCGATTGCCAAGCCGATTCAAGCGCTTGATCAAGCGCTTGGTGCCTGATTCATGACCAAGCGCTTGGCTTGCTAAGCGGGCCCCAAAGGCCCGCTTGGTATCCAAGCGGCACCAAGCCGGCTCTAGGAAGGATCTATTTAGCTTGGGTTTAGCGCGGAGATACCGTCCGATACCGGATTCTAAGGGCGCTTGGCTATAATAGCGGTGTACGTTGTATAGGCGAATTAATAGTCACGATAGTACCTTAGTGTTGACATTTTGGCTAGAAAGGGTTAGCTAAGCGAGAAAATTCAGCGCAAAAATTCAACACCATGCTAAGAATCGTGAGGTCTTACCGCCTCGGGTGGGTTACGGAGCCCTAGTTTTAGCCAGACTAAACCTAATTAGGAAGAAAACCTCAATATCATGCTAAGTATCACGAACTAAGCGGACCAAGCGGCTTGCCAAGCAGCTTGAACAAGCTAAGTCGCCGGTCAGCTTGATCAAGCAAGCCGACGAGAGGGCGTCGGCTTGCCAAGCGCGAGCCCTGCATGGAAGGAAAGGATTTCTGTGGTGGAAATGACAGAACGCCTCGGCCGGGCTACTCTGCGCAAGTAAGAGCGTGTGGAGAAGCGTGCAGACTGTGTGACGACAGCGTGACTAACCAGCACGAATTTGAGATGGCGGTAGGCTGGTGAAAGGCACGGCGGAAAGGACAAAAGTCAGGAAAAGCAAGGCCAGCGGGACAAATGTATTGGTGGGAAGACTCTTCCTCATATCTCAGCGCATGGCTGAGAGTACAACGAAAAGTAGAAGTCGCGTCAGAACCAGGCAGTGCAATAGGAACGACACTGTGGCCAGTAGTATGGGCGAAGCCCAGGGACCACCAGCACGATTTCCAAAAAGTGGGTTAATCACTAGGTACCCGTAGGCACATCCCAGAGATTAAACCAAGAAGAACAGCACACTTCACTTGATCTAAGCCAAAAGGCAAAGAGAAGGCTGAAGAAGAAGAAGAGTCCGGAGGGTGTAGAGGAGGCGGGTTTATATAAGGACGAGAGTGGGCGTTGGCGGGGCGCTCGCGTACAAAGATGGTGCGTGCGGCCGTTGGGATGGCACATGGCACGTGTGTGCATTTTTGGGAAAATGTAGCAGCAATATCTGGCGGGAGTAGTGACGTATTGGTCGCCGAAGCACGGGAATTCAACGCTGCACTGCAGTGGCGCACATCCTCTGCGGCTATGCCGCTTGCGGGAGCAATCAGCTTTTTTCAAAGCAGCAGCGAAAATGACTTGGCCGCGGCCAAGCACTCACAAGGGATGTTAGACGCTGGAAGATCATGTTCATTGTTCTGGGTAACATCAGCACTGGTTTGCTGGGGCGGGAAGTCTCTGTGTGCGTGCAAATAAGGTTGGGCGCGACGTGTGGGCGAGCGCCGATCGACTTTCCTGTGCGGGCAAAGTTCGCACGCCTCGCTGTGGAACCTCGGCTGTCATCACAACTCCCGACCTGTCATACCTGTCATGCCCGTCACACGAAGCACATTCTTGACAAGCCGAGCATCGAAGATAGGAAATCAGTTTCTGCGTACAATACATTGTGCTTTGCGTGTCTATCTGAAATGTCCTCACCAAACTCCTGAAAATGCCATAAGCAACCTGTCTACACGACCTATCCAAATGTCAATACCCGTGAAGCCCTCGTAAACCCCAGCTTCCCCAACTCGAAGGCGAGCACTACATCCTATCATCCCCTTTCCCCCGAGACCGCCTACACCCACTCCCTCGACACAAGCCTCCCACCATCCACCACAAACCCCTCAAACCGCACCAACCCATGCAACCGCGCCAAAACCTCCTCCCGCCCACCCCGAACCCCCTCCCCAAAATCCCCCGGCAGCACCAACGGATCCACCACATCCGGCGCGCCCACCCACAAATCCGTCGCCGCCCGCAGCCCCCTCCCCCCCTCCAAATGCGCCCCAATGCGGCGCCGCAACCCCGCCTCCACGCCGCCCGGCACCGTCCGCAGCGCCGCCGCCACGCCCTCCCAGTCCTGGCGGCCGGCGATGTTCCACGCCGGCCGTGTCGGCGTCGGGGGTCAGGCGGTCGACGACGGGGCGCAGCAGCGTCCGCAGCCGCAGGTGCCAGGCCAGCCACGCGCGGTGCAGGCCGTGCGTCCAGCTGTGGCGCGTGAGGACGAGAGCGCGGTCGGTCGGGCGGGAGTGCGCGAGGTAGAGCGCGCGGAGGAGGATGGCGGCCATGCGGGTGGCGTCGGCGGGGGCGATCCAGAGGGCTGCGCGGCGGTTGGCGAGGATGCGGTGGATGTCGCGGAGGGCGGGGGAGAGGGCGGCGGTGGTGAGGGTGGTGAGGGTGGAGGGGGCGAGGGAGGGGGAGGTGGCGCGGAGGGCGGGGCCGATGGCGGCGAGGTTGATGGTGGGGGTAGGGAGGCCGGTTTGGAGGAGGTTGCGGTGGAGGGAGCGGTGGGTGTGGTGGGCGTCTTTGATGATGGCGTAGATGCTGTCGGCGGGGAGGGCGCGGAGTGCGGTGAGGTGCTTGATATCCATCCGCGAGAGGAGGGCGGTGGCGGCGGAGAGGTCTTGCTCTTGGTGCCAGAGCATCTCAGCACTGTCTCGGATGGTTTGCTCGACCCGAGCGGCGACCGCGATGTCACGCACGCGCTCGATGTTGGGAGGTGCTCCAGGAGGGAACGCTGACAGCATAAGCGTGCGAGCACGAGGGTGACGGCAGGATGCCACGATGTCTTTCAAGTCCTGCGAGGCGTTGGCGTGGTGTTCCCTGAACTCAGAGAGGCGGTCCACGAAGTACTCGCGGCGATATGCCCTGGCCCACACCGGAAACATCGGCATCCCCTTTGCGAAGTCCATATCAGGGACCTTGGCTTCATCGAGAGTATTTTCCAGCCTCGAAGTGACGCGGCTTAAGGAGCTGAGATCGCTGCACATGCTCCACAGCATTTCGACGGTGGACATCCTGCTTAACAACGTGGCTGGCACTTGATGCGGGTCAATGAGTGCCACATGCTCCCCGAAATCGTCCGGTTCAGCGTTTTCAAGTGCCGCGAGCACAGTCGGGACGTCGAAGAATGAGCGGCCGTGATCCCGAAGCTCGCTCTTCAACACTTCCTTGGCTTCCTTGAGGTATGTTGCGCCCCTGTTCCACATTTCCAACATCTGATTCGCTGCATCACGGGCCTCGCGGGCTGGAGACGCCAAATCCCAATCCTCCCACTCAATCAGGCTGTTCAACAAGGAGTAGTCGGGGCGACCCATGATGCCGAAGCACATCATGGTGAATGGACCAAGCAGGATGGAGGTCGGATCGCAGGTCTCCGGGTTGTTCCAGGCCGACCTGTCGATCCCACTCTTGAGAATGTCGTTCAGTATGTCAGGGACTGTGGTGTGAGGGTTGGACTGCCATAGCTCTTGCATGATCAGGAGAGTGTCGGCGGTGTGATCGCCGCGGTTGTGCATGCAGCTGGCGCAGATAACGTTGATCCACAGGCTGAGCGAGTTTTGGTACTCGTGGAGGTGTTCGCGGTACACGTCAACACGTTCGACAATGCAGCGTTCGTTCTCCAGTAGATGGTGAGCTGCTACCATGCCGTCCGGAGGGCCGGGAAGAGGGCGGGGTTCCGGGAGAGCTTGGTGTCGATCATACTGATGCAAGCTGCGGAGTTCGTCATCGTTGTGGTGGAAGGTGAACGCGCTGTCGGCCATGTCGTTTAGGAGGCGGCTGATCATGGGGTTGTTGCCGAGGTTGTCAGAAGCAAAGCTACGGGCACCGATGAGGCCCTTGATGTCGCGAGGGTCGTTAGCCACCATGCGGAGTAGGCGGTGGCCGATTGTGCTCTGACGCTGTGGCAAAGCCTGAATCAGGACATGAAGAGCGATGGCTTGGTCAAATACGCGCTCGTCGACCTGAGTGAGAACAAGGCGCACGCTAGCGACGTATGCCTCGCGGGCTTGGACCGGAAGTGCGAGAAGGTTGTGTCGATGCTCGGTGACGACGGCGTTGATTGCCTGCTCCACCGTGTGGTTGTGCTGGAGGTGGAGCTCGACGACTCGCGTCTGTGCCTCAGACGGCATGGCTTGGAAGGCAAGCAATCTCTGCGCGCTGTCACCGAAGACCCGGAGGTCTTGGGGCCTTGGTGGTTGCCAGCCAGTCTCAGCGTTGTCGTCGGTGGAGGGGGCATCGTCAGGGTTGTTGCTAGCGCCGGGCGTGTCGTCGTGTGCGCCTTGCTCATCATCATTCTCTAAGTCGGAATCCAAAGGATTCACGGATACTGTGCGACTATGAGGCGTAAGACTATACTCCGAGTCTGTGCTGGTGAAGCTTGACGTAGAAGTAGAGCGAAGGAGGGGCATCTTGAATGAAGGGGGTGCGAAGCGATGCGGAAGTCTGCGTATACGGTGCTGTGAAGTCGGATAATGGGCCGCGAGATTTGGGTTCTTGGAAGCTGGTATGAGCAAGATTTTGTTGCGAAGTGTGGTCTAGAAGTGGTAGAGAAGACGATGAACGAGAGAGGGTGGTGAGGCCCCAGAAATGAATCTTTTAAGGCCGCACTGCAGCAGTCCGAGTACTTTGCGGTGTTTAGCTCCCTGTCAAGCTACAATGTAGTCACAGTCACTTGTGTGCTTAACAGCACTGAAAAATGCGTGGAAAGGTGAGAGAAAGGTGTGGTGCTTGAACTATGTCGAGAATTGTTCAAGGAGAACCATTCGAGACAGCTCCACCCTCGTCAAATCTGACCCTGGGATCACTATTGTCCCGATAGGAAAATACATATTATACAGTCATGCTTCAAAGAATTGATTCAGTGAGTCCAAACAACATGCCATATAAAAATTCAAATTAGCCAGCGGCATTAACACCTTGAAGCATAACAGTGAAGCAATGAAATGTATGATTTGTGCCTCAATTCAGAAGATAGATTCAAGAACTAACACAGTCTCTTAAGTAGATAAAGATCAATCGTCTAACTCGTAAATAGTATCCTGGTATCAAATGCTTTGCGAATTGCTCTAATAAGATCAAAGAAAAAGTGCCAACAGATCTCGCTAATGATAGCTCAAGCCTTCCGAAATTCCTCGCATGCTTCTGCTGCGCTTCGTCCGTTACGGTTGACCATCCAAGTCGTGCAGAAGCAGCCTTCCTCCATCCAAGATACAGCCATCAAACGTGACCATCTTGTGCAGAGCGTCATACTCCTCGCCACCCGACACCCAGGCATCCCCAACATCCAAACCCGGAACATCCATCGGTAGCACCCTCGGATCCGCCACATCCGGCGCCGTCAACAGCCGCTTAACCACCGCCCTCAACGCCCCCAGCTCCCGCAGATGCCTCGACAGCGCCGCCGTCTCCGCCTCCGCCCCGAGCAGCACGCCCTCCCGCCGCAGCAGCGTCTGCAGCTCGCGGTGCCAGCGCGCGCTCGCCTCGACGACCCCGGCCGTCCAGCAGAGCCGCGACAGGTGCCTGGCGGCGTCGCGGTTGGTGTCGAGCGCGCCGTCGTGCGACAGGTACCAGGCGCGCAGCACCAGGCGCGCGATGGCCTCCGCGTCCGCGTCCGCGTCCGGCGTGCTGCTGGCGTCCAGCAGGTCCAGCGCTGTGGTTGTGGCTGCGCTGAGCGCCGCTGTGCTGAGGTCCCGGACTGCGGCGCCCCATGCGGGAGAGCGGCCGCGGGGCGGCAGGAGGCGGAGGGCGGCGCCGATGTTGGTGGGGCGGGGGGACGGGGCGGACGGGGGGAGGTAGCCTTGGAGGATCGCGCGGAGGTTGGTTGGGGGGAGGGAGGTGAGTTGGAGGAGGTGAGCGTGCTCGACGGTTGAGATGAAGGTGACGAGGTCGGTCATGTCGCGTTGCTGGTAGTTGATGTCTTCGGCGCTGTGGATGATGCCGGGCTCGACGTTGGCTGCGACGGCGACGTCTCGTACGCGCTGGAGGTCGAGACCAGGACCGGAAGGGGGGAGCGCGGCGAGCATCATCTGGCTGGCTTGAGGGTTGCGGCAGCTCCTGACCAGCTCGCGGAGCTCATCGATCCGCGCGACGTGGTGGGGGTAGAACTGGGACAGTAAGAAGATCAGCTTGCTCCTGCGCATGCCCCTTGCCATTACTGGGAAAACTACATGCTTGACAGTGGCATCGTCGAAATGCGGTAGCTGCTTGAGACCCATGAACTTTGGCAGCAGTAGCGTTAGTTCCTCGCACAGATTCAGAAGATACGTCTCAGCCTCTTCCATCTGCGAGTAAGTGAAGAGCCGTGCCTCCACAATAGGGGGCAGGTCTGACAGGTCTCTCTCGCGCAGGAGGCTAAATACACACCTCCAGTCATGGCGTTGAATGGCCTGGAAGATGTCGTGTGCAGGGTGTGAATTGCAGAGACGACCCAGATCACGCTGAAGAATCCTAGCCAGAACCAGCTTGAAAGCATCTACGCTTGTACACATGGTGTCAACCGCATGGAAAAGCTTCTCCACCAGCTTTGCTGGGTTCGGCACAATCCACTGGTCCCAGTCAAGGAGGCGGCTAAAGTCGCTGTACTTGGGCCGCCCCAAGAGCCCGAAGCAGCATGCACGAAAGGCGCCGCACATGACCGAGATCGGATCCTCTGTGGAGATGTTTTCCCAGTCCGGGCTTGCCAGGTTTCCCTCGATGACGCGGAACTCCTCGTCCACGTCGAAGAAGTCGGGGTCGAGGAGCTTTTGCTGTCCATCAGCCACGGCCCGGAAAACAGCGTTTCCTTCGTTGCGGAGGACGAGATCCATCAGCCACGTCTTCATCACGCTCTTGAAGCCGCGCAGGAACAATCGAAGGCCTTCAAGGCCGTTTCTAAGGTATTTTTCCCCCCGTAGGACTCGTTCTGGAGACATAATCTGCAGCGGCATCGGTCCAACCGGGTCAAGATCAGGAGTCTGGCGCCTGTTGTAGTGTCGCAAGCTTCGGAACTCGTTGTCGGCATCTTCGAAGTGGAAGGCGCTGCGCGACATGTCATCGAGCAGGCCGGTGATGAAGGAGATGCCCAGGCGATCCGCAGCGTCACGACGAGCAGCGAAAAGGGTCCTGATGTCGCGCGGGTTGTCGGACACCCGACGGAGGATGTCTTGCCCAGTTTCGTGAATGCGTGGTGGCAGCGCCTGGATAAGGATGCCCAGCGTGATCCACTGCTGAAATATGCTGTTCGTTGCTTGAACGAGGGTCAGGTGGACGGCGGCAGTGTGCTGCTCACGAGCCGAGATGGGTTGCTGCATGAGGTTGCGGCGGGTCAGGGTCAGAACAACCTCGATCGCCTCAATAACTGTGAGCCCGTCTCGGAGGTGAAGTTCGATTACGTGTGTTTGGCCTTCCTGTGCAAGGCTTCGGAATGCACGGAGGCGGCGGTTGTTGTCTTCCTGAGAGTAGTAGTTGCCAAACTGGCTTTGCCACTCCTCGTCGTCGCTGTCCGAGGTGCCTTCATCTTCCTGATGTTGAGCTGGACGAGGCGGAATTGGTCTGTATGGTTGCTCCTCCTCGTCATCGGATGCGAAGGGGTCAAAGGCGGCGGGCCACATGGGGCTAAAAGCGGGGCTGGTCGAACGAGAGCTGGAAGAGCTGGAAATGGAGGTGGAGCGGGAGCGCGACATTCTCGACGATTTGATATTGACGAAGGGAAGGTAAGAGGTTGGGATGCTAGCCTGCCTGCAGGTGCTGTGATGAATATCTAGCGGCGCGTAGAAGCTGGAGTATCGAGGTTGTTTAGCAAGATGCGGTGTGGAGCTAGCAGGAAGAAATGAGGGAAACGAGATGGAATACCTTATACGGTCAGCGACCGCGGCGTTGTTTAACATGGTTGAAGTACAATGATGGAGCGAGGACTTGCTCGGCGACGGACAATGCTGCTGGAGATCATAGGTTTGCGGGCACTGTTCGATGTTGTATGAGAACAAAGAGAAATAAACTCGAGAGATCCACTCAACTCGCGTCTTTTTCACAGATTAAAAGCATTGTTCTCGGGATTGGCGCTTCAGTGCCATGATGCTTACTGAAAATGCAGAGGCAGACGAGCATTTTCATACGTAAATCCATCAAAGAGTTTGCTTAGACGCAAGGGCTACGGCAAACCCTTCTTTGGACCATAGACCCTCCCAACAGCTTCACCAACCCCATGCTGCCATTCCGAGCCCCTCCACTCACTCCCACGCCCTCAAAACATCCCCGACAATTCTCACCCTCCCTCCCTCCAACACACCCCTCTCCCCCTCTCCCGGCCACACCACAAACCTCCCCATCTCCCTATACGCCGCCCTAACACCCTCATCCTCCTCCTCCACCCCCTCCGCCCCCTCAACCGCCACATCCACCCCACCCGCACACCCCACAAACACATCCGTCACATGCTCCAAGTTCGCCAACACCCGCACCATCCGCACCACCTCCCCGGCCACCTGCCCCCTCCCCACGCGCCGCAACTCCGCGACCACCCACCCCCACCCCCGCACCGCGCGCGGCCCGCCCCGCAGCACCGCCTGCATCGCGCGCAGCCAGCCGAACCACGCGTCCAGCAGCGCGCACAGCCACGTCACGCCCGTAACGGAGCACGCGGCGCCGGCGCGGAAGGCGTGGGCGCCGCACGCGAAGAGGCGGGCCAGGGGCGCGGCGGAGCGGGGGACGAGGTAGGGGAGGTAGACGATGGGGGCGTAGCTGTTGGGTGTCAGGTGCTGGAGGAGGGCGGTGGACTTCTCGTCGAGGAACATGGCGGCGAAGGCGCGGTGGAGGGTGGGCGGGGCGGAGAGGGGGGTGGGGGCGGAGGAGTGGAGGATGGAGAGGGCGGCGGTGTGGTTGTGGTTGGAGATGGCGGTGAGGAGGGCGCGCTCGGTGTCGGGTGGGAGGGCGGGGGCGAGGGCGGTGGTGGTGCGGAGGTGGCGGCTGATCCTGGCGGTGCTGCGGGAGAGGATGGTGTGCAGCTTTTCGGGCGTCTCGCGGTGGTGGTGCGCGTTGGCTGTCAGCTCGTTTTCGGACTTGATGGCTTGCCAGGCTGCGAGCTGGTTGATCAGGGAGTTAAGGGCGACGAGCAGACTGTGAGGGCAGGCCGGAGCTGATGCAGCGGTGATGATTTCATGGGCGCGGGACAGGCTGGCCGCATCCAACGGAGCACCTGGCTGGAGGCAGGCGTTGATGTCGTCGTAGAGAAGTGTGCCGGCGATTTGGTCCAGCTCCTGGTGCAACACTGCCTCTCTGTCATTCAAGACTCTGTGGGCACCGAGCTGAGAGAAGCCTTGCATACGACGGACGTGTGCGCGGAGAAGCAGGAGGCAAGCGGGATGGTCCTTGTCGATCCAGTCTTGTGGGAGGCCCATGGACTGGTGAGGAGCGCGCAGGGCAACGGCTAGATCCAACGCGGCGTCTCTTGCGTCAACGACCAGGTTGACGGCACTCCTGAAAGCTGCTTTTGTGTCGTCCGAAGACTCATCATCACCTTCGAATGGCCAGATTGCGGCATGGTGGCTTGCTGCATCCGCGACAGACGCGAGTTGCTCTCCCAGAGAACATGCCGTGACCATGACATCGTAGTCTCCCCAGAGAAGTACCCCCTCTTGCAGCCGCTTCAAGTTCGTCGTGATTGGTACATCAACCTCCGGCAGTTGGTTGAGGACATACAGGGGCCTGAGAACGCGATCGATTGCCCTGCGGGCCCTGTGGCGCCCCTCCTTGTCTGTGATCTCCCAAATCTCCTTGAGATGATTTATGATGTTGTAGCATACAGCTTGTGGGAGGTCATCGGCGCTCTTGCTCTCCATCACTGCGCTCACGTAGACAACCATTTCGTGACGTGGCAGCTTGTTGATACGCTGGCGCCCCCTCTCGAACCACTGTTCCATGAACGTTTTGAAGTCATTCCAGCGCTTGGTGAGTTTGGCGATATGCTCTCTGGCCAGATGTTTGCTATCGTTGGCGTAAAGCGTGTCTTCAGATCCAAAGTCGTCATCAGGAAAGGCTGTCACTTCGAACTCCCCTTCCGCCAGCTGAGACGCATCTTCTGTACTGTTGTTAGCATCTATCGGCGCCTCTACTACTTCTCTGGTAGTACCCACCCGAGATAGCCGCGCTTGTATTGTGGTCCTCCTCTACGGCTGTGTCGTGGTGCTCGCTTGAAGCAGTGGAATGAGAGTGGTCGCGAGAGCTTGACATGATGGACAGTCGAGTTATAGAGTTTTGAAGTCGATGTGGTGTTGGAGAGCGGGTTGTGAGAAATACCGTAGCAGCGCAATGAAGAATCCGCGGTGGTGGTTGTGTTTGCGGCGGAGAGCCAGCGCGGCGCAGAAATGGATTTAAAAAGCGAGCGAAGAGCGCGCTAGCCCGCCGTTATTCCGCAGTCACGGAAGGTCATTTGCCCGCACGTGAAGCTGGCGGCCGCGGCTGGGGGCGGAGTCCAGCAAACAAACCATCGCAAAATCCAATCGCATGCCGAGCAGCGCCTTTGTGTGATGCCAGAGCCGCACCACGACTTGACGCAGACCACATAGTATAGAAAGAGCTCTCTGTAATGTAACGAAGCTCATTATCCCCAAGAGCTCACAAGTCCCAGATGCCGCTGTAAACACAAAGACAGAACCTTCAGCTCCCTACTCCGCGCCCACCGCGCCGTGATCCTCGCTGAACGCCCACTCCCGCAAATCCACGTACTGCCGCATCCTATCATACAGCAGTGCGATTCCCGCGTCTCCCCTAGATACCTCGCCCTCTTCCCCCAGGAAAACGGGGTCCACGGACACGGGCAGAGCGGTGTAGATGTCCAGCGCCTTTCTCAGCTGTCGGAGGCGCGCCCAGCAAGCAAGAAAGTCGCGCCAGAAACGCTCTTGCAATGGCTGGATCAGGTTCTGAGCACGCACACTTTCTTCGAGGATGATACCTCCCCCGTCGTCGTCCTCATCTTCCATTATGCCGTTCCACACAGTCTCGACTTCCTCGTCAGTGAACAAAGGCAGTTGATCAAAGAGCCGGGCAATCCCGCGGGACAGCTTTCCCCACCTGAACAGCAGCCCCGTCGTCCAGCCGGCCATCGTACGCAACTCCGGAAGGGTGAGACCGTCGTATGTCCGGCAGTGATAGAGGAAGCGGAGCGCGAGTACGGAAACACGATACGCGTCGTGGTGGAGCCATTCGCGGATCTCGGTGCTGACATCGGAATGGCCGTCCGTATGCCGCCAAAATGGGACCAGGAAGGCTATGTGCATGTAGACGACTTTGAGGGCGTGGTAGCGGCGGAGGTGGTACTCAAAATCTTGCTGTGGCATGAGGTATGATTCGGTGATGAAGATGGCGAATAACTCAGAGTTATTTCTGTTGATGGAGGCGTTGATTTTCTGCTGGATGTGTTCCGGGAGGCGAGTGACGGCGTCGTCGATGGCGATGTCTTGATCGAGACAGGAGGTCTTCTGGAATTCCTGATCCATGCAGTTTTGGAGCGCATGCTTGAGCTGTGGAGTAGTCGTGACGTCGTGGTAGAGCTGCCCTTCCCAATAGTCGAGACGTTTCCGTGATGCGAAAGCCTCAAAATTCTCGATCCACATCCGCACATCATCTGGGATATGCTTACGGCCTTCGTCCATGAGGTTGATTATACTATCCCACCGGATCCTGTCGTAGGGCATCCTTATCCAGTAGAAAATTTCCGCCGAGCTGTCTTGATAGCGGCGCAGGATCTCCTTCCCATCATCCTCGTGCTGTCTCACAGCTGCGTCACGGCGGAGCAACATTGGTAGCTTGCGTTCTCCGATTTCAACAGCCATATAGCCTGGGTGAGTCGTGTCATGTGGTGGGCGTTGTGCCATTTTTGCGGTTCAGGCAGGACGGTCGTGGTGGTTTGGGTGGTGTCGCAGCGTTAGTAGGCCGTCCGCCGAACGGAGTCCTCCTAAACACGCCCATGCCATCACTACACGTGACCATACAGTGGCGCTACTCTCAGGAGAAGGCTTCGGGATCATGGAACCTCCAATTTATTTAGGGAAACTTCCACCTCCACGGGACACTGCGCTGCGCTCAAATGAGCATTCCGAGAGACTTAAAAGCTCACATTTTGTAACAACCCGACACTCAAGGAAGCGTCCAAACAGATGAACTGTAGAGAATAGCAGTGAATGCTTTTCTTGTATAGTACTTATGCGGGGACACGTATACAAAGATGAATCAATAATGAATGGGAATTTGAAGCGCTCATTTGGCTGAAAACTTTAGGAAATGTACGTACTTCTTGATGAATATTGATACTATACCTGCCCACAGAATATTTACCATGTAGAGCGATTAAATGTTCTACTATGAATGATGAGAAAGCCCACGTGGGACGTAATTCAGAACAAGACAAACTCTCAATGAGACCAGGAAACAAGACTGACCATGAATTGGCTGATCATGCACCACTTCATACAAGCGAGAATGATATTATCAAGCATGAAGGGGATTCCATCGCAAACCACACACGTGCTTCCATTACTGGTCAAGAGACATGGAGCCATCTTTCCAATGAACCCAAACCCCAAAGGTTACTGAATTTCAAGCAGAGTATCTTCTCACCGCCAATTTCATCGATTCTGTTGCGGTCTCTGTCCGCCAGCGGGGGTTATGCCACTTGAAATAATTTCAAAAGATCTGCTGAGAAGCGCACACTCGTGCGCTTTAAATATTCTGTTTAACAAGTATAACTTAAAGACCCACGGCTTTGAATTACTTCCTCCACCTGCATTACTGTCTAAGTCAGCCTCTTCGCCTCCTCCAAGCCTCATGATCGCATGTGACACTTTCGCGGGAATGAGAACGAACAAGGAATAAGGACATCTAATTCTCCGTGGGACAAAGCGGGCATAGAATGGACCAAAACTAAGATAAGGAACAAAGATTCCGGCGAACACTATGTTATATTTCTCACTGACGAAGATGTACACGTCAGGAAGGAGAATAGTCTTATGTGGCTCGACACGAAGTATCAAGTGTGCAAGCAATGACCTAACCATCACCACATTGGTCAGACTTGTTTAGAAAATGCTCTAGCTGATGATGACGCCGTTAAGGACTACGAGATGACGGTATTGAGAGGTTGCGGCGCTGTATATGCGCGATTTGGAAGCATCAAGATGGATGCCATGCAAACTAGAAACAAGGCCGCCATGGAAAAGAGGCTCCAGGTGGCTTTTGGGTTACTATCGTTTAGATCTCCCAGAATCCTACGTAGCACTATCGAAGAGTGATGAGGCTTGATGCGAGGAGAACCGCGTCTTACTTCCAGAGAAGGACCATCACACCACTGTTCCCCGACTTCACTTCTTACTTCACTGAGCACGGTCTTTCCCAAGCTGCTATCCGCGAAAACTTCCAGTCCTCGTGCTGCCATATGTGAAAATGTTCCTAATCCGGCGTAGTGCTCCTTTCTCGACATGAATTCTGAACTTGGAGCTCACTTCAACACCCCATCACCACCTCTCCGACATCTGTCAAGATGTCGTCCGCTGCCCGTTCGCCCGCGCCCGCGCCCTCCTCCTCTTCCTCTTCGCGCCGCCGCCGCGCCCCCATCCGCCGTTGGTTCGCCACGGCGATAGACCGGCTCCGCCTGCGCCGCCGCTCGCGCTCGCCGGCCGCCCTCGTCGTCTCGTCGTGCGTGTCCCCGTCCGCACCTCACTCGAACCCCGATATTATTTGACGTACCCCGCAGTCCTCACCCCTCCTCCTCCAGCCCTCCTCTAGCCGCCCCGCCCCGTCCCGCTAGGTTCGGCGGCGCCGGCGCGCTGGAGGTGGAGCCGCCGCCGCCGCCCCCGCCGCCACGCAACCAGGTGGCCCTGCCGCCCGTCCGCCCTCCGCCGCCGCCTCCCGACGCCCTTGGCCGCGCGCCGGTCGCCCGCCCGCGGGCCGTGCCGCTGAGCGAGCTGGCGGCAGGCCGGCAGCTGGTGTCGTGGCTGGCGCCGTCGCAGCGGGCATGCGCGCTGTGCCAGAAGCCCTACGAGGGGGCGGTAAGCCACCCTCCCCAAAACGCTCCGCAAGACGCTACACTGACCGCAGACGCCGCAGCGCACGGCCCTGGAAGCCCGCACGCCGTGGGAGGAGCGCGAGCAGGCCGTCCGCGTCCCGGGCTGCGCCAGGCGGCCCGACGCCCACGTCATCGGGCGCAGGTGCCTCGAGCGGTGGCGCGGCATCGGCGGCGGCGGGGCTCCGTGCCCGCTGTGCGCGTGGGACAGTGCCGACGCCGATTGAGGTACGCGGGCGTGCCTGCTCCGCTGCGTCCTCCCCCGGCTGCGTCGCGCGGCTCTTGTTTCTTCGACCTGGGTCCGCACAATACCTTGCCCTTCCGGTCGCTCTGACTACACACAAGATGGTGCGGGTTCGTGCCGTGCGAACCACCTACGCCGCCGGCATGCCAAGGACATGGACCCATCCATGCTCATCGCGCTTCTCATTCGGGATGAAGCTGACGCCGGCGATCCACGTTGCTGATTCGGAACCTGGTCTCCGCGTCGGCCAGGGGCAGTTCTTGGGATTGGCGTTGCTTTTTTGTGTTATATAGCATCGTCGACGTGCCCCGGGCTCGCCTGCAAAGTCGCTGGGCCCGGGGCGGGAATGAAGCCTTTTTACGTGTCAATTGAAATGTATATGAGTACTGTAAAGTGGTGCTACTGCGCTAGATGTGAATCTGAGGAGTCAAAAGGAATCTGCGTTGTGGGATGGCTGATTCCCCGCGTATGTACAGTTACATTGAGGATGAAGCTACTGTGATGTGTGGCCGTAGAGAGTTGAAGCATTTGTCCGGACGTGAGTATCAATCAACTCCTGCGAAAGTCAACTAGATGAATCCTTCGACTACAATCAGCGGCTTGCGGCATAGCAAATGTGCGGCTTCCCAAAATGGTACCGCCGAAGCGAAACCCGGACCGTGGGCCTTTTGCGAACCTCACCTTCGCACAGCACCATCCCTCCACAACCTCCTCGAAAAACAGGCACGTACCCCAGAGATCTTCTACCGGCCACCACATTGTCGCAGAGCAACTCTGACGACATGTCCGATGAGGACCTGGTTCGCCAGCTTCGCCTCGAGTACCCCCAGTACGTCTTCCACAACACCTTCAGCGCATCGCGTCACGCGGCTTCCACTGACAGTCCACACAGCATCAATTGGAGCGTCGAGTGTCACGAAGAAGCTCCTCCGCCTCCGTCCCCGCAGCCCACAGAGCCCGCTACCACCTCGTCCGCCACTGCCACGGCAGCCAGCTCGCCCGCGTCCTTGGACGATGACCACGGCGCCGCGAGCGCTGACTGCACCTGCGCCCACGACGCGGAGCCAGCCCTAGAGCGCAACCACAACACGACCGCCAGCGCGGCCTCCACGCCCGAGCCGCCCGAGTTCATCTACCCGGCTCCGCCCGGCTCCAACTTCGCGCAGCTGCCGCCGCACGCCCGCGACTTCTACACCTACCTCCCCGGCACCGTGTCGCCGACCGTCTACCGCGAGATGCTGCGGTACGTTTACCGCACGACCCTACCCCTCCATCCCCACCCCGCCTTCCCCTCTCCCGACGTTGCTCCCCCGCTGACGAGCCACAGCGTCATGCCGCCCGAGGCGGCCGCGCGCGCCGCAGAGACGCGCGCCGCGTTCGACCGGTTCCGCAATGATCCGCTGGCGCCGGCGTTCCTGCGGCACAACCACACGCAGGTGCGCGGAGACGATGAGGAGGTCGAGGAGGTGGTGGATGAGGTGTGGGGGGAGATGATGACGGTCCCGTGGGGATATCGGCGCACGCAGACGGGCAGCAGGCGCAGGAGGCCGCAGCGGTGGAGGCCGTTGAAGGCGGTGGAGGAGGAGGGAGAGAAGGGAGAGGAGAGGGCGGAGGAGAAGAAGGAGAAGAGGGGAAGGAAGCGAAAGATTGCGCGCTCGGAAGTCTGAGCCGTAAGGTGCAACCATGGTGGTGGCTGTTTGGGCTTGCCACCGAGATGATGGATACTGGGCCGGGTGGATTTGCTTCTGAGATGGGGACACTTGGCTATGGGGACTTTACTTTAAGATGGGGTTCACCGGGCTGTGGGTATCAGACATCAGACACTTCAGAGGTGGACTTTAACACCATACATGTGTTTTAGAGGTTTCCGATGCATATCTGAGCATCAGTGGAGAACTTCAATCAAGATCTTCTGACACACATCCTCCCACATGCCTTACATCTTCGTGGAGCGCTGACAGTTTGGACAGCTTCTTTCTACTGGTTTTCTTTCGCTTCGCGATCCTAGCCACCGTCAGAGATTACTTCCTCATCTTTTACTCCTAAAAAGAGCCTCGCCGACATTCTTGCCAACTACCGCACTCCCACCACCTTGTGCAGCAACAGCCATGCTACCTCCAATACCTGTCTTTACCCATTATCTTCCTGCTCGTCATCCACCTCGCCGCTCTCCCCTGCCAGCCAGCCACGCCCCCGACTTCTCATTTAGCGCCAGCAGTTCACAAGCCCGTTTTGGCCTCTGGATCCGGGAGCTCAGCACTCAGGGGACGAGGTGGCCGCCAACCTCCTTGACATGATGGAGACGGCGTCGGACTTGGCTATGCGGCGAACAACCGCTTTCAAGAATGCGAAGGGCACCAAGAGCACGCAAATGGAGGCGTGGGGGATGTTATGGAGAACTCAGTTTGCGCAGGCGGCATATGGGGCACAGAGATATCGTGGAGCAAGATCCCAGGAAAAACTGGGCTGCAGATTTCACATTGATGCCGTGAAGGGCGGACTACGGCTTTGTGCAGCGTGGGCTCGTGTTCATGACATATAAAGCACACGACGCAGAGAAAGAAAAGGATTGTCATCCTCCCTTCAGGCGTACGCAGTTGAAATAGCACTCCCAACAAACAGAGCACACAATCCTTCAAGAAACAAAGAGACTCGACCACCAAATCCAGCCGCATCACCTCAAAGACCCGCAACAGCGCCACCCCTCCCATCTACGCAAAATACCAAGCGCACTTAATCGAGCTTGCCGCATCATTCATCCCCACCAACTTCATATTCCCGATACCCGGATGCAACACGGTGACGTCCTTGCCGTGGCAGTTGCGATCGGAGAACAGCCAGCACTGGGTGCCGGGGTTGACGTAGATGGACGAGATGCGGTCGTTCCACCACGACGCGAAGTTGTAGCACGTCTGCGCGTTGATGTCCTGGTTCAGGCAGTTGCCCGCCCCGTTGGCGTGCTGGCAGTAGCGCACGCGCTTGAGCCTCGGGCCGTAGCCCTGGCGCGGGCGCAGCGCGTGGTGCGAGGTGGAGATGGTGGTTGGCGCCGTGTCGAGCGGCTCGACGGGGATGGCCAGGCCGAAGTCTGCGGGGAGAGGGGGGTCGGTCGGGAGGTCTCTGCTGCCGGGGGCGGCGAGGCTGAGGGCGGCGGAGAGGCTGAGGAGGGTGAGGGTGGTGAGTTGCATGGTTGATAGCGAGTGTGGGTTGGTAATGATTGGATAAGGTGAGTATGGTATGTACGTCTCCTGATGTAGGTGCTATTGAGAGGATGCGGGATCTCATGCTTATGTATTGTACGCGATCAAAGAGAGGACGATTCTCTCGGTCTGGTGCTCGAGCAGGGCCGAGAGGACAAAGGATGCTTGGCCTCGTGGCTGGTGATGGTGCTCTCTTGGCACGCAGTGTTGATATTGTCCTCTTCATGTTGTTTGTTCATTGCTGATATTGTTCCTCAAAACGGAGACGCATGACTGATACTTTGCATTCATCACGGCGTGCTTATACCATCCGGCCGAGACAAAAAACCGACATCGTTGTCCAGCACCACACCCTCATCACGGCACATACGGTAGCAAATCCGACAGAGACTTCTTTCGCCTCGCCATTCACGTCGTTTCGTACCTTTCTTTGTCTTGTTACGCACACTGCCCGTGGTGGGTCCGCAGCGCTCGGTCCATGTGCTTGTGCAAGGAAAAAAGTTGGCGCCGAACCTCAACACCATACCTCCTGCACGCCGACCCACAGCAAAAAGAAGAGCCTTTCTCGCGGGAGACTCGTAAAAGAGAATCGGCGGTGTTGCAATGCACAGGCGCCGCGCAGG
This sequence comes from Neofusicoccum parvum, assembly GCA_020912385.1. Classification (NCBI taxonomy): domain Eukaryota; kingdom Fungi; phylum Ascomycota; class Dothideomycetes; order Botryosphaeriales; family Botryosphaeriaceae; genus Neofusicoccum; species Neofusicoccum parvum. The sequence goes on along the minus strand of CP087208.1, from coordinate 2,883,520 downwards.
CGCTGCGTGGACGCAGTCCGCCCCCTGAAATTCCACCCCGGCCATCAACAACACCACCGCCAACCCTCACCACCTCAACACCACCAACACAAGAGGCAAAAGACTACCTCAATCTCTCCGACGGGGAATCGAACCCCGGTCTCCCGCGCTTGCTATCTGGAACCCAAATGACAAGCGGAAATCATCACCACTAGACCATCGAAGATGTTGAGCTCCTTGGAGGAGCTGATGGTTGTTGATGGAGGTTTGCCGGCCGGGTAGCACCATATACCCAGCTTGAACAGCGTTACGGAGTCCACAGCGCAGGACACATTCGAGCTCTGCGTTGTATCGCGCGTGCAAAGCCTGCTGCCGGTTTCCCCCCTCCGCCATCGCAGCCTCGTCTCGCCATCATCCAACACGCCCATCCACCTCCCAACCTCCCAAGACCGTCCACCTACCCTCCCTCCCTCCCCTCCCCAGCCCTTCCCGCCCCCGGCGCAACCGGCCAGAAAAAAAAATCCCCGACGTTCCAGACCGGCCGGCCCGATCTCGGCGGCGCCGCGGCCGCCATCACGGTCCGCACCGTGTCCCCGGCTCGCGCGGCCGCAACGCCAAAACGACAGGACTCCGCCGCGCGCAGCTGGAGCGGGCTGGCAGCGGCCAAAAGAGATGCGTCGGCCGGGAATCGAACCCGGGGCTCATCGAGACGTGGTGTTGAGGTCCTGGGAGGGCTCCTGGGAGGAGGCGACTCCTGGCGGACCGGCAACGGCTGGCAACGATGAATTTTACCACTAAACCACCAACGCTGTTGTGCTTGTTGGGGAAGGAAGGAGGGGCGTAAGGGTTATCACAAGAGGAAAGAGCGGTTGGGGAAGGTGGGGAGGGGTGGGAGCGGGACCTGTGTTGGGAGGCGCTGAAGTGATAGTAGAATCAGCGAACGCTGTAATCTATGTCAGGGAGAGACGGGGTATGGAATAGTCGCAGCGGAGGGGAAACGGGGCAGGAGGAAGGAGGATGGAATGTGGGTGGGGAGGGGTTCCGCGGGACGGCGTATGGGGAGACTGCTGGAGTCGAGGACGTGCCGGAGCGATGGTGCGAAGAGATGGGGGAGAATATGGACGAGACGAGCGAGCTGTAGGCATCCGGAAGCACTGGCTGCTCAGTAGGGAGTGTCGGATGCTGCTGATGGGTGTGACAGCTTGACGGGCTGGGTACGAAGAGAGTACGTTGATGACGCACACGCTACAACTGATGATGAGCAAGATGGAATAGACTAAACGGAAGTCGATTGCAACGATGACAAGATGAAGATGGGAGCTGCGACAGCTGGCGGGGGTGGCTTGGTACAGCCGCGCCGGGGATTTTCCGTTCCCCGACGTCGTTCTTGTCGACGATCAATTGGCATTCGCCGGCAAAAAGAATAAAATGCCGTGTAAGGAATCGATAGATCCCAGAAAGTCTAGACCATCACATGGGGAATGGAGGCTTTCATTCGACAAGATTTCTCGGCGACGTTGAGGATTCTTCATCCGGACGAATGCTTCAACTCCCCATGGCGACGAACTAAAGTAGAAAAAACAAGTTCTTAGACCCGCGCATATGTGCCACCACATGCGATCTATACATGTGTTCATCACACCGCAAAAACTGTCCAACGAGCACTGCGAAGTATAGTGCAGACGTTCAAGAAGATCTCCTTTGAAATAACAGGATCCGGAGAACAACCATGCCTCTCCGCTGAACCAATCAGGCGAGAAATCACTCATTCCGGTCACAAAATATCAAGCAAAGCAAGGTTAAACAGAATGCGTGTGAAAAGTTTGAATTTGTTTCCCCAGCGGCGGGCCTGCCAGATCCCACTCGCCGTTCAGAAAAAAAAAAAGCCTAAACCCCCCAAACCCCCCCTAATGCCAAATCAAAGAAACTTTTTTAACGCGCGCGGAGCTCGATGCCAGCCTCGGCACCGCTGCCCTGAGCGGCGTTGGTGCGGGCGGCGGCGGTGGCAGCGGCACGGGCGGCGATCTTGCGCCTCGTGCAGGAGGCGGTAATCGCCCAAGCCACGGCGGCGAAGAAGAGGAGCATGATGAAGACGACGGCGATGGTCGCGTTGGCCTTCATGGTGGTGGTGGTGGGTGGTGTGGGTGTGGGTGTGGTGGTGGACTGCGTTGATTGTCAGGGGTTTGGCTTGGAGTCGTGACTTCTGGGGGGCTTACGGTTGTTGTGGAGCAGCGGGAGAGACACGGCTGTGTGGAGGCAAGAAGATCTGGATACTTGCTGGTGCGGGCGAAGAAGGTTGGTGGTGTTAAGGGGAAAGATGTTGAAGTGAAAAGACGTTGGTGGTTTATATAGGCACTCTAGACGTCCGGTAAAGTGAAACCACCATTCAGCTGGACAATGTGCTTATTTATCAGGAAGGTTTACCCGTAAGTAGATTTACGCACGGCAGGTGCAGGATGGAAAGGCAATGCGAACCGGAGTGCGGTTCATTTGGGAAGCCCGCTGTCACATACAGACAGACTGCGCACGACCCCTATCCAATCACACATCCTCTCCCGGAACCTCGCTTAATCTAGGCAACAACGCGCACTGTGTAGTTAAATATCCTGCAAATTTCCGTTCTTCTTCTGCATCAACTTCTTGCAACTTCAACTCCACAGTCGCCCTTTCTGGGCTCTTTCGCAGCTATCATGGTCAGAAAGCCGCCTTGGATGCATTAGCAGGTAAGGCGTCTCTCTCCTGTACACTTCACTCTCAATGGTTTGCCCTGGCTTAGAATTTCAAACTGACAAGTTTGTTGTAACGACAGCCAAGCAGCCGTCACTCACTTCCTTTGAAGTTTGGGAGCTTCCTCTACCAAATGTGTAAGTCCTGTCCATTTCCCAAGTTCAATGCATGCTACCGACACTTCATAGCCGCCTGCTCCAGGACGCCAATCCTTGTGCCTCCAGCGCACCCCAGAGTAGCCTGAAAACACAGCCTAAGCGCGCCATGTTCCAGCAGCAAGATCTGACTGGATACGGCACTCCTTCGTTCTTGAGCATCGAGGAGGCCGTTCTCCTTACGAATGGCATGTACCAGTCTGGTCAGTTGATCAACCGGTACGAAGGCTAGATCTGTGTTGAGATCACTTCTTCCAGCACATTCAGCCATCCGGCTTTGAATGATGCGGACCCTTCTCGCGTGGATGGAAGAGTGGCTTGGAAGGGGTTCCAAGAAACTTCACACATAGGTCATAGCGATTCTCCGGAACCGCTTCACCCACGCCCGACTTGTGGAGCCTCTGCGACGAACTCACCGTCGATCGAGAACGCAGTGTTTGGTTGGTGAAACACTTTGATTTTATACAGATACACGAGATCAAGTAGTCCAGGTCCTCCTGGGAATATTCTATACCAATGATAAATCGGTTTTTCAGAGGCCTCTAATATCGACCGTGTCCGCTTTGAAAATAGTATCGGTAGCTGCATAGAATGAGTATTACCAGAACCTAGCTCCGTATACCCAGCGTTGTGTTGATGCTCAGTTGAATATCTCGGTCCTGAAATCAAACCCAGAGTCGTGAGAACTCCTCAAGTATAGCAGAGTAGGCGGATTTCCCTCCCAAACGTCTTTGAAGCAATCGCCCTGCACACACCTCTCAAATCCCACGAGAACGCCCATGCCCTGCCCCCTCTATCCCCACGAAACCTCTCTTCGCGGGCACTCACAATTCTCCTCTCCCCCTTCCCCAACAGAAAACCTGCTCCCTCCCCCTTCGCCACCGCCAACGCCTCCACCGCGCCATCCGGCCCCCGCCCCCCTCCCAACGGCAACAAGCCGCATGCGCGCGGCGTCGGCCTTACTGGAAACGAACAACGCGGCGTAGAAGACGGGCCGCAGGTACGGCGGGTCAGCGATCTGGACGACGCGGACCAGGTGGTGCGGGGCGCGCGGGTAGAGGGTTGCGGCTTGGACTATCGGGGTGGGTTAGCAGATGGACCGGGGAGGAGGGGAGAGGCGTACGGAAGGGTTGGTGCAGGATGGCGCCGGTCGCGATGAAGTGGCGGGTTGGGGTGGAGTGGGCGGAAGGGCGGTTGGAGGGAGATTGGCGCCCGGAGGAGGGGGTAGTTGTTGTGGTTGAGGAGAGAGGACGGCGGATGGCTGTGAAGTGGTCCATCGTGAAGGCGTGCGGATGGTGTCGAGGAAGGGTTGACTGACGATGCGCGGTAATGTTGTGAGTAGAAGGAAGAAGAAGAGGAAGAGGAACAGAGGAGACGGCTTGACCCGGAGTGCGGTATTAGTATAGCAGTAGTGGTGCGGCAGTGGTGGTCCGGAGCGGCGCATCCTGGCAGGGAAGTGACATTTCCACACGGCAAAAATTTCCCACGACCCTTCATTGAGCTCCCCAGTGACCGGCTCACTCGCTTTCGCGGGATGTGGAGATGACCGCCAGTACACCAAACTATTCGGCAAGGTTGTCTAGACTTAATTCGCCACAGGAGTCTCTGCTCGCAAGTAGCTGTGTCGCTACCTTGTGAATTTCATCGTCTTTTCCGAGCAAAGCTATGAGACCCGCCAAGAAGATCACTCTGCTAATGATAGTTCAGACAACAAAAGCCAGTGCTGAGATTAGCACACATGCTCAGAACAACATCTTCATGTTTATCCTCATCAGCACGAGTGTGTGCTTGATCAGCCTATCCGTGTACCCTCTCAAGACCAATACTGTTTCGTCATCGAAATAATGTTGTTGCAGCTCGTGGAGATGACACATCCAATGGGACACAATGGCCACCGTGAAGTGCTTGATAGTGGTTTCGTTGAGGTTGAACACCTCACCAGTCAATTGCTCGAAGAACTTGGCCAGGTAATTCACGATGAAGCCTCCCTGGACTATTGGTAGACCCCAAACATGACTCTGCCTGCCTGCCACCTCCCTTCGGTAGTTGGGACACATAATGCCGAGATGTGCTGTCGCAATGGCGGCTTTGTCGTCTCGAATGATGATCACTGTGCGGGACTCTTCGGGCGTGTTGAGCGCGAGCTCGACCCAACGAGTCCACATGATATCGAGGAACTTCGCCTTGTGCATCCACTCGAACTCCTGGAGCCATGACTGTTCGTCGTGCCCGGGATGGTGCCGCCGCATTTGGGCCCACTCATGCAGGGGCACCCAGGGTTGCTTGCACCAAGGAGTCGGGCATGGATAGGTCGTGACCACAGCCTGGCCCAGTGCGGCGCCCCCCACGGGGTTGCATGAAGCTACGCGCACGCAACTTGACAGGTGCGCCATGACGCACGACTCGCCGTAGGTGCATCCGCAACGCAGCTTGACCGGTACATGTATCCGCGTCGTGAACGCCTGATTGCAAATCCCACATGTGGCCTGTTCCGTATAGGCGGAGGATGCGATCGGGATGTACATAAGCCGGGTGAGAGCTTTGTGCTGCGGGTCATCGAGAAAGTCGATGAATTGTTCGACTTCGTTGTTGTTGAACTCCCCCAGCTCCACATGCGGTGCGCGGTACTTGCTTGTAATCGAGTCGTCGTACTTTGGGAAGAAGAAACGGAGACGTTCAACGAAGCTGGTCCGTATCGCATTTGTTAAAGTCACTGTGGCGTCCATTGCTGCAGACTGTCCGAAGGCGGCGCGGAAAGAATGGACTAAGAGTTGGGCTTCTGGTCGATGGTCGTTGATGATGTCGCTGAGTGGATCAGCGTGGAGAGATAGACAATGGGCGAGGACAGATTGTCCGACGAAAACAATGCAGGATGGGAAGGCGCTGTTGGCGGTGGGCATGTGGCGACTTCCGCATCAATTCCCCAACCCGCCAGCCGCTGAGTCTTGCGTGTCTCACCTCCCTTCCAGTGCTGTCGTCTCACCTCCCTTCCAGCGAAAATGCATCCAGTCACTGCCGTTGTCTCACAATGCAGGTCACGGCTCACGGAACATCTGGCACAATATTCAAGGCATTTCAAATCAATTTGCTCTACTCAGCACAGGAGTCCCGCTCCTGCCTTTCCTCGTCTCTGCTCCCCTACTCCATCTCTCCCATCCAACCACAACCGCCCCTCCCAAACCGCCCTCAACCCACCCTCCTCCCCTCCACCAACCACCTCGGCGGCGCCCTCCCGCTATGCAACACCGACACATGCATCTCCGCAACCTTATCACTCACAAACCGCAACCGACACCCCCACTCCCCCGCCCTCGGACACGGCACCACCAACCCCCGATGCTCCTTCTCCGCATGCACGCCCGCGCGCCTCTCGTCCGCAAACCGGCGCGCACACCCGGCCTCCACGCTCCGCGGAGCGCGCGTGCGCGGCCGCCAGCGCCGGCGTCGCGAACACCATGGTGCAGCGGCCGCACGGGTGCGTCTCGGCGGCGTGCGCGGCGCGCAGGTGGTCGGACGCGTCGAGCGCGGAGTGGCAGCGGCGGGGGCAGTTGAGGTAGCGGGATAGCGGGCAGGGGAGCGGGGAGGAGGGGTGGGGGGCGGTTTCGGTGTGGGTGGCGAGGAGGGCGGGGGAGGGGGCGCGGTAAGGGCAGCTGGGGTGCGGGCAGGGGAGGTTGGGGTTGGTGGTTGTGGTGGCGGGTTGGGACATGGTGGGTGTGTGGGGTGGGATAGGTGTGTGCTGGTGGTTTGGTTTGGTCTTCTGGGGCATCCGGTGCGCGAGAGGACTTGTTGGTGTGGTTGAAGAGTTGGATTGGTGATGGAGTGCCATACCTTATATTTCGGTATGACATGGGAGTCAATGCCGTTGTCTTTCACTGTGTGGGTTTGTTCTCATCTGTACATTTTCTGCTCGCAACTCCATTGACCTCAACAATGCCATTGTTTTCCACCTGCACGCCCACCTCGACGTTCTTGCCAGATTCTTTCAAGGGCTGGGTGAGTAGTCTGCCGAGCTATCGTAGTGGTCGGCAGGGCCGCAGTGGAAGCGGCCGCAGCATGTTGGTAAAGAGACAGAGCCGGTCCTTGGGCGCAGGCAACACCTAGAAGCTGGAGGAGCCCAGGTACAGTGAGGGTCTGGCGGCAGACCGGCTCTTTAGAACAGATATATGATATATCATATATCATGGATGGAGGTGTTTTGCCAGTGTGGTATGTGTCAAATATTGTCTTGCGCGTCGCTATGCCAGAAGATCTGGATAAGTATCTGACGAGAGAAGACATGAAGGAGGAGACGGAGACAAGTATGAAGGATATTGTGAAAAACGTCATGCTCAATTGTACGTGTCGTTGACGGCGAGGTGTAATTCACTGTTCAACCGAGGAGAGAGATTAAGTGGCAAAGGACATTGTACTCGCAGACTGATGGACCCCAGAGTGACCATTGGAGTAAGCAGCACCTGTCAAACGAATTACGGGTGTATCTTGGCGAGGGCCAGCAGTACATCGAAGTGTGAGCACAACAAACGAAGGAGTACATCACGGATGTCAAGGATGAAGAACTGATATTCAGAGATTAAACTAAGTAGAATGTCCCCAACATATCAAGGCGGATGCCCGGCGGTACAATAGGCCGCCGCTAGTAACTATTGGGTATTGATTTAGGACTCAAGCCACGCCCACAGCTATCAGCTGTAGAAATGGCCCGGTGTCCGATGGAGAAAAGAAGAGAGCGTCCGGCAGAAGGAAGAAATTTATAATCATGGGAGGTGGGCAGCGCCCCAGATCACGGGCCTGGTGTGACAACGTGCTTGTGGAAGGAGCCAGATGTAGCAGCTGCAATTGTCTTTTCGGTCTGCGCTGCGCGTGGGTGGCTGTGGGTTTTGCAGCTACTGCACTCTTGCGGTCTCGCAGGATGGTCTCACGCTCGTGACTATCTGAGCGGAGCCCAGGCTGACCAGGTCCTCAGGCCTTTGCCCGAGAGCACAATTTGTAGAACGCTCAATTATCCAGCTATTTCTTGGAGGTGGAAGAGTCCCAGGTCGAGCAAGGTGCGACAATGGCGATCACGGACAAGCCTCCTGGAAGACAAAACCTGCGAGCGCGCGTAGTTTGCATTGTTCCAACATTTTCCCGCTCAGATCCACCCACTAGAGCCTCGTCGAAATTCGGTACGAGCCAGCAGGCGAAGACTCCCATCAACATTCACTACATTCCCGTTGCGTGCCATCGGCAGACGCGAGTCCAACAGCCGTGCTATAAAACTCTCTTCGCATTTCCACTCCACCTACTCCACAACCCCTCCCAAACACCACGAACAACGGCGACGACGCCCTCGCCACCGCCACCATGGCCAACCACCCTCCCACGCCCCTCTGCGTCCTCATACACACCCCCAGCATCAACCCCAACCCCGCCGGCCTCGCCCCCGCCCTCCACGAATCCACCCACCACACCACCGCCTACATCGCCGACATCGCCGGCCGCACGCCCATCGCCCTCTCCACCCGGACGGCCCACCTCCACTGGCGCGCGCTCAACCACCTCCGCCGCGCCATCGTCTTCCACTGGACCAAGCTAGGCCACTCTTGCCGCGCCGGCGCCCGCGCATTCGTCGAAGAGACATCTGCGCCACACGGCCACGTCGCTGCGTGCGTGTTCCCCCGTTCCCCGAAGAGATGCTTGCTAACGAACGCGTGGGTGACAGCGTCCCGCCGCACCAGCTGCTGCGGCTGCGGAGCGTGCTGCTGGAGCTGGGGGTCGAGCGGGTGGTCGGCACGCTGGCGTGGATCGAGGATCACGAGCTGGCGGTGCTGGCGGTGCGGTTGGATCGGGAGGGGTTGGTGGCGGGGGAGCGGTGGTGCGCGGGGTGCGCGCGGGTGTTTGAGGGCGCGGTGAGTGCGGTGCGCGGTGGCGGAGGCGGGCGGCGTGCTGATGGCTTGCAGTTCCTCGGGATCTCGGCGGCGACGTTGACGGCGAGGGAGCCGATGGGCGTGAAGGCGTGCGGGCATGTTCTGTGCAGGGAGTGCGTGCTGGGCTGGGTCAATGGCGGGGAGGCGGAGAGGATGCAGCCGTGCTGTGCGAGGCTGGTTGGGTAGATGCTGGAGCAACCTCTGGTGGAGCTGCTGCGGGTGATGTGGGATATCGACGGCAACGGGGGAAATACAGGTCATTGGGTGATATGGTAGAGCGGGTCCTAAGGCTGGAGCTGAATGGCTAAGAATGCGGGATGTGTGGTACAGGGACGGCTGAGATGGCGATCAACCTGCCGTTCTGGGAGACGTGTGCCGCCTGATTTGCGAAGCGTGCGACCGTGCTCCAAAACCGTAACCAGACGTCCGTGACACCCAATCGCAAGCTACGAAAAGCAGCAGGGATGTATGGGGTGTTGCAGGGAAAAGTCGCAGGGCACAGTCGCGACGGTGATAATGGCACAAGCGCTTGAAGATGACTTCGATACACAATGAGAAGCAAACGTCACTGTTGTTCCGACCTGCTTGTCTGCTGAAGCATCCCACACAGTGCTGCCTTGCCGGAACGGTAATGGTGTTGCTGGCGCCCGGAAAGGTTTTGGCGTCCACAGGTATCAGAGAAGGGAATGATGAGTAAGAGAGGCCTGCTGGTGCTACCAAGAGCAGAACAGTTTGTAATTGCGAATTTGCGCAAAATCCCGTGAAGTCAAGGCGTTAGTGGAGTTTTGCCGGCATCGCCCGACAGCATAATTGCGCTCGTTGCGACTATGTTCGCGAACTCGAAAGCCCGGCACCCACACTCTCACTCGTCTCGCACAGGATAACCATGAAGCCAGCTGCCGCCGACTACTGGGCGGACAAAGAGGCGGCGAAGCGAGCCGCGAAGCGCCGCACGAGAGACGCCGGTAAGCCACCTCTACATTCCGCTGGGAATAAACGAGGGCCACCCGGTAATGTTTTCGCAGCGTTGGAGAGGTTGAAGCGAGCGCGTGCGGCCAAGGCAGCCTGCCCAAACCCTCTCTCCAGCGATCCTCCCGCGCCGACCTCGTCCTCGACGTCGCCCTCTCGTCCTCACTCCACCACCACACACGCCGCGACGCTGTCCAAGATGGCTGGCTTCCACATCCCCAAGCGGTCTGGTCCCTACAGGGCTTACAGCCGGTAAGTGATTCCGACCTCCTAATCGGCCTCAACCCGACGCGCCAGGTCACACTGACGCGCCTTGTAGCTCTCGCTCGCCCGCGCGCGACCGTCGCTCGCGTCGAGACGACAGGACTGACTCCCGCGCCCACTCGCCGGCTCGCTCCACGCATGACGGACGCGTGCTCTACGATCCCGACAGCCACGACCTCTTTGCTCCGCTCGGCGGCCCTCTCTCCATCCGCGGAGCCGCCTCGCGCTCTACCCACCGCGCCGACGACCGCCCTTCGTACCAGGGATCTTCTCACGCTCCCTACGAGACGGCTTCTGGCGCCTTCAACCGCTCCGCCACCGCCAGCAACCCCGTCCCCGTTGGCCCGCGCCACCGCCCTCTGTCCCCCGCCCCGCGCGGCCGTTCGATCTCTCCCGGCCCGCGCCGTCGCGACCGCTCGCCCTCGCCGTACCGCCGCGAGCTCTTCCCAGACCGTGGCCGCGCCGACCGCTCGCCCTCGCCTTACCGCCGCTCGCTCTTCCCCGGCCGCGGCCGCGCCAACCGCTCGCCCACGCCGCACCGCGCCGACCGCGTCCTCTCGCACTACCGTCCCGCCTGGTCCCCCACGTCGCACCGCAAGTTCTACCCGTCCCCGCACCGCCGCGTCAGCAGGTCTCCTCCCACCGCAATCCGCTGCCGCCCCTCTACTCTTTCCCCGCGTCGCGCCGGCCGCTCGCCCGCCCCGCAGTCTGCTGTCCGCGGTGGCGGCGAGCCCGTGCCGGCGGAGGAGAAGCCGGATCCGAAGGTCGAGCGGCTAGCGGCTGGTGTGGCGAGCGCGAAGCGCGTGGCTAGCTTGATTGCTGAGAAGCGCGCGAAGGTGCTGGCGATCGAGGCGTTTAGGAGGCGGAACTGGAAGAAGGGAGGACAGGAGGGCCAGGTGGAGGGAGACAAGAAGGCGAAAGGCCTGGCGGAGGGAGATAAGAAGCAGGCAGAGGGCCAGGTCGAGGGCCAGGAGGAGGTCCAGGCTGGTGGAGACCAGAAGCAGGCGGATGGAGACAAGAAGCAGGCGGAGGAGGTGGAGATGGAGTAGGTCACACGCCCCGCCTGCAACGATTACCGATTCTGACTCGTCTGCGCCACGTTCGACTTGTCATGTGTGTCTGGTTCGGGGGATGGCGGGTTGGATGGTGGCGTTCTGCGAGATGGTTGCGGTGGATAGAGTTTGCTGGGCTTTTGCAGCATCGGCTGTTCTTCTATTCATCTGCTGGACTATTGCGATACGGGCTTCTGTTCTTCTGGGCGACTAGGCTCCTTTATTCTATGACGCTCTCAAGTAGGGCATGCTCCTGGCTCCGCCTTCTGGCGGATGGTTCGGAAGCATAAACTATCTTCCATAGCCTATCGATACATGAAATGTATGGGCTTAACTCTCTACACTTGCCGTGATGTTTGGTGTGCTTGTTGATAGAGATGTGAGGGTCATGAAGACGCCCATATCTCATTTCTGCTTGAGTGAACACACCTATTTAAACAAATGCCACAGGACCATTCTTTGCTAAGCTTCTCTCTTTCAATAAGCAGCCGTATCCCACGTCCCGCCATTTCCGTTCCACGATTAACTCCAGTGACCGCTACTTTTGTCCCCCGGATCGAGAGTTCGAGGTTAGTAATCATGTTAGGGGTATACCTTGCATTATTCCCTCTTTTCCATACCTTCTCACAGAGAAAAGAAGACAAAGAAAGGCTGTTTGCTCTGAAAAGCTCAGTGAGGGGCAGGAAAGAAGTCAAAATTGAGGTATTCACACCTCTCCACGATCATGCCTGTAAGTCGTAGGGCTAAACCCGAACTTCAACTCTTCGCTTTCCGTTCATGAACAAAGACGCTCCTTGGCGAATGCTTAGCTCTTCCAATTCACATGCAGCAGTTCGCAAAAGGAAATTTGGGCTAGCTGGATTCTAATATCCGGCGTCTTGTCTTGCAACCGGTCCGTGGTTGCTTTGATTGAGTCTAGCAAGTGTGCAGATGAACCGCCTCCGGCTCCCTGGATAGCATGAACCCCACATGCAGAAACTTTCCAAAAGTCTTGTTCATCCAGTTGATTGAAGGATGCAGGTACAGAACTCTTCGTTGCGGGATGGCCGGCAAGTGTATTTGTCCATTAAGCTTAATCGGTACCTGGAAGTCTAACCGTGTGCGGTACTATAAATACCCGGCACTTCCGCGAGCTGCCATTGGCTCACAAGACGACGGAGTTCTCATGGGACATACTTATTTCTGCGCACATCGCCTTTGTAAATTGAAGGCGCCATTCGCGCACATTCGCTCTCTTCTACGGTAGATTAGTATTAGCCATGTGGACCTTCATTTTCGTTGTTTCTCTGATATCCCTCTCCCTCGCTTCTACCATCACAAATCGCTTCATAGTTGAGCTGGCTCCAGATGAGGTTTATCCCAGCACCATCCAGATGCTCAAGCACATGCTAACCCTCCCCTCAGACCGCCGACAATGCCATCGCCGAAATCCGCAACTCCTTCCGCGGCCAGCCCTACGCCCCATCCGTGGAGACGACCTACCAATACACCTCCCCCCTCTTCAACGGCCTCTCCATCGCCCTCGACGCCTCCTCCACCCCCTACACCCCATCCGCGCTCTCCACCCACCTCCGCGCCCTCCCCCGCATCCAGCGCCTCTACCCCGTCCGCCGCCTCTCCCTCCTCCCACCCCCTCCCCTCCCGCCCGTCCGCCCCGCCCTCTCCGCCACCAACATCCACGCCACAACCGGCGTCGCCGCGCTCCACGCCCTCGGCTACACCGGCGCCAACCTCACCATCGCCATCATCGACACGGGCGCCGACTACCTCAACCCCTTCCTGTCGGGTGGCCTCGGGCCGCCCCACCGCATCACGTACGGCCGGGACTTCGTGGGCGACTCGATGCGGCCGCCGCGGGGGCCTGTGCGCGACCCCGACCCGTACGCCGACTGCGCGCCGCACGGCACGCACGTGGCCGGCATCGTGGGGGCGGTGGCGCCGCGGCTGAACCTGACGGGCGTGGCGCCGGGGGCAGCGCTCGAGGTGTACCGCGTGTTCGACTGCGAGGGGATCACGGAGACGGATGTGGTGGTGGCGGCGGTGCTGGCGGCGGCGGCGCGGGGGGTGGATGTCATGAATTTGAGTCTGGGCGGGGGCGGCCCGTTTGAGGAGGATGCGATCAGCGCGGTGTTGAGCAGGGTGAATCGGAATGGGACGACGTATGCCGTCGCGAGTATGGGGAATGATGGGAAGAATGGGAGCTGGACGAGCCAGGCGCCCGGCGGGGGCGTCGATGTGCCGGCGGTTGGGGCGGTGGCCGGGATGGAGCTGAGGACGCCGGGCTGGGTGGCGAATTGGACGGTTGGTGCGAATGAGACGGAGAATAGGTTCTTGTGGCTGCCGGCGGACCGCAGTGTGTTCCCATTGGTGCTGCAGTTGTGGGTATTGAGCGCGAATACGAGCGTCGAGGATGATGCCTGCAAGCCGCTGCCGCCGGCGACGCCGGATTTGTCGGGGAGGCTGGTGCTGGTGAGGCGGGGGACGTGTCCGTTTGTGATGAAGATGAGGCATATTGCGGCAAAGGGAGGGAGGTACGTGCTGATATACAACAATCGACCTGGAAATGCGCCGTTTGGAGTTCTTCAGATTTTCAATGGCACGCGCGCGTCGGCTGGCATGGGTGCGAATGATGGGCTCGCGTTGGTTTCGGCATACTTCACGGGGCGCCCAGTCTATGTCACCATGAACACCACCGCGTATCCGACATCCGCCTGGGTCGTGCCAAACAGGCAGACGGGAGGGAGAATGAGCACGTTTAGCAGCATCGGGCCACCGGCATTGGGGTACATGAAGCCGACGATATCGGCCCCTGGAGAAATGATTCTGTCAACAGTGCCGCGCAAGGATGGCTTCTTTGAAAACTTCAGCGGCACCTCGATGGCGGCACCATATATCTCAGGAGTCGTCGCTCTGCTGAAGCAAGCGCGGCCAGGCCTCACGTTCCAGCAGATCACCACCCTCCTCTCCACCACCGGAAAACCCATGCCATTCAACGACGGAACCAATCGCACATACCCCTTCCTCGCGCCGGCGTGGCAACAAGGAGGCGGTCTTGTCTCCGCATTTGACGCCTTCCAGTGCCAGACCATGCTCGATACCGAAGCCCTCGCATTCAACGACACAGCCCATTTCGAGCCCGAGCTCTCCTTCACAGTGCGCAACCTGGGCAACGCGCCTTCGTCCTACCAGCTCTCCAACATCCCCGCCGCAACCATCCTGTCCTACCGCGGCGATGGCAACCCGAACCCGATCAAGTTCTTCCCGAACGAGTCCTGGCCCCTGCCCAACCCCGACTTCACCTACAGCCTGACCCCCGACTTCGCCAGCATCTCCGTCTCGCCGCACGCCTTCACGCTCGGCCCCGGCGGCTCGCAAACCGTCAGCGTCCGCGCGGACATCAGCGCACTCGCGCACCTCACGCCCACCTGCCCGCTCTTCTCGGGCTACATCGCGATCAACAGCACGCGGGACCGACTGACGCTGCCCTGGGGCGCGATCGGATGCAGCCTCTCGTCGCTCCCAGTGCTCGACCCACACGAGCCGCTGATCCATCTAGTCGCCGCGACCAACGAGACCGAGTACAACGCGTCGCTGCGGTCGACGTACCCGCTGCCGCGCATCGAGCCGGACCGGGTCTTCGTGCTGCCGCGCTCCAACGCCTCGGACGCCCGGCTCAACGTCACCTTCCCGTGGCTGCAGTACAAGTTCGCGCAGTACAGCCGCTTCGCCCGCGTCGACGTGCTGGGCGCGAATGGGAGCAGGGTCGCGACGGTGCTGGATCAGAATACCACGGCTGATAGCGAGAGGTTGCCGGTTAGCTTTCAGAATTTTACGGGGTTGTTGCCGTCCGGGGAGTGGGCGCCTGAGGGGCAGTATCGGTTTAATCTGAGCGCGATGAGGTTGTATGGGGATCCGAATGGGACGGAGGATTGGAGGGATTGGGTGGTATCTGATCCGTTTGTGATTCGGTATCGAGATTGGGGGCGGTTTTGAGGGAGGTGTGGTGGGACTGGCGCTGGGGCGGAGGGTTGGGGATCGGGTCCGTCGTGTAATCGTAGTGGTGCGGGAGCATAATCGAAAGTTGCCAGAAAGTTGAGCCGGCCAGAGAAGCTTGAGAAATGCGACGCCAATATCTTGAGTCACCGCCCAATTTTCCAGACCCGTCAACCTCCGTCGCAACGGGCTTTGCCAAGCTGTGCCCCGTTCTTGCGGATACCGCGGAAGAGAGACTGCAGGTCAAACTCCTCGCTCGTGTGGTCACACCATATCGGCCTGCTCGTCGTCGTGGCCATGGCGGCTGACTTGGCAGGCGGTGATGTCAGGTCAGAGTGCCGGAGTGAAGTTCGAAATTTGACCCTGACAGCTCGCCGGCTGCTGCTGGGCCTACCGATCACCACACCACCAGCGCTCCTCTCGCGCAATTTCTGCGCCAGCCAACCATCCCGCCAACCGGAGGCCGTTTGTCATGCCCGCTCATCACCAAATCACGTGCCGTGATCGGGTGCCACTTCTGCGCCTTATAAATAGGCCTCGCCCCCACCCGTCGTCCGTCTTCTTTTCCTCTCCTCATGCTTTTGGTGCTTTGGTCTTCTTTTTGGCTTTTTTGGTGCGGGCGTTCGGAGTTCAGCACCTAGTAGCAAGTTAATTTTTGGAACCAACAAGGAAAATCAATGCCTTCTCTTTTCGTTACGCCTTCAGCCATGCGCTGAATCTTGAGGAAGAGTGTTGTAGACATGGTCTGGCCATGGAGGGTAGCTAGTCTCGGCTCCTGCACATGCTCTCTCACTTCTCGCAAAGCTCTACCACCGTGATGGCGGTCGACCCGAGCCAACGCGGAGATCCAGCTCTAGCTCATGAAATGTTGCAGCGCCTGCTCGGGTAGGATTTCTGCTAATGGTTGCATCAATATTCTTGCGCAGCATCAGCTGCAAAGATATCACGACGCTGGTCCTTGACTCCTTGGGCAGACTCTACCGACTAAAACGTTCAACAATTCCCTCCAGTCCACTTCCACAACACTGATTTTCCAGCGCAGGAAGCGCCTCATCACCCATGACCGCACCCGCACGCCTGTCGTAGTCGATGACCCCTTTCTTGGATGGACCAGCGATATGGTGGGCTTCAAGGTCACACTGTGCCAATAGAAATCAGATGCAGAGAATTCAAACCTACACCATCTGTGTGAGTATCTGGCCAATGAAGAAATGACCCGCATTAACGAGCCCAAGACGAAGCGGCCGTCCCTGCCAGTGGGATGGTTTTGCCTTGTTCGCTGGCCCTGTTCGATTAGCTTGGATCGTTGCCGAACCGCAACGCGGATTTCACTTGCGGCCTGGATATGATTCTCTTGTATGCAGCGCTGGCGATGAGGGCGCCGAGGTGGGGGGCGAGGAGGAGATTGATAAGGAAGAAGCCCTCTGTGCGGATGTCGACTTGCTGATAGAGGAGCGGGGTGGTGACGGTGTGGAGGTGCTTGTTGGTGCGGGCGAGGAGGGTGAGGTGGTAGGGTAGGCAGTTGGCCAGGATGGAGTTGAGCAACTCCGCTGGGAGCTATTACAACCGCGACATTATGGACGCCATCTTCAGTGTTTGCTTTGGCTTGACTAGAGTCCAGCTTTGATGCGGCGCGTGGCTGTTTGATGAATGTAGCTAAACATTACTCGGAGTCGCGACCAGAACCAATCTTCTGCGTAGCTTGCGAGCAGGCGGCTCCGGCGATGGTTGCGAGCTCCTCTAAAACGTGCGAGCCAATGGGATGGCTGGGTTGGGCCGTGGTTGCAGGACCGGCGTGGCTCTGAGAGTGCTCAAATCCGCACTGATCTGACGTTGCTGCTTCTCTGTGGGATCATATCACGGCCACTCTCGGTGCTGGTAGCGGTATTGCCATCCTCGTTGACGAAGTGCTGGTCAAAACGCGACCGTTTCCTTGGCTGACTGCTGACTCTCGGGGTCATGAATTCCATGGTTGGCATTTTGCGCTTGTTCCGCGGCGGATTCATACCGTCCTGCTTCCGTTGGAGTTTTGCGGTGCCATAGTCGGTGGGCGGTTTCGGCCATGGCTCAGGCTCGTTGATGGGAATCTTAAATGCGACGTTCTTGCGCCTGAGATGCAGAGGTCTAGATTGTGTATCCATTGTATCTGGTGGAATATTGAGACTGGTTTCGTGTTGTAGGAGATGTTGGGCGAGTAACGTGACTGGGCGAAGGTGGGTGTAGAGGGTTTGGGAAGATGGAAAGGCAAGTCTCGTGGAGTAATAGTGTTCAGATGTATAGAACAAAGGACATTCCGAGGCGTGACTAGTATTGTTGGGCGCGAGTGATGGCTGACGGGGTTGTGCCCTTTTTTTATTTGAAAGAGTCATTTCTCTCTGAACCAACACACGTCACTCCACTATGACCAGGGAAAGGTTACCGCGGCTCAGCACATTTTACTGTGAGTTTAATGGGACCGAATTGAAGTCTTACCATCAGCCGTTTAATATTGTCTGATACTAAAGCCCTGTCCGATGCCTTGGCTATATCGTCGGTTTTGTTTTACTGGTCTTCAACCGTCATGGATAGAGACTATTGCACCATCACTGACACTTAATTCTTCCGTATTGAATATTGTATTGATTCAGCTGTCATCAGCCCCCGTAGCGATGGCCCTGCTCGGACCCATAAACATCTCTGTGCCGTGTAACCTCCCCATTTCTAATCCTTTTGATATCCCATACCCCATTAACCATCAGAAATTCTTCCGACCGCACAATTCTCCCCGTCCAAGCTGATATCTCCCTCCACCCCAGCATCTCCCGCTCCCCACCAGCCCACCCAACCCCCTACTCCTCCCTCCCCCTCTTCCTCCCCTCCCTCTCCCTCTCCCCCACCCTCCTCCTCCTCTGCCCCTCCGCCCTCGCCTCCGCCGCCCCCGCCCTCTCCCTCACCACCACCCGCTCGTCCAGCCCGGTCACGCGCCGCCCCTCGCGGAACCACCAGTTCTTGACGCTGCCCCACGTGCGCCGCACGCCGTAGTTCGCCGCCAGCATCTCGGCCGCCAGCCGGTACTTGTCGTCGGCGCGCAGCCGCTGCGCGCCCGCGTGCTCCAGGAAGATGCGCGACAGCACCGCCGCCGCCGCCAGCGCCTCGGCGTGCGTCCACGAGTCGGCGCGCGGCCCGATGCGCGCCGAGGGCGTGGCGGTCACGTCGGCGAGGGGGCGGGTGGGGAGGCGGAGCGTGGGGAGGGTTGTGGAGGGGTGGGAGGGCGCGGCGGGGTGGCGTGGGAGCGGCGGGATGCCGGCGGCGGTGAGGCGGGTGGTGAGGTCGGAGGCGGGGTTGGTGGTGGTGTTGTTGTTGTTGGTTTCGGAGGGGGGCGGGGACGGGGAGAAGCTGCTGCTGCTGCTGTAATAGCTGTTGATGGTGGTCGGGGAGGGGGAGCGCGGCGAAAGCGGCGGGTCGGAGGGGAAGCGCTGGATCGCGCCGGTCATCAGGTAGGGGTCGTCGACGTCGGTGTTGCTGTTGTCGTTGATAAAGCTGTCGTTCTCGACCTGGTTCTTGCTAAAGGGTGCAGGGAGCTGGTGGTGGCGGCGGGCTATGCCCTGGAGGCTTCGAAGGAGGTGGGGCGGGATGTCGTCGTCGTCAGGGATGGATAGTACAGGCAGACCGGGATTGGCAGCCGGAACATAGTCAGGGAATATCTGATCGCGGACCATGGTGCGCAGGTTGTCCCTAATGTGTTGTGGAATGGCTTCGTTCTTGAGAATATCGATGGCGGAAAACACGATATGCCCATATTGAGCATAAAGGTCGGAAGGAGCAGCAGGGGCAACGATCAAAGACGCAGCGTGTCCAGGAGGCGGGGAGTTTGCCGGAGTAGTTGAGACCGGGGCCGGATGAGGCACGTATGTCGAGCCATTAGGCATGTCGTCGGCGGCGGCCTGTTTCTCCGCAGCAGCAGAAGCGGCGGCGGCCCTCTCGTGCTTGTCTCTCTCGATCTGTGAGATGTTATCAGCGGATTGGCAGTCAAGAGTCTACGGCAGTGATACTCACGACTGCAGGAAAGACAACGCGAGGGCCCAACTTGCGCGGACGCTTTGCGTTGGGGTTACGTCGGAGCTCCTCTTCGATGTCCTGCACCTCTTTCGGAATCGTGAATCGGGAGTAGTCCATCGCTGGCTTTGTTGGTGCAATGCACCGAAGGAACTGAGATGGCGAAGGCGCGGTATTGCAGCGCGTTGGGTGGACGATAGGACAGAGCAGATTTTGCCGGCGGAGGAGGTGTGTTTGGCTGCGGTGTACAGGTGTGTTATGAAGGAGGGTTAGTGTTAGTGCGCAGTGTCGCAGGCAAACGGGCTTTTGTTACTGCGAAGTTGTGACTGAAGCAACTGCGTTCTCGCTCGTGACACCACCTAGCACGCGGTTGTGATCACCGGTACACTCCGGGGCGTTAACACACGGATTTGGTAGAAGGTGCAAACAATCACATGAAACAGCTACGCACCAGTTTTTCATTGTCACCCCCGCTATTTTTCAGATCGTCGTGATGTCATAGTAGGTCTCATTTCGCTTTTTGGAGCGTCTTCGAAGTAATACCAGCAGATGTATTATGTATCACCGAACGAGGAACCGCTTACAGCGTCGAAACCCTTCACCTTCACAGGATTTTGCGACGAGGTATTAAGAGTTAGAGTCTCAATGTTTCTCAGCTTCTGTAATTCCATCAGCCTGGCGGTCTCAGAAATACAAAGACAATGCGGGCTGGCTGGTTAAGACTCGTTACTTGCCCATTTTTCTATTGCGTTGGACGAGACAGCAAGAAGACACCAACGGCCGTACTTTGTGCATTGTAAGAATGTGGCTCGCCACTCTATGGAAGGTTGTGTACCGTGTGTCCTCAGACAAGGACAACTCGAAAGGATTCAGCAGTGAAGACAAGAAGATTGAGGGCCAGGAGAGAGTCATGTTGTGGCGTGATTACTGGTCGAAGTATTGCTCCGGCTTGAATATGAGCCCGACATGGCCGAACTTGGGGATGCCGAGATCTGCGGCGGGGATAGAGACGTGGAATGTTCGTTGGCCAGGAAGCCAGAGTGCGACGGCGTCATGCGGAGCTTAGCACGCATGGTATTGACCACGGCGGCCGTTCATGTCCTAATCGGCCGTTTACTTGCATGACGCCAAAGATCGCAAAGATCAAAGAGTCTATAACCAGTAAGAGAAGACAGTGGCTGCCTCAGTGATGCGCTCCGCCCATTGTATGGCCGCATCCTTTCGCCGACCGGGAGCCTGGGGAGAGTAATCAAACAGCCAGGTTGAGATTGTAACGGCATACATGGATACAGGTTCGAATTCATCCAGATGCTGCTCTTTGGTGTTGAGGCTGAGCCGAACGATGCCGGTATTTCTTCGAGGTAAGCCACCGCCAGGCTCAAAGCTTTCGTTCACCTACAGCATCATGAGCAAGAACAAACATCCAAAAGATTCCAGGTCATTCGAAGCTCCCCGTTCTACCGACACAGTCGCTTTGAGTCAATGTCGAAGAGAACCATCGTGACAATTCCTTCATCGCCGAACGTCAGAAGGTGATCATCGACAGTGCAGGCCAAGAACACGAAAGGACTATCACGATCACCAAACAGCGCTATCTCCCAAAGCTGCAAACATCTTCTTCCTCATGTGCCAGCTCATGGCTAGCAGTACGACGAAAAAGGACAATGAAATTTGCGTCAGCCAGAGACAGTGCAATACTGGCGACACTGTGACCAGCGACATGAACGGAGTTCAGCGGCCGCCGACCGGTTTCCAAAAACTGGTTTAATCACTAGAGTACCCGTAGGCACGTCCCAGAGACTAAACTGAGAAGAACAGTTACTTCAACTTGATCTTAGCCAAATGGCAAGAGAGCTGAAGAAGAAGAGTCCAGAAGGTGGGGTGGAGGGGGTTTATATGTGTGGGCCGGAGGAGGGTGCTGCCGGTAAGCGAGGTGCTGTTGCCCTGGATACCGCTTGGTGAATGACACTGGGACGATCTGTCTGGGTAGTGAAGGGTTTCTGCCACGGCAAAGACCGTGCCGGTGATGGAGCTAAGCCGGAAAGGGGCGCGGTGACCACATTTGGGGTCTTGTGGCACCATTCGTGACGCATGTGGCCATTGGGGAAAGCGTGAAGGCTTCTAGAACACTCTGTGATAGAATCTGGGAAGGCCAGAGAAACGCAGTGGACGGCAGCTTCGGCTGACATCACCCAGAAAAGCAGAAACATGCAAGAGCTCAGGCGAAAGATGGATGACCGCGAGCCTACAATCGAGGACGGCATATTGTTGACGTAGACGCTGGGCAGGATCGTTGAGTTTCACTAAATCACCTGAAAAAGTGAGCAGAAAAAGCCATAAGAACGAGCGCATCGGATGTTTAAAAGGCCATTACTATGAGCATCAATTTTCTGGAGGCCAGGACAAGAGAACCATAGCTGGGAGACGCACTGGCTCGCAATGATATCTCTTCATCATCTGGTAGAACCAACAATTCACAAGCTCTTGCAGATATTCTTTCAACAATTTTCAACCATTGACAGCTACAAAGATTGCAGTGGGAGATACACATTGACTCTTGATGCTCTGATGATGCCTCCGCTCTTGGCGGATCGCAATGCTTGAAATGGCACAAGAAACACCCAGTATACGCACACGAGTTACCTCAATGTCATCAAAATAGTGGGGGAAGGGACCAAACGATAAGTAGTTCTATTTTAGCAGCAATTTGTAGTATTTTTGTCACCCCAAGCATCAAGCTCCTGACGCATCGAGTAGAACGAATCCATCCACAAGAACGCCGCCACGGCCCTCTTGTTGCCCATAATTTTGAACCGTAAACCCAGTGCCAGAGCAAGCCGTCATCTCCTCCATCGAAGCTCCTGGCCGAAAATCCCCCTGCAGCACACCTCAAGCAAGCCTCCCCACCCGGTATCACCCATCCCCCTACGCCTCGCCCTCCGCGTCTCCATTCTCCCTCACATCCCCCAACTCAATCCCAATCCCCCCCTCCGCATCCCTCCTCACCACGCACTCCTCCATCCCACCCCCACTCCCCACAACCACAACCCACCCCTCCCTCACCGCCCGCCTCACCACCCCCTCCCTCACCCCCGCGCCCTCACCCCCCACCCGCGCCCACTCCAGCTCCGGCCCGAGCGCCACATCGATCTCGCCCGCCATCGCATCCGCCGCGAACCCCGTGGCCGGGCAGTCGGCGGCCGTGAGCGCGACAGCGTGGCCCGCCCGGAAGTGGACGGTGAGGCGCGGGTAGCGGTGGAGGAAGGTGGTGAGCGGCGTGGCGGCGGCGTCGAGGAGGGCCAGGGCGCTGCGGGCGTTAGCGGTGCTCGGGTGCTGCGGGGGCGGGAGGGAAGGGAGGGCACGGCTTACGCGGTGTCGGAGGCCGTGGGCGCGCCGCCGCTGCTCCAGGCGCGGAGGGTCGAGGGGTGGGGTGAGGCGGCTGGAGGGGTGGTGGCGGGCGTGCTGGTGGCCTGCTGGTTGGGCTGGTTGTTGGGTGTCGTGCTGGACATCTTGCTGGACTTCGTGCGGCGCTTCTTGCTGCGCTTTGGGGTTGGCTGCTTTGGTGGTCTCACTTTGGCTCTTCCTGGCGCGTGGAGGTGGTGTTGGCGCGTAGCTCGACGCGTAGCTCGACGCGTCGTCGTCGTTGGAGAGTGGTTCACCGGAGAGCTTCCGAGATGGGTTGGCTGGTGGCGATGGAGTCTCGCTCACGAGAATGACCGGTCTCTTCTGGCTGGAGTGAGGTTGTGCTGAAGAAGTCTGGGCTGAAGGCGCCTTGATCGTTGAGATGCCGTTCGACGGAGGTTGGCGCGACGATGTCTGGTCGGCCAAGGCTGTGCGGAGTGATGATGACGGGCAGCGGAGCGATTGCTCGCGGAGCTGCTGGTTGTATGTCTGCTTGTCCTGCTGTACTTGCGAACGCGACATGGGTGAGCTGGTTGGTGGTAGGCTTGCTTCCTCAGCGGCGGCTCGAGCAGCTGACGCGGGTGACGGTGTTGCGACAAGGATGGTAGAGAGCTCGCTGTCTGAGTCCGCGTCCATCGAAGAAGGCGGCGACGGTGACATGCCGGCTACGCGGTGTACAGCTGCGCTGCGGAGGACGAGATGGTGATGATATTGCGAGCGCGGCTAGTCTACCGGCGGATGGTTTGGCGCACTTCACCTGAACGACGCTGGCGAGACCCGTCCCCGACCTGTTCCCCGGGAACACCCTAAGCGAGCAGATGGTGTGAATGTGTTCATGCATGAACTGAGCGTAACATGAGCGCACCCATGCAGCTACACCATCACGGCGTCGATAGGATCAGTTGCCGCCGTAAGCACAAGCAACCAAATTTCACCATACTGCAGCTGTAGAAACACGGCGACAACGAGGCGGAAAGGGTACCTCGCGGTTGCCGACGTTTGCCTTGGCCTTCCATCACATGCGTGACAGCAGGGGCCGCTAATCTTTTATATCGACGATTGATTTGAGAAATGGACACGGGGAAGATCGGAGCAATGCAATATGGCATTTTCCACAGAGAGAGAATGAAGTGCGAGGCGTGCTCCTTTCTGAAACCGAACGATAGGAAATAACACGAATGAAGCATTGGAATGGAGAGTAATACGATGCTTAATGAGAAGAGATTACTCTCAGGGAATATCTTATCTTGGCTATCGGGCTGTTCGTCCTGCTCTCGTGAAGTGCTTTCCCAACCATTTTGCGACATGGTCGAGCAGGACGTTGCCTTCCATTGTGATGTCGCTGCTATGAAGGGAAGATCGTAACAATGGCGAGAATATAGTGTTTCTTGGAAGAGATGAAGCAAAAGAGAATTCGATGAATGTGTTCGTGTATGGGATTGAGGCAGACAGGCAAGGGAGAGACCAAAGAGACGACATGCAAGACGTGGCGCGGGAAACACTTCCCTACATCGCCAAGACACGACCTCCAGCGGACGCCAACAAGTACGAACCCAAGCCAGCAACACCCTCACAAGACGCCAACGCAAGGACTCCGCACCGCGCACTCGAGCCGTCCCGCAGAGCCATCGCGCCCCGTCTCGACACCAACCCCGGCCCCGCCGAACCCCAGCCGTCCACCTCGAACAACACCACGCCCGCGCCTCACGATAATCCAAGAATACCCACACCTCCCACACCGCCACGACACCCGCACCACCCACCCGCCTCACTGTCTCACCCGCGCCGCACCCTCGCGCGCCTCACGCGCTAACCCGTCCTCGGCCACACCCGGCCGGGCCCCCTGCCCGACCGGTCAGTGCTCACACGACGGGGGGCAGGGCACGCGCCACGCACGCGGCCTTCTGGAAGCGCCTGCGCGGCCTTCTCGAAGGACGGCTCAGGCCTTCCGGAATGTTCCTTGGGGCCGGCGCCCTCCCGTTTCGGGGCATGGCGGGGCGGCCGCGAACGACCGGGGGGGCGGGATTGCGTTGGGACGGCATGGCGGTGAGCAGGCCTGCATGCACGCGCTTGTGGGGCGGCCCGCCCGCGTTGCAGCGCAGTGTGGTGTGGTGCTGCTGCGCGCGCTCGCGGCCGGCGCTACGCGGCCGCTGGCCTTGGCCGGGGGTTCCTTGCCGGTTGGCCACGTTGGAGGTTCGGCTGGGGGTTGACTCGTGGGGGGTGGGTGTTCTGGAAGATGGATGGAAGGACGGGAAGGCTGGGTTTGGGGAGGAGGGGCGAGGCTGGGGATGGGCGGAGAGGGAGGGGAAGGGGGAGGCAAGGGGATGCTTGCTTAGTTTCGGCTCTTGAATGGACGTCGCGGCTGTTGCGGAGGCGGCGTGGTGGTGGCGGTGGTGGTGGCCATCGTGTGCCGCTCCGGTGGTGGGAAGTCCGCGTGGAGTGCTGGAGGAAGTGAGAGTTTCAGTCTCGACGGCGGCAGACGGTGGGATGAAGCAGCCATTGACTGCCAGGCCTGTTGCGCCGTCATCGTCTGCCACTCCGCGAGCGAGTGGAGATGGCGATCGAGAAGTCTCGACGTGACAATTGGGCAGGAAGAAGAGCCGGCAACACTGAAGACTCGTCCGCTGAAAACTCTTCACCCTCCATCCATTCGACTCTTCAGACCCGATGACTTCAAAAATCTTCACGATGCGACACCTCATCCCGAGCTGCTCCGACGCCACGTCAAGAAGAACAACACGTTCTGAAACAAGGAGACGATCGCTCAAACACAGCAGATCGCCCCGACCCGAAACAACAAAGACTCCAAAACGCGCGACAAGCACTGGACGACGTCACTCGTCCCGCTCGAAGATCATCCACGCTCTCTTGGCAGCGCTCCAGAGAAAAAAAAAAATCCCCAAAACACCGTGACTCACAGCTCACCACCACCACAAACCTCGTCGCGCATCGCAGCGCGCCAGCCCAAGAGCTACGTCACCAATCCTCCGCCCCGTACGCACGCACAATGCGGTGAGCGCCACCTAGCGCACGATCGGCTCCCGCGTAGAATTTTTCCCCCTCCATCTCACGCGCAGCCTGTCGTGCAACACTCTCGAGCAGAAACGTGTGGTGTTGAGGGGCCTGCATGCAGCGGGCAGGCTGGCGACCGGTCAAGCCGTCACGCTGCATGAGGGATCCTGCCTGCAAGCCCTCGGCGCCCACGATCCCCTCGACCACGCGGCCACGAGGCCGACCATCGCACTCGCAGCATGCATGCATGCACCTCCCACCGCGCCCGCCAACCGCGAACGAGCAGAAAAAAAGACAGAAAGCCTCGCGTCCGCGTGCGCGCAGGGCAGCCCTCCACGTGTCGCGCTTCCAGAAAGCGCGCCAGAACACCGCGACCGGCCGGCTGGCTGGCCGCCACTGCTCCTCCTCCTCCTCCTCTCGGCCGGGAGCGAGGGCGGCCGCGCTCGGATCCCTCGCCCTTATCGACGCCTCGTCCGCCGCACGATAAACAGCCGGGGCGAGCGGGCACCATGGCGTCCGCGCGCGGGCGCGCGTGTGTGGCGGCTAGTCAGGTAGCGTGTTGCGCGCGGGCGCGCGCTCTGTCCGTCCCTCCTCGTACCGCACGGCGACGGGTGCAGCGAGCAGCACGGCCGGGGGCGACGGTGGTGGTGGTGGGGGCGCGGAGCCGGTTTCTGCCATTCGCTGGCGGGCTGGGGGGGGCTAGGGTCGCGGGGGGTTTAGGGCGTGCGTGCTGCAATGCATGGCTATCCGACGGGCGGACGCTTGCTGGAGAACGCAGGCAGGGTCGCAGGGGGGGAGAGTGGGTGCAGGACGGAGAGATATGCAGCCAGAAGGGCCGATTGGTGTAGAGGCGCTGCGGTCCTGCAGACGGGGCCGGGTGGAGAGAGAAAGAGAGAGGGCGAGCGCCTTGCGCTGCTGGATGGAGGAGCGGAGCGGGTGAGCAGGAGGCAGGGAGTAATCTCCGGCGCCGGGTGGAGCAGTAGAGCGCACGTCGGTTTAGGCGCCGGGGAATTTCGACTCCTGCTCGACAGGCAGGCGGAAAAGAGGCGTTCTGCTACGCATGTACGTCCCGGGTTGCTCAGTGTAGGGGACTCGAGTTTAAGCTGGACGGCTGCACGCCATTGGCCCCGGCGCCCGCACGCCCAATTTCCGTTTCTGCATGCTGGCTGGCTTTCCGACGACAGATACCCGTCCCGGGAACCCCATGCTCATATCACATTTTGCTTTTTCGCCGTTGCTTTTTGACTTTCCCGCGCATCGTTCCGTGCCGCCGTCCCAGGTCGCGTGGGAGGACCACCCCCTCTGCCCGCGACTCGCCCGCTGGCTGCGTCATGAGCTGAGAGGACCCGGAATGCTGCCCCCACCGTTGCGGGACCCTGGCTGGCCTCTGCGCGACTGCGAGTGGGCGTGCTGTACGTGCTGCAGGCGATCCTTCGCTTCACTCTTTTGTTTGTTCGCTTATTGCGGCACCAGACGGGCGCTCGAGCTCGCCCCGAGGCCACGGTGCTTGACCGGTGGTGAACCAGCGCCGCGGGAGTTGGAAGTGGGCTGCCAGAATGCGAGCAATTTTGCCTTTGACGTCTGATCGTGGAGACGCGACATTGCGGCGTGGTGCCCGGTGGCACGTCCGTGGTGTGACGATATTGCAGACACGCACTCCTGACCATGATGCGATGCGAGAAGGGTGCTGTGTGCGCTTTTGGGTATCCCCGTGCTGAAGGATGAATTGGGCCGTGGAACTCCGGCTGTGCTGTGCAAAGCGAGGACCAAGCAACTATCAACTACGCCAGTGACTCCTGTCTCTTGTATGCGACCAACAGAAAACAAACGCTCAATGCCAAACCAAACAGATGCAGTGGAACAGGGAAACAGAACGCTCGACAGGAAACAAGATGCAAAGCCAACGCTGAACAGATGCAGAAACCAGATGCAAGCCAATCGCAAAACAATGCAAGCCAACCCAGATGAGCAGAAAAAGCAGAAACGCAGAAACACCAGCGACCATCTTTGCAGCGAGAGTCTTCCCCCGCCGTCCCGTCCAGCCAATGAAACAAAGGAAAATACAGACGCATGCCGCCGTAACTCGTGCGCTCATTACATATCGTCCCTCCGCAGTACAGGTCTTACGTGAAACACAGGCAGGTAGAAGCAGAAACGGCTCGCCACGTCGAGCCGGAGGAGTCGAGGAGGGCTCCCGGAGATGGAGAGGTCGAGGAGGTCGAGGATCAGGTGATGCGGAGTCGTGAGGAGTCGTGTGTCGTGTGTCGTTCGTGGAGAGGGCGGGAAGCCGAGGCGGACTGGGGGGCAAAAGTCGGCGTCGCTGTGCTTCCCGGTCGTGGAATCGTCATGCAGTCGTCGCGGGATGCTCGCTCGAGCGCATCCGTCGTCCTCCGCCGGCGATTCTGATGCAGTCGACGGGCCAGGGGCGGAGGCTCGGCTATCGCGGAGCGTGGTTGCGCGGCGGCTTGGGCGTGCCCGTCGTGTCGTAGCCGCCGCGGCCCATGTCGGCCATGGTCGCAACGGCCGGATTCCTGGCGCGGCTGGAGCTCATTGTCTAGACTTAGTCAGCACGGGCGGCGGCGGGAGGGGGCGTGGCGGACGTACGGCTGGTATCAAAAGGGCGGTGAAGGAACGGCAGAACAGCAGAAAGGACCGTAGGAAAGCAAGCAGAAACGCAGAACGGGATGCTGAGCACGGAAGGCGGATGTCGATGTCGAGATGTTCCGGGAGGCGAATGCGGCGACAATAAAGAAGGCGGGCTGATGTGCAGGCGTACGGGCCACGAGGAAAAGTCGGTATGGCGATGGTGGAGCTCGCAGTTGATATTTTCACCGTGGATCTGCGCCGACGGCGCCCGGTTGCCAATGGACCCATGATCCCCAACGAGCCGCCGAGTCATGGCCGGCGGCAGCAAGCGCCATGCTGTGATGCGCAGCGGGAAGGGCTGCGCGCCGGCGGACGGCGGTGGGCGCGATGGCATCGTCGCGTCGCGGCGGCCGCCAGCACGCTGCGACACACCGGCGCGCGGCGTCTGACCGGCGGCCGCAGTCGCCGCCGGCGCAGGCTGTGGTGTTGCGGGGTGGTGCTGGGATGGGCGCGCGCGGGCCACACGTTCTCGCACATGACTGACAGCGGCCCCTCCTGCGCGGCCCCCAGCAGCCCCTAGGCCGCTTTCGCAGCCGCCCCGGTCCCTGCGCGCTGCGAGTGCTCTGCTGGCAGCGTTGCAGGGCTGCTGAAAAGTCTGCGCGGAGGCCGTGAGCTGGCTAGTGCTCCCCTCCGTGGCAGGTGCTCAGCTGCGCCTCGCTGCTACCTGGTGGCCAACGCATCAGTAGCTTCACCAAAACCTGCGGCCCGGGCCGCTCGCCATACGGGGCGGCACGCGCGCGAGCCGCCAACCTCGCCGGGCGGCCGCCGGCGCGCTGAAACCAGGAGACGCCAGCGCTGCTGCAGACGGCGATGAGGCGAGTGTGACAGATCCCATTGCTGCACGACAACGCAGGGCTGAGCCGGCGCCCGCGTCGCAAATCCTCCTGGCGTGCGTCGTACGTCGTAGGGTCGGCAACGTCGCTGCCCACCTGCCAAGCGGCCCTCGGATGCACCCGGTCAGACGACCGCACACGGACGATGGCCTGGGAGTTGGAGTTGAGCGCTGGAGCGCGCTTGCCGACGTAATCTCCTTTTAAGCATCGCCAGCCTGGGCCCCGGCCGCGTCCCTGCGCACCCTGCATGCATGTGTGATGTGGCGAAGCCAGCCGCCCGGCGCTGGGACTTGAGCCTCCAACGTCAGCCGCACACGTCGGGGCCGCGGTTGCACGGCGGCGCGTCGTCCAAGGGGATGCGGTCATCGATGATGTCGTCTGCGCCGGCGCGTCGGCGAGCGCTGCGGGTGGGCAGGCGGAACGCGCGTCCACGTGTGCGGCTCCCGCGGCGCGTCGACTGCCGAAACGGGCCTGCGAGCCTGGCGGGCGTCGGGGACCCCGCCCAGGCGGGCGTCGGGGGCCGGCGCTGGTTCGCGAGCGGCGGGCTGGCGTGGTCGGAGGCGTGCGTGTCTGGACTGGCGGCGGTCAGCTCGTGCGGGCGGGCATGGCGGGCGGGAAGGCCGCTGGGCGATGGCGGAACACTTGCCTTTAAGTCTGCACCACCACAGCCTCAACGCAGCGGCGAGTCAGGTTCCCACTCTTTCGCTCAGTGCTAACTCTGGCCGTGGCAGATGACCGAAGTTCTCGAACGCCGTCGAGTGTGGCGCCGCGAGGGTCGGGCCGCAAAACCTGGCGATCCCCATGACCAGATGACAAGCCCGCCAGCGGCGTGGGGTGGTGCCGCGGAGGAGCAGCTCGTCGCCGCCGCGCCGCTGCCGTGCGGCGCCGGGAGCCGGATGCGTGGCGTGGATGGGCCGTCGGTGTTGGGTGTGCTCGCTCGCCTGCGGCCCAGGCAGTAACCGCAACCCGTCTCTTTCGCGAGATGGCCCGCCACGGGCGGCCCACGGCTTATGAAGTGCTGCGCCCTCACCAGCGACGCACGCCGCCCGGCCGGATCCCGCCAGAAACGGTCACGCGGAGTCCGCTTCTCGCTAAGCGCCGCGGCCGTTGCGAGATTGCTGCGGAGATCAGACTTCACGACACCCATCCGGACCCCACCACCACATGTCCTCATCTTGCGGTGTACGCTATCCGACTCCATCCGCCGCGGCCAGCTGCTCGCGAGCGCGGCTGGCGGGCCAGATTGCGCGGCAGTTGCGGTCAGCGGCGGACTTGCGGTGTCGGGCGTGGCGGCGCTCACTGGAGGAAAGTTGCAGCGCCGAAGATCCCGCGCCGGCTGTGGCTATTGTTAGCTCCGCCGTCTGGAAAAAGAAACGAGATGGTGGTGACACTTTACCACATGCGACGGCCCAGCCCGCCGGCATGCGCCGTTCGTCCCGGCCGGACGGGAGCCTGCCGCCGCCCACGAGCCCGGCGTTCTGCCCGGTCGAGGCGGCATCGTGGTCGCGACGGAGGCTCGGACGGCCGTCGCTGCCTGGCGTCGCCGCTGCGGCAGAGGCTCGACGGTGCGGAGCCGGCGGTTCCCCGTCTCTGAGCTGTGGCGGGCCCCGGGGAGTCAGAGTCGCGCTGGAAGCAGCCAAGATCATCAGATCCGCCGGAGTCGTGGTAGCTGAAACAGCCCGACCGGGCGTCTGAGGCCCGCCTGCTCGAGCCGAGGGGGCAGGCGGCCGGCCGCCGTCGCGAGAGGGGAGCGGGAAGGCGTCAATATCACGGCGCAGGCCGGGCAGGCGGGAGGTCAAATACCGCGGGCGGACAGGGCGCGCGGCGGACAGGCAGCAGTAAATTTGACCGGTGCGGCTCTGCTCGTGTGCTGTTGGGGGCAGCAGCAGTCAGACCGGTTCGCTTACGTCTTGTGTAACTGTGATGAGCTGCCAGTGAGGCAGGTGCCCACTGCGCCAGACGACGGGAAAGCCACTCGGACCCCCGGCGTAGATCGCGTTCATGCAACTTCGAAACAGCACAACGAGGAGCCCCCTCCGTCGCCCGTTCTGGCCCGCCGGCGATCCGTCTCAAGGCCTGCCCGCCGTGCCCCGTGGATCGGAATCGGAGTCGTTCCCGGTCGGCCCTCCTCAGCCTGCACCCCGCCGGAACCGAGTCCTGAGCTCGGCTCTCAGCCGGCGCCGTCTGCACTTAGCCTCGCCGCCCTTATTCCCACCCAATCATCGACCGCCCATGCGTCATCCTCGCTAGCGCAGTGTCTATTTTCACTTCACCTCGTCCCCACACCTGCTTCTCTCTTCGTCTTCATGCAGCCATTGTTGCCTGACTTTCGCGTTGAAGAGTAATCAACACGCCTTTTCGTCGTTTGCACATGTGAATGCGTGCTGGTAAATCTCTTCCCTAGCGTCCATGCACAGTGCTTACGTGGTGCGCTGTGATTCTCAGCCTTGAAACCTCCATTACAAGGATCTTAGCCAACATGCAGATCTCTTCATCCACGCGTCATTGCTTTAGGGATGTTGTCATGAAAGAAGAGCACGACAGCACACCCGTAGCCAAGCAAGTGGAATCTCATCGGCCTGCTGGCAATAACGACCTTGTAGTGAGACCTTACTGTTTCCAATCCTGCGTGATATATTATCTCGCATTAAGTTTCACTCTATCGAACATGGCTGGGTATTGTTGCCGCCAACACTATGAGTTAAACGGTTATTAAAAGCTCGCCACGCCGACCTTGCATCGCACACTTCCTTGCTATTGACGACCGTGAACGTAGACAGACGTGCTACCGCGCAACCATTCTGCTCAAGTGGATGATGGTTCTCAGCGGGAATGATCCTTGAGAAGCCAAACAAGGTTCATTCCAGATGCCACAGTTGTTAAAAGCTCATCCCCATCTTCAAACCACACAGACACCCACACCTCCCAGGCCGCCAATCCACCCGCTCACCAACCCATCGCCCACCACCACACCCACCATCTCCGCCACCAGTCTCCTCACTGCCCAACCCCACCCCATCTCCACAGAGCCGCCATCTGCCTCCCCATCCAACCCTCCTCCTCCTCCTCCTCCAACCCCCTCGCACCGCCCCCATCCTCCCACCCGCGACCACCCGTCGTCGCCACCCTCTCCCGCGCTACTCCCCACCCCCCCTGCGCGGAGCGGCCCGCCTAACTCGCAACGGCGGGTGGCCTCGGCGCGTCCCGGTCGCCGCGATCGCGCGTCCGGAGCGGCTTCCGGGCCTGCTGCACGGATCGAGCGCGCGCGCCCGGACCCACCGGGATCGGACGCCTCGGATCGTCGTGGCATGGCTCGGGTCCGTGCGGGTGGGAAGATTGGTTTGGAAAGGGAGGGTCTTGCCGGCGGCGATTTCGGAGGGTCGTTCTGCGCGGGCTGGTGGCGTCGAGACGCCGGAAGGACTGGGGTGGCCGGGGGGCCCGGGTGCTGGTGAGGGCGTGGAAGCCGCCGGGAACGCAATGGCTCGTTGGTGTCTGGGGTCCCTGGCGTGTCCTCCCTTCGCAGAGTGGTGCCGTTAGGAATCTGCGCGGTTGTCGTTTCCCGGCGACGGTGTCTCGGGTCGTGGGCTAAATGCATCATTGTGCAATCCCGGACGTGCAGTTGCAGGGCGCGCGCAGTTGGCGTGGGTTTTCTATGGGCAGACAGTATGAATAGCTGGGCTTGGATCACCCCGCCTCAGTGGATGGCGACGGTGACTGCAACCGTCCAAACCACTGAGACATTCAGGCGTGTGGCGGTGGCTGCTGGCGTGGCGACACGCGTCTGAGCCTGTGGTAAACACCAACGTAAGCAGCGCCAACATCCGCGAGGAATCGTGAGCATCTTAAACCAGAACGAGAACTCTAGGAGCGGAGGAATGGTGCAGACCAAGCATAGAAGCGTCATCGTTGGGAAGAATAAAGCAGGCATGGACAGCAAAGCAGAGAGAATATCTTCTTCCTCAGACACTTGAGCATGTCAAGTCATCCAACGAAAAAGAGCGGTGCCATCAAAGGTGGTTGCGTCAGCCAGAGATAGTGCAATACTGGCGACACTGTGAGCCGGAGTATGAGCGATGCTCAGGGACCACCAGCACAGTTCCCAAAAACTGGTTTAATCACTAGGTACCCGTAGGTACATCCTAGAGATTAAACTAAGAAGAACAGTTACTGCATCTTGATCTAAGCCAAAAAGGCAAAGAGAGCTGAAGAAGAAAGGACGAGCTGGGGCCGCGGGTGAAAGGGTCTATATAGGCGCCCCGAACCCATTGGCGAGGTTTAGATCAGCAAGCGAGGATTAAAGTCAGCGTCCCATGTCTGCCTATTCGGGCAAGCAAAGCAGATATGCTGAGGGTTGATGGAGGGATCAGCACGCGCTTAGCCTCGATGAGCAGCCGCGGCTGCTGTTTGGGGGTCAAGTGACAGCGAACGACATCTTTTGTCCCATTCAGGCCTGGCGTGAGAGGCGTGAATGGACAAAGACAGCATTGGGCTGCAGGAGCAGGCTCGAATCAGGCTCAAAGTAGGTGCATCCTGCTGAAAAAACCCTTCTCTGTATTTACGGGCCGCTTTCCAGTGATCGCACAGCGCGCGAGAAGACGAAGTGACGCATCTTGACCTGATACACCCCCCACATCATCCGGGACAAACACTCCACCACCAGCGGTAGCTATCTCCACACCTTCATCGGCCGGCTACCGCACCCCTCCTCCCCACCTCTCGCCCTATCCGTACTACACGCCCTCTCGCCCCCCGCCATCAACCGCGGCAACCCCGACGCACCCGTCCTCACCCTCCCGCAGCTCCGCCCCCCTCGCGCACCGCGCCCTCGCCGACCCCGTCATGTGCGTCCACGACTTCCCCTTGCTCCCGCGCCGCCCGCCCGCCCTGCGCAGCCTCACCCTCCTGGCCGAGCTTGTCGCGGCGCCGACGAGCCGCATCGCTGGCGTCCTGGCTGCGTGATGGTGGCGGAGGCGTTTACACTGCAGCTGCAAGGGGGCTGCGCGGCGGGGCAGAGGATGGGGACGAGGTCGAGGCTGACGAGCGGTGCGTCTGGCGCGCAGCTGCGGAGGGTGGTCGTCCGCACGCTGGCGGTTGCGGTGCTCGTGCTCGGCGTCGAGATGGATGCAGGTTGCGTGGGGCTGGGAGGGATGCTGCTCGTGCTGGGGCGGTTGGAGGGTGATGTGGGTTGCTGGGGTGGGGTGCTTAATGGCGTGAATAGCGTCAGGGGTCGTGATTGCGATCTGCGGCGTCTGGGCGCATTGCGGTTACTGGTGTTTCCGGTCGTCGTGCTGCTTAGCTGGTATCCGGGCTTTACGGTGCCGCTGGCTGGCGTCATGCCGCAGGGACTGGAGGTGTTGCGGTTGAGGAGTTCCCCGCGGCGTGCGCTGCGGGGGTTGGGGAGGCCGGCGGACGTGCTACCGCTTTTGGAGGAGTCTCTTGCGGTGCGTGGCTATATCTTGCCGAGGCTTGGGAAGGTGGAGTTGGTGGTGGAGTGTGGTGAGGAAATGGTGGACGAGTCGAGGAAATTGAGCGAGAAGCTTGCGGCATCTTGCAAAGTGGTGGGCAAAGAGGGGGCGTTCCGATTCGTGGATGATTGAGGAGTCTGTTTGGGGCTATTCGAAAAAACCTGCGAGGACATGGTGTTATCTGTAGCGTGACGGAGAGGCTGTAGGAATGAGACGTAGACAGGCGGCTGATAGCAAGCTGAATCACAAACTAATTCAAACAATAACGGACGAAGGTCATGTCTATTTCTCTAACCAGTCTTTAACTTTGCCCTGAAAGTAAAACCGAAAAGTCGAAGAAGTCCATGAGCACCTTTGAGAATCCGCCGAACCGAAGAGTGAAGATGATCAAATGAACCCCGTTCAGATCAAAAG
Organism: Neofusicoccum parvum; assembly: GCA_020912385.1. Taxonomy (NCBI): domain Eukaryota; kingdom Fungi; phylum Ascomycota; class Dothideomycetes; order Botryosphaeriales; family Botryosphaeriaceae; genus Neofusicoccum; species Neofusicoccum parvum. Next base: position 2,848,668 of record CP087208.1, on the reverse strand, counting down.
AGTGAAGATCGACCGAGGAGAAGAGGGAACCCACTAAATTCCAGTAACCTGAAGGATCATGGCCCAACCTGAAGAGCCGCCCAACCTTTGTCCAGTCAAACAAAGAAAGCCATTGTCAAACTTGACCGTGAACAAAGCCTCCCCTAATCATGCATCGGAGGAGTAGAACCAACTCAGCCGCACAAGTACGCAATAGAAGTTGCAGGACATCGATGCCAAAACGACCCAACGGAGCCCGCAGCCGCAGCCGCCTACTCGTACAAGAAGCTCTTGCCCCTACCGATATAGCCATCCCTCAACGAAGCACGAACAACGCCGCCCTTCTTCGCAACAGCACGCTGCGCGCTGACAGGAAGCCCATCTTCGTCCACAGGAACGCCGCCGACGCTCTTGTATGAGCCCTTCCCGCCGGCGCGACTGCCGTTGCCGGAGACGCACGACAGCGGCGTACCGCCGGGGGCCGCGTGCGGCTCGGCTTCGACAAAGTGGCTGTGGCCAGAGACCTTGGGCGTAAACGCGGCGACCAGGGCCTGCAGGGTGTCCTGGACGTTGGACGGGATGGGCTTGCCGGTGGTGGTCAGGAAGGTGTCGATGACCTTCTGGCCGGCGGCGAGGAGCTGGATGCGGATGCGCTGGGGGTCGGGGCTGGGGGTGTCGGTGCTCGTGGCGGGGGTGTTGGTCGTGGCGCTGCGGGAGAGGGCGGATGGCGTGGTGAGGGAGAGGCGCTTATCCTGAGCCTTCTTGGACTGGGCGTTGGTCGAGGCGGTGGAGGCCTGCGGAGTGGCGTCCATGGTGACGGCCTTGGGCGTGGCTTGGGAACCGAATTTGAGGACCTTCGCTGCGGGGAACGTCTTCTGGCTGTTGGTGGAGGGGCTGGCTCGGTCGTCGGGGCTCTGCTCGAGCTGCTGGAGCTTGCGCTTGTCGCCAGCCTTTGACGGCTGGGCGCAGGTGACCATGCGGTCGGGCTTCTTGCGGATGCGCTCGTCCATGTTGTACTCCTCGCGCAGGTAGCGGTTCCACTGGTCCTTGATGGCGGCGCCGGTGCGGTGGACCTTGAATGTCTCGGCGAGATATTGGGACATGTGGTCCCAGCGCTCCTCGACCTTGACTTGGCGGCACTTGATGAGAGCCCACTGCATGGCAAGCTTGCAGGCCTGCTTCTCACGATCGGTCCACGGGATGCGGCGGGCCCTGGCACGCGGAGGAGGCGGCTTCTTGAACTCAGGAGTGATGTAGCGGACGGCAGTAGCAGGGGTGGAGACACCTTCCGTCATTTGACGATCGCTGGTCCTCTGAGCATGATCGACGGTATTGTCGGTTTCCTCGAGTGAGGGGTTGAGGCTCGTGATTGGGTTATTACCAACGATGCCAGAGGAAGAGCTGTGGCTGCCGATAACCGTGATCATGTCCTTCTCGAAAGGTCGAAGGAAGGGGCTGGGATGATCGTGCTCCGCGTTGCTGTCATAGATCCAAACCGCTGGGGAAGTGTCACCTATGAGAGAGGCCACGGAGTCGGCCATGGAAATATCCATGTCGTCGTTGCCTTGAGTGCTCTCCTGCTCAGGTAAGTACTTGCTACGCGTGCCATCGTTGATGTTGGTGAATCCACGCTGCTGAGGGAGGGTGGATTCTCTGGAGATGGCACGAGTGTCGTCGCAAGCCGCGTTGCCCACAGCGAGACTCTCACGGATAGCCCAGTAAAGTTCAGGATCTCCAAGGTCATCGTCAAGAGTCTCATCAGGCACGTCGGCGATATAGCTCGCCCTGGATGGCTGGGACAGCTTAGTGTTTGGCTTCTCCTTCGTCTTCTTGGGCTTCGCAGGGCCGAAGTCGATCTTATTTCCACCAAAAGCTGTCTTGCGTTGCTTCACGGCGATTTTGTCAATCTGGCGCTTGTGCTCGACGTCGCGGGCTTTTTGCTCCGGAGAGCGGTCCTCATAGTTGTGCTTCCACTGCGCCGCAGCGGTGTTGAGATACGCGGTGTACGCGCTAGCAGCGTGGGAGCTTCCCAAGGCACTGTGTCTGTTCGGTGAGATCTCTTGCTGATCAGCAGGTTGGTTGACGATGCTCGACGCGGTGGCCGGAGCGTTGCTCGGCTCTGAGGTGGAAACCATCGCCGGCGCAGCCTGGTGTGAGTCAGCAATGGCTGGCCTGAAGTGAAGACATGGTTTTGCGCACCTGGTAGTGACCGTGGGATTTGTCTGCAATGCCGTCGGGGTCGAGCGTCAGGCGTGGATTAGGAAGATCCTGCTTGTTGAGCTTATAGGGCGGCATGCCGTCGAACAAAGGAGTGGCGTTCAACCCGCACGAGGCGATGTTGAGGGAGTGTTGTGATGATGAGCGACTGGGGTCGAAGGAGTGGTCGACGGTAGTGGGGTGGAGGAAAAGAGGATGTGGACGACAGTTGGGCGCGACTTGGTGCCACGCACCTTTCCCACCATACCCGTTTCAGCGAGCCTCCACTGCGCGCTCACAGAATGTCTCCGCGGCCGATCTACCCCCCCAACGCACTATTTTGTTGAGAGGAGGAAGTGAAGGTGCTGCTGCGCCTGGGACGCCATGATCTAGGGAGCTTGGTTTTGCTGCAAGCCACGACCTGCGTGTCTCGTCGAACTATGTACTGTGTCGACGCATATTGGTCGCTTGCAGCAACTGAACTATGTCAAATTAACGGGAAACCTTCATCTGAGACTCACTCGTATTTCAAGATCTTGTTTGGGCGTTCTTTGGAGCTTCACATTCATGGAACGTTCGGCGAGGCGGACGGTATTGCCTTCATAACTTTCACTGTTATGCCTACCGCTCAATCGCTCGTATATGGGAAGCAGAAAACTGGATCAATTGTGATGACAACCTGCATAACCTCTGCCTCCCCGCATCTTTGCCACTTCCTCGCATGGTCGTTCCTTCTTTTAGCTTCCAGAATGGGACATCAAAGACTTCTTCTGATTCTTTCTGTTTTTCTCTCACCATGCTGCTAGTATTGTGTGCGGCGTTGGATCTTTAGACTTCGACTTCATGCTAAGTAATCTTGATCTCGGGTCTGTGGCATTCCAGCGCTGCGCTGTACTCTCCTGCTCTGCTTTCCTCTGCACTCGCGGCTTTGTTGCCAAGAAGATATCATTCACGGCGCTCCGATTCTCGATATGCACCACGCATGGAACCCTGGATATAGCTGCTTCCTGTTGCGGATTACTTCATTGCTTAATGCTGAATTGGAGAGACTTGACAAATAGGATGAAGTGGAATCTTGCATTGGCGGAGACGGCATGCGAGTTGGAATATCAAGGATCTGCTTTGCATTGAAACCGCCAACAGTGATCAATGACAGCCTATCTTGCCACCGGTCCAAGTTCTATCGGCTGATGTGCGGTTCAATTTCCCGCTATCTGGGCTTTGGAGTACTATCGCGGCCCAGTAGATCACTTAGGGAGAGGCAAAAAATCTTGTGTGGCGCATGAGAGACCATGAGATCAGGTGGGTGAGAGGCCTGGCCGTCAGCAGCCGTGTTCACTGAAGTGGGAGACGATAAACTGCCTGGCGCCGATCTTGTTGGCATTAACTAGTGAGTAGACGAGGTCTGATGAATGAGAATGCCTTGGGATGTGTCCACACCCACCAATGAGCTTCAAACCACCTTCAAAGTAAGCCGTGCCTCGCCGAGCGCTTCGTGCAAGTGCCTGTCCAGTCTGGGCTCAAGGCGGAGTTTTGCGCAAGGTAACCACTGCCGTACTGTAGCCGCTCTCCACATGCTGGAGCGGCATCATGCGCAGAGTCACCTCAGTGTCGCTGCAGCGTTGTAGCCGCAGCTTCGCGCGCAGAATTGCTGCGTCCTGCCAAATCTGGCTTAGCGTATTCGCAAGCCACTTGCTCTACGTATAAAGCCTCCACTCTTCTTCCAACCGCTTCCAACTTAACATCTACATTTAATCAAAGCAAAATGCCGCCTCGCTAGAGTGTCCCTGCTGAGAATAGCTTCGACGCGCTCCAGGTAGGCTAGATTGACGGGCGTGTCCTTTCGGCCTTGGTAAAGGGATCGATTGCCGCGATTAAGATGCCCTACATTCAACTTAGCATCAATTCATTCTCGCCATCTCTCCTTGAATGTGCCATTCATGTGCGGTGTGACCCTTCCGTGCCAGACCGTTTTTACAGAGACTCAAGTAGTGGAAGTTCAGCGGACCTACTTGCTTGCTGCAGCCCTGCGTCATCTGGGCTCAGTATCTTGGTGGTAAACTTGCTCAGGCCGCTCATGGTATGACACAGGGCATGGCGCGTTCTTCGCGCAAGGTGAGCTCGCGGTGAGATGGATCGTCGCAGTGTAGCGCTGGAAGATCTGGGCCTCGCTGCTGCTTGAAGAATGGAATCGCAGACACTGGCGCAAAGCGACGCTCCGCTACTTTTTTTCGCACGAACTAAAGGAACGATTCGCGCGAGATGACCTCCTGTGGCCTCCATATGGCTTCTGAGGTCAACCAGGCGTGAGAAGACGGCGCAGCTCGACAGTGACGCGCCTTGACATTGGGAACTGCGTCAGCAGTGCAGGTGTTTACCTGAAGACACGGCTGAATGTTTTCATGCTCGTAAGAGAGCAATCGTGTTGCGACAGGCTCATCGACGTGATGAACAGGAGTGCGCAGGACAGCTGCGCCGCCAAACACTCAACAGCCATTGACGCGCGAACAGAACGAGAGCCTCGCGGCCCAAGACCGGGCACACGCGCGACTGGATGCTGCTTTCCAGCTCCGAAGTGAGATCTGTGGGCTGTTGCGGCACGGCCATGAGTTCTCTGCGCCATGGCCGTCGCGGGGCCGCCCAGCTTCCATGCGCTTCGCCCGCACCTTTGCCAGCAGCGCGCCGCGCCTGCGCTCACTATTCTCCCTTTCCGGTAAAACAAACTCCATGTAGCAGAACGCCGCCGTGATCAGCTCGCTTAGCTGCGCACATAAAAGGGCTCCATCCAGATCTTCCGCACACTCTTCTCCACAACACTCCACCTTCCCTCCTCTCTACGGCGCGCCAGTCTCACCGTCCCTGTGCGAGCTTCCATACTCTCCCTTGTTCGCATTCGCAGTAAGTACTCACTATCTACCTCGCGCTCTGGCGCGGCGGCTCCCTCACCTTCACTTCCCACTCCTGCCTGCCTCATGATTACAAAAGTAAGCTGGAGATCAAAACCTCAGTCAACAGCTTCCAGTTGTCGGATGGTTTCATTGCGATGCGAACCTCTGGTCCCGTCCTTTGAAGCCTCGGGCTGAAGTCTGCGGGACCTCGTGTCTGGTTGGCTGCGGTGATATGACCCCATGTCAGTTACTGCTCTGAAGGCCTTCTCCCTCGTCATGTTCTTCCTGAACCCCAATGAAGCTCATTGCTAACATCAACTTGGACTGTGCAGCTGCGATGAGTTTCACTTCATCTACCGAGGCAACCCTACCTCCGGGCCATTGTGTCTCGCCTCCTCATCCAACCCCGCCACCCCGCAGAACTTTCCGATGAATGCAGCGCCATTGAGCTCATCAACAGCCTGGCGGCGCACCACCTTGGTGTCCTCATTCTCCAGACTGCACAGCCTCACCTCTTCTGACTACCGTCAGCGCGGACGATGTGAGTAATACTGCCCCGGCTCCCTCGCGCTGCTCCTTCACTTCGCCTTGTCCTTCTCTCGGATCTGTCACGCGTCGTCACATCCTTGTGTTTCGTTCTTCCTTTCATTCTTCAGATCTTCTATCCTTTGTTCAACCTCGGTCTGACAAACTGAAACAGGTGTACCAACATGACCCTCCCCTCTCCATTCAGTTTCCCGTCCCCTCTGCTCGTCATCGACTCCTACACACGATATATACCGTCGCCACAACTATACTACACTGCTCTGAGGCTCGAGCAGCGCTGATAAAAACGTGGGCAGATCAACAGCGAAGCTCTTAGGCCGCGCAGCCTGGTCCGGTGGTGAAGCAGGGACCAAGTAACTCTTTACGCCGTCGCAGTGGTTGCATGGTTCGTTTCCTTCGCGACATCTCATCAAAGCCTTTCTTCCTTCCCTTTCATATTCCCTTCATCGTCTTCTTCACCCTTTCTCGCTGCCCGCTCGAAGCACGCTCTGGCGGTTTGTTTTCCTCGGAGAGCAACTTTGTGCCTGCGCGTAATCAAAGAGAGTCAAAACTACACAAAGGGCAAGATCAAGATTCCTATGGAAAAGCTCATAAACTACAGGCTGCTCAAGGTATAGCACGTCCGAAAAGAACTGAGCTGACAAAGATCCACAAACTCATTTCATTTTTCCCTTCTGCCACCTTCTCGTTCAACACTTTCTCACCCACTCGCACCTTTCATTCTTCACTCTGCTCATGCTTTCCAGCAGCGGCTTGCGCTCCCACATTTCATTCTCCATGATCGCCATAACAACAAATCATGACATTTGATGGCCGATTTTATTTCTCATTCCGCCCTCAATAACTCGTTCCCATTGCTCCAACCAGTACTTCATCGAAGTCTGCCTATGTTGGTTGCAATCTTATTGCTGGGCAAGATCAATCAATGAACCGGTTGGAGAAAACGGACCGTTTCGAGGTTCAATCGACTCCGTACAGTTACTGCCGGACATTTCCAACAGACTGAAATGAAACAGTCTTTCCCTGTCTCTCCCCGCCCTCCAAGCACTCTTCCCCAGGCTTTCTGAATCATTCCTTCCCAAGCACGTCACTCTTCGACCACTCGCGTTTCTTCGGAAGCCGATCCATGTCGCTGTAGAGTCTGCACACTGGGGTAGATCAACAACGGATCTAGATTAACGGGCTGGCGCAAGTTATTGGCTTCCCGTCTAAGAGATACCGGACAAAGCATCATTTCCTACTCTTCTGATCCTCCCTTCCATCTTCTATCTCTCGTTTTCGCCTTTCCTCTGCCACATCCTCTTTATATTTCACTCCCGTTAGTGCCCGTCTGTTGCTCATTTCATATGCACTTCACAATATTCCCCAAACGCTTCTCTGTCCAACTCGGGAGGTTTCTCCGGAAGCCAGCCAGTGTTGTAATGGAGCTGTGTATTGGGGGAGAGTAACCCGGATGTCAAACAGCCTGCAGCATCCAAGTAAAAGCTTGCTGGTTACCAACATCCGTACATCCAGCCAAATCTCCATCTTCATCTTTCGAAAGCTACTCATTTGTCTACTAATGGAATCTTTCCCCCCTTCCACAGGCTTATTTGGTCAGTACGCTGAACAATTCCTTGATCCGGAAAAGCTAGGTAAAACGCACCATATCGTTCGTCGCTCTGCTCGTTTTCTCAACCATGTATGCGGCCGTAACCTCGACGACTGTTCTTTACCGCCAAATCATCCTCGGATAGCAGAACCCTTTCAAAAGCTCCTCTTGCATTCTTGCTTAACTCGTTTCTCCTTCAATCTTCTGCCCATAACTGCACTTGTGTCTCGAGACCTCAATTCTTGTTGACATTCTATTCATGGGCTAGAGCAAAGCTGCATATGGCATCCCCAAGCGGGCCTATGCGGTGCATCAGGTTTGGACCGGCGCACAAGTTGAAGCGCTACGTCTAAATCAATGGCGCATACATCTCTTCGCAGTCTTTCTAGTGTTATATAGTAATGGAAGTTGGTCTCCTCACTACTTTCCACCGATGACAGCTCTGATCTGTGAGCCCATGTTGTTCATTGTGCGATTCATGATGTTTGGGAGGTCAATAGCGCAAACCACCCTGTGGGCATGGCCAGAATAACGAAGTACTCGTGGCAAGTGCTGGGAAGTTCAACTCCAGCGCATCGATTCTCCAGCTCTTCGAAGAAAGCCATACCAACTGAACGGGTCGGGGCGAGTCCAATGGCGCAATTGAAGACACAAAGTGCCGGGCTGAGGAGCTGCACCCCCAATCTCTTTCGTCTGCTTCGTGAAGAGGGCAAAAGACAATCCAGATCTATCCACCGACTCCGCGGATGGGCTGTCAACGCCATCAGGACCCAGTTTGTGCCCAAGATCTGCTCCAGCAGCATCACCGCGCGCTGGCTCACCTCGACACCAGCGATTCCAGCCACCGCAATTCTCCGCCGCCCAGGGAAACCTTTCGGGAGGCACAGCCGATCGATTACATAACCGAAGCGAGGTCATTCACCAGTGCGCTGCAGCCATTTCCGGAAAATCTGGTGTCCAGATTGGTCTCGTGTCGGTTGCTACAATCACCCAGACCCTCTCGGCTCGAATATAAAAACCCCGCGCCTCCGTTCACTCCTCCTCTTTTCCTCCTCATCCGCTTAATCCCTTTTCTCATGGCACTGCCAGAGAATAAACTAAGAAGAATAAAGCGTCCAGTTGCAGTCTCGTGCGGCTGGGCGCCAGGTAAGTGCAACTCCGTCCAACCATTCCGCACGACAGTAATAACCTTGCTGGACCCAGAAAATAACAAAACACTGGAAGGTGTCTAAGCTCCCCTCGCCTTCAAAGCAGTTGGCGTTGTAACTTTTTTTTCGTTGTCAGTCCTGCCATGCGCAGGACCTCAAGGAAGAGAAGTGCGACTTGTCTGCAGTGTCATTTCGCTGTCATTGTGTCTTAGATCCCAGGACCTACCTTTATTGTTGCTACAGTTGGCAGCCGTCGCGGGAGCAAGCATTGGTGTTGATGCTCGCATGCCTCCTCGTGACAAACAGGGCTTCCAGTAATCAATGTAATCAATTCAAGCCCGTCTTGGCACAGGCCCTGTCAACCCGTCGGCTTGCCAAGACAGGGCTTGTTAGCAGCAGGGCTTACTAAGCGATCCTGGCAATGCTGTCAGGGCCTTAGGGCAGAATTGTCGTGATGCTTGGCATGGTGTTACAACTTTTCTACCTTGATAAAGGGAAAACCTTCTTACGTATAGACGGTATAGTATAGCTAATATACTCCTACAAGTAGGACTCTAGCCTCACTAGAAGTGCGAGGGTAATAAAGCTATAAATCTAAGTAGAAATAAATCGATCGAAGAATAGAGTGTTGAGCTAATATTAAATATAGCTTAGACCCTGCTATATAAGGTAAAGCGCCTACCAATAATCACGTGATTCTACCTCAACAGGGCTTGCAATCAAGCCCTGTTAACCCGTCGGCTTGCTAAGCCAGGGCCTGCTAACGCGCCAGATTGCCAAGTACTGCCAAGACAGGACTTGATAGGCAAAATTGATTACATTGATTGATAGCGCTTGATTACTGGAAGCCCTGGTGACAAAGCTTCACTTGCGCAGTGGCTTGCGCCTATCGTCACCCAAATCCTGGTGTTGCACTCATTCTGCTGGCTTGGTGTTGATCTTGCTCTCCCCTGCGGACGAGCTCATCCGCGCTTCGCCTTACCTTAGTGGGTGCTCCTGTCATAGCGACGATGCTGCGCCCGGTGTTCGCCTGCTGGCGCTGGCACGACCGCTTGTTGCGGTGTCCCTCTCGCTCGGCCAACTCGCCGCGCTGAGCTACCTTTCTGCCTATCCAGATCTTCTTCGACCAGCGTGTCCTTCATGATATCAGCCAGCCTGCGGCCGATGATGCTTTTGTCATTGACACGGTGAACCTCGGATCGGTCTCCCGCCCCGTTGCCACTCGCCCCCCGGAGTCCATTTCCGCCTCGCTCAACCGCTGACGTCGTATCACCACCGCCTATGCAAGCAAGCTCTTTCCGCTGTCGCAGATCACTGAGTGGTTCGCTTGAGTGACGCGGCCGCTTGAAGGCACTCAGCACTCTGCTTCCCTCCGATGCCTTCACAGCTTGACCTGCTGCGTCTCTCGCCGAAGGCTTCCCGCGACGCGGTCACCCAGCTCCCGAGGGCCGCGCCCGCGCACCCGCAACGCGACGCATGCTCCTGGATCTTTCGAATCTGCTTCACACCGTGCGCCACTGGCCCTGCCATCACATCAACATATTCGCCGCTAGGCGCCAGTTCTCTCGCTGATGCTTGTCGCAGACGCGAACGTCTCACTATATCTCATTGCGCTGATGATGACAGGTCCATTAGCCAGAGCAAGCAACACGAGCGCACCAGAGAGATTGAGTCAGATCGCCGTGCACAGACTGGCTCACCAACCCCTCGTCGCTGAGCAGTGTCGGCGGGAAAAAGCCCTGACGCGTCGCAACTTCACCCCCCAAGGCCCATCTACACGCCCTACCAGACCGCAAGCAGAAACTCAGACCAGGAACGCAAAGCTACTCCTCCAATTCTCACGCTGAGGTGACTCAGCCGCACTGCTACCAATGGCAAAAAGGCAGGCCAGCCACCTCCGAAGCGCGACCAGAGCACCATCGTAACTGATCAGCTGCACGCTAACGAGTGGCCGCCATGCGCCCACAAGAGATCACTTTCTGACCGAGACCTTCAGAGCACAGCAAGCCACCAGGCGCATCCGCTGCGACAAGGATCAGCGCGGCGACTGGACGGATGGCGCCAGGCGCTGCATGCGCTCCAGGACGCCCGACCACTTCCGCGCGACCTGCCCGAGTCTGAATGACCAGGCCGCGATGTTCGGAATAACTACATTGAAGCTCGCTCCGAGCGTAGGCATCAAGTGTCTCAATCGGCAGATTCGGAGAACAGTCAAAGAAGACGCCAAGGTGAGGCGCGAGGTCTCCCGGATCAGCAACACTCTGTCACCCTGCGCGCCAACACGTCAGGCGCAGAGGTCCCTATCTTCATATATTGCTCGCTGCCTGCAGGCTTTACGTCCACGGAGTGTTAGTACGTCTTGGCTGGCCAAGTGGGACAGGATGACTTCGGAGAGAGGGCCAGCGGCGCGCCGGTGGAAGGTTTTCCTGGTGTCGGGAGACCGGCTTGTGGGAGCGCATACTGACGATTTCACAGCTCGAAGTGAGGACGAAGCATAGTGTAGCCCACGCAGATTACAGTGCAGACGCAGAGCTGGGCTGCTGATACGAGGGCGAGATCAACGCGGGCGAACGACGGCTGGCTGTGCTTCGATCTCGTTGTCTGTGGCATGGCTGGTCTATGCTCGCTCTACATATCCGCAATTCAATGCGTTTGAACTCATGGTGAGGTAGTGAGGGGATGTGACCCAGAATCTTGCCTTGCACAGGTCGTAAATGCTACTGTGGTGGGCCAGAACACGCTGCTTCGTGACTCCCTGCCGCGGCTTTCCCTGTATTCCCCGTTATCTGCCACTGTTCCTACACCAGAAACCGCTCAGGTATCCTCCTACACTCCTCAAAGATAGCGCCTGGATTCCGCTTGAGTTCTTTCTGCGATGGATACCATGCTTAATACTCAGGCAGCTGGAGATGGTGCAGGGGCAACTGCGCCCATTCGTCCCGCTTCATTCTACGTGGAGGAGCTCAAAACTCCAAACGAGATGCTCTCTCTGCCCACAAACTGCTGCCGCAGCGGATCATGAGCCTGAGAAGGTTTATCTAGACCTTCTGGGTAGAATCGCGTTCAGAGATAGCCATGTCGCCTATAGCTTTATTCTCGACGCTCGTTCGCTGATCGAGGACACCCATTTTTGCATCCCGATAGATTCCAACGGGGTCTGAAGAGCAACCTGCAGGCAGTGAACTAAGAAATGGGCTGGCAAATGGCTTTCTACACCAATGATGGGTCTTGGAAGACTGGGAAAAGCTGTCTGTTTGATAGGCGACGGTGGACTGCGATGCCATGTTGGCGACTCTACATGAACCGAGTTCCAACCATATCCCAGCTCTCAAGTGACTCGTAGTTAGCAAACATTCTCCGAAGCCTTATGGTGTGGATATTGATGAAATGATAGTGTGAAGCGGTAACTACAGAATTGGGGTTGACCATGTTGCTCCCGCCGCGCCCGCCGCTGCCTTGGCCACCAAATGAGCTGAAGCTCACCCACCTGGAGCCTTGACGGAGCGATCCCGGATATTGAATCTAATTTGGAATGTGATGGGAGTCATGATAGAGTTGAGTTGCGGAGGTAATTCTAATTTGTTCCGTTGTCAGGGGATCCCGCGTGCGAGCGCCCGGCACAGTGCGCTTGACCCGCAGGTGATGACCAAATTCCCGGTTATTCTGGCACCCACTGAGTGAACTCAATACCTACGGAGACAAGAGCGCCCGCGCGTGGATAAAAGTGCAGCCGAAAGGGCGCGCACACTGCGGCACCAAAATTTGAAAGTAGCCCAGCTGCTCCGCCGTGGGTCAGATCTGGGCCACTGCAAAGAGCGCTGTCCTGTCGGACGTCATTTCAAGTCCCGCTGCGGCTTTCGCCATCTCAAGCAATCGCCGCAGCTCCGCTTGGGGGACAGTAGCCTCCAAGTTGGCGCCCGCTGCTCCCGCCTGCCTCCGCAAATACTCCGCCGCCATCACCAACAGAAACTAGGCAGCAGGCGGGGAAAGCCGTTCACGCTAGCTGAAATGTGGCAGACTTTCACTCACTGGACCTCGAATGGGTTTAGCGTTGGTCATAGCAAGATTCGTTCAACATAGAAAGCCTCCTCCTCCTGCCCACTTCTTCACTCTTCTTTCTTTCCTTCACAACCCTTGCCCTCACTCCTGTTTTCATTTGAACTTTTTCGGAGCGACAACCGATCGACGGCCACATCGGCCAAAACTGACAGACCGCCTCCTGGCGAGACTTTCGTCGTACGTCTAGTCCTACACCTCAAAAGATCTGGCAGCCCCCTCGCCACTGACAACCCATCAAGTAGGTCAGGTCTTTCTGCACCGATGACAATTGTAAGAGTCAAGGAGGGCTGGCTGGGCCATCTCAGCCCGAACAAGAAGACGGCCATGTGTTATGCGACGGTCCAGGGTGTAGAGTCACTGACCGAGAAGTTCCGCAACTCCTCGGTGATGCTGGAGGCGCCTCGGTGCCGTCCCAGGGTAAGTGAACAGTAGCTCCCTCTGCCTCAACGTGAATATTGCTGACTGAAGTAGTTGTTTTACACCTGGCAGGACGTGTACCCCTACCCAGAGCAGTGGAGCTTCTGTCAGAGCCCAAGAAAAAAGATGAGTACGCAAAGCTGCCTCACTCCCAGTGAAGCACTGAGACGTCGGGTAAGTTGCACTTGATGTGCCTTTTTGTCCGTGACACTTACTGACTGTTGTTAAAGGTCTTGGACTACTGCAGAGAAGGACCCAAGGGCAATGCTCGAGGGCAGGCACTCAGCGCCCTCGGTCAGAGTGACTCACTCCGGCCGTTGACGACAACCTCACCGGCGCCGGCCACGCCGCCGGCATCGATATCCTGGACGAAGAGGACACTCGACGCCCCATGTGGGATCTTGACGATATCGCCCCGTACCAGCGGTGCCCTCTGGCCGTGCACCGGCAGCACCGGCTCATCCAGCCCAGACAAGCCGCGACAATGCCTGGAATGACACCTGCGAGCTGTCTGGTCTGGGAGACGACAACGCCCGCAAGGACGGCTTGGCCGTCCTAAGGATGATGGTAGAGCGGAGGACTGCCGCTGGGCCCACCAATGCTACGTCTGGGCCCAGCCAGTCGCAACCCCAGCCCACCGCGGCCGGCGCACACGATTGCTAGCCGCGGTGGATGACCGCTTATCCTCCTGGTTCCACAATCCAACCCTACGCCTACCAGGTGGTGTGTCTTCGGTCGTCTTCCGAAACACCATTAATCTTACCCAACGGTCGCACTGCGCCGGGCTATTCACAGGGTCCCGCGGAACGGCGCAGTGTGATCGTTGGGTGAGATTCAAAGCAATCCTCTCTCAACCGCAACCATGGTCAAGCGCTCACGCGCAGAATCTGCGCATCTGAAGTGCCCGACAGAAACCACCACTTCTTTTTATATTGAATCGAACCACAAAAGGGCTATGCCCAAGGGACTTGGCAGCTTCCCCGAAGGTCCAGCTGAGAATTCGGCTGATATTGGTGTTGTTCAGGCAGTTGTTGCATGTTCTGGCGCTATCGGATAGCGGGAAAATCTGGTCGTGGTACTCTATGAACGAGCCGGAATGGTGCATAATATTTGCCGAACGTGAGATCTCAGAAAAGGCGCCCATCAATGGCGAGCAAGCCGAACCGCCCCAGATCGACTGCGCCGCCGCCGCTACGCAGTCTGGATCGAAGTCGAAGGAGTGCTTCAAAGTCATGTTCAACAACATTTTGGGGGGTTTTGCTCTTGTCTCTGGCAATTCCGCTGTCGGAGCTTCATCCCGACGCCGAAGAAGCGCAAGAAGGTTGCTAGTGCCGAGACCGACGAGGTTCAGACATTCATGAGACTTAGACAATAGTGACCCCAGCGACATGGGTCAGATTAGCTGTAACAACAAGTCCAGTAACTGTTGAGCTTACCACCGAGTCGCCCGATATGGTGGCCTCCGGGTTGCCAGGTGGTTCCACTGTGCCGGTCCTTGGTGCGGCCGAGGACAGCATCGACAAGCTCCTGAACCCGGACAACTACGTGGTCACCGGGCACCTCGAGACCTTCATCCAGACTCCGACGAACACTCGCTACTGGACCGCCACTTCCTGGTTCTAAGACTGCCACAACCCGATGTGCAAGCTGTTGGATTCCGTTCCGCGCTCCGCCAAGCTGAAGGACGCGTTTTGAGGTGGCGAGGCGCAACACTACTCTCCACGCCACAATGGACATGGGAGCGCCAGCACCAGAACTGCGAGTTTGAGTGCAATTGGGGGTTGGGCATGCTGCGTGGCTGACACCAAGTGAAGAAGGTCAAGGGTATTGGGGGCTCGGTCGACGCGCTGACTTCGGCTCCACCAAGGCGCAGAAGACGCGCGTGCGTCTCTCTGCGTCTCGCTTCAGCAGTTTGGTGCTTCCATGGTCTGTCCTATGTCCATCCTCATCTTGCGCAAGCATGGTCGCAAGATTGCAGTCCTGTAATACTCAACCATGGCCAACAAAAGCGTTATTCCGCCCTCCCGCTCTGGTAGGGTCAGATTGTTTGGCCTCCCTCTGGATGTTGACACTAAACCTCCTGGTGAGTAACTTCTTGTCCCCCTCCTTCAACAATACCGCTGACAAGGTCTCTTTCGTGCCCACCACAGATACCGACAGCCAGTGCACCAACTCCTCGCAGCAGCAACGGCAGCAGCAACGGCAGCAGCACCAGAGTTTGGTTTCTGGATGAACACCATGCACACATTCTCTGGTCTGGAACAACCGTGGCAAGCCGACGGACTGCGGTTGGACACTTCTGCCGTGTCCATTTACAGAAGCTTCGAAATGGTCCATAGCCTTGATGACGGCGAAAACAAGATTCTGAGTCTTACCTTTGGCCCTTTTCGACCGTTCCTGGGTTGTTGTCCGCTGCATTCTACAGCAACACCATGAACAGACTCGGCACACCTGCCCCCACCTCAACGACTTGGGCGGGTGTGGCGTCTCAAATACCACTGCCTTTGATCTCCTCCTTTATCAACGGCGAAAGCAAGCTTCCCAGTTCCGACTTCGGCCTTTTCTGGCCGTCCTTTGTTTTCGTTTGGTGCCTTGAACATCACGTCGCTGGTCACTGGCGGCCTGGCACAGCTGAATCCTCGTGCGACTGGGTCTGTCCTCCAGGGGGTTCAAACAGCGTGTCTTTCTGTTGAATTTTGGTCACGTTGGTATCACGTGTATTTAACTTTATCGCGAGACGGTTAAGGAGGGGGCCTCCCCCACCTCCCTCACCTCTTCGCCAAGAATCCACTCATTTGACTATCTCCATCAATTTTTCAATACTTTCTTTCTCGACGTACCGCATGGGATGGATGATATCGCAGCAAAGTCCCGTACCACTTTCTGCGCCTCCTGCAAGGAAAGAACATCAGTTTGCAGAACGCCTTGCCGATCTCGCGGTCATGAGCCTCGCATACTAGCCGTTTCGAGTGGCAACACAGCTATACTACGCGTGTATGTACAGGAAGCCTACTCTAACGGCCTTTTGCGAGGAACCTAAGCAACACCAGCCACTTCCTCTGGGCAGGCTGCGTCGCCATGTCACCACGGGCTGTGAGTGAGCATCTCGGATCCGAATATCTGGCTGAGAGCCCAGTGGGGTGAGCGCGCTCCAGTCCGATACAAGCGCGCTTTCATGTCACTCTGGCAGGACCGCGTGATGCTACACTCGCTCTTAAGAGTGGTCTATTAAGTTTCGAGCTGGTGGATGCAACCGGAACCCCGAAGATGGAAAATATCAACGAGGGGGTCGTGTTCCCGGATGTCTGGCTACCACCGTTGAAAAGCATGACAGGGCTAGAGCATGATTGTCGAAGCGGTATTGGTTCATCTATTGGATGGATTTTCACACTGATTGAATGAATCGCAAGGAGAAGTAGGCATTGAGGGTTGGGAAGCAGGGTATCAAGATGGCCGTGTCCGCTTCAAGTCCTACCATTGCTCGGGCCGACGCTTTGTAGAATAGAAATGAATAGAACTTAGTCCTTTAAATCTGTCTCTTATTTTCTCTTTACGCAGTTATGTAACGGCGGGCCTCTACCTCTAAGGATCCAAACACCAAAGAGGGTGGTAAGCCGTGTTGGGGTTTACCTTGAGTGGGTACAAGAGAGGGGAGAGAGAACGAAGTGATGAATACACGTATCTGAGCACTGCGTGCGAAGGCCGTGTTACTAATTGTCAACCACATTGGCCCGCAATCACGTGTTTTACCTCCTTGTTCCACATGCGTTTTACTACTTGCCTTGTTACTACACCATACACCTACCCCTGCACAAGTCATTCACCCTAGTTATGCGTATTTCCGTAAATCCGATCATTACACCTATATAGCAAGACTCTGTAGCAACAATAAGAAAACCAGCGGTGTCTTACTTTCTCGCGCCGTTCGACACTAATCAATGGTGTAGATTGATTATCGAAGTTGACTACGAAGGGTCAAGTATCTAGCTAAGTGAGTGTGCTTATATACTGTAGGAAAGCTATGACAATCTGGTGTTGCTCCATGTAGCCGGGCTACACTGGGCGACGGTTGCTGTATGTCGCCCGGCTCGTGAGGGCGACATGTGGGTCTTGGGCAGATCATCACGTGCACTAATCACGTGGGGATGCTTTTTCTTGCGGGGTTCCTTCGTGAGCCCCTCACCTTTCTGCGTCTTCAAAGGCTGTGCCGTAACAAGTTACTGACGGCTGTGACTTATAGAAGATGAACAGCGAAGTATTCCTCAATCCAGCCATGCTCTTTACTGATGGGCAATAAGATCACGATATCCGTGGTCCGTGATGAGTGTATGATGATTGATTGTTGGTGGATTGAGGCGCCTACGGCCAGTATTCCTCTTTGTCCTCTGTTTCCTTGCTGCTGATGACTCTGTGTCGTTTGAGAAACTCGTGTCCCGATGTTTTTTCCTTTTCTTACGGCCCCGTCGACCATCGGTTTCGCTCTCTGAGTCTGAAGCATCGAGCTCGCCATCTGCGTCCCTTGTCAGAAGTCCCTTGTTCGGTCTGTCGCTGTTCGCCGTACGTGCGCTCCTTGGTCGTGTTTCGTCGGGCGCTGTACGCTAGGGCGTCGTCTGTTGAAAGCTTGCTCTCGCCTCGCGTTCTCGCCTCTTTGATGACACGAATTCTTCGTTGACAATCTTTCGGACTTTCTTCAGGAAAGCTTCCTCTGCTACCTTAGGTTAAGGATCGGCTTGCTCTAAGCGTGTGTTGCTCTGTTGACGCGCATCTCCCGAGCTCTCGGCTTTCTGGAACAGGCGTTGCATATTCCTCACTGTCCACTGTGTTTTTCGCAGCCAAGCTAATGAATCTTTACCCCAAAAACCTCCATAGTATGCTTGTAGAGCCTCCATGATTGTGCCATGCAGAGGGTCTTATACATCCAAATCAAATGTCGTCGGCAGAGGCAAGGAGTTAAAGGGGTGTTGTGTCAGAATTGATATCCAGCATCTGAAACAACTTGCTTGGAAAGAAGCTCCGGAGATAGTGCAAACTTGGTTACCGGAATTGATGTAGGTTCCTAATTGAGCATCTCCTCGGTAATTTGTTATGTGAACCTGCCCAGGGCTCAGCGTCTTATTCGCACATGCTCAATAATGGCATCGTGACAGGTTGCTGCGCCTTCATGGGAGCTAGCGCCTGGCAAGATGTCTCTTGTGGGGATCACACGGCTAAGACTTCGGCAATGGAAGCCGTCGCGACTTGAAACGCTACCTTGAATCAAGTTTTCCAAGCCTTCTTTCCCTCCTGAAAGAACGCGTCTGGCGCCATGCGAGTTCCGATGAGCCCTCCAGCCTCCATCTTGTAAACCAGCTCCTCCGCCCAAGCTCCTTCAAGCTCCGCCGTATCCCTGTCCCTGCACACGTCGGTTGTCTCCGTGTCCAACCACCGCGAGATGCGCATGCGTGACCGAGCAATCTCGGCAATGGCTTCGGATATCTGATCATTCAGACGATGTTCTTTTCCGACCGAGCGCTCACTTGGTCGTACAAGCGGCGGGCGTCACGCAAGTACATCTAGATCCATGTCAGAGACTGATTGTGCACTGCAGATCAAGGTAAGAACTCACCGCCGCTTCTTCGAGACTGGTCCCGTCGAAGAAGAACGCCGTGTTGCCCTTGAGGCAGAGCCAGGTGCTCATGTTGCGCCTGTCCACCGTGTGTACATAGACCGCCGTCGTGGAAATCGATGCTCATTCAAACTCTGTTGAGGGTTCAAGCGTCCAAAGGGTTCAGCAACCCTGGACGGCGAGGATCCGGGTGCAGAGGCATGGATGTTGAGCATCCAGATAGCTGGCTCCTCCTGAGCATTGTTGGCAGGGCTCTGGTTAGCTTCGTTCGGACACGTAGGTCATCCGCAGATGGCTCTCGAGTCGTACATACCCAGTGGTGCAAAGTGTGGAGACGCTGCGCTCGAGAGCGTTGGCGATCCTCGTTGTCTGAGATTGGCCTTGGCCAAGAGCGTGTGTGTGTGTGTGTGTGTGTGTGTGTGTGTGGATCCAAGCGCCAGGCTCACTGCCATCGGGCGGCGGCGGAAGGTTTGGGACGTTTGTAGGTTGTTTGGTGCGCGCGACGGCGGAGAGGCAGAACGTTGCGTGAGGCGGCGGTCGAGGGCGCAGAAGGATCGGAACAGACAGGCTTCGGCGCCTAGCGCGGGCGAGGGCGGTGGTAGAACGAGATGAGCTCCAGTACCAGAGATTCTGGATCCGCCGGTTGTGGCGAAGACGCTGGTGCGCGTGAGCGGGTGTCCATGGTAGGGGACGCGGAAGAGATTACGATGGTGAAGCGGGCTGTCATCGGCGGATAGGGATACCATGTCGTTGCGGAACTTTTCGCAGATCTTCCGAGAGTCGCTGGATGCGGCAATGGCGGGCGAGGTGAGAGCGTGGCGGATGTGGTATGGAGAGAAGGCGGTGCGGCGCTGCAGAATCCGTCCATGAACAATGACACTTGAACATTCACACCCATCCATTGATACACAATGTAGAGTATCTGGATTCAACAAAATTTGCGACGTCCTCATAGAACATTTCGACCACCCACAGCACCCGAGACGTCCGCCTCTCTTCTGCATCCTCCAAACATCTTCTAAACCAGCCCCAAACAGCGCACACATCAACAAACCCAATCACGATCTCAATCACGGTCAAACAGCCTTACCGTCCGCTACATCATGTTCAACTGGCTGCATGCCGTCATCTTCTTCGCGATCTGCATCATGCTGCTAGTCGTCCTAGCCATGTCACTCGAGGAGTGGCAGCGTGAGTGGCAGCATGCTGGCGCCACGCACAGGATGGAACACAGGCGCGCTCGTCGCCAGGCCATTCGCCGCGCGTTCCACTCCTTCGGCATTGAAGTCTGAGCGACCTTTTCCAAGTACAGGACAGCAAGATATCTTCACTTCAGCTTGAGCAGGCCTGCGCTGATACTCAGGGCACAGTTACTTACGGCAGCAAGGAAACTTGACTCAGCAGGTGAGGATCACAGGAAGGGTCTGATTAGTAGCACGGCATAAAAGCTGCAGCTGGAATTCAAGGTTGCTCGCTTACCGCACGCTGAGTGCGATTTCAAACATCTTCCACCTTTTCCAAATTGGTTTCTCTTTGGTATTCTGTGACATCTCATGGGCAAGCCATGCACTCATCCGCATGAGATTATGACACGTTTCATGCTCCTATGTTTTGACATCCGTTGATGCCTTCCAACACATACGAAATCTCATCGTTGTCGTCGACGACTATGAAGTAGTTGTCAGGTAAGGCTCCGTTTTTCAGCCTTTGCCGCAGGTCTAACAGAGCATCACCGCAGCTCTCTTTCATAACGCTTGTTTCCAGGACATTTGATTGCGCATTATCTGGAAAAATGACGAGATTCGCGACATATTGAATTTTCCGGTTCTTCCCTTCTCCGGTGACTTCTCCGTTGACATAGACGTCGATACCATTGTGCGGTCGCTCTGAACAGTGAACACGATGGAGTCGCCACGCAACCGCTACCACCTCGTTAGCATTGCTTAAGATTATTCACAGAAATGATTTCACAAACAGATTATCTCCTGTCGCAAAAGGTCTAGACACGTTCCCAACGTGCGTGCGTTGTTGAAAGGCATCATATTGGCGCTGGCCTAAGTGCTTTTGTTTCTCGTGTCGTTCTGGTTGGGCACCCGTATCATTTATATAGTAAGATAAGTTCATATGGAATAAATCAGCCAGAATTGATTGGACCCACGAGGTGGTATTTTGCCTGCAGCATGCTGACCCGTCAGGTGTCATCATCAACGTCGTGGAGAGCTGGGTTTGATGATACCAGACAAACTAAAGCTCTCATGAAAATACCCAGTTGACACGACAGAGATGCATGTGCTTGCGTTTGTTCTATGTCATTGTCAATCGACGTAGCTCTGGCATGCCGGCCTGGACACACTGCGCACATATACACACGCTACGATAAGTGCACACTCGCAAAACAATGCTCAAGCTACTCCGCACGCCCCTGAGATGCACCTCTACTGTCTCCATCCATTACTCCACCCCGCCGCCACCAGTCAGCATGGTCGTCACACGTACCAAAAAGAACAGCTTGAGCCCAATAGCAAAAAGAATGGCTTTGACCAGTCTGAGACTGGTAAGGACCTCGAGTTCCTTGCAGCTTCTGTGGATCGAACACAGTACCTCCAGATACCGCACAGATGGCTGTGGCAGGCGTTGGGCCGAAGTGGACTTCAGTCTGATGAATTGTTAGTGAATGCTGAGATCGGCAGCTGATGGTGTTGAGGCTTACCTGGCGCTCTCCCAAGTGAGCTAAAGCTGCTGATTGGTTGATGAAGAGTGAGAGCTGGCACATTGCGGTCTTGTTCTCCGTGCAATTGCGGTCTGAAGCGCGCGAGATGGAAGTGTTGTGTGCCGGCGTGGAGCGCGGGAAGTGGGCCTCGGGATGGGTGAAGCGAGAAAAATTTCCGAGCCGAGACGAACGCCGGCACACCTCCGTTCTACGAGCAACCCCGAAAAAAGAAAACGGAGCCCCGACTATCAACAGTTCGGCAGCTTTACTGAAGATTGGACTGCACTGCTTCGGAACACGGCTCAAGTTGCACTTCCTGGTTTAGTGTTGGAGCACAGAGCAGCCCCTGCGTGCTTGTAGGTCCGGCCCCTGAAGCTCCACATCCACCCGTTTCAAAGACCACCATCACGCCCAAACAGCAAAAGAGATTGCCTCTACGACGGAGGCAAAAGAACTCGACGTCGGCAGGATTCGAACCTGCGCTCCCGAAGGAAACAGATTTCTAGTCTGTCGCGTTAACCCTGGTAGATTATCAGTATCGATGTTGTGCAGGTGTTGAATGAATGTACTCACACTCCGCCACAACGCCTTTGTTGTTGTTGATGAATTTCCAAATTGAGAATTGTGCTTAAGACGCGTAGATTTCCGGCGGGAAGCCGAATCTGAGTTTATCCTTGATCATAGTAGAGAATAGTGAGTGCGTGCATCTCTGCTTAGCGAGCTGCGGTGAGCTTGTTGTAGCAGGGGGAAGCAGCGAGCGGCTTGCTATGTTGATTGGTGAAACTTAAATCTGACCTCCTACATCTTGGGACAAGCCCCACATAATGATTAAAAACATGTGAGACATTTGTAGTGCAGTGGAAGTTTGAACTTGCAGCCCGAAAATGTAAAATGCGTCCGCTTCGACTCACGCCTCTTGTAAATGCGGGGTTACCGATTTCGGATTGCGGTTTCACCGTACGCTGCTTCGATCATTCGGTCCCAAACTGCATATCGTATGGGCTCCTCCAAAGTTTTGTTTTGTCCTGCACAGAAAGTTGATTTAATACTCCGGTGACGATTTTTTATGCGCACTGGATAGGTCGTTTGACCCATTGATTGGGAGAATGTTTCAGCTGATCATCTAACGTTACCCAACATCAAGCTCTTGATTGATCATGATCACCAGGAAGACTGTTGGGCTGATGCCCTTGTTCTGCAAGCTTGCTTGACAACGACAACGATATAATTGCAACCGGCATGCAGAGGATCATGGTGAGCGTGTGAATTTGAAGAGGCTTCTACGGGATATACAGCGAAGTTCAGGTCGGCTTCATACCATTTATTCTGCGTCTTTCATGTAAATACTTGACCAGTGTTGCTATTGGTCGTATACGGTAATTGCCACATGAGCAGCAGTTGACGAACTCTGAGCGAGCTGTAGCGCAGTTTTTCAATGTCTCCTGGGTCGTCGGAAGTGCAACGTCAACATTCCGCGTTCATGAACACTACACATCCTTCCGCGCACTGCCATCCTTCCTGTTCCACATCATCTCCCCGAACCTACCTCCGCGTCCGCCTTCGACATACAACAAGATGACCCACACACGCTCCGACTCTTGCTCCGCCGCGATCAGTCTCCAGAAAACATTCATCATTCCCCGCTGGCTCAAGCTCGCGGCTCTCGTGGCGCGTATCAGCGAAAGGCGCCCCCACCATGCCGCAACGCCGCCTCGCCAAGTCCGGACGCCCTCGCCACACGCCAACGAGGCTGGAAGTTCAGTGTCTCCACCTCCTGCACCGAGAAAGAACGGACGCGATCCTATTTTCCCCGACAAGACTGGAATCAAGCCAATCTTCTTCAGCGCTCGCGATGAACCCAGCCACAAGAGAGGGGCATCATCTTCTTCGGAGGAGGGAGAAGATGTCACATTAATGCAGACCTACCGTGCTCCTACGGATCTCCGCCTCTGCGCGAGCCGTACCGTAAAGAGGGTCAGGAGGTTGGCTTCTCCGAGAGACCCTGAGCTGCTGGACGACGTCCTTGAGCACGAGGAGATCGACGATATGGAAATTGACGAGGGAAACGAGGAAGGGCCATGGCTCTCTTCAGATGACGCGTGAACATCTCAGGCATGTTTTATTCTCTACGTGAACGGATCATGCTAACACTGAAGTAGGAGACCGGGTGGCTTCTCTCTTACCCCGATTCAATACCTATATTTCTTCAAGCATTGGCATCACTTAGGGAGCATACATCGAAGCTTATGTAGAAATCATCGGCAATATTGATAATTTCTCTGGCGGAATTCCGCTTCCACATCGCAATTTTGCTAGAAAATGTTGCATTGGCTGCGAATGGCTTTGAAAGTACTTTAGTCAAGTTGCGGGTTGATACTCAGTAGTTCTGTGTTAAGAGAAGGCATTTATTAGCAGCCGCATATTTGAGGTAGATCAACATGGGGAACGTTACCACATGCCTATGTGCTGGTCAAGAGTTCAACGGTGCTCTGATGTGTTAAGAAAAGCGAATGCACGCCGCGAACGAGAAGTCGATCCTTCAGCATTTATATTTGGCTGTTTTCCTTGCCAACGATCCCACTACATCACTGCGATTCCACAAAGTCGACCTCACCGATACTACCTGTGCTTGCCTTTGGCTTGTCCCATCAATCTTGAGCATTCATCTCCAGCTGATTGGTCCGAAGCCAGGCAGGCAACATCTCCACGCCGCTCCCCTCACAGTCGCGTCCAGCTTAGTCGAAATGCCTCGCAGATCTGAACGCCTCTCCCAAATCGCCCAGGCCTACCAGGAAAGGAACGCCTCGAACCCTGACCCAGAGCTCAAGGCCTCTTATCAGGCATCTCCTCCGCACAAGAAATTGAAGTCAGCACCAAAGCCAGAAGCACGCCATTCTTCTATTCTCCCTAAGAAGAGGAAAGTCACTTCCGCAACAGAGCAATCGACCATTCCGCCGAAGAGGCGAATCGTGCTCGGTTCTCCCATATCAGCGAACGAGTATTCCAGAATCAAAGAGGCGCTCCTCTCACCCACCCTGCGTCACGCCGTCCACACTCCAGAACCAACCATCACCGGAACTGCCGGGCCAGACATCATAGGGCCCAGTAGCAATCCTCCTGCCACACCGGATAGTGAGACTCCCTCTAACACGGACAAGGAAGATAGCCCACTTCATCGATTCGCGGCAGCCTCATCGTCAAAGTGCTAGGCCCGGGATCGCGCCTTCCGCAA
Organism: Neofusicoccum parvum; assembly: GCA_020912385.1. NCBI lineage: Eukaryota > Fungi > Ascomycota > Dothideomycetes > Botryosphaeriales > Botryosphaeriaceae > Neofusicoccum > Neofusicoccum parvum. Next base: position 2,824,297 of record CP087208.1, on the reverse strand, counting down.
CAAGCGTTTCCAGGCTCACGGGACAGCAACCTGGCAAGACCGCACTTCACACCCATCCGAACAACACAAACAACACACAAAATTACAGCAGCAGGCAGGTTACCTGTCAGCATAAACTCCAATCCATACAAAGGGCCCGCAACATCACCTCCTCTGACGACACCGCGCCCGCCACCGCCTCTCCCACAACCTCCGAAAAACCGCACAACGACAGCCACCCCAACACCCACAGCAGTCACCTCAGCGCAACCACCACTACTCCCACCCTCCCAGACACCCGCCACCGCCGCCACCATGCCTCCCCGACCCCGACCATCCACCAAGCACCCCTCCCCCAGCCAGCCCTCCGGCCCACCAACCACCGCCCCACCGCGCCGTCCGAACCGCAACCCGCGCAAGCGCCGCCACCACCGCCGCCGCTGCTCCGCCTCACCGCGCGCAGCTGCCGCTGCCGCCAGCGAGCCCGACGACAGCGGCCCGGGCGACCTGTACGTGCCGGTTGAGCTGGCGGCGCTGGGGCCGTTTGGGGTGTTTTTTCTGCCGGCGCATGAGCAGGGAGGGCGGGAGGGAGAGGGTGGGGGAGCGGAGGAGATGGTGGGGGAGCGGGAGGAGCAGCAGGAGCAGGAGGGGCAGGAGGAGGAAGGAGACGAGCTGCCTGATATCGTGACGGGCGAGGTCAACGCGCCGGGGTTCATGGTGTTTGCGCGCGAGAGGCGGGCGGCGGAGAAGGAGGTGGCGGGGGATTTGGCGGAGCATCGAAAAAGCCATGGGGAGGTGTCGGGGTGGTCGGTTGAGGAGTAGAGGTGGGGTGGATGTGGTTTGCTTGGATGGAGGGTTTTCAGCGTGGTTTCGGCGTTTGGGCTCATGACGAAGATGATCGGCCGCCTTGGCTATGGCGAGAGCATTGCTTTTTCACATGCTTGCGCTTTTGTACTGCTCTATACTGTCATTCGACAGTCTAAAAGATTCCAGCACAGTAAGAAGCTCGGGCAAGGAGGATAGATAGCTGGAGTGCACCCTCGATGAAGACATGAAATGGAATTCTGTACGATATGCCTATCTCCCCAAACGCCCTAGTGAGAAAGCCTCCAATATGTATGTACCCACGACCAACCCATATCCTCTACCAATCCTTAACCCACTCCTCGACACACTTCCTCACCACTCCCGTCTCAATCACATCCACACCCTCCTTGATAACCGCACTCCTCTCCCCCGTCTTCTCCGTCGCAAACACCAACCCCTTCCTCCCCGGCCTATCATTATCATACTTCTCAGCAAAGAAATCCACCAACTTCACCGTCGGATTCTTCCTCGGATCCTGCTCACCCTCCCTCAACCGCCTCACCCACTCCCTCTGCCCCACAACCTCAAACCGCAACCCCGCCTCCCTCAGCGCCGGCAACAAGTCCTCCGTCCACGCAAACGTCCTCGAATTCTGCACATGATACACCACCCCCTCATCCCCACCCACCGGGCCCTCCACCCACGCCTTCCCCACCGCACTCAGCTCCACCACCGCCTCCGCGCAGCGATCCACCGGCAACCACGCCGGCCGCTCGTCCAACGCCGGCAGCGCCCCCACGCCAACCGCAGCCCGAATCATCAACGGGATAGCCTCAGTCGCGTTCCACACGCCGTGCGCGGTATCGCCGACGATCTGGCCGGTGCGCAGGACGCGGGCCTCGACGGCGGCGCGGGCGCGCGCGGCGGCCACCACGTGCTCGGCGACCCACTTGCTGCGGGCGTAGCCCATGGGCTGGGCGTGGGCCGGGTCGGCGACGAGGGACTCGGGCACGACGGCGGCGGCGCCCGACGCCGGGATGGGCGTGCCGGCGCCGGCGGAGATGGAGGAGACGAAGGCGAAGCGGGCGGGGCGGGCGAACGGCACGGCGGCGCACAGGCGGAGCAGGTGGTGCGTGCCGCGGATGTGGTGGGCGGCGAAGGAGGAGACGCCGAGGTTGAAGTTGACGGCCCAGGCGGCGTGGATGGCGGAGGTGAGGGTCGAGCGGATGAGGGCGTAGGTGGGCTCGTCGAGGCCGAGGTGCGGGTCGCTGAGGTCTGAGGGCAGGGCGAGGAGCTTGGTGGCGAGGTGTGGCGGCGAGAGGCGCCGGGTGGAGAGGCTGGCGAGGACGCGGGCGTGCGCGGCGGCGGCGTCGGGCGCGCGGACGAGGCAGTAGATACGGGTGATGTGCGGGAGGGGGAGGAGCTGGGCGAGGATATGCGCTCCCAGGGAGCCGGTGGCGCCGGTGAGGAGGACGGTGTCGCTGGACGGGATGGCGGTGTCGGGCGTGAAGGCCGGGAAGTCGGAGTACTGCGCGACAAGCTCTTGCATGAGCTCGATTTCGGACTTTTGCTGGACAGCGGAGCCGTTTGCGAGGGCGTCGAGGTGCGCTGCGAGCTGTGAGATGGATGGGTGCTCGAAGACAACGTTCTGGCCCAGGACGGCGCCGCTCAGGTCGAGCTCACGCTGCATGTGGCCGCGGGCGGCGATGGCTTGCAAGCTGTCTGTGCCAGCATCGAAGAAGTCCGTCTCCAAGCTCAGGCCCTCGACGCCGACGCGGTTGGTGAAGAGGTCTGTGAGATACGACTGCAGCCCCTCGAGATCCAGCTTCCTCTTCTGCTTGCCGTCGCCAGACTCGAAGCGCACGTACACGGCATCGATGATATCCGCGAACTTCATGTAGCACGCCGCACGAATCATCGTCCCTTTGTCCGTCCGCGGGTAGTCTGTCCCGACGTCCAACACCTCAATCATCTCGCGCGAAATCTGGCCAAATTTCTCCGCCCTCGAATTCGCCGTCTTGATTGCCGGCATCAGCTTCTCCACCAACTCCTCCTTCCCCAGTCCCTCCGCCTTCTCGCTCGGCACAATCAGCAGCCCCGGAAACGCGCGATCAACGCCAAACACGAGGCAATCCTGCACCAGCTCGCTCTGGCGCACCTGGTGCTCATACGGGATGGGCAGCACCTTCTCGCCGTTGACCAGCGTGACGCGGTCGTCCAGACGGCCCAGGTACTTCCACGCGTCCGGGATGCTGGGGTGCTTGACAAACGTGTCTCTGGTGTGGAACGAGTTGGGCGGGTCGTCGCTGTTCGAGATGACCTTGCTGGGCAGGCCGTCCAGCACGACGCACTCGAAGATGCCCGGGGCGCTCTCGACGAAGCGCAGGAACGGCTTGACCTTGGGCAGCGGCCTGACGTAGTTCCAGGCCTTGTCCTCGGGGTCGCGGAACGAGGTCATCAGCTGGCCCATCTCGGTGCTACACATTCAAGATCAGTGTCCAAACCCCCTGAACGAGACTGTCCGGGGATCATCACTCACGCGCCGTAGTGCCCGACCAGATACACGCCCCTCCCGACCAGCAGATCGCCCAGATCATCCGGACAGCTGCTCCCGCCGAACAGCACAAGCCTGCACCTCCGCAGCGCCTCAACCCCCTCCTCCGTCTCCGCCAGCACCTTCAGCGCGTACGGCACGCAGTGGAAGCTCTCGGGCTCCGCGGCGCGCAGCGCCTCCACCAAGTTCGCATTCGTCAGCGGCAGGTTTGCGTTGTACAGCACGGTGCGCATGCCCGACACGACGCCGCGGAAGGTGGTGGCGAGGCCGTGGTTGTGGAACAGCGGCAGCGTCACGAACGCGCGCATGCCCGAGCCCAGCGCGTAGTTGGACAGGCACGCCCGGTGCGTCTGGAAGATGGGCTTCGGCAGCCCCGTGCTGCCCGACGAGTGCACGATGAACGCCACGCACCGCTCCTCGTCCACCAGCGTGGTCTGCCGCGCGAACCGCGGCCCCGACGCCCGCCGCCCGTACGCCTCCTGCCCCACCTGCGGGAACGACGTGATCAGGAAGTCGGTGGCTTGGATCGCCGCGACCGTGCTGGCGAAGCGCGGCGCCGCGACGATGGCGCTGCAGGACGTCTTCTGCAGCAGAGAGACGTAGGCTTCGGTCGGGAGGCGGGTCGACAGGAAGAGCACGGCGAAGCCCATGCGCGAGAGCGCGAGGAGGGTGATGACGTAGTCGAGGTTGGAGGGGCCGAGGAGGGCGACGACTTCGCTTTTGTTGCTGCGGCGTTCCTGAGCGCTGTTAGTGTGTGCTGCTTTGGGGTTTCGTGTATGCTGACCTTTGGTAGGAGCCCCAGACGAGTGTACTCCTTGGCGGCCTCGTCCACAAAGTTGTCCAGGTCCTTCGCCGTGTAGTCCACTAGATCACCGCTGCCATGATCGGATGCGGGGTAGGCAATTAAGGGCGTCTTTGGTATTGTCTCTGCTTTGTGGATGAGGAGGTCGTTTATGCTGTTGATTTGCTCTGGCTGCGACACCTTGGATGCGTTTGGCGCATCCAGGCCGGACGGTGTGGAAGTAGCGGAGACCAACATGTTTGATCAAGTTGGTCGTGGGGTTGTCAAGGGAATGGTGGTGCGTATGGCCTGAATGCAGTGGTATCAAGAGAGAGTATAAGAGCACTGCACAAAAGGTCTACGTCTGCGAATCCAGGCAACCGCGATACTTGGCATTGAAGAAGGTTGTCAGGCCTGGGAGTTGTAAAGAAGACGCGGGGAAACGTGCGGAATCGGATGGCTTTTCCGACAGTCGGATGTGGCGGAAAACGCCCGGAAAAAGGGTAAACGCCCGCTCTGGCGGAGAATATCCGCCATAGCTGTTTTCGGGGAGCAACATCGCATGAATGTTGATCACTGGCGTGAATTTGCTATCTGAAGTGGTCGGAACCATCGTTGTTGTTGACATACGATACTCGAGCCCCGAAAAGGGCAGTCTCGAAACCGAGTGGTATCTACACAAACATCCTTAGAACACCCAGCGCTATCAAAATCAAAGCAAAACCGTGCCGCAAACCAGAGGATTACGCCATAGTGCCCAAGTTTCCACCCAAGTCAAGGTCCCAACCTGCAGCGCTATCGGCAAGGAGAGTCTCGAGGCTCCCAATTCCGCCGGTAACCAAAGAGTCGAACTGCCCCCATCCGGTAAGCTGTGCAATCGAGCTGCTCGGGCTGGCCTCTGCAAATGCATCATGGCCCATCTGGCCGAGATGATCTGACCCGGGGATACCTGCGCTTAGTGGAGCATGATGATCTTGCGAACCGGCCACCGGGAACACAAGATCACTCGTGAGCAAGGATAGAGCAGCGTGCCCCTGTCCTGCCAGGTATTCATTGTGCCTCAGCAGCTCTAAGCGCAATTCTTGCAGCACAACGCCGTACCGCTCGGCCAGGGAGCCCTTTGTTGCGATGTCGGAGATCTGGTCCTGGCATTTGACGGCGGCGCGGAAGTGATGGAGGTAGGCTTCCGGAGGGGAGTGGCGTTGTTGAATTACATAGACGTACAGGACAACCACAGCGCAGAATGCGAAGTAGTGAGTAAACTAATGACACTCAGCAGAAATTCCTCTATGAGGGAAAGGGATGGCTCACCCAGTAGGTGCTGAATATCTGACCGGAGTTGGTGAGCTCGTCAACCACGCGGACAATGTTGGTTGCTGCATCGAGGCAGCGCTGAACGTGGTATGCTAGCTTGTTATTCCCAGAAAGCCGGCTACGGTTGATGCTGTAGTTGGTCAAGCCGGCAAAGTTGGAGAGAAGGAAGGGACGGTGAACGAGTATTTGAGCATGCCAGAATGCAAGATTCAAAACATTCCTCTGCCGCAGAAAAATTGGGAGAAAGAGAGACGGATCAACACCATCCGTGTCCAGGTGGTAAGCGAGAGCCGCTCGCCAATCGTTGAGTTCCTCGTTGTATTTGGCAGCGAGTCTATAGCGATCATCAGAGGAAGGAGGCTTGATGCCGTATAGATCTCGAAGTATGTTGGCCAGTATTTTTGACAGTCTGGCTGTCGTCAGCAAGAAATTTGACCCATGGAGAGCAAAACATACTTCAAGTGTGCAATACATGCCGACATTAAGGACTGTGACTTGATAGACGACGGATGCATCTGTCGGCAATGCAGGTCCGAGTCATTCACACACGTCGGAATTTCCTAAAGTGCATGATTTAGCTGCATGTACTATTAGTCAGTAGGAACTGGCATATAAATACCTGGTCAAGATCCTCGTCATGAAAAGTCCGCGGTCTCCCCAGCGCAGCACTCAGATATGTGTCGAGGTTGTAAGCACACCAGAACGTCCGCTTCCTACATTCAAGATCAATGTAGTCAACGCTGTGACTGGAATCTATCCGCCTCTTTCTGTGCATACCAAGAGCAAGAACGAGATGCGCAGTGGTCCCGAACAGACTCCAGCAATGGTTGATGCGCGACTGACCCAACAGCCAGAAGCACTGAGCCAGCCGCGCCTGCACACTCGTGAGACGGATCTCCCCCTTCTCCGCCGACAGCTGGTGCTCCGCCGCCGAAAAGAATCTCGCACTGTCTCTAGCATCAGAACATGCATCACGACATGTGGAGAGACGAGACACCCACCTCGAATGTTCCCGGCTGGTCATCCCCGGTTTGTGATAGTTCCCCGCCTGCGCAAACACCATGAACAGCAGGGCCATCCGGCTCCTCGCCGTCGCCTTCTGCCGCATTGACCCATTAGTCTCGTACAGCTCCCGCAGCCAGCCCTCCACCGTCGGCCGATGCAAGAAGCGATGGGTCGCGGACGCAAAGTCAAAATACCTCGCCAGCAACGCCTCGGCATCGGCCTGCGGCGGCAGGATGAAAAACGACGGGTCGAAGTCCGGCAGCGGCAGGTCGCCGAACGTGAAGATGGACGACTCGGACGACAGCGACTGCTGGTGCACCAGCTTCCGCTGGATGCGCAGCAGGAACGACGCGCCGGACGCCGGCCCCACGTAGTGGCCCTGCTGGTCGTTCTGCGACGGCTCGGGCGAGTTGCGCGACGACTGGGCCGTCGAGTTGGCGCCGTGCGAGAGGCGCAGCGGCGCCTGCGCGGCCGGCACGTCGGGCAGCTGGTGGTGCTCGATGCTGATGGGGCTGGGGATGGGCAGGGCACCTGCGTCCTCAACACCGCCGCCGCCGGGATTCCTCGCAGCGGCCGTCGTCGTCGTCGTCGTTGCCGGCGTGCTGTGGCGCCGCGTCGCGGCCATCTGGAGCACGCGGTCGTCCGTCTCGACCTCGATGGACGGCAGCCGGCCGCGCGTGTAGGCCGCCTCGTACTGGCACTCCAGGCCCAGCTGCGAGCAGAGGGTGCACGGGTACTTGCCCGAGCATCGCGTCTTGCGTCTACGGGGGCGCCGCCCGGCAGGATTGGCGGTTTGCGTCAGACGAGTGTGTGTGTGCGGCGCGGGAAGGCAGGGGACGCGGGTGGTTACTCACGACTTGCACCGGTCGCAGGCCCGGCTGACTCGGCTGCGGACGTGGCTCTCCTTGCGGCGCTTGGCCGGCCTGCCCGCGGGCTCGCCGCTGTCTGCCCGGCTGTGGTGCTGGTGCTGCTGCTGCGGCTCGGCGGACGACGACAGGGTGGGCCGGGTGTCGGATCTGCGGTCGTCGGCCTGGATGCCGATCCCAGCCGGGGAATGCTGATCGCCCATCTGCGCTGTGGGACAGCTCCTCGGCGCTGCAACGGTCAGCAGTCAGGGTGCTACAGTGGGTCGACTGTCGCAGCAAGACGCAAGAAGCCCGGAAAAGGACGCAGCAGGGCGGCCGGGAAAGGATGGGTCTTTAGTAGCTCTTTTCCGAGGTTAGTCAGCGCGAGCTACCCCGGTCCTACCCCGCACACTTTTTCCGGCCCAGGATCCTGCTCGGTACGGATAGCCCGAACTCGCGTGCGAGCCGTGGGAGATGGGAGCGAGCGTGCACGGTGGTCCGGGGTTTGCCGGAGTGGCTGGAAGCTTGGAGTCAGGAAACGAGGGAGCTTGGTGCTCTTGGACTTGTGCGCGGCAGTCCAGCTTGGGCTGAGCTTGTGCAGTGATGCTAAGTCTATCATCACCTCTGTAGAAAGAGGCATTGTGAGCGCAAAAATAAATCTCATCCATCGCATTACCCAGGTAAATCCAGGAAAGTCCATGGATCTCCGCGTATTTGCTCACATGGAGGAAGTTGACACCGAGTGGTTGACCCACCTAAGACCATGGCTCTTGTAATTCAATTAAAAACGGTGTAGCATTAAATTTCAATTCTCTATCCCATCTATTCCACGCAAATACCCATTTACAGCCCCCCCTCACGCCGCCGCTGCCTGCTCCTTCAACTTCCTCTGCGCAGCCACCCAATCCGCCACTCCCTTCTTCAACGTCGCCTCGTCATGCTCCCCAAAGATGTTCACCCCCAACCTGATCGGGAAGTTATACCTATGCTTCCGATCCAGCGCCGTGATCTTATCAAACGCCTCCTTCGGCAGCTCGAAATCCTGAAAGTTGGCCTCGATCCGCTTGGGCGTGACGCTCTTCGGCAGCACGACGGTGCCGCGCTGGACCGCCCACTGCACCAGCACCTGCGCCGGCTCCCTGCCGAGCCCCTTTGCGATCTCGATGACGACGGGGTCGTCGACGGCGCGCGGCAGGTTGTAGATGTTGTTGCCGAGCGGCGAGTAGGCGGCGGTGACGATGCCCTGCGCCTGCTGCCACGCCAGCAGCTCGGGCTGCTGCAGGTACGGGTGCGCCTCGATCTGGTTGACGGCGGGCGGGATCTTGGCCGTCTTGAGCAGCTCCTCGATCGCCGCCCGCGTGAAGTTGCTGACGCCGATGCTGCGAATCTTGCCCTTGGCGACGAGCGCTTCGAGCGCGCGCCAGGTGTCGGCGGTGGGGACGTCGATGACGTGCACGGCTTCGGTGGCGGGGTTGATGGGGAAGTGCTGCTTGATGCTGTCGGCCTTGGTGAAGGCGACGGGCCAGTGGATCTGCGGTTGTTGTCAGCGGCCGGGTAGGGGGTGGGAGGGCGGCGCGGCGTACGAGGTAGAGGTCGAGGTACTCGGTGCCGAGGTCCTTGAGCGTGGCGTCCAGCGCCTCCTCGACGTCCTCGGGCTTGTGGTGCGTGTTCCACAGCTTGCTGGTGATGAAGATGTCCTTGCGGTCGACGCCGGACTGCCGGATGCCCTCGCCCACCTCGCCCTCGTTGTCGTAGACGGCCGCCGCGTCGATGTGCCGGTAGCCCAGCTTGAGCGCCGCGGCGACTGCGTTGGAGACCTCGTTGGGGCCTGACTGCCAGGTGCCCAGGCCCACAACGGGGATGGAGTAGCCCGAGTTGAGCTTGAGGGAGCGGTTGGAGGACATGTTTGGGGGTGGGGAGTGTGCAGATCGCAAGATTCGGGCAGAACGCAGCAGGCCGGGCGAGAATAGCTGCTTTAAACGCCAATTGAAGCGCGGCGTCTGAAGCATTCGGGGCAATGTTGCAACGCGCAGCGCCAGTGACGACGCGCTCTACCCCGCTTTTCCGACGTCGGAGCGGACGGGGTGCGGGGCAGTTTTCCGACAGCACCAGCGCCCGCAGCTGATGGCCCAATTCTCCCCGCGCTTCGCGTCGTTGTTGACGCGAAGAAAAGTGGACGGCGGTCTCGAGAGCCCCCCACGCGATGCCATAATTAGCCTCTTTAAAAGCCCCGGCGGTCCTGGGCACTCGCCATCCCGCGTCCCTCCAACTCTTCCCCCCAACTCCAAGCTCTTCCCGCAATCATGGCTCCCCGCGTCCCTCCCGACGGCGTCTTCGTGCCCGTCCCCACCTTCTTCAAGCCGGCCAGCGGCGCCACGCTGCAGCCCGCCGTCGACGTGGAGACGCAGGTGGCGCACTCGGTGCACCTCGCGCGGTCCGGCATCCGCGGGCTCGTCCTGCTGGGCAGCACCGGCGAGGCCATCCACCTGTCGCGCACGGAGCGCCACGACTTCCTGCGCGGGGTGCGCGACGGGCTGACCGCGGCCGGCTTCCCGGACTACCCCATCATGGCGGGCGTGCTGACGAACAGCGTCGACGAGGTGCTGGAGTGGCTGGACGACAGCGCCAAGGCCGGCTCGCAGTGGGGGCTGGTGCTCGCGCCGGGCTACTTCGGCGCCGCCGCCAGCCAGGACAACCTGGTCGAGTGGTACACCGCGGTCGCGGACCGGAGCCCCATCCCGATCCTGATGTGAGTGGGGGGAGAGGCCGGCGTGGGTGCATGGGCGGGCGGCTGATTTGTGGGGCGCAGATACAACTACCCCGGCGTGACGAACAACCTGATCGTTGCGCCCGAGACGTACGTGCGCCTGGCGGCGCATCCGAATATCGTGGGCTGCAAGATGTAAGGGCTCCGTCTCTTCTCTGTTCTTTCTTTCTCCCCGGCGCGGCGCTGATGGCGGCGGCACAGGTCCCACGGCAACGTCTCGCACCATGTGCAGATGTCGCTGCACCCCCAGATCGACTCGAAGACCTTCCGCGTCTACTCCGGCTTCGGCCAGCAGCTGGGCCCCATCGTGCTGTTTGGCGCGGCCGGCGTCATCGACGGCCTCGCTGCCATCTACCCGAAGACGGTGGCGCACTTGTTTGAGCTTGCGGCGAAGCGCCCGGTCGAGGATGCGACGCTCAAGGAGGTGCAGGACCTGCAGTTCAGAGTCTCTGCGGCGGAGGAATTCATTGGGAAGAACGGGATCCTGGGCATCCGCGAGGGGATATACCGCGTGTTGGGCATGGGCAATCTGGAGGGCGGCAGACTGCCGCTGCGTGGGAAGATTGCCGAGGGCGAGTGGGAGAAGTGGGGCGTTGCGACGGGCGCGATGGCTGAGATCGAAACGAGGATCAAGTAGATAGCGGTAGACTGCTTGCGAACGAGGCCATGGAGGCCACGATGGAAGTAAGATGAGGTGTCGGTGTGAAGTCTGACGTCCCAAGCGATAACGCCAACCCGTGACTAAGGATTCAGCCATCCCAAACGGGTATAAGCTAGCGAATGCATGGACCGGGTAATATGCTTCACCGTCTCACGCCATCTCTGCCGCTGTGCGAGGTAGTACGAGTCCTGCGATGTTCCGCCGCTGCTGCATTGCTTCAGGGCTGGACAAAGGGCCGCTTCACTTCCCAGAGTGCGAAGTTCTGGAACAATACTGCGTGACATTCATGATGCATCAAAGTCTCAGTGACCGTCATTCCACCCTCTACCACTTCTCCGCAAAGTAACCAGCCATGCAAAAGCCAGACTCCCCATCAGTCCCGTCTCCCACACCTCAGTACACATAGAAGTTCGTCACCGTCGGATCCCGCTCCCTCATCTTCTTATTCTGCCTCTGCAGCGTAATCCTCATCACCCACGCACAGACAATCACGCCCAACGAGAACCCGATACTGGCCAGCATCGCCGCCAAAAACCGCGGCGCATCCGAATCCGGCCACAGATACGGCGTGTACACCGACGCCAGGTTGCCGAAGGTGTTGCACATGGCAATCGCGACCGCCTTCTTCTCGTCGGTCTGGCCCAGCACGCTCGCCGTCCACGACAGGATGATGTTGTTGACGCCGTAGGTGGCGCCGACGAACAGCATGATGCCGACGTAGCGCACGGCGATGTTCAGGCTGGCCACCGACATGGCGAAGCCGGCGATGGCCACCGTCTTGGACACGGTCGTGTGCCACGTGCGCTCGTTGAAGCGGCCGGAGCTGTACGACACCATGATCGAGATGATGCCGGCCACGATGTAGGGCGGGCACGTGAGCACGAGCGTGATGGTCGTGTCGAAGCCGAGCGTCTTGACCACCGTCGGCAGGAAGTTCTTGAACCCGTTGGCCGACAGGTGCAGGTTGTCCATCAGGCAGAACACCCACGTGCGCCAGTCGGTGGCGGCTTCGCGCAGGCCCTTCCAGACCGACGTGCCGGATTCTTGTCGGTCGGTGGTGTCGATGGCGATGCGGTTGTGGGCGAGCTGGCGCTCGGTGGGGTCCAGCCAGCGCGTCTTGAGGGGGGAGTCGGGGAGGAAGAAGAAGGCGAGGATGGACACGCCGATGGATATTGCGCCTTGGATGATGAAGAGCCTGGGATGCGTTAGTGCTGGGCATGTCGGCGTGGAGGTAAGATAGGGACGTACCATTGCCACCCCGCGAGCCCGTTCTTGCCGTCCATGCCGGCGAAAATACCAGCAGCGATCAGTCCGGAGAAGGCGCTAGCCAGCATATTTCCGGTGTAAAAGATGGACATGCGCGTCGCCATTTCCTTGCGTGTGTAGAACATGCTGAGCATGTAGAGAGCGCCAGGGTAGAACTGATGGGCAAGATCAGCATTCGCAGAGGGGCCGTTGAGGTGCGTAATTAAGGACTCACCGGAGCTTCTGTGATTCCCAGGAAGAAGCGGCAGACCAACATCGTCTTGTAGTCATGGGTGAGGTACGTGAGCAAGCTGATAATAGACCACGCCATCGAAAAGCCTGCACCGGCAATCAGAAAGATGTCAATGTAGAAGGACGTGGCATACTTACCAGCCATGAACAAAGATGGTCTGACTCGGTTCAATATCATGTTTGAGGGAATTTGGCCGGCCAGGTAACTATGAAGCTCCCAGTAAGTTTCTGAATCATGGAGCTGGCTTGGTGTTTCTTACCCAACGAACAAAATCGAAACGCAAGTATTGTATTGTGTTCCATGCAGACCCAGGTCCTTAGATAGACCGTTCAGCTTTCCGTTGATCATGGCATTCCTGTCGAGGAAATTCATGAAGTACATGAGCCACAAAATTGGCTGGAATGGCGGTCAGCAGACGTCCGAAGGAGAAGAAAACACGAATCTCAACAACTCACCAGCATGTACCAATCGAGCTTCTTGACGAGCGCAATCTCCTTTGGATCCGTCTTTGCGTGCGCACCAAACTCATCGACGAGCTCCATCTTCGGCTTCACAAGATCCGCGTCCGTCGTCTCGACATGCTCGATGCGCTCCATCTGTGCCATCTTCTCGTCGGTCGAGTGTCTGGCAGCCATGGTGAAGGAGAAAGACAGCTTCGACCAAGCTCAACTAGCGGGAGCACCTGAGATAAATAAAGAAGAGGTTTCTCAGGCCCAGAGAGGAGGTGGCAGTGGGCTGATGACGAGGGTGATGAGGGATGGGCGTGCGGCTGGCAGCTCCCTTGTCAAGCGCGTGTTTTATCAAGACTGAACGCCTCCCTCGCTTATCCCAAGCTCCCAAGAAAACACTTGGGCCCGCCCAACCCCACGGGGTAGAGAAAGTCTTGGCTTTTTCCGAACCCCATGGGGTAGCTGCTTTTTCCGGCTTGGCGGGTTTACCGTTTTCCGGGGGCGCGGTTGAGAGCCAAGTCCTTGGCGGACGCGTGCATGCGCTGATGCATATGGAGTTTCCCGGTTGATGGGGATGCGGCGCAGCGGGTTGTTGGTATCGTGCGTCGGAGCTCGGATGGCGAGGGGCGAACGACGGTCCAGGTCTGCGCCATGTGGGGAAAAGTTTGGTACTGGCGGCACCTTAGTTCAGAAGCGAGCATACTCATTCACGGAAAACGTTCAAAGTTTGCAGTGGCCAGAGCATCAAGGATTTGGTGCTCTAATGGTTGTGCCACATGCTACCCATGACCACAATCTTCAGCTTTGACTTCGGCTCTACAACTACGGCGAAGTATACAAACACTCCAAGTCGGACTCAACCACCGAGTGTCCACATCAAATTAAATGATTCCTGTTACGCCAGTTATCCCTTCCATCCTCCCTGTTAACTCCGTCCCATCCAGGGTTGATGGCGGATCCCATCTTCGTTAAGATTCATTTCTATCCTTTTCCCTGGTAATTTGCTAACGGCACTATTCGCACGAACTCCAGAACCGATCAATCCTGCAGGCAGGCTGTCACCCGCCATCCAACTTGCACTCCTTGACGGGTGAGCGCAAACACATCTAAGTCAAATGCCACCTCTGCCCGCATCGATCGCACTTCACACTTTCACGGTAGTCCTCGCTCAGATAGCTACCAGAGCGACAGCTATTACAGAACACTCTGAAACCCTTCTGACACCCTTGAGCTGGGCGAAAGAGAACTGGTGCACCCCAAAGCTGCGCTTCCGAGCCTCCTCAACAGCCTGAGCCGGGTCAAAGTACGAAAGCCATCGTTCCCGCTATTTTGCGGATGATCATTGCGGATGCCGTGGTCGGCCATCAGGTCCCTTAAGCTGATCAGATTCCCGTCGTGGTGGCGACGATCGACGTGCTATCATCCGTAGAGTAGTCGTCGAGAGACACTGAGACCATGAACCAAGACGGGCACCCAACGGCACTCACCAAGAAGCCGTATAATCTCATCCTACCACGCTCGCGAGGAGAAGTTTATCCCGAAGCGCTTCAGCGACTTGCCGTCGTTCTTTGCGTCATGCAATAAAATGATACTTGGGCGTTAACCCTTGCTTATTTCCTTGCGTTCCCTCGGTTGGCACAGTATCTATTGCAGCATCATCCCGGTTTTGATGAAGGTCGCGTACTCAGTCTCACCGAATTGAAAATGCTCCTCACACCCAATCTTGCCGACTGGGTAGTGCGGCTTGTACTTATTGCATATATGTGCGTACTGTTGAACGCGGATATGACGGGCCTTGAGGCGAAGGATGAGTGCCGCTGTATCTAGACTTTGCGACTTCGGTATTGAGAACGGGTCGGATACCGTGATGCCGAGCTCAGTCTTAACATCAACGTGCTCGTCTCGGGCCTTCTCAACAACGTGAGGTGACCGGTTCATATACGTCTCCACGTCTAACCCGACGATTCGATATCCGTAGTGCAATGCATGTAGAAGGGCTCGAATGTGGTTGAGAGTACGAATATCAACCTTCTCTTCAGACTTTTCGATGCTGGGGACCTGGTTAGTGACACTTCTGGACTCGATGAGGGCGAAAGTGGGTTTATTCGTTGAAGTGGGGCCGGTGAGGCCACCATCGGTGGTGCCTTCTTTCGCAGAATCTATAGAGCTTGAATCTGGTCTCGCGGCATACAGGACCATCTTGGTATTGCAAGCGTTGCTCATACGTCTCTCCTGGCTGTTCCATTTGACTCCAACTCCTTGAAAGCATGCGTTGCTATTCGTCGCATGGTTTTTAGCCAGTATTCCAGCCCACTGTGCCATCCGAGAAGCTACATTCACCGGACATTCGAGACCTTTCCATCGGCATGAGCAGATCTATAGTTGCCATCTGTCGCGTCGTGCATGGTGTACCAGTTGGTGGATTCCTTTCAGCACCCATTTCCGCGGAGACTCATTGTCTTCGCTGGGCCTGCCGCTGGGCTTTGATACTCTACCGTGATCAAGACAGCAAATCAAAGGCAATAAGAGACCAGTGTGGGCAGGCCGAAGTCACGATAGGCGTGGCTACTTGTCTTGCTCCTGTCCGTAGTCTTGTATTTCCCATCACTTCCTATCGAAGCCTGGTCGGGCAGCCCTAGATTGTCGAAAGATGTGACAACAACTCCCAGAAATGGTAAAGATCCTTGCAACACGTCAGGAGAAACCCCAGCTCCTTCCCCATGAGGTCGGCTGCCCGCGGTGATAAGCAGCTGAGGTAAGCTCGCTTACTGCTGCTCGACTCTTCGCCTCCACATATATAAACCCCCCTCCCCCACATCCTCCGGTTTCTTTTTCCTCTTCAGCTCTCTCTTTGCCTTTTTTGGCTTAGATCAAGATGCAGTGACGGTTCTTCTTAGTTTAATCTCTAGGACGTGTCTACGGGCACACTACTGATTAACCCAATTTTTGGAAATAGCGCTGGTGGTCACTGAGCTCGCTCATACCAGCGGCCACAGTGTCGTTCCTATTGCACTACTTGGTCCTGACTCGAACACGCTTGACTTCAAGCTTATCTTTCTTTTCGTCACTCTACTGGTCATGAGCCGGTGTCTGGGGAAGAGATTTGCTATAAACCCCTCCTTCTACTAAGCTGAGGAGTGCTTCTCTGCTATTGCTGATGCCATCATGCTACGTGACTTCGTGATCTTGTTGTTATTGCGTCTGGTGAATCTGGCGTCATGGTGTTGGGCGTCGCGCTTCGACGCGCGATGCGCAACGCCCGACACTGGCTCCGCGCACACCAGATCTTTGGGTCAAAGATCCGGAGATGATCGCCTGCTCCGTACACTCCTTTCAACCGTGCCAGCGTAGACTGCGCTACGTGGGACATGAATCGAGGTGTGTCTCCCAGCAGCCGATGAGTGGCACTGAAGACAGACGCGCCCTCTCTCAACGCGGCGCGTCCGGTCGCAAGCGCGCTTTCAAGCTTCACTATTTGAGCTTCCTCCATATCCCTGATCCCCATGGGTCCCAGAAAAGCGACACAATATTGCCTTGGCGCCCTCTCACCCTCCAGAGCAGAAGCCAGCGGCTCACCTGTGACTTGCCTTCGCAAAACCACCAATACTGAACACTATCATTTGTCCCTCTGAGGTGAGCGCTAAAACATATTTTGAGCAGCTATCTGCTTCTATTGCTCATGCCGGGCCATTTTGTGCCCAAGAATCTGACATTCGGCGATTGTCAGCGCGTCCTGGCCGGCCACGGCGTCGAATTCCCGCAAACACTGCGATTATAGACCGACATTCGCACTGAAAAAGAGAAGGTCTATATGTTCCGCCTGAGCTGGCAGATCCAACAGCCGTTTGACGTCTCTCGACGCAGGCCGCGGACAGCTACCGCACACAAGCTTTCCGCAGATGGCGCCTGGATGCGCATCTCGACCTTGGGCTCCGCAACTCGGCCCGATGCATCTCAGATGTAGTATACCGTCCGAGATCTATCTCAGCAATGCCTCCAATACTATCGAAGAGTTGTGTCTGCCGGCTCAATTGGAAAGAATCAGCCTGTGGGGTTACTGCTCCGTCACCATCATGGTCCGCGCTCTGCCGTTGCGACACCTTTCTCAGGCTTCGAAACATGGCTTTGTATGTCTTGATATATTCGCTGTTCTTGCCGCCTGTCCGCTTCTGTCCTCTTTGTCCTCGAGGTGTTGTTCATTGGCGATGCCTAGCCAATCAGAACCCCCGCACGCCGCAATAACCCGGCGTACCTCGCGGTGAACATTGCTTGTACAGTACATACCTGTCATGGCCGACAGCGCCATGAAAGGGATAGCGCTACGGCCAATGTGGTGCGCATGAAGGGTTCTGAGGTGATTTGAAGCCCGCGGTCAAACTTGCTCGCAAGAGGGAACTGTCCCCAAGCTCCCCGAGCGTGGGACGGTCCTATTTCTCCATCTCCTTGGCCGGGGTGTCGTTCGTGGTTCAGCTAACGGGTCAAACTTTGTGGAGTTATCTGGAGGCATCAGAAAGCCGACGGAGAAGCTGTGCGTGAATGCAATTGCACCAATGCAAGTTGTGGGGGAAGGCGGTCCTTCCATGATAGTGCATGGAAGCAAGAAAGATGGCGGGGCGCAGGAGCAGCGCAGGCAGCCCCGCTATGGCCCACTCAAGTGAGCCCTACCCGCCACCGCTCCTCTTCAACATCACACACCTCCTCCCCACTCCATGTCACCAAGCATCAGCTTCACGCCTCGGCTCCTTTGGAGCTGGAAGATGTCCTCGTTCTACCTCCCGTCGCCCGTGCTAGACGCCGGCGACGCCTACGCTTCGCCCATCCTATGGACACATCGCAGCCGGTAGCCCGTCCAAGACCACTCTGGCTGATTGACGCTGCTGACTCA
Organism: Neofusicoccum parvum; assembly: GCA_020912385.1. Taxonomy (NCBI): domain Eukaryota; kingdom Fungi; phylum Ascomycota; class Dothideomycetes; order Botryosphaeriales; family Botryosphaeriaceae; genus Neofusicoccum; species Neofusicoccum parvum. Next base: position 2,806,752 of record CP087208.1, on the reverse strand, counting down.
CATTACCACACCAGCAGGGCCACCAAAAGCTCCATCTCCGCGTTTTTCTGGCCTTTGACACCGGCCTGGCCGCCGGGCCCATCCGCAGCCAGCGGATGCTTGAAGCTATCGTCCCAAGTTTCACCAAGCCCCCCGGGCCCATCCACGTCGCACGCCTCGCCGTCTTCGACGCCCGCCACAAGGGCTGCCACTTCCCGCCTGTAAATCCTGTGGCTGGGGTGCTGCAGCATCGTCCCTCTCCTCGGTGAGCTCGCGAACTTCGGCCTGCAGCACCCCAGCCCAGAACACAGCTCCACGGTTATGGTCGCGGAGACCCTCGCCGCGCTGCAGGGCTTCCGCTCTCGCCGTCGGGCCCTGTGTCTTCGCAGCAATTCCGGCGCTTGTGTTTATCTCTGCCGGTGGCGCCCCCGCGCTCATCTTCGGGGCGCCATCTCCCAGCGCATCACCAAGGTGATCAAGAAGGCCAGAGATTCCAACGTCATAAGCCGACTAGCAGCTCCTTCAACAACTCTTCCAAGGCAAAGAGTTGCGCATCCGCAGTCTGTGGATGTTTGAAGCTATTGGACCAAGTTTCATTTTCGCCTTTGCGAGAGCCTGGAGCAATTGTCTCCAGTCTCGCCTTTTGGCGGCGCCTCCGAGGAAGCGTCATCGCTGCCACAACATACTCGGGGTAAGTCATGTGGCTTGCTGGCTGCTGTGCCGACTCCGCGGCACAGACGCATCGTACGAACGTTCTAGTCACCTGGCGTTTGGCTTGAGCCCATAGCCGGGAGCCTGCCATGGGCTCAAGCCAAACGCCGACCCCTTGGACTTGTGCGTGCAGAGGGAGCCGTTCTCGACGGCATGCCATTGGCGCACGCGACACCATGCGCCATGACCGAGCATCTGTCCTCCAACGTCGTCAACTACCCGGTCTGGAGGTATCTGCAAGAGGCTGAGGCTCTGCCTTCGGCCTTGTGGGGCGACGGCATTTGGAAACGGTACTTTTCGGGTTGAGCAGAGGTTGCCCACCCTCTTTAGTGGGCCAATCCACGGGCCCTTTCGGGAAGTCCACCAGCAGGAAGGGAAGATTTGGCTCGGGGTGGTCATGGCCCCATTGGCGGCTGCGACTTGGCCATGGCCACCCCAAAGAAGCGCGGTCGTAAGTCGGCCTGGGCGCAGCCGCCCCAAACCGACCCCAGACATCCACGAATATTCCAGTCGATGGCTGGCTACCCGGCCCAGCAGCAACCTCAGCCAAACGAGGCCGTTTCGGGGCATACCAAGAAGTCCCATATCCATGGTCCAGGCGGATGTCCTCGGACCACGAACCCCATTGCGGACATCCTCTTGGCTTTGGCGATGTCCACCATCGCCATCGCCGCGGCAATGCGGTGCGCCAGCTGCTGTGGACGTTTCGCCGTGGGCCGCATCCAAGGCCCTCCAGCCTCGCACGCCTCGACCCAGGGACCGACAGCCGCAGACCACTGGTTCAATCGCCATCCCGATTGTCGGCCATGGCGACAGCCGCCCAAGCTGGGCTGGTGCGACCTGCCGCGCCAGTCCAACCTGCCGACCCTGGCCGCGGACGGCGTGCCCTGGGGATGGACGTCCCAAGGGTAACCCATTTCTACCGGTGCAAGAATATGTTAGTGACTGGGCCCTGCGGCGGGCGGCAGGGCCCGGGAGTAGGGGAGGGTCTGGGGTTTGGGGTAGTTGCGGTCCGTCCTTGGGCAGCGCCACGAACGCTGAGCCATCATTCTGGGGCCACTTGGGAGAAGCAGCTTTCTTCGCCGCAGAATGGTGGCTTTGGATTCGGCTGTGCGGAGAATGGATATCGGTGGTGGTGGGGTATGTGGTTTCTCTGGGGCCTCGCCCTCGGGGCGGTCCGAGGTTTTGTCTTCGGGGTGGCCGGCAGGCGCGCTCGAGCGTCTGTGGATGAACGGTTAATGATATTGTTATAGTTTGGCACTCTGTATGATTGAAGGCGAGGGAAATTCTCTGTCATCCCCAGAGACAACGTGGTGGCGAGCTCCCGAGCCTGGACATGGGGACCAGGTGGCACAGCGTGGACGAGATGTTGGACTGGCTTGCAACCTTGATGGGATAGGAGACTTTAAGTCTCTTCAGACTAACGAGAGCGTTCGCGAAGAGTTATCCTCTCTTGTACATACTTGTTCTCTAAGTCATAATTTACTTTCGAATGGCTTGGAACTTCGTGAGGTAAGGAAGAGGAAGAGTGCTTCTATGTTGAAGTTTACTAGACTCATAGTGGGCTGTTTTCTGCTTTGGTGACGTGGAAAGCTTCTCTGTGAGCGGAATTAGAAGACGATATTGCGACTATCTAGAAGACACGACCTTAGTACGTCTCACAGAGAGCTGTCAACGGCGCTACAGATACTCGCGCTGCGCGGTGGTGTTTGATATCTTGGTGACTTCGTCCAGTAACGCACGAATGGCTGGATCTTCGCGCGCGCATGGGCTGGAGGAAGCTGAGCTAGTAACCCTCCGCGCGCTGGTGACCTTTGATTACCGCGGCGCGGCTCGGACATGCTGGCCGCTCGTCCCGGCTCTCGGCCAGTGACGCAAAGCAGCCCGCCGCGCGCAAGTGCTCGCGCGCGACACCAGAACAAAACGCCTGCGGCAGCGCTCCACCTCACCTGAACCAAAACATCTCAGAATCGCCAACAGCCTCCGTCTCTACACCCCGCGATCGCATCCCACAAGCGCAGCCCAACCAGCTTCACCCACCACACACCGCAACCCGCTTCACAGCGCACCGCTACCACACGCCGTCCGTCCGTCCGTCCGCCCGTCGCGTAGCAGCCCCAAACAACCCCCAAAACAGCCATAGAGCACCCCCACAATGCCCTCCTCCGGCTCCCGCCGCGCCCGCCGCGCCCTCGTCCGCAACGCGCACAACCACGCCGCCACGGCCTGCCCCATCCTCCGGCTGCCGCTCGAGCTCCTGCAGCACGTGTTCAGATACGTCGTCGACGACGCGTCCATCCGGCGACACCTCGCCACGCCGCTGTTCGGGATGCTCGCGTTCCACGAGCTGCGGCTGGTGTGCGTGAAGTTCTACCACGCGGTGCCGGGGGCGAGGAGGGAGTGGGGGAGGAGGAGGGATGGAGTGCTGGCGGAGAAGAGGCCGGTGTGGGTGATGGGGGAGGGGAAGGTGCGGAAGGAGTGGGGGAGGGTGTTGAGGGCGGTGAATGGGAGTGGGGAGGTGGGGTGGGAGGGGGCGAGGGTGAGGGAGTGGAGGAGAGTGTTGGAGGGGATGGGGGTGGGGGTTTGGAGGGATGGGGAGGCGGAGGAGAGGAGGGAGAGGAAGAAGTTGAAGGAGAGGGAGAGAGCGAGGCGGAGGAAGCTTGCGAGGCGGATGCGGATGTGGGATGGGACGTGGGAGATACATTTGAGAAGGAAGATTATGAGAAAATTAAGGCGGAAGTGGGCGGAAAAGGCGAAGAAGTCGTGGAGGAGGCTAAGGGAGAAGATAAAGAAGCGGAAGGCGATGAGGAAGGTATGCCGCGTCGGTCGAATGGGTTGATATGGATGAAGCCGGTGCTGACGTGTGCCTGTGTAGGCTGGGAAGGATACCTCTGGTCCTGCCAAGAGACCGAGAGCGGAGACTCCTGAGCCATTCACATTGAAACTCAGGCCACTGACGTAGAGCACCGACACGACACGCGTCGACATGGTTACACAGCCGTATTGAACGAACGCATGCACATGGAATTATGGAGGACTGCAATATCGCTAAGGTATGATTCAGACGGCGGACTATTCCAGGTATGGAACGAGACTCCTAACCATCATGAACGGTTACGGAACAATGGACATTGCTAGACTTTAGGAGGGCATGAAAGTTTTCTGGGAGTCGGGAATGATCCTTCAAAAAGCACAGTAGATGGATTACGCGGATTGCAGCAATAAGGCCTCCTCAATATTCAACAGATACATAGAGTACCAGCTCAGAAATATTCCCACCGCTGATGAGCTCGCACAACCCCCGTCTTCACCGTGCTGACCGTAAACAGATGTCGTTGAAAATAAGTTTTGCCAGAGATTTGCCAAACCAGCTTTCTCGCACGCCGCGGAGATAGGTACGCGATAGTCTTCTCTGAAGGCATGTGTCGAACGGCGCGAGAAAGAATGACACCGCTGTCCTCTTTGATTAATGCTATCGAGTGCTACATAAATATCTGATCGCAAAGGGGGCGCGTAAGCAAAAGAGGCTGTGCTAGGTACTAAGAATTGACGCGTACGGGGTGGAGTGATGGTGGTGTAGTGATCAGAAGAGGAATACGAGACACGTGATTGCGGGCCAATGTGGTTGACAGCATGCCAGCATATGCGGGAAAAGACTCAAGCGAGGCTTGCGATCCGCCGTGTACAAATTCATCGGGCTACAACAAGCTCGCCCACATGTTGAGAAACTGTTCCATTCTGCGACACGCCCGGCACGAATCAAGCAATGCCGCACACTTCATATCTTGCTGCTGGTCTATACAATTGCCTCTCAAATCTTCTCATTTCTGCACTTTTCATTTCGCCAACCCCCTCGTTTCCGCATTTTCGTCCCCACTACACAACCTACACCCTTTCCACGTTGACGGAGTCACAATCCCCTCCAGAAACTACTGTTGCTCATTCCTGCTCACGGTCGATGACGACAACCACCACAACAACGTCGCCGCGTTTCCAATCGCTGCAACCTCCCAACCATCCCGCATTTTCCAAGCAGAGCTATGCATCTGCCAGGCCTCTCACTGCGAATCTCCACTAGCTAGAGAGGCAGCAGCAGTGTGGGACCTACCCGGCGATACCCGACCACGGAAGCAACCCAGAGCAAGTCATGCTCGCTGGAGTTCCAAGGCACGCAAGCTATCAAGTAGCATCTCGGAGACACCGAAAATGTTCCCATCTCCGTATTACAAGCGCTTCCTCGACCGAAAGCCCCCTTCCTGAGGTGTGGAGCGTATGACGAACTGGCGCCTGGCAGACTTCGGCGCAGAACCGCCGGGGAACAAGCAAAAGTTCTTGCCGCCGTACCCGCTTCAATCAGCAAAATACAAAACACACCCTACAGCAAACAGAGCTGCCCGTTCCTCGGCCCTACCCGGCTTCATCACATCTCCCTTCTCCCCTTGATCGCGGTCCCTCCCTAGCCCCTGCGCTGGCGTAGCTGCGGCGCTTGCGCCGCCGCTCCACGGAGCAGTACTGATCAGGCTGCCCACACCTGGAATCGAACCAGGGATCTTCGCATTACTGTTTTTCTTGCGGGATGCGATGCAGAAAACTCAACCGTATCACGAAATCCATCATTTTCGAAGCATTTTCCATGGAAAATAGCGCTGCTACTATAGCGACTATTGCCCATCACCTGACCTGTCAATCGCCCGCATGGCTTAGTGGTACAGCGTCGCACTCGTAACAAAAACGGTAATGCGAAGATCCCTGGTTCGATTCCGGGTGTGGGCAGCCTGATCAGTACGGCTCCGCGGAGCTCGTTGTTCTTTTGCGTTTTGTTTTGCTGGGGGTTGAGGTTGGTGGGAGGCGGTTGGAGGGTGGTTGTTGCAGTGTTGGACTCAGGTGCGTTGACATACGGCGGTCTGATACATGGAACTCAAACAGCGGAGCAGCAAACTGCTCCTCGTCTTTTCGAGTTTATCTTCACGGGTTGCGTTCTTCTTTTTCGTATTTCTCTCTGACTTCATGAAACCCTTAGATTGAACAGATTGAAAAGCTCGTCTCTAATGCGTTTTTCAACGAGTTAAATGACGAGAACACGGCATTGCTGTGATCAACGGATGCATAGAACACAGCAACCACTGAAGTGTTAAAGTTTCTCCGCTACATTTTCGAGAGATTTTCTTCTTTGTTTTGAAGTTATCCAAATATTTACTAGCCTGGGAAAAGCGTGCGGATGTTGTGCGATAAAAGACCCTTCTTTTGACTCTAAAAATTGCATTTAGAATAATTCTGTCGAAGCACAAAGAACAAGTGCATGTGATGACCCTGTATAGAATCAATCATCCCTGTAGTTGGCATTTCTTTGTTTATGGCTTCGCACAATTAGAACACCAGAGTCATACTACGGCGAACGGCTGCAAGTCTCACTCCCTGTGGCATGGGAGAACGTTATGGTATGGACGATATCCTGAGCGGTGGAATCCCTGACTCTATGAGCAGAGGCAGTACGGCTAACTTTCTGGGACGCATGCCGTTGGAATCCTCTCTGGCCGGATGTGGACCATTGAGACTTTCCTCACCGGGCGTTATCAGTACGTTCGTGTCGGCCAACATGCTTGTTGATGATGAGCAGCTCCACAGGCACACACACGCGCGCCTGAGTGTCTATGGGCGGGATGGGTATCATCACAAGAGCGTGGCGCATTCGGATAGATTTGATATTACGACATAAGGAAAGCATGGTGCAGCGTTGGTGAGAGGACTGATGTCCTGATCTAGTCCTAGAGTAAGCACGAGTATCTGGATCCGCTCCTCCAGCGCTTTGGGACAGGGCTAGTGTGATAGTGACGCTTTGAGATGTGTTGAACTTGGGCCGCTGAGCCGTGGCAAGTCGAGCCGATACAGAATCTCTTGAACCAAGCTTTCATAGCAAGGAAGTATCAAACGGCACTCCCCGGTTAATAGGTAAATCCGGATTGTCGCTTAACGTGGCTGGTCATTCACACAAGGGCACATATAAAAGCCGATCTTCGCCTCACACTCAATTTCACTTCTTCATCATCATCTTTAGCTGATGGGGCCATCCTCTGGCCTGCATTGGCACAGAGAGATTTCGTCAATGTGGTAAGCGTATCCGAGCAACGAAATGATCCTACAGCATCTCACAGGCATTCACACTATTTCTTGATCCAGGGAACCAACTTCTCGACGGCGGATTTACCGTACATTCCTACTTCACACAACGAGAAAGCCTTGCACAAGCTCATCGTGCGGCTTGATGGGCACCAACTACGGTCCCGTCTCTCTCACAGGGAGCCAAATCTTCTGCAATGGTTCTTCCATACCTGCCTGCAGATTATCTTCTGGTCTCGATCCAGGACGCCGCCCCCTGCAGCTCAACAATGGGTCGTGTCACTCTATCTGACATTCAGACCGGCAGTCCAGTCTAGCTGCATCGCCCTCGTGGATACAGCGGCCCATGTCGCTCGTTCTTTGGTCGGCACCGATCAAAATAACGCTATCGATGTGGACAGGATCAAGCGTGGCCAGGATGTCAGGACCACGGTGATGCTTCGTAACATCCCGAACCCGACGACTACGGTAAGTCTCTTCGCTACTACTTGTATGGCATATGCTGACTGTGAGAAGTAAGAGATTCTCTACCAAGAGTGACCACATGAACGGTTGTTTTAAGCATGGCGAGAGCTTTCCTATAGACCAGTTTCAGGACTTGCGCCTTGCAGAGATCTACATCTTGTCAACAGTAAGGAGCTGGTCATGATGGCTCTCTACAACATCGCCGCCAACCTTGACGACGCAACGGGCCTTGCAGACTTGCGCACCGATCTGGTTGAGGCACTCATCTTCCTGTACGAGCACTTCGATCTCTGGTGTGTCGGAGGGAAGCTTCCCCCACAGCCACTGCAACCTTGCCCGGCCCTTGGCAAGCCGCTTGAAACAAAAGTCCTAGCGTCCGCCATATCCTTCGTATGTTTCTAAGGCCGACTAGTCGAGTCACTTTCTTACCCACTCTACAGCGATGCTACGTCGTCGACTACTGCGTCAATTTCTTTACTGCGGGCAAGCTCATCGAGAACGGAGAATTCAAGCTCTTCGCTGCTACCCACCCGACCACTTTGGAAGTTTTCTCCTGATTGGCATTGGTAATATCGATCTTACCTTGTGGCTTCGGCCTTACCACGCTGGGGAGGGAATCCATCTTCCAGAAGATGAAGAGCACTTCCGGCTTCGTTTTTCGCCACAAGTGTCGGAATACGACTTTCCACAGCGCCATGGATGTATCGACTCCGATCAAAGTCAGAGAGAGATCTGAAAGAGAAGCGCAGGGAAGTGATGGAGCTGAAATTTGAATAAATCACAATTTCATGATCTCACCATTTGAACAAGAAATCCGGTTGCTGGAACTAGCTTGTTTTCCGTGCCATTGCCCTCACTTCACATGGGTCCCGTCTGTCTCACCTCTGCTACTCAGCGTGTTGGCCAGGAGCCTTTTATTTCTTCTCCATGCTTTACCTACCGTCATTGTGAGGTCTGGGTCCTCCGTCTTGCGTCTACTCATGAAACTCAGCGTCGAATCCCGAACTCGATCACAGAAGCCAGCAGGTATTTTGGGCTGCTATCATGCTGCAGTGTTGGGAGTGAAATATTCTGTCAGATCTTTTTTCTAAGGTAGTGTTCCCTTGTTGCTCAAACCACTTCTTCACTGAGCATGTACGTCAGCCTCCACCTGAGCCGGTCCGGACTGCATTGTTCAGAATAGTCGAATGTCGGCATTCTCTTGGGGATGACTGACATGAGAATTCCTCCGCTCAACTGCGTAGAAGCTCCCGATGGAGTACCATACGATGCGAAGAGACCTGGGAGGTCGAAAAATCTGATGGAACCCTGGTCTTCCCAACTTGAAAACGTGACCATCGTGTTCCTCGTAGCTTTTCTCGCTGGGAGGCTGCGCAGAATCTCTTTGTGTACTAAGGTGGGATGTTGAGGACGGCATCGCCTCAGGATGCTGTGAGACCCAGATTGGACGCTCGTAGACGAGTGGTAGCTTGCGTAGCTCGCATGGTTAGTCCGCAGCGTCCATAGTCAGACTTTGCGCATAGCATCTGTCGAACGGCGCGAGAAAGAATACACCGCTGGTTTTCTCATTGTTGCTACTGAGGCCTGCTATATACGTGTAATAATCGGATTTACGGAAATACGGATAAACGGGGTAAATGAGGTGTGTAGGGGTAAGTGTATGGTGCGGCAAAAAGTAAAGAAAGAACGCGTGTATAAGCAAAAGCAAACAAAACACGTGATTACGGGCCAATGTGGTTGACAGCATCCCCCCGGGACTCTAGCTGAGATACCCTGATATCTCGACACTATGGGCGCGTTGGGCAAATAAAGGGAACAGAAAGCAGAAGCTCACGCATCGTGCCGCTTTGCGCTTTTGGCGCGCTCCACTGCGGATTTGCGACCCGCGCTCTCAACGGAGGGTCACTGCCGGCCAAATCGAGGGCATGGCGCTTCTTACTCATCAAGCTTTGTCATCGTCTTAAGCGAGGAGGAGTAGTAACAGTTACTTCAGCGTGCCGGGCCTACCAAAAGGGAAATTCACCTGATTCCATCATTCACAACGGCTCACATGTGCCACCTCCTGGCTCGTGCAGCATCTGCCGACCAGCAGCCGCTCCGTCTCCGCCACTTATATAAACCCCTCTTCCCCCCAGCACCAACTCCTCTTTTCTTCTTCAGCTCTCTTGCCATTTGGCTAAGATCAAGATGCAGTGGTCGTATGTTTAGTTTAATCTCTAGACGCGTGCTACGTGCACATCACTGATTAACCCAGTTTTTGGAATCTGGTCTCTGGTTGCTAAGCTTGCTTGGTATTCCAGAGTACCACGGTGTCGTTCCTATTGCACTATCTGGTCCTGACGCGAACCTCCTTTGGTGGTCACAACACTCTTTTCGTTGAGCTGCTCAGCGTGCCTGAGCACTTGAGGAAGAAGATCTTTGTTAGCAATGACATCAGTGATACTAACACTACTCCTTGAAGTCCTTCACTGATGAGTCTCTCGTGCGAAATCGCGATATGTGGGAGCCTGGGCTTCGAGTTACGGGCGCTTGTTGATTTGATGAGCTGCTCTCACGAACCACTGTTGAGCGCGGCAGCCGCGTCGCGATGCACTGATCTCGATGTTTTGACTACGACACACGCGCTTTCTTCGCAGTACTGTCTGGCTGAACGCCAGCGCGCCCCGCTCACGAGACCACCCACCGTGTCTGGTTTCTTATTAACATGAACTGTGCCGGGGATCCTGGAGACCACAGTCACCGGGGCAATGACGACGTTATCTGAGTCCAGAGCACGGCTGTCCGCCAGCCATTAGCCACACCACGCGACCTGCAAACTCATATAGGGCATCTTGTTGCACACTTCTATCTGCGCTGTGACCAGCCACCATACCCGCGCTTGACCCAGCTTCTTTGGAAATGACCCCCAGATAGATCTTCCTCGTCCAGCTGCATCGACACTTCCCTCGCCGTGTGTTGCCATGCAACTTCTGCGCCGAATATTCAACCTATCCAACGCCACGTTCGAAAGAGCTAAAACCCTATCATCGTCATGGGATCGACAATGGAATAGCCTCGCTTCAGTGCCGGAACGGGCCGAGCGTGGGGTAATGGCGGAAAGGTATGGCGAAAAGACAACGGACGGATTCAATTCAGTAACGTTCCAAGATGGGCACGACTGTCAAGGGTTGTCCTGCATTGGCAAGCCCTCGGCTTACTCTTATGCAAGGTGTATGTCGTTAATGGGGTTTGAAATAGAACGAGTTCTCGAACGTGGTGAGATGCAGGTTTTCGTACTTCGTACTCGGAGCCGCCACGCCAGGGGTGGGAGGCGTGGCCCCACACCTTGCAGTTCTCCGCAATGACGCGGATGGCACCCGCACCCAAACAACCTTCGATCCACTCGTGTCACTGCATCTCAAGCCGCCTTCACGATGTTCATGATCATGCCCAAGGCCCGCGCGGGGGATGCGCAGGCCCACGGGGCTGCTGAGCCTCGCGCGCGGGTCAAGGTCGCGTGCGACCGATGCAGGATGAAGAAAATCAAGGTACGTCACACCACCGGCTCAGCGTCTTTCCAGGCCTAACCACCGCAGTGCGACGGATCGCTGCCCTGCCTGCGGTGCATGCAGGATAGCGTCATATGCCTTGCCTCCAAGAAGCCAGCGACCGACGCTGCCGCCGCCACCCGCGAATACATCAACTCCCTCGAGACCCAGCAAGCCCGCCTCGTCCGCGCCCTCAGCCGACTGCAAGCACGATGCGAGCAGCCGTTGAACGATCGAGAGATGGAAGACATACGGGACGCTTTGAAGGCGTACGGATACAGTTCCTCAGATATTCAGGGCGCTGAAGACCACGTCTCGTCGTTGGATCGGCAGAGAAGAGCATATCTCGGGCAATGCTCAGGGCCGCAGCCAGGGGCACAGCTAGAGCCACAGCGGAAGCGCAAGAGAGTATGCGAGCAAGCACACACCACGGATGGCCTGAATGTGGACAGCGGAGCTCCGAATGGCAGCAGTTCTGAGCCATTGCGGCTGCCAGAGATACATCACGCGACGACGCCAGCACATGGCCCTTCGGGACCCGCCGCGGACCTATTTGACGAGTCTACAGCCCAATATCAGCATCAGGATTCAATCCTGACGTTTTCTCCAAACAGCCGACAGGCACTAGAGCAGCATAACCCGGATATCGCCCCGGCGTTACTGCAATCGTTTGACAACCCGCACATGGAAATTGGATTCTCCATGGCACAGTGGCCGCAGACAACTGGTGTCCAACCGCCATCGGACAACATCTTTCAAGGAACGCTGCTCGATTCGTGGGAAGAGCTGATGGATTGGCCGTCCACTCCGTCAGCATCACTGAAGTCGGACACGAAGCTGTTCTACGACCCTTCTATCGGGCACTGAAGGATATCATCATTGACTATGTCATTCATACTGCCGATACTGCGGCGGCTTCATTTCGCTCTCAAAGGACTGGTCCATGCTCAATTCATCCGCCATGTCCCCCACCATACTATCCTGCTTGGGCGGCTCCCTGATGACTTGGAGCGGAACCTCGACATCCAGAACCCGATGTCGAATGCCCCGCATCCGAACGCGCAAGACCAATGCGTATCTTCTGGAGGCAAACTCGGTGGCAAATGTGGGCAATAGACACTTCGACGCACTGACGGGTATGGAAAGCGTCGTCACCCAGGGCAAGTTGCGCTCTTCCAAACGCACACCGCCATTCGATGCCAGATGATTCTGTCTCCATGCCAAAGGGCTCAAGATACGAGTTTCGCTGTCTAGGTCGTCTATGCGAACAGCCCCACAGGGAAACTGCGAGGCTTCACACAGTGTTTGCATCTTGGTTGTTTTGCGCGTCGAGTAGAAGGTTGTTGACCGGATGGTGGTGCTGACTTCGCAACTCCACTCGTATGGCCAGCCTGACTGTCTTGCTGCCGCACCCGGGAGATAGTGCAATCGGGCTGTTGCTACCGTTGTGGCTCTCGGAGATTTGGTGTTTACAGCTAACGCTGCGGGTTCTGTCGCAGAGAGATACAGTGCTCCTATCCCGCCTTTCAGCGTTCGAGTCCTCAGACACGACTTGGCACAGAGCTGGAAGTCTCCTGGATAATCAGCAACATCCAATGGCGGCGACGCTTCTCGACAGGGTTGGATTTCGATTTCTTTCTCGCCATGGTATCTGCAGATTCTGAGGGCCGAGTCCGAGGGTACCGCAGTGAGACTGGCCTCCAACGTGTACATTATGAGAGGCTGCATGTACTTTTTACCGGCAGTCCAATCGATGTGGCGGAAACCCAGTTTCGCTGACGGCGGGAGGCGGAGGTAGTTTGGGTCGACATCGTCGCAAGGAGAAATCAAATTGTGCGGGACGGTGAAGGAGAAGGGATGCCGCTGGACCACCCAGGCAGTATCTCCACTGGTCTCGACCATCGCGTCATCTACTTCTGTAGCCAGAGACTCCTTCAAGAACTGCCAAAGTTAGCACGCGTCCCGTGAGGTCTTTGGCCATCTCGCTCACAATATGCTCAATCTTCTCCACCGGCTTCTGGCCGTGACCCACTCCCAAGTCAGCTGCACCAACCCACACTCTTGCGGCACCGCAAAATGACATCGTCAACCTCACAATCAAATCCGCTGGCGCTGTCACCTCGACCACGCCTTCGATGACATCTCCGGCCGCTCTGACGACTCTCGTGTGCCTGCCGCAACCGTCTTCGGGGTAGACATTGATGGTCATCGAGGGTTTTCGACTGCGAGTGACCAGGCGGTTCGTCGCACAGAGAAAGCTGGCAGGCATTGCTGCTACTTTTGCCGTGCGTTTTTTCTCCGGGGGTTGGTGTTCAGGGCGATGGCCAGAGGCTCTGCGAGATGAAATACTGGGCGTACCTAACTGGGTATGGCAGCTGCTCCCGAGGCGGCCGAACACCCTGGTCCGGCGTGGATCACAACGGCTGGCTCGGGAGCGCTACAGATGCGGGGGGCCACAAAATCTCGCCGTCGCTAGGTCCATCACGCCTTCCATTGACCATGACTTGGCAGGACCTCGCAACCGCGAAACGCAAATCTCTGCTGGACGCGTTCCCCGTTCAATGGCGCCTGCTGCCATCCCAGACGCCGCCCAGCTCCCGCCTCGCTGACGTCACCGGCTTTATTCGACAACACCTCGACCCGGCCGAGCTTAACATCACCGACGCTTCCGCAGACACCATCATTGAAAGGCTCAGATCCGGTGATTTGTCCGCTACAGAGGTGACACGTGCCTTCTGTCATCGTGCAGCACTCGCGCACCAGCTGGTTCGTCGACCTCTCCCCGTCTCTCGCGACCATCTACTGACGTCACGCGTTACAGACAAATTGCCTGTCCGAAGTCTTCTTCGATAGCGCCTTTCAAAGGGCGGCGGAGCTGGATCACCACTTCCAGACGACCGGGCAAACAGTCGGCCCCCTGCACGGTCTGCCTGTCAGCCTCAAAGACCGCTTCAATATCGCCGGCATTGCCAGCGCCTGCGGCTACGTCAGCTGGCTTGACCACATCGCTACCGCGCAGGATGAAGGCACTCTTGTTCGCAAGCTTCGCGCTGCTGGGGCAGTGCTCTTCGTCAAGACAAACGTGCCCATGAGCCTGCTAATGGGTGAGACAAGCAACAACATTATCGGCTCGACCTGCAACCCTTACAACAGGCGACTGTCTGCCGGCGGCGCGTCCGGCGGCGAAGGCGCCTTGCTCGCTCTCAGGGGCAGCCCACTCGGCTGGGGATCTGACATCGCAGGCAGCGTCCGCATTCCTTGCGCCTTCAACAACCTCTACGGCCTGCGTCCTTCCTGCGGCCGACTCCCAGCCAGCGGCATGGCAACGAGCCTCCCCGGCCTGCCCGTGGCGCAGAGTGTCATCGGCCCCATGGCAACCTCGCTCGACGTCCTGACCTCCGCCACCAAGTGGATCATCAACGAGCACTGCTGGCGCGACGAATTCGAAGCCCTCGACCTCCCCTGGAACGAGCCCGCCTACCAGGCCACCCGCGCGCGCAAGTGCCGCCCCGGCGCCCGCGACGGCAAGCTCGTCTTCGCCCTCATGCTCTCCGACGGCGACGTGCGGCCGCACCCGCCCGTGCTCCGCGCCCTCCGCATGGTCGCCGCCGCGCTGCGCCAGCGCGGCTACGAGGTCCCCACCCCTCCCCATCCCAACGCAACCTCCGCTAACGCAGGCCCCCGCAGGTCATCGACTGGACCCCGCCCCCGCACGGCGCGGCCGCAACCACGCTCTTCCAGCTCTTCGGCTCCACAGCCGGCGCGACGGTGCGCGCAGCGCTGGACGCGAGCGGCGAGCCGCCGGTGCACCAGCTGCGCGGCTGGTACGGCAGCCACCCGTCGTCGACGTCGTCGGACGCGGCGGACTTCTGGGCGCTGTGCGCGGCGCGCGACGGGCTGCGCCAGGCGTACCACGAGCACTGGGAGAAGACGACAGTCGGCGGGCGCGCCGTCGACGGCGTCGTGCTGCCGGTCGCGCCGAGCGCGGCGGTCGAGGAGGGGTTCTTTCACCACTTTGCGTACACGGCGGTCGCGAGCTGTCTGGACTACGCGGCGGGGTGCGTGCCGGTGACGTTCGCGGACGCGGCGGTGGATGTGGGGGAGGTGGGGTATGGGCCGTTGAATCAGGAGGATCGGAGGCATTGGCGGACGTGTGAGTGGCCCCTTCTTTTTTTTTCTCGTTCGGGGTTGGGTGGGGCTGACGGGTGGGCAGATCAGAAGGAGTTGTTTGATGGCGCGCCGGTTGGCGTGCAGGTTATGGGGAGGAGGTTGCAGGAGGAGAAGGTTTTGGCGATGATGGAAGCCGTGGCGGAGGCGTTGAGGGAGTTTGAGCCTGACGGGGGTGCTGCTGCGGTGGGAGGGTTCTGAAGTCAATGCGGAAGAGGGTCGATGGTTATCGATTGGTGGTGTCATTTTTTAATTCAAGGTCTACTCTGATTTCTGTCCCCTTATTGCGTCCATCTCGTCTCCCTCCTCACGTAAACCCCTGCTCATCTGCCCCTGTCGTCCCAGATAGAATAGAATGTACGACTACTGGTCTCCAACCCGCCGTCCTGGCTGCCATTCTGGAAAGCCATGCCGCAAACCTCCTTCCCCTGACAGTGTCTCACACCGTTCTTCATGAACGGTTTATCGTAGTTCCATCACTGAACGTGAACACGGGGAGCAATGTATATCAACCTAGCGTATACGGCAGGGCCCACAGCGAAAGCCCGAAGACACCGCACCCGCTCGAGCGTCTCCAAAGCTGCGACAACAAAGCTCAGTCACTCTCATCCACGCCCAACACGCCGCGACGAGTCACTCACCAACATTCCCCGCCACCCGCCTCCTTCTCCGACCAGCGTCCCGCGGCATCCACCACCATGGCAGCCCCGAGCCAGCCGAGCGCAGGCATCAATCCCACGCCGTCTCCACCCAGCCGCCCCGCCAGCGTCGCGCGAGTGGCCGCCGACCCGGCCACGAGCGTCCTCGCCGACGCCAGCCGACGCGCGCGGACCGTTGATCTGTTCGAACACGTGTTCGAGCGCGACGCGTTCGTCGTCTCTGTCGGCGGCAGCGACGCGACCTCCGGCGTCTTCGCTGCGAGCTGCTGGGCCTGCGGTTGGCTTGCGTCTTCTTCTTGCTCCCGGTCTCGACGGCGCGCTGGGCGGAGTCCTGCAAGGCCAGGGGCGGCGGTGGGTGCGGTGGTGTCGGCTGGCTGGTTGGTGTTTCTGCTGGTGGGAAGGGGGAGGCTCTGGAGGTGGCTGGGTAGCTGGAGATGTCGTGGATCGCGGGGGTAATAAGGGTGGACGGGAGGTAGTGCTGCTGCCAAAGAGGACGGGAACGGAGAGCACATGGGAGTGCGGTAGACGGCAAGAAAGAAGGAGTAGTTGGAAGGGAATTCCAACACTTCCAAGTAGTGGCGCTGCAGCACGGTGAAATATAGTGAACGAGGGCATGCTGGTGTAGGAGAGAGGCTTTGGCGGAGTCAAGGGGAAACAAGATGGGAATAATGTATATTTACCAGGACTGATGTGAAAAACGCTTTTGTGTTGAGATACGGGTGGATTGACTGGCTGGCTTTCCACTGGGCTTATATATACATTCGCATGGCAGGGTTGATGTTTGACGCTGGGCAGATGATTGATGAAAAACTGCGCGTGATGCCGTTCGCAGTGTATGCGTGATTCTACAGCCGTAAGCTCCGATAAATCAATGTGGTAAGCTATGCTCGTAGTAGAATGGACGCCTTGTGATTCAATGCCCTCTGTTTGAGCATCTTTGTCTGCATGAGATCGTTCAGGGGAGTTGAGAATTGAAGTAGCTCGAGTCGGTAGACGTGTCCTGCACATGCAATTCAGCAACCCGACATCTCGTCGGCCATTAATATCCCTCTGGGCTCGGAACGGACCAAATGGCAGGCCGCGGGCTCCGAGATCACACTTCGGAGAAGCCAGCGGCAGCAGCCGAATAAGCCCGCACCGCAAGGCAGGCGCTACTGCACGCCCTGACAGGCTGTCGAGATAGTTTCCCAGGAGCCTCAAAATAAACTCATTAGCGCTTACTCGCGACGCGCGCTCTCAAAGCCTCCACCACGTCGTGCAGGCAGCAATGCTCCGTCCAGCATGCAGCGCTCTCGCGCGCCAGCCAGCAAAGCGCCCAGCGACTGCGTCGACCCCATGCATCACACACGCGCCGACGCCCTGCCCTCCCACGCAATCTCCCCAGCCTCATGCACCTGCACCGCCACGCTCCTCCGCAGCATGGCCCTCTGGCGGTGCCGACATCCAGACCCCCTGCCGGCCCGAGCAGCGCCACGCCGCGCCACTCCATGACGTCGCCGTCGCCTGCCCTGCGCGCGACTCGAGCGCTGACTGGCCGGCGCGCGCATGCTCAGGACGCAGCGGCGCTCCATTGGCTCGCAGCCGGCCGCGCGCGCAAGGCGCCGCACTGCCGTTGCCAAGGCAGATCCGGAAGGCTCGGCGTCATCGCCCTGGGTGGTTCGTCGGCGCGAAACTTATTTAAAGGCGCGCCTGGCTGGCGGCCCACGGCGTGTGCTGTCTCCTGTGCTACTGACACACTGCGCAACCTGCCTGCACTCACACCATCCTCGCCGCGAGACGAAACACTGCGAAACACGACGCGCCAAATAAGCTTTCTGCGCAAACAACCATCAACGCCACAATGTCGAACCGCCCGCCCTCTTCGACGGTGAGTTGCACTTCCACTTCTCCTGCTTGTCTGGACCGCGACGGTGGCGATGCCGCGATACCCGGATGCTTCGCGACAGGCTTCACCGCGAGCGATCCCATACGCTCCCGCGCCTCCCCGAGTCTCCCCAGCGCGGCTGCACTCAAGCACCGCGATCAGCAGCATCCTTCTCGCACACAGGCGCCAGAGCTATCACTAAATTCAAAAATGCTGACGAAACCCGCAGTCCGACGTCCTTCTCTACTTCCTCGCGCTTTTCGTGCCGCCGGTCCCCGTCTTCATCAAGCGCGGCTGCGGCGCCGATTTCCTGATCAACATCTGTCTGAGCATTCTGGGATGGATTCCGGGTGTGATTCGTAAGTGCCGTCCAGCTCCGTGTGGCGCGTTCTTGGTATTATTGATGCTAACGCCGGTGCACCTTGCAGACGCATTCTGGATTGTTAGCAAGACCGAGAGGCCTGCTATGTAAACAATTGGCGGTCATCTGGAGAGCGGTGCCGGAGGGGGAGGTAATTCACGACGGGGGGACGGTGCGATCGAGGGAGGGATTTTTTGTTTGATTATGGATACCCGCTGCTGATATTATACCTCTAATCGTTCTTTCCTTTCCGCAATTCACGTCGCTAGTGTTCAGCCAATATACAGTGCGACCATTACGATGCGTGCACCTTCCATGCAACATTGATCGCGCGTTCCCGTGACCCTGACGTCAGGATCCACCTCTCTGCCGTTGCTGACATGCTGACAAACGCGCATTTCAACACCACGGCCTCTCCGTCCTCCATCGCAGCTCCTGACACCTCTATACAGGTACCGAACGGCCAAGGAACCAAGCATGACTACCTACGCACGAGTAGCAGCCGTCACCGGCGCAAACAAGGGCATTGGCCTCGCTATTGGTTCGAGCTACCCCGCAGCCACAGCACCTCATCCACCCTACGCCATTCCTCATCACCGCAACACCGCCCTTCCTCAATCACACCCATCTCCCCCCTGATCTCCCCCAGCATCACCGCAGCTTCAGAAGTCCTAACGTCTCCCAGTCCGCAACCTCGCTCTCCAATACCCCGGCTCCGCCCTCAACACCGGGCCCCTCCTCATCTACCTCACCGCCCGCGACACCTCCCGCGGCCAAGCCGCCCTAGACGCCCTCCACCAAGACGCCCAACTCCTCAAAGCCAAAGTCCTCTCCGCCCAGGGCGGCCCCGTCAGCCTCACCTTCCACCAGCTCGACATCAGCTCCCCAACCAGCATCGACGCCTTCGCCGCCACCCTCGCCCACACGCACAGCCAAATCGACATCGTCATCAACAACGCCGGCATCGCGCTCGACGGCTTCAGTACGCCCCCCATGCTCCCCCCTCCCCCTCCCCACCTAACCCTCCCAGACGCCACCGTCGCCCACCGCACCCTCGCCACCAACTACCACGGCACCCTCCACGCAACCCTCACGCTCCTCCCCCTCCTCCGCCCCTCCCCCCTCTCCCGCCTCATCAACCTCGCCTCCACCGCCGGCACCCTCTCCGCCTACCCACCCCCCCTCCGCGCCCGCTTCCGCGCCGCCGCCGCCCCGGCCAACCCCCTGACCGCCCACGCCGCGACTGCGCCCACCACCGCGCTGATGCAGGACTTCGCGGCGGCGGTGGCGGCGGGGCAGCACGCCGCGCGCGGGTGGCCGGGGTCGGCGTACGCGGTGTCGAAGGCGGGGGTGATTGGCGCGACGGCGGCGGTGGGGGCGTGGGAGGGGGCGGCGGCGGAGCGGGAGGGGCGCGCGGCGCGGGGCGTGTGGAGCTGCTGTCCGGGGTGGGTGGCGACGGAGATGACGAAGGGGCGGGGGGCGAGGGGGGTGGATGAGGGGGCGGGGGTGGCGGTGGGGTTGGCGGTTGGGGAGGAGGGGAGGGGGGGGAGAGGGGGGTTTTGGGAGGGTGGGGGGGTGGGGGAGTGGTAGGGGGAGGGGTGGTGGTGAGTAGAGTTGTGTTGGTGAGTAGAGCTGTGTTGGTGGGTAGAGATGTGTTGGTGAGTAGAGCTGCTTTGGCGAGTTGTGCGGTGTGAGAAAGATAGGACGTCAGAGGTCTGGGTGGGAAAGATCGAACATCAGAGGTCCAGCATTCTGGTGGTCAATATTGATATCTGGTCATCACCACCGTCTCCACTTTAGAGTATACACATTTACATGTAGTGAACGGACTGTTTGGGTATCCACATTAACAGCTCGTGGCAATCTGAGATGGCAACGTCCCGCGTCATGAAACTAAACCCCTCCCTCCGCAATGGCCCGCCATCACTCTACCTGGCGTCAAATCATGTACAACGCGGTTGGTCAGAAATTAGTTGCCACCGCCGCCGGTGAGCAGGCCGATGAGACCCGGGGGGATCTCGATCAGGCCACCCTTGCCTTGGTACGCGGCGATGGTCTCGGAGAAGCGCGTTTGGATGTCGTTGTTGACGGGGGTGGCGGTACTGGTGAGCGCGGGGTCGAGGATGGCGACGGTCTGATGGTATGTCAGTGAACGGGTTCAGAGATGTGTCAGGTGGAGCATGCTCGAAGGCAGAAGAAGAAAGGAGGGGGGCTCACAGCTTCACCAAGTGCCTTCGCGCTCTGCTGTTGCTCCTGGAGGTTTTGCCTCAGCAGGCCGATGACGTCGATGAGCCCGAAGCCAGCATTGTCGAACTCGGGCCTCTTGGCCTTGATGTTGTCCAGCAGGCTGAAGATCTGGGGTTCGAGCTCCAAGAACTTCTGGCCGACGGTGGTGCTACACGGGATGTTAGCAACTACTCCACTATCCCATGACGATACGGGGCACATACGAGTCGGCCAGGGTAAGGTTGCCGGTCGCCTTGGCGATCTCGGTGGAGTTCGAGATGGCGTCGCCCAGCTCGGTGGTCGCGCTCTGGATCTTGAGCAGCTGGCCGATGCCCTTCAGGCCGCCGGAGAAGGCGTTGACGGTGTCGTTGGTGTTCTTGAGCTCGGTCTCGATGGTGCCGAGCGACTCGGTCAGGGCGGCGGCGCCGGTGGGCACCGACTCCTCACCACCACCCTTGCCGCCGTAGCTGCCCGCGGAGTCGCCCCTCTTGCTGATGGCCGTCTCGACATCTACAGGCAGTGCCGGCGCGGCGATGGCGGCCGAGGCGAAGAGGAGGGAGGCCAGAGTGCTGAAACGCATGGTGGTGGTGCGGGATCTGTTTCGCGATGCCGTGACAGGAAATGGGCCGGTAGAGGTGAGACTCGACTGTGCGAAGGCAGGCAGATGGAGAAACGGAAATCGGGCTCAAAGCGGACGGCGGGCGGTAGAAGAATGTTTCTGGAGCGGGCGCTGGAAATCAAGAAACTACGGCATGGCGCGATCTGGACGCCATCGCGCTCCAGTTGCAATCAATCGCGACGCTGCGGCTCCTCGGCACGACATGGAGACTGACAGTCCGCTGTTCCACCAGCAGCGCGATGGCGAGGACGGCAGCGGACGCGGACGCACATGATACCGAGCCACGAGAGGAGACGACGGCGTGATCGACACGGGCCAAGAAAATCTGGGGTAGCGGCGGGTGAGATGAGCTTAAAACTGCCCGGAAAGGAAGCGCTTTGGCCTGTTGCGGCTAGCCAGGAACGGGGGCACGAGATGCGGAGACGCAGGTCCACGCCACTGCCTCGGCCGCCGGCGACGCGCAGCTGATTGAGCGCGTGCGGCGAGATTGCGGGTGCGCGTCGCCGCAACAAGGTTCGAGTCGGGGAGATGCGGTCGGATTAGCCTCAACGGCGATGGAAGGGTGGCGGCATGGCGTTTGCGTCGCGAGCTGGACGTGGGACGGCGAAGTGTGTGTGTGGAGTCGTGGGGCGCGTCGACTGTCTGGCGTCGCATTGTGAGGCTGGCCGGCGAGGACGCGGCCGGGGACCCCTCCGCGCACCTTGTACAGACGTCCTCCCCTCTTCATCTCCCGTCAGCCATCACGGTCCGTCCCCATGACGCCAGGTTTCGGCTCCACTTGCTCTGGCCGGCCTCTGCCAGACCTGCCATCTGCGGGGTACGACGCTCCCACATGTCTTCCTGGAAAGTGCCGACTGCAGAGTTGAAAGGCAGCCCGATGCCGCACGCCGTTGCATGAACGATGCCATTCATCGTGCTCCACGTGCGAAAGATGCCGCGATGGTGCCAGGCGGGGCGGGCTGGGTGTTCGCAGCGCAGCCTGGTCTTTAAACATCCCGAGGACCCTTCGTTTCTGCCGTTGGCTTCCGCTGCCGCCCACTGGCCCTAAGGAATCTGTCAGCGCTGCCTTTCCGCACTGATTGCCCGAACAAGCCTACCTCGGTACCGTCAAACGGCCAGAACACGTCAAGAAAAGGTACCTCGCTGCAGCCCTCTGTTCCCCCAGTGGCCAGCAGCACGGAAAAACATCAGCCACCTACGGAGCCGTCAGAACACCCATCATGCATGTCGTCCGACGGGTGCCATCTTCAGGAACGGTGTCCCGTTGTACCTCGGCCAGGCATTCAAGGATGTGAGAGTTCTCCTCATTGCATATTGCTTTGTTTGCAACGTCACGGCTCTCCGGTCCGACTTCTTGACACACATGTGGGAAACATTGCATCATCCTGCATGCTCCAGCACAAGCGAGGCCAAGCTGGGAAACAGAAGGGTATGGTCGTTCAGTGCAGCAAAGGCAACGCAGCTTGGCCGGGTCAAAACGTGTCCGGGTCGGATTCCACGTAATGCTCGTGTTTGCGGCCCGCATCCAGTGGGCACGAGATCGATCCAGGAAACTCTGTTGCGGATTCCGCTGCCGTATTTCCCTGCAGTGTTTGTTCTTGAATTTTCTTTGAGCAAATTGTAAGTCAGTGCGTCTTGCTGGCTTTGTTTCCATAGTTGCGAATGCTTCCATAAGGCAGTCCCAGCCGCTTGGCCGTCTGGTGGTTTCCTGTAACCTTCTCTTTTCATTTAATGTCTTCGTGCATACTCCCTGCAATGGCGCTTTTACCATCTTCAATAGATCGACCCGTTCGTCGCTCGGATGAAAAGTTGGAATCCAGAGATAAGCGCTGTATCCCTCAGATCCTTAACATCTCTCTTATGACTTCTTCACCAATCGTTTGGCCTGGAAAGAGTAGTATCGAAGTATCAGTGATAAGACAGGCCGGAAAGGTGTTTCGAGTTGGCGGTTTGCCTGCGGATGCGGTGGCGGCATGAGCTCAGTAGCGACTACAGGCGTCGTCGACGGTGCAGCACTTGGGAAACGGTCAGTAATCAGGAGAGTTCAGTGATGGGTACATCTTCGTGAGCGTACCGTACGGCGTCAACGGGGTGGGCGTGTGAACAGCTGAAGCAGGACAGCGGCGGCAGCGTCTGCTGGCAATCTGGGTGAAGGCGTGCGCGGACGTCGTCGGAGGGCCAGGAAGAACAGCCGCCTGCCCAGGCGCAGCGCATGCAGCTATTGCGGCCGCAGACATGACGTCAGTGCATGTCTACCTCACGCTGCTCCGGGTGGGCCGTGGTATTGCTTACGGCGCAGGCTGCGGCTAAACGTTGGGAAGTCTGGGCCAGTCCGACCCGCAGCTGGTTATTCAAGCAGTATAACCGTCGCCGCAGCGCCGCCAAAGCCGGTCTTCCTAGCGCGCGACGTGACGCGAACGCGGCGGATTGGTCGCGGAGCCACGAGCAACACCATGCGCACGGACCATGTCAACCACGCCCGAGCAGCGTTTGCGCCTGGGGCCATTGCGGCGCGCCACCACGTGTCGAGGTTGTCAGACTACTTGATCAAGCTTGGAGAGATGCTCTCTACCCACCCAGGTGTTCTATATATTCGCGCGCTTTGTCCATCCTGCAAGCGACTGGTTAGCGCGCTGCTATCAGCTTTGTGATATAGGGCTCTTCCGCCCCTCTCAACCGTCTGAGAAGACAGCTATTATATCCTCAGCCGCCTTATATCATCTTTGATAGTATCTGGTGTGTGGTCTCCGCTCTCAGTGCCATCATCGCCACGGCCCGCGCAAGTGACGACCTCTTGCGGGTGCCGCTGTTCGCCGCGCGCGCCCCCCCACCTGTGCGCCAGCGCTGCAGCGGATTCGGTGATTGATTCCATGGCCCAAAGTGACGGCCCATTGCGAGCCCACTAGCGCCGCATTGCTCCTTGAAGTGCTGGCCGTTGCCTGGCCGGCTGGCAGTGGCTGCGGCGGCAATGTAATATTCTTCCTCTCCCTCCGCGAACACCTCCATCCTGCCGCACGAACGCACGAACCTCGCTTCCAAAACTGCTTCCTTAAAGACTCCGATCCACACCCAGACACTCTCCTTCTTCCTCTCAACATCATCGTCGACCGACACCGCGAATTGCACTAGCACCCTCGTCGCCTTCCAGCAACGACTCCCTGCGCTTCCAATTCGCTCTCGTCAACGACACTTCCGGTCTCCCTCCACCACACTCACACCACCTTCCGACACTCCTTCTTGTACGTCTTCATCATGAACGCCGTCAAGAACTCTCTCGCCGGCAAGGCCCCCGCCATGATCTCCATCTCCATGCAGCGTCCGTCCCATACGACTGCTCCGATCTCCCACCTCCAGTCTCCCTCCCACGCGACTGCTCCGTCGCCGATCACCACATCCACCATGACCGACATCGTTGATGCGATCATGGAAGATGCGGGTGACTTCACCCCTTTCGCCGACCACGAGATAATGGGCATGGACATCGGTACGCCCTCCGCCGACATTGACATGACGGATGCTCATGTACCTGATGTCCATGTCCCCACCATCACTCTCTCTCCCACCCGATCCATTGAAATCGGCATGAGGGATGTGGTCGACACCTTCACCAAGCGTTGCAAGCCATTGCTCAAGGTAGCATCCACCCATCCTCTTCGGCTCTCACAGGATTGTCTGACACCAAGCAGAACACGCACCCCGCCGTCAAGGCCAGGGACACCGACCGTCACTCCAAGTCATCGGTACCACCCACCTTCACCCGCCTCGCTGGAACCAATCCCTCTGACTGTGCATGTACAGGTGTCGCTCTTGTTTTCCCGCCAGCGCGGTACCGGTGGTGGCACCGTCAAGTCACGCTTCGAACCCAGCACCTTTAGGTTCATGCGTGGTGCCTCCAGGCCCATCTTCAAGGGCGCTCTCGAGGATCAGGTACTCAAGACCTTGAAGAAAGCCAGTGACGTGCGTGTTCGGTCCGCCGGCCCCAATGTCAGGAGCGAGCTGAGCAAGATCACCAACTCCTCCTGGGTCTGGTCTTCTGCCAGCGACAACAAGGGTGGACAGGTCCTCTCCCCTATCAAGGTGGAGCAGGACAGGGCCTTGAAGAGGATGGAGGCAAAGTTGGACACCACTCCCCTGGTGTTCACGCCTTCGTCGAGCTTGGGCCAGGGTACTGCGTCGCAGTCTGGTGGCAACCCTTCTGTCCCTTCGGGTCCTGGCTCTGGTCCTTCGGGTCCTGGTTCTGGTCCCTCTGGCCACTCTTCGGGTCCTTCTCCTCCTGCTGGCAACGGCGGCTCTGGTTCTGGCTTCGGTGGCTTTGTCTTTGGCTCTGGCTCCTCCTCGTCCTTTGGCTCCCCCTCCCCTTTCACCGGCTTCTCATCCTCATTTCACTCCCACTCCACTCAGTCGAGTTCTCCCGTTGGTCCCTCCACCACGGCCACCTCGACTGAGTCGGACTCCATGGAGGGCATTGAGATGCCCGACACCACCTCCACGCCTACCGATTCCCAGGTTATGGCGGTTGGTCAGTCGGCTTCTTCCTCCGGTGTGGTGGCCAACACCCAGTCCCACACCATGGATGTGCAGATGAGTAGCGCTCCTGTCCCCGTCTCCGCTGTGGCCTCTGGTCCTACCGGCTCTTCCATCGCCGGTAGTTCCACTCAGTCCAGCGCTCCCTCGCCTCCTCTCCCGTCTACGTCGACCGCTCCCCCTTCGACGTCCTCTCCCTTCGGTGCCTCGCATGCTCCGGCTCTCCCTCTGTTCCAGCTGTCGACCTTTAACAACGCGTTCAAGGCGGCTACATCCAAGCTGAACAAGCCGGTTGCCGCATCCGGCGCTGTCGTGGTTCCTGCTGGTGCTGGTCCCTCTGCTGGTTCCTCTGCTGGCCCTTCTGCTGGTCCGTCTGCTGGTGCTTCTGCTGGTGCTTCTGCTAATCCTCCTCCTGGTCCTCCTGCTTGTCCTTCTGCTGGTCCTTCGGCTTCCGGTCCCTCTGGTGGTTCGTCTGCTGGCCCTCCTGCTGGCTCTCCTCCTCTCGCGTCTGCTCCTGGCTCTGCTGTTGAGTCCGCGTCCACGGCTCATCCTCGTCCTACCAGCGGTCTTCTGCCTCCTCGGGTCATGCAGCTCAACGACATCGACACTGCTTTCCATCTTGCTCCTGCCAACTTGGCCACTGTTTCCAACTTGACCAAGCACGTCAAGTCTGTCATTGGCAAGATGAAGAAGATCGTTGGCACTGATAAGTTCAACAAGGACTCCGCCATCAAGGGCGAGTTGGGTGTGGCCTCCCGTTACTGCAGTAACCTCAACATTGCCGGCGTTAATACTTCGCTGGCCAAGGTCCGTTTGTCGGTTGAGACCATCATCATGCTCGACCCTTGAGCGCCTTCTCTGGTCGCAGCTTTCGGCTTTTTCCTCTCCGGCTCCTCTCTCGGCTCTCTCCTCCCTAGTTCCTCTCTGGGCTCTTCTCTCTCCTTACCATCACTCTCCACCCTCCTCCACCTCACGAGGCCCATGACACTCCTCTGTTCCTTCCTCCTCTTCACTGGAAGCCATTCACGAGTATGCGGTCCTTCATCACACGCAACCTCACCTGCGCCCCACCAGTGTATACCTCCCCCGAATCGGCGGGTAGTTAGCGCCACGACCATACAGCCACACCCACCCCGTCATCCTCCAGTGCGCATCACACAGTATGTCCCCCCTCCCCTCACCTCACCCCCAGGACTCTCTAACCACTCTCAGACCTGCGCCCTCCGTCCAGTCCATCAAACGCGTCGAGCAACAACAAATTCCAAAAGGTGAAAAGCGAAGGATGAATGATTGGGAGCACTAAAGAGGCTCTCGGCGTCAGAAAAGAGAGACGCGAAGCGCAGCCGAAAGGCGCGCGACTTGTCACAAAACAAAAAAGAAAGAAAGAAAGAAGAAAGAAAAGAAAAGTTCCGGCAGCGTTGAAACGCTGGAGACTGCAGAGGCGACAAACAAACAAAAACAAGCAAAAGAGGCCCTGCGCATACAGCTGCCGCCGTCACGGACTGCCTCACTCACTCCACTGTTTTGGTGCGGCGGCGAGGCTGATTCAGAATAGCACGATATTCGCGGAGGATTTGGAGTTTTGGCGAATGGCGGTGTCGGTGGTTTGGAGCTTCGGCTCATGGGTGCTTCAGCTGGATGGAGCTCCAGGCATGGCTGGGGGCATCGATGAAGACGGCGGAGCCGGCGGGTACGCGGAGGGCGGGGTACTAACCACACACCAACGCAGCGGGGGAAGCCCTACGAGAGGGCGGGAGGGTTGTCCCGCGGAAGGGGCAACACCTCGAGGCGGCAAGGGTACTGGGGAGGGCGAAGAGGGGGTGTTCTTGCTTTTTGCTCGTTGGTTTTCTTGTTCTTCCTTTTCAGTTTTCCTTTCTGCGGTCACAGCGCCTTGATGAGGGCCTGCGAAACGGTAAGTCTCCCCATCCCTCTTGTTTCAAGCAGTTTGCTAACGGGTCGATGCGTGTGCGGCGGGGTGGCGTCCACCGTGGACGTCGCCCTGGTAGGCGACATTTGCGATGCTGTGCGAGATCTACTATGCGACTACCGACACACTTCGACATTCATTCGACAACTACATGGGGGAGGGAGCGCTATGGGGATTTATTTGAGTTCATGGCGTTACTTCTTGTTTGTTCTCTTTCTCATGCTTCACCCAGGGCTATTGGGATGTGGGGATAAAGAGCGCACAGGCGCGCAGGACGCTTTGTCAGTAGGGTTCGAGGAGCATCATGTCTGGGAAGAGGGGGTGTGCTGCAGGTTTTCTGGGGGACTCATGTGTTGTTGGGAGGACGGTAGCTAGTATCAAGTATACCCGAGTTTACCATACTGTCTTCATCATCGTGAGACTAAGACACATTGCTGTCAGCCCAGCGAGACACCTCTGCACCACGTTGCGAGACAGAAGTCTGAGATACTGCCCTTCAGGAACATTTGCTCGACCTCGACCATGATTTCCCAACTCAAGGACATAGGATGTACTCCTGAGTCCTCGGGATTCGTTGATGAATCATTTGCGTCAAAAAGGTAGCTGCAGATGTCCTGCCGAAGACCTGGCGGAAGTGAGCTCACGCATGGAGGTTTCGGCAGGCAGCCACGTGCGACATCAGACATCCGACTTGGGCAGCTGCCCGCTCACCTTCTCCCCACATCCGCACAAACTCATAACTCTTCCAAAATCCGCCTAGCCTCGACAATCCTTTCACTCCCCCGCGTCACTCCGTAGACACTCCGCGAGCGTGTTCTACTGGAGTGACATCCTTCTCTCCTTCAATTCCACGCCTCACACAGTCATTTACGTTGCCAACCACGCAACCCAATTGGCAGAAACAAGAATCGGCCTTCCAGCTCAGAAGCATCACCCTCACTCTTCAACCTCCCGGAACCTTCTCGGACCCCGGAACCGCACTCCACAGCCAGCCATCAGCGTATGCTGTCAACAGCGAGCACAATGACTCCATACCCACTGACGCCTTCACAAGCCTTCCCACACCGGCAAGCTGCACACCTGCCGCCCACCTACACCACGTCACACATACTCCCCCAAGCGCCTCTACAACCAGCGCCTGGACAGCGCATCACTCCCCACGGCTTTTCATTCACACGAATCCTGCCGCCGCCGCCTGGCTTCGACGCCTCACTCGCGCTCCCGTTCAGACCCGCATACCACCCCTCCTCACCCACAACCATGCCGCGCGCCAAACCCGCCGCCGCCACAGCACCCAAGCCCACCTTCACACCTATCGCGCCGTGCACAGGCGGCCACTGCCACTTCCACCGCCTACGCTGCGGCCACGTCGTCAAGACACCCCTCCACCTGCCGCCATCAGCCTGCGCGACCAACTGCGCCACCACCCCGCAACAAGACGCCGCCAACGAGTGGGGCGCCGCGCCATTCGAGTGCCCGATCTGCATCGCACGCGCACTATCGATGCTCTGGAAGATGGACGTGTGCAACCTCAAGAAGCAGCTGGGCACGCTCTCGCTCGCCGACTTCGCGGCGTGGGTGCACCGGCACTACAACCTGGCGTGGCAGAAGCGCATGGCGGCGAGCGTCGACCGCTGGATCCCGGGGCACCGCGACTGCCAGCAGCTGCGGATGGCGGAGCGGGCGATGGTGGCGTGGCGCGAGGGCGAGCCCAGGGCGCCGTATCCGATCGAGGGGTACAGGCGGCTGTACGAGCGGAGGGAGGTGCATGCGGACTTCTGGAACCAGCAGTACAGGGACACGACCGTCAAGGCGGAGGAGTGCGAGGCTGAGCCCGGCGTCGTGTATCAGAGCGTGGAGAAGGAGGGCGTGCACTACGTCAACTGAGGAGGGAGGGGTGGCGTCTTTACGTCGAGTGGGGCGCAAATAAATTCAGCATGGCGGTATGCATAGGCGAAATTGCGGAAATGGGGCACGGAAGCACGGTGGACAAAAGGCATTGGCTCATGGCTCACAGAATGCGACACACCCAAGGGCGTTTCTGGTAATTCGTTACTGGAAGGAAAAAAAGGCGTATGTGCTATCGGGATCATGTTCAGGGGGAATACTTTCACGGACTGAGCAACCTAAGCGTTATTGGTATCAAAAATTTACATCATTGCTGATCTTGAGATCTTCTTTACTAGTGCCTTGCTGGTCTTGATTGCGATTGATAAACGTGTGGGCCTCAATACGACCAGCGCCGGGGCACCCGTTTTCTAAAATCTTAATGGATGTAGCTTGGTATACACACTTTGGCACTATTTTGACTACCCGGTGTGCAACCAGTACCACCAACAAAGTTTGGGAGACCATGTGGCTCGAGATTCTTATACCCAAATCATGGGTCTCTGCGTGTTCGACCATTAATTTTGCAGTGTGAGCTCACCGTAGGCCACGGATATTATACACTGACAATTTTGACAGTCATTACTTTGAACAAATTCCCGTTAAGACTGCAACATCGCCATTTGTGCCCTGTTTAAACTCCTTCGATTCAGCCAACCCTTTCAACCTTTCTTCCCTCCACATGAACACATTGTACAGTTCCCAATTTCTTCCAACTTCCGCCATAGACCCAGAGTCTGCTTCTTTATCCTCAATGCTCTAAACTACTACACAAGCATCTATACTGTATATTCACCCTCCCTTCAAAATATCTGCACCAAAAGAATGGACTGCATCACGTAGAAGGTAGGCTGAGATGAATGCAGCCATCCAATAAAGACTAATGACGGCAGACCCATCGGGAACCAATCGCCCCTCCGAGTAACGATATATCGACCACTCCAGAAGAGAGAACCATGTTCGGTATTGTCTCACTTGCCTTGGACAGGATGATGCTGGTACACGTCAAGAATTTCCCGAAGTCACTGAATCAACCATCAGCATCGGCGGTTCCGAAAGTAGAATACCATCCCCACTTGACGACGATCTGAACACAGGGGTCGTGGAGACCTTCTTGACCACAAGAACATCTTGTAGCTGCTCTCTGCCGCGGTGCTCGTCTCGTAGCAGTCGACCAAATGCAATTCATGCCTTTCGCCCGCCAGAAGTCCTTCATTAATGAGATTACCAAGATAACATTCACGGAATATGACCCTTTGCTTGACATGCTGGAGCATTTGGTCGGCAATTTTAATGATCCACATTACTTGCCTCCTGCAACCCAGTCTTTCAAAGTCCGGTAAGTTCGTGTCGAGGTTGCCCACCTGACGATCCGTTCTATCGGCAAGCCTCACTTCCAGCACCCGAAGGAGTGTGAACAGCGTTGCCTTTATTGCGTGAGCGAGTTCCATTACGTATTCTTGATCGTGATACATTATAGATTGGACCATGGCGATCACTGATGGTTGAGAAGTCGAAGGGAAAACAATGAAATGTACGGTGAACTATGAAGCAGATGCAAAACTGAAAATCTTTCTGCCGCTGACAATGAAATAAAGCCCACTGCAACATATCTCCCTGATTTGGGCGTGGGCCTCAAGTGGCGATTGCGCATCTGGTAGAGCCAACGCCACTTCTCCTTGCAACCGGGCACGCTTTAGCACCAGATCAAGCATTTTGAGAATCGTGGGACTTTCGCCGGCACTTGTACACGCGTCTCACAAGGTTGGCTTAAAAGGAATCGAAATGGAGGGTAATGTATGTTAAAAGACTTTTGAACTATCCAAACCGGGTATCATGATGTGGCTCCGAGGCCCGTAGCCTGCGCAGGGGCATGCAAGATATGAAGCCCATGTGGCTTCACGTGCTACCCCCGTACTTCTATGATGCAAGTCAATACGCCGTATGCAATAAGCGCCCTGGTAGGTGATGATTAATGCAAAATATTCCCCAGCTGCCATATCCCTCGCGCAACCCAATCGCGACCATTTTCCGTTCATCGTCTAACCATATCCATGTCCCCATCCTCATTCTAAAAATCCAAATCATCGTCCATCGTACCGTCTAATCCACCCACGTCACCGTTCCAATCTAGTTCAACTGCTCTGCCTTTTCCCTTCTTCGTCCTCTTCAGAGCCGCGAGGTACTCATCCAACAATTCCCTCGCGTCCTCCAGCTCCTCCGCAGTGAACCAGCTCTCGTTGTCCAGCGGATAATGAGCCCATTTGACCAAGTAGTACGTATCTCCCGCGAACTCTTTGTGCTCGAGGATGGACTCAATCTCGTACTCATCTTCCTCCTCTGGCTCTGGTTCCCAGGACAGGCCCTCTGATGGTGGGTGGAGCATTGATGATGCTTGGTGAAGTGCGGATGTTGACGTGCGTCGCTTTGGGTCCTGATTTTGGCTGGACTTTGTCTGCTGCGAGGCTTTCGGTGTAGCGTTGGGGCTGATGAATATCTTTCCCTCTTTTTCTGCTTGGCGTTGTGATGCTTGGGTGGATCGGAACGCTGTTGGTAGACCAGCAGCATCATTTTCGGAAGATGCCTGAGATCTTGGGCGGGATATGGGTGCGGTGGTAGAGTGTGTTGAGCGTGCCCAGCTGATTGCGCTGTGGAAAGACTCAGCGGCGGAGCCGTTGCTAGAGATGGACGAGCGACGCAGTCGGGCATCTTTACTGGACCTGGATTCGCGGACTTGGAAAGACGGTACGGAAGAGGTGATGCTGGCTTCTCGAGCAGCTGCGGTGCGAGCAGGTCTCCCATTACTCCCACGTGTTGCACCAGCCCGAGAGGAGCCTCTGGTGCTGCCTCTGGTTTTGGTACCCCGACGAGACGAGGGTGCCTTGCCACCCGATGCAGCTGGCGCTTCTTCTTTCGAGAGAATCACACCGCCAGCACGGTACCGCCCCAGATACTCCTCGCTGGTCTCAGACGGGGCCAGCTCATCCCTCTCGCCCATGTCTGTTCGAGCTTTCACCGCATCCGCAGCAATCGAGCCTGTGCCGCGCACCCTTGCCGGATCAACCCACGCACCATAGTCAATCCCCTCAATCTCCGTATCCGTCGCCGTCCCCGCCTCCGCAGCCGTCTCCTCCGCCTCTCCCTCCGCCGTATCCACACCCACACTCTCCGCCTCCCCGTCGCTCTCCGCCACCACCCCCATGACCGCCGCAGTTTTCCTCGGCCTGCCCCTCCCCCTCTTCACCACCGGCAACGCATCCACAAACTCCCTCGTCGGCGCCTTCTTCCTCCGCACCTTCCCGGGCACCCCGCCCGCACGCGGCGCCTCCGCCCCAACCGGCGGCAGGCCGGCCATGGCGCGGCGCGCCTCCTTGCTGACCAGCAGCACGGCGCCGTCCTCGTCGACCATGACCACGACGTCGTCCTCGTAGCCCAGCTCGAAGCGCTCCAGCTCCGCCGCCGACACGTACTCCAGCACGTCGTCGAGCCACACGTCGAGCTCGCGCGCAGCGCCGTTGTCCTGTGATTCGCCCTCCTCGCGTCGAGGCTCATCGCTTGCGGCGCGCAGGGACGTGCCGCGGGGAGGATCGGAGGCCGACGCGGGGCCGTGCCGAGGCGGCGTCGAGCGGCTCGGCTCGATGCGCACGCGGTACAGCGGCTGGCCCGACGCGAGGTCGTACTGGCGGGAGACGAGGGTGGCGCGGGCGCGCGGGAGGGGACATTGCGAAGGCGGGGTCGGGGCGATGGGCGCGATGGCGCGGGACGGGACGTAGCGGTGGTGGAAGTCTGGCGTCAGGTCGTCGGCGGCGGCGGAGGTGAGATGTGCGGCGGCCTGCGGTGGTGAGAGTGTCAGCGGTGCCGCGACGGCAGGCGGGCGGGCGTCAATGGAGAGACGGCGGGAAGATGCTTGAGGGGTGGCGGGGAGGAGCTTACCTGTGAAGAGAGCCGTGCGGTGGGTGTTGTTGTTGTCTTCGTTGTCGCGGTTCTGCGCGCGCGCTTGGCGGGGCGCGACGCGTCGGACATCGCAGGCACTTTGGTGGCGTGGTGTGGAGGGGCGGGATTTAAGAGGTCGCCATATTAATAAGATTAATTACATGGCGAGCACTGTAATTTGGGTGTTTGAAGTAAAATAGTAGAGACAAGACG
This sequence comes from Neofusicoccum parvum, assembly GCA_020912385.1. Classification (NCBI taxonomy): domain Eukaryota; kingdom Fungi; phylum Ascomycota; class Dothideomycetes; order Botryosphaeriales; family Botryosphaeriaceae; genus Neofusicoccum; species Neofusicoccum parvum. Next base: position 2,773,573 of record CP087208.1, on the reverse strand, counting down.
TTCGGAGGGCAATATCAGGCTAAGATAGCCGACGCTAAGCCCCTATTAGCTTCTAAAACTTGCCGTACTGACTGTTATATACTGTTCTTACACGCGCTAGCTACCCGGCTCTCTATAAGAGTTCCTCCTCGCAGTGGTAATTGTTAATTTTAGGTTTCTTTCCACAACAACAATTCTAATCGTCTTTTATAGGGGAAGGCCCTGTGAAAATTAATCCACCAGGATAATTCAGTTAGATGCCGGGTTTTACATCTGATAAGTCTATTTATATGCGCGGCGCCCACGAGAAGCAGCTCCACTCATGAAGCGTTGATCAGGTCTGCATGAGCAAGGGATGTACAATATTTGAATCCAGAACCAAGCAGAATGTCTCACCACTTAAAGCCTGAGCTGCTCTCATTGTTGCGTCCCAATCCCACCCCATCGAACGCGCTCGCTGGCATCGCGCGCACACGCCGCCTACCCAGCGAGAGACTCTACAACGCTCCCACGCCTCTCCCACGACCTCAAAAATTTACTCCATAAAATGAATCCATATCGACGACCATCAAAACCCTATCTCCCCCTCAAACTCCCCATTACTCTAGGTCGCGAAAACTCCGTTCCCAAGCACCAACCCAACGTCCCAGCTCCGCACGCACAAGCGCCGCCACCACGCCCACCAATCAGACCCCCCAACGCGAGGGAAAATCTCGCGGCCCGACGGGGGAAGCTTCTCTCGACGACGCGCGCCTGCCTTGTCCAGCCGCGACGGCGCTCGTCGACGTCCTCGCCACGGCTGCGCGTGTCAGTGGCACCGGTGTCAGAGAAGCTGAGGCTGGGCGCTGGCGGCGGAGCGGGGGTGTGCGGTGCGGGCGAGGAATGCTGCGGCTTTGTTTGGGCGCGCGCGGGACGCGGTCGCTGGGTGCCGGCGCGGCGCGAGTGCGTGGGTCTGGCGTGTGGGCGCGCGGGCGTGCGGGACGGCGGGGATGGTATCGTGGAGGCCGGGCTGGAGATGGGCTTGGGTTCTGCTGTGTCGCAGGGATGGGGGGTGGGACGGCTGGCTGTGGCTGTCCGCTGTCGTCTTCCAGTGCAGACTTCTTGACGCTCGCGACCGCGACAGTTAGTGCCGCCTGAGTTGGGCCAACGCGCTCCACGATCACTAAGCCACGCCGCTGTGGAGATGCAAGACCAGCAAATCTTTTGCGGTCGGCGCTGTCACGAGCCGGTGGGGTTGGCGGGGCTCACGCTTTGCTTTCACAGTCGTCGCGATATGTGCTCAGCTGTCCGTTCGGAAAACTCAACACCATCGCATGGACGCGTTTGTGCAGGGCAACGTAATGTGGGAAGTTGTGACATTGAGGATGTCTATGTACCCGTTCCTCCCGAAGCCTCCCGCAATTTGTCCCACCAAGCTCAACACCACGCTTTGCCCATCCCTGAGAGAGTCCGTCCTCCAGCCTGAATTGTCGTGGACCGAAACACCTGCGATGGAATCTCAAGTCAGCGAACTGCCCAACCGGGACGACTGAGTTTAATGAATGGAATGTTTGTTTGGATGGCATCTCAGAATTAGCTCGGCCTCATACGAGGCGTAATCACGAACTCCGAGTCCCAATCCACCCCACCGCGAGACCCACACTGCTCACCCGGTTAAAACGATGGGGACAGCCATTGCTCAACAACGGCTTCAAAAAAAACCAAGATGTCATGCGCCGGTACACCGTGAAACCTGGAGATGAGAGCGAAGGAATGCGGCAAGGCTTCTGGTCGTCGAAGCTACTCAGAACTGTTCTTCTGGGTTCAAGACCCTCATCATGATGCGTAGGAAAAGTGCAATGAAAACGAGAAGGTAGACACTTACAATTGCAGATGGCAAGATGCCGAGGAGGAATTCGTCAAGTACAGGGCTGGATGTTGAGCTCAGGTGAATTGGAAGTAAATGGACTGGACGGGTATCGTCGAGAACTCGAGTGAGAGAAGGGCCGAGATGGTGGAAGTAACCCACAATGACCTGTAGGTATGGTAATGTCAGCTTGATAGTCGGGTGAAGTGAGAGGGCATCAAGAAGGATGAAGAATGAAGTGGGTCAGAAGCTCTAATTTCTCATTGGCAACCAGAATGCAGGAAGAGCGTTGTGCAATGCAATCCTCCTGTCGGCTGTCTTCAACTCAAGTGCTAAGTTGGTCATCATACCCGAGGTGAGGTGAAGGGGTGAGGCGAATGAGTGTGGAGGCGAGAAGACTTACCCGATATGGATGTGCAGAGATTAAACTGAGAAGAATCCAGAAACGGCAGTCCAGAGAGCAAACTGAGAAGATGATCGGGAGAGGAAGAAGAAGGGAAGCGGCGAGACCAGACAGCAAGAAATAGGCACCCGCCGCACGTGCCACGTCTTCGGAAGACAGATGACCGCGTAGAGAGTAAACTGAGAAGACGGATTGGGACGGCGAAGGTGTCGAGAGAGGATGAATGGGGGATGACGGCCACGCTCGGCCCCAAGATATGAGCAGCTCGCCAAGCACGGGCCCGCTCATCAGGCAGCCGCCCCGCTGGCCATCTTGCCGCGCAGACCGTCACATCACCGCGCCAATCTTGGTGTTGCAGACACGGTCGGCAAGTCGGCGGGTCCGCAGATGCGCGCTTCAGCACCACGCCCACCGACGCCAAGCCACACACTCGCGCGCGCCTACCCGTACACCCCGCCCCGCCGCCTATCACGGGTTCAGGGTCTGGTGTTTTCACCACGATGCCACAACCATGCAATGCAGCGCCTCAAAGTTGCGCATGTCAATCCCAAGCAATCTTCTACCGTCACGACAATCTCTTCCAGACAATGCGTTTGCGCGCCCGCAGCCCCTTCGTTCTTCGTAGACCATGCAGAACAATGTGCAATGTGATAGATTGTCTCTCTGACGCGGTCTACGTTTCTTTATTTTGCACTACCGCTCTTGCATATATCGATGGTGCACTAATTTGTGCTCTGCAGGGAGAGTTTGCAAGGCAGTTCGTGTTCATCAGCATAATCAACGCGTAACTGTACGATGACACAAAGCACACTCTCCTTGTTTGCACCCGCAAATCGGCAGCCCGCATTATGACAGCCTAATTTTGACTTTCCGCGCCCGGCAAGGGTAATACTCATCCATTGAGCAGAGAGTGTTCCCATACACCACCACACGAAGTCCCAAACTCTAAGCGCAGCAACAAAGCCAGGCTACTTTGCTGTCGAGGTTGGCTTTGTACTTGGAATTGCTCCTCTCAAGATCCACGGAGTGGAGAAAGCACCCCGCACTACCCGATGCACATCAGATTGAGAGCGCTCTCGCCTCTGTCGATTTCTCAGCGGCGTCAACAGCCTAGGAAGTTCTCTGCCGCATGACCATAGGTTCGACCAGCAATGAAAAGTGAGCGTTCCACAACACACACCTTTTAGCTTCCGAAACGGTGCAGATGCCGCCTAGGTCGCCTGCCATACGCCCTCCGAAGACAACCAAAATTTTACCTCCATGCTCAATAGGCATGCGCCCGAAAAGACGGCATTCGGATCCCCAGATGCTGCAGGAATCAACCTCGATATTGCCTGCATGAAGCGCCCCACCGTGCCGCCAACCAACCAGCGGATTGACGCCATGCGCTTAACCCTGAACTTGGGCCAGAATTCACGAAGGGCAGTTTCCGTGGAATATCCATATCCGGAGACAGATCGGCCCTCTGTCAGGCCGTCACGGTGAGAGTGGAGAGATGAGCTGGTGGCGATACCAGCTAATTCTTCCTTTTACGGTGATATCTCCTGGTGCTTTCAGAAATCCCAAGGCAGAATCTGCGCTTAGGTGGGTGCCCATCGCATGCGGCCTTCAAAAGAGGGAATAACATGAACTTGCTGTGCGACAGATGCCGCCATAGTGAGAAGAAATCTCGCTGCAAGTGAAGCGGGCGCCGCAAGTCCGCCGCAACGGGGGCTAAGCGCCGCCCAGGCTGCGATCGCAAGTCGCCGCCGCAAGCACTGCCGTAGGCTGAAGTCTTCGCCGCTCCACCACTGGCCGCTCGCCCACAGACCTGCCATGGTCACACAGCAGTGCTTCAGCGCACTTGCGCACGATCCAGCTGTTGTCTTCAGCCTCGAAATCACGTCACTGGCCGAGAAGGTTCCAGACATCTTTCCGACGCGCTGCCACCCCGATCCTCCAACTCCTCCACTCATCTTTCCCTCTCTCGCCAACATCCACGAAGCCTGCCTCTTTCTTCGCACCGCCGCCTTCAAGAGAACATGTTCCGCCTCGCGTAGGTAAGTTAACCACAGTTCGCGCTTTTCCTGCTCCACGTTCTGCTCCTCGACGCCACGAAACTTGTAGCGCGCCCTCACCCTGAACTCCCGCTCGCCAGAAAACAACTTCCTCCGTAATATTTCTTCTCAGTTTAATCTCTGGGTCTCTCTGCTGACTTAAACCACTAACACCGTTCTCCCAGTCCCATCTCCGGGCCGATCTTTCTTCTTAGTTTAGCCTCTGGGTCGTTATTACCGGCTTTGGGTCCTCTCACTACGCCTTCGTCCTCCACATCTCTAACTTCTGCAGACATTCGTTTCCAGATCTTCCATCACGCGCCGCTCCTTGCGTCTTTTTCCCACTCCGCTGAACGTCTTCGGTCCGCCTACGTACTTGGACCGTCTGATTTGCTTTCCATGCTTTGGGGTGGTCCGGCTCCAGATCTTCGATCTCTCAATACGCGTGAGCCTAGTCGCGTAGATCATCCTTCATCTCAGTCACCTGTTGTTGTAGTTTAAGACGGACACTTGATATAGATCCACTTCAAAGTATTCTTCCCGCTTCCGGAGTGTCATGTCGTTTGGAAGGTGATTCTTCCGAAGAAGGCGTGCCACAACGGTCGACTAACCTAAGTGACTGGAGAGAGAAATTTCTTCAGGAGAGCGTATCAAGATGGCCAGCTGGCCTTTCAACCTGGGCCAAGCATTCGGAACATCACGCAATTATCATTATGGGCTGAAATGCACCATTGGCAGTCCGCCTTTCCCTCTACCAGCTCATGGCTGTGTAGACTTATGGATCAGCGGTGTGCTTAGTGGGGTTCGAGGATGCTCCGGCTTCTCATGGTGCAAGATAAATCTACTATCTTCTGGGGCGGCTTACCTGGCACGAAGCGTTTTTACATACTGGTCCGCTTGGTGTCAGGGTCATCCTTCGGGATGGGGGGCATCGGGTAACCGACCATCATCCTTCTAAGTTTGCCGCTTGCTGCTTCCAGTGAGATACCCATCACGAAACCGACCGGGGCTGTCCGTCAGGCAGAAATGTCGGGATATCATTTGAAAGTATCGGTTACCGGTCGGGCTCACCATTCATGTCGATGTGGGAATATGACCATGGCTCTATTAGGCCAAGACTCCATCATCGGTTACAGAGAATTGAGCTGAGCATGATGTGATGGGACATACAATCATTTTCGTTTCTGCTGTAGGTTTCATTTAATTAAGAAACATGCTCATACATTTCACGCATTCTTGGATCTTCTTTCGCCACACCCCTAGAAGTTGATCCGTTGCAAACTACCGCTTTGAATGCTGTGGATCTGCGTAATACATCAAAGATGTACTTTATTCTGCCGCATGCCATGCACTTAGGAAGAGGACCATACAATCACGTATTGGCCTCTACTGTTTCTTGTCTACATGACAGTAACCATCGACGTGGGTGCATCTTCTTACGGAACCTAGACTACGTGAGCGAGCGCCGCGCTGGCAAACGAGGTGGCGCCCGACATGTATCGCCGCCAACGTTCTCGAGGATGGGAATTTACACCGTTAGGTCTGGTGGGATGCAGTTGTAGATTGGCGTTATAGAAGACATCTGTATGTAGGACAATATGCTCTCCAGTATGATAATAACTAGAGCCATACTAGTTGTAAACTGTCCAAATTGATCTAGGCTTCCTGTACTAGACTAGCAGCTGCACCTAAAGCTGTAATCTTCACAAAGGGCCGGACTGAGTGAAGAGGAAAAGAGCAGCTCTAGGCAAGGAAGAAAGGGATTGAATACTCTGGGGGTGACCTAGGCGTGCCTGCTGACTGTGATCGGTGGGAGAGTGCCATGCGCATATTCTTGTGAGCACCGCTGGCTGAATCTGGCAAATTTCTCTTCGCCTTGGAGAGGTGGGCTCCGGGGCTGCTGCGCAAGCTTAAGTAGGATTGTGTAAAAATCATCATCGGTGGCATGATGTACCAGGCGAGCAGAAACATAGATCAGTCGATACTTGAGTCGCATCAATCTGGGTAGAGAAATTCAATTTTGTGTTCCATAATAGCCACGAAATATCCACCATTCATCCGCATGGCCCAAACATGCACTGTATGTCCCCTGAAAAGCAATCCTGAACAAATTATCCAGCGTCCTCGTGGAGTAAGATCGATTTAATGGACACAGTGGACAGTGGATCGTTGAAGCGACTCCACTGAGGTCAGAGGAGCAATGCGGGCGCAGATGGCGCATCCTGTTCGAGAGCTAGACTTCATGATTAGCCCGTCTGCTACCCTTGATGCTTGAGATCAACTTACTTGTTGCGCATCAAGGCCACTTAGAGATGAAGAATTGTGCGAAAAGCAGGACAGAAAGCACTGTAACCAGCGATCGCGCGAGCACTGATGTCTGAGACACAACCCTGACGTGGAAAGGAGCCCCGGAAACCGCGGCGGAGACCATCACCCAAGCCTTCCGCAGCATGCGCCGCGACGGCCAGTGGCCAACCTGCCCCGCCACTCAATAGTCTCCGTTGTCCTCCTCATCCGCCACGTATCCCGCCGGTTCTTCCATGTGCGGAGGCGGCGCCGAGGCAGCTGCGCGTGGAGCGACTGGGTGTGCAGAGGCTGTGCGGGATGGATCCGCGTGTGAGGGAGCTCTGCGAGGAGCGGGACGCTCAGGTCCGTCGCGCGGGTCGTAGTCCATGTCAGCGTCGAAGTCGAGCGGCCACGAGGCTTGCAGAAGTACGGCGATGAAGCCCATGGCGATCGCCGCCAGGAACCAGGTGGGGCCGGTGTATAGCATGGAGGGCAGAGCTTTGGAGCTGTCGCGCGCGGGTTTGGAGGGCGCGTAGAGTCAGAGATGCGGTGAGGATGCGATGCAACGGTCGCGTGTGACAGAATCTGGCTGTGCGGAATATGGGCCAGAGGAAGCTTGTGGCTGCACGCGCTGGTTGGACGCGTTGGGATTATTTTAGAGACAGAGATGACGCTGTAGGTGAGGCCCAGAAAAAGACCTCGGCGCACGCTTCGCGTGAGAGCGTCTTCGCAGGCTAGCTGCTGAAATCGGCAACATCACCCCTGCAATTCCTTGGCTGCTCCATGGGTAGCTGAAGAAGTCGTCCTGATGTATTTGGTATTTCTTTCATCATCAATCTAAGTCCGGACGAAATTTTCAACGGCCTGCGTGTGTGAAGGTCATGTCCTCGAAAATTCACCCAACTTTACGACACCACTAGCTCGACACCTTTATCCCAAATTACAGCCACAGAAACCTGTCAGAGTTCAGACCACCCAGCGCAGTAGAAAGACCGCTTGATCAAAAGCTTGAAGATACCAACTCCCGTGAATTTTCATCAAAAGACCTGGGCGTCGTCGCTTTTGAACTTGTTGATGGACTTGCTGACACCGTGCGAGAAGAAGGGATGTGATTTTAGAGACTCTACATCCTCGTGACGCGAGGGCATTGATTAGCATCAGCAAGAATAAACTCTTGGCACCAGGGCGATACGAAGCAAAGCCAGCGGGGGTGCGTCTTTGCGGGCACTCACCTGTCCCATTGTGGAAAGTTGACGTGAGGGGCCCATCATATTCGAGATTCGCGCCGTGTTGGCGGCAGAAGATCTTTTAGCGGACCTCTGATGATGTTTACCGGGAGCTGTTCCTTACTTTCAATTCCCAAAGCTGGACTGGTACAGCAAGCGTTGCGGTTGGAATAGATTCCTCAGTGGAAGGATAGGGGTCGATGTAGTGGGTTGGTGATGTGCGGAGCGTTGATCAATTTTCGATAATGTGCCGGAAGTATACTTTGTGAATATTCAAGAGCTTATCCGCCACTGTGAAGTGAGACAACCGTGCGATGAAATGAAGGAATGGCCAGTAAAGAAGAAGCGCAGAATGGGGCATGCTCAAATACTGGCCACAAGTGCACGCATCATTTCGCCCGAGGGAGCAGTTTTCTACTCCGTGCTACTCGATGCTTGAGACTCTAACAGCGTTCAGCGCCGGGAAAAAGCTGTGAATCGAACCGGCCATCAAAATGAGTCTCATGACGCTCCTGGGCGGGCAGATCGCAAAGCACCGGTGTAGTTCAATGAAAGCATGAATAACTCTCTTCCTCAGAGACTTGAGCATGTCAAGTCGCCCAATGAAAAGAGGGATTTGCGTCAGCCAGAGACAGTGCAATACTGGCGACACTGTGACCAGCGACATGAACGGAGTTCAGCGGCCGCCAATCGGGTTCCAAAAACTGGTTTAATCACTAAAGTACCCGTAGGCACGTCCTAGAGATTAAACTAAGAAGAACAGTTACTGCATCTTGATCTCAGCCAAATGGCAAAGGAGAGCTGAAGAAGAAAAGAAGCCAGAGCAAGGGAGGGGGGAGGAGGGTTTATATACCCGCGGTGGGAGGGCTCGCTTCGGATGGTCCCATGACGACTGGCTTATTCATCGCTAATTTGACCATATTAGGAAGCGTTTGCAGCAGTATGGAGGTTGTGCTGTGGCTACCTGCTGCCTAATTCATGCTTGCGAGTGGCGTCACTAAGTTCAAAGAGTAGATATTCGCAAACCATTCGTGCGGTAAATCCCATGCTCAGGGAATGGACGTGTGACGCTGGAGGATCAACGACTTCTGAAATGCGTGCTCTGTCACGAATGAACTCCTCCAGACCCGACGGTCGTTGTAGCGTTGAAAGAGGTGTATCGATCGGCAATGTCATATTGCGATGAAAGATGGTCTCTGACAAGCTTTGAACGAGCTCTTCATTTATGTCATCACCATTAAGGAAGTCTCTTCCTATGAATATGTCTCGTCATGAGTAACGATTCCGCAGTAGACGTGGAGTGGCAGGCAATTTTCACTAAGCGCAGACAAGCAGAGAGTCCGCTTAATTGGCAGTATTTTTAGCCGATGTAGCCAAGCACTAGAATGATAGCACAACACTTGGGAAGAACTAAGCTCAGCATACAGCGGAGGATGAGTTGAATGAGTTTTCCGATATCTGCACTTCAAGGTTCTCGAGCCAAAAAGTGGGAGGGAAAAAGTAGTTTGGCAAAATACGCCGAGTAATATGATGCTCAATTGTTTACGTGAAGCCCTTGATCCATTCTGAGCTGCCATCTGTTGGTGTCAGCTCATTGAAGAATGGCAAGATTAGGAGCATTGATCCATGACTGATTTGAGGGGAAGAGTACACTGTGTTGCTCCAGTGGATGAAAACGAAAGAGGGTAGAAAGTCACGGAGGTAGGTCCTGCAAAAACCTTGATTGAAGGCAACTGCTGTCTGTATGAGCTTTTATCACGCTCCGTTATCTCATGAACTGGCAAGATCTCGTTGTAGAGCATGGAATATGCATCCCCAGCTCAGCTTTCCCACTCCCCCAAACCCCACTCGCCCCTACGCCTTCCACCCGTCTCCTCCCTCAACTTCATCGAAACCTCATTGAACCCGATCACAACCCGCTCCCTCAGCAGCTCCTTCCGTCCAGCCCGCCAAAGGTCCTCCACAACCGCCACCGGCAACACCTCCCCCAACTCGAACCCAACCCCGCTCTCCCAGGTCACCCCATCCCACCCCTGCTCCGTCATCAGCACCACCCCGGGCCCATCCCCACGCCTCCATACCGTGAGCTTCAGCTCCTCATCTCCAACCGCCACGCGGACGACCAGCCTCACGCCAGCCTCGATATACCCCTCCGCCAGCCGCGGCAACCTCGCCGCCTTCTCCCCGCCGCCAACCTCGAGCACCAGCAGCGGCGCACCCACCGCGCCGCCGTCGCTGTCGTAGAACACAGCGGCGTCGGGCTGCCACAGCGCCGCAGCGATGGGTTGCGCGTACCGGGCCGCGAACTGCGCGTCGTCACCGCGGACGACGGTGGGGCGCTCGTCGAGCGAGAAGCGCGCGGCCGCGAGAGCCGGGACGGCGCGGCCGTGCCGGGCGAGGAGGCGGGAGAGGTTGGACCAGAGGACGGAGGTGAGGGCGGCGGCGAGGCGGGTGTGGAGGGCGGTGGGGTTGCGGATGGTGAGGAGGGCGGTGGGGCCGTCGTAGTCGTATCTGGGTCTGGTGTTAGCGCGGGCTCGTCACTGGAGGTTGCTGGGGGAGGCGCACTTGAGGCGGGTGGTGAAGAAGCGGCGCGCGGCGGCGGGTTGCGCGGGGTCGCGGAGCTTGAGCTGGAAGAGGGGGAAGCTGACGTTGGGGAGCCAGAGGGGGATGAGCGTCTGGGGTATGGTGGAGTCGCCGAGTGCGATGTCCTTGCATGTTTTGAAGGCGTTGAGAGCGCGGTGGGCGATGAGGCGGTCGGGCATGGGGAGCGTGTTTGCGACGGCTGGCCCGTTGGCGAGGATCATGACTTGGCCGACGGCGGCTTCTTGCCCAGGAGTGATTCGAAGGTTGGACATGGCGTGGCGATCAGGAAAGCCCTGTAGATGACCTCTAGGCTATTTGGCTCGATGTCAAGGTGACCAGATCGTGGGTCCGTAGCGTGTGGCGTCTTGATAGAAGAAGTGGGTTGGGCAGCGGAGCCGAGACTAGGTTGAGATACTTAAGAAGATGCTAGGAATCCAGGTGTTTGGCATGTGTTAACTGTAGGTGAATGCGCGTGCACTGGACGTCTGTGCTCCTGCGTGGCGCGCAAGCGATGTGTGGTGAATGGTAATCAGCACTGAACGATTCTTGGAGGCCGCGATCTGCGCCGTCATGTGCGCTTGACACTCTGACTGCAGGGCGCGTATTGACGATCGTGTCTCAGAAGCTCGTTGCTCAGACCTAAACACATTCTAAGCCCCGCATCCAGCCTGTAGAAGGCTAGAACGGGGTGCGAGACTGAGCACTTCAACACCATAGTCAACACCATCAACTTAGCCATCTTCTGCCCCTACGAGAGTATTAAGTACTCAGTCTGCGAACTACACCACCAGCTGTAGTCGAAGAGCGTATTCGAAAGTCTCTCAAAACACCATACAATGTTTACTGGTGTTGCATGATGATTCCCGTTTGAGATATCTCGGTTGAGAAGCTTGTGAGATTGCCGCTGCCGTGATGTCTAGTCCAGAATGCGTAATGGGCCAAATGACCAAATCAAAATGGCCAAATGCCTTCGAAATTGGTATCGTCAAGAACAAATCCTCTACTCCTCCTCCTGCTGCTGCTCCTCCTCCCCCTCGCTCTCGCTCTCCTTGTCCTCACTTCCCTCCCTCTCGTCCTCCTCATCCTCAGAGTCCGGGGGCACCATGGCCCCCGTCACCTCATCGTCTTCAGTGTTCTCGGCCGTGCTGGAGAGCACCATCTCGGCACTCCCCTCCTCATCCGACGCGTACCCCGGAGGCGGCGTCGCCAAGCGCCACGACGAGCACATCTGCTCGAACGGAATGCCCACCGTCTTCTTCATCAGGGCCTCCATCTCCTCCTTGTCCGGGCCATCCGTGATGCCCGGCAGCCTCGTCGGCAAGAAGTCCCTGACCGTGAATTGCAGTGCGCCGAACGGCGGCGCGGAATCATCGGCGAGCCGCCAGCGCACGTCGCGCTCGGTGCAGAAGCACCGCCTGTACTCACGCCCGTCAACGCGGGTCGGCAGGAAGCGCAGGTAGCGCCACACGCAGAACGTGCCGCGCGTAACGTCGATGCCCACGACGATGCGGGTCGCGCCGTCGCCCTCGTGCAGGTAGTGCTCGGCCAGCGCCTCCATGTCGCGCATCTTGTCGGCGCTGCAGATCTCGATGACGACGGTGGGGTGGCGCGAGCCGCGCGCCCGCTTCGGGCTGTTCTGGCCCGGCGACGCGTCGCGCTCGAAGTAGAAGCACAGGTCCGGCCGGTGGTCGCCGACGGTGGTATCTTCGGCGGCGTCGCGCTGGGAGCTGTAGCACACGGCGTTCGCGACGAACCAGTTCTCGGGCGCGGCGGCGGAGACGGCGCGGAGGGAGGTGGTGAGGAGGAATTGGATCGATGCCGTGAAGACGATGTGCGTGTGGGTGGGGACGCGTAGCGCAAGGAGGGAGCCGTAGCTCATCCAGTCGTAGCTAGGGACGGGGTCAGTAGGAGCAAGGGGAGACAAGCTGCGGGCGCGTACCTGAGCGATTCCATGCAGTCGAAGAGCTCTTCATTGCCTGTCTGGCGCAGATAAGTAAACAGCGCAGCGTAGTCGGCGGAGGTGACAGTGTAGACGCGCCAGGATTGGTCTTCGGTCGGAATGATGAAGTTGAGGGCGATGTCTTCGAGACGCTCGACGATAAGGCGGACGGCCGGAGGCAGTGCCATCCTGGATTGGAAGTTGGGCGGCATTGTGATGTGCTGTGGGCGGAGGGAGAAAGAGTTGTGGGAGAGGTTGCGATGGCGAGGTCGAGGCGGGTGGTGGTGGTGGTGTTTTGGCGACCTGGGTCTGGCGATGGCCGCAACCGCGCTCTGCCATGCTCACTTCGGAAGGCCCCGCGTTCAAGATATCCTCTCCATCCCGGAGTCGGGGGATCGACTTGAAATGGTTGGATCTTTTCATCGTAGCAGTGGCATGTGGATTTCAACAGCGGTTCTCCATGCGTTGATCGTCATGCGTGCGCGTTATGTAGGGAATTAACATTCACAGCGCCGCACGAAGTTTCAGATCAGAAAACATGGAGATGAATGACTATCTAGCACTTGGAGGCAGGCGACAGTTGATTGCGCCGCTGGCGTGATGCGGACCAAACCAGCGCATGGTCAGGAAAGCCGAGCGCGAAATGACATTGATGCTGCAGCTGTGGAGATACGAAATGGGACTTGACAGATATTGCGGCACCCCGACAGAATTTCTGGTGTCTCTATTCTGGCACGCACGACGACAGGCATGAGAAAAAGGAGCTTCTCCTCGAGAGCGATGTTAGAATAAGCCACGCGGGAGCCGAGCGAGGCTTGGACAAGGGTAACCGTGGCCGCGACCCTGGCCCATGCCTCGAAGCGCAAGCGCGCCCACAGGTGACAGTTCAGGGTCTAAGCTGCTCCTGCGCCGCGACACCTTACATCTTCGACAACAACACCTTCCTCCTCCAATCCTGACCCTATCCCATCAACCTCTGCCCGCGTCAGCCCAAAGATGGCGCCTTTCTCGGGCCTCTGCGGCCCCGCTGATCTGATCGAGGCCATCAACCGCCTCGATTCCGACGACGACACTCACATGCCGGCCTGGCAGCGCTTCTACTTCACCCCGACGGAGTACGCCAGCGTCATCCGCTGGTTCCACACCAACCCGGCTCGCGGCGTCACGCTCCGCCGCAATCTCGTGTACGGCTCCGCTCCCTCCCCACTGCCCCTCACCCTCACTGACGCCCAGCCAGCCTGGACCGCACGACCAGGGCGTTCTCGATGACGCTCCGCTACCCACCCAAGCTCCAGCGCGGCTTCCTCGAGCGCATCTACGCCGCCATCACCGCCCAGTTCAACGCGTTCCGCTCGCGTGCCCCGGTGTTCTCGACCGTCGCCAGCCAGATCCTCTACTACCAGAACTTCCCGCTCAACACCGCGCCCGGCATCGGCACGCAGAGCCTCGACGGCAGCTTCCGGCTGGTCGCGGAGGACAACATCGCCGTCGCGCTGGCCGTGGTCGGCCCCGCCAGCAGGCACGACGTCGGCCCCATGGTCGCGCGGATCATGGGCAGCGCGGACAGGCGCGTGCGCAGGCTCGTGGTGCTCGACGTCGGCCCGTTCGACTACGTGCAGAGGGGTGAGGGCGCCGATGCGGATATGGAGATTGTGCGCCTGACGAAGAAGGCGACGCTCAGCCAGTGGGGCATGGAGCCCGTGGCGCTGCCGGAGGGCAAGACCAGGTGGGACTGGAAGCGCATTGGCGCGACCGTCGCGTTCAGGACTGATGATGGCAAGCCTGTTGCCGACGAGCGCGGCGAGAAGGCCCTGGTGCTGCCGATGGAGCTCTTCAGGGGACGGGTCGCGGGTGGCAGGAGTGGCGCCGCTACGGACTACTATCCCGTCTGGGAGGAGAACCTGAAGATCACCCTGCCGGAACTGGCGCAGATGCTGGCTGCGGAGGAGGAGCTGGAGCAGGAGAGGTCCGAGGGATGGGAGATGGTCGATGCGGCTTTCTGACCAACCGGCAATGGCTTCTCCGTGATGGCTTCACGGTTGGCGGCTTGATCCTGGGTCTTATCGGCTCAGCCTTACTTATGACATTCTCGTGCCTGAAGGGCGTCAGTCAAATTTCTGTTCGTATCAACCCGAACAGTCTTCGACAAGAGGCCTGAGACGGACTTTTGATAGTCTCTACTGCAATAGCTGAGCATGGGACACCTTCTCCCTAGCTCAATTGCTATATTCTCATGGTTATTTCATTGGTGTGAAGCTTTGTCCGCAGTTCTTCTAGTCACATAGAGGCCATGGCATTCTTTGCGGGTAGCATGTATCCCTTGACTTCGACAAATTGTAAGGAACGGGATGTAGTGATTGTGCTGCAAGTGAGATATGTCTTTTCAAAAGCAAAAGCTATCAAACATTTGATAGCCAAGCGGAATGAAATTTTAGAAACTCTATTTGGGCGGAAATGTGCTACTGTCACACTGAGAGAACACGTGGATGATTGTGCGGCGTTGTTGATTCGGCTTCTGTGCTGGTGACTGCGACTTGTTGGCATATTCCATTTGATGCCTTTTGCTACTTCTACAAGTCTCCGCTTATCACTAACGCTGATGTAGTCTTCCGGATCGAAGAAGCAGTCGTGTGGGTTGAAGAAGAGAGGTCGGTAGTAGTCGATGATGAAGATTACGGATTTCGCCGAAGCTCTTATGAGAGATGGAGGGCAGGGATACTGGCGAGGATTTGCGGCAATATGGTGACGTAGCGCGCTGATGACTTCGTGTAGCGGGATATTGGGTGGGATCGGTGTAGGTAGGGTCTCTGCTGTGGTGCGGATCAATTCCGTTTCGGCGTCCGTGAGTGGTTCTTCCAGACACCAGCGACCGGAATCGTTTCTCCACGTTCTTGCGAACCAGCCGTCTGCCCGGAGGAGGTCAAGTTTGCTCCAGGTGGGAATATCCTCCGCGAGCGCGTTGAGGATCTTGTCCCAGTGTGTATGTCCCAGTAGGTTCGACGGTGTTGCACAATCGTGTCGCAGATGGTGGGTTATATGTAATGGTCGAGACAGTCAGTCAAAGAAATGCCACCAGGTAGACGTGCCCCGTTCCTCTAGTCCCAATCTCTCAATAACACCCGACCCCCGATGCTGAGTCTTCGATAATGCCTATAACGCCAATCCAACCCCTCAATTTGCAGTTCTGACACCCACTTGAGAGTAAACACCAAGCGCTACTGGCCACGTTTGCCTCGCCAATGTAACAACAAAAAGTGATGAAACGCAAGTAAAGTGTCGATCCAGCACATACTGCTCACAGGTGGGTAGTTGAAGAATTCAGGTGGAGGCGAATGTGCGGTCAGGAACATGACAAACGCATCATAATGAATGCTTCAAATTTCCGTGAGGTCTTTTGCATGTTTTAGCGCTTTGCAATCCGAGTCTGTGGTAATTGTCGCCATCATTTGTGAAGATGTGAAAGAGCGGAAGCTTGGTAATTAGCCTTTGTTCGATCTATTTTCGGCGGAGAAAGAACTTACAATGGTCCAACCACATGAAAGAAACCAGTTCAGCTTAGAAAGCTAAGTTTTCTTGGCGTTGCGCGAACTTGGGCCACGGGAGCTGGGGTTGCTGCTAGCACTTGCCTTGCCACTATACGATGGATCTTTCCTCTTGTCGTCCTTCTCCGAGCTCGAGGTACTAGGGAAGGAATCGTCACTGCTGCTTGCGGTGTCGTTATCTGTATTGATGTAGGTCGGCCCGTCCGGACCCATGTCTCCGCCAGATGCTCTCGACTTCCAATCGGCAAGGATTGATGCTTCTGCATCCTGTATCTCTCCAGCGAGAGCACGATGCGGAATGATGACTTTGTCCCCCAAAACGAGCTCATCGGCAGTATTGAACTTGGGGTCCTTTTTGTAGCTTTCCAAATGGACCGAACCAATGATATCGCTGATCGACAATTCGATCTGGCCGTCGATGATGCTTCCGTCCGCCTCGATGAAGACCTGCCTGGATACCATCTCCTGAACTTCACGTCTCCTGCTCCCATTCTTTGTGACCTTGATGAACGACGTCCTGTCGAGTGCCGTAGATGGGTCGGATGCAGCAATGATATCGTTCTTGGAATCGTAGTTGATATTGATATTGACGATGATTCCAAGCGCAGGTCGACCCTTGGTTTCCGCAATAAGAGTTCGCACCTTTTTCTTGACCTCCTTGTACTCCTGTGAATGCGAAACCTCCAAGGCGAGACAGTACCTGTGGGCCATTACTCCTTTGAAGATCCAAAGGCCGTCATTAACCTTAGATCCGCCTTTCATGTCACAGAATGGCTCGATGGTCCTGTCTGGTAGTTGCACAATCTGCCCAATGATTCTGCTTGCAGGATGTCTTTGCGCAATGCTACTCAACTGCTCATTGATGACTTTGATGACGGCACCTGTAGCCGCACTGTGGATTGGGCCAGGCATAGAATACTTTAAGCAGCTCCTTTTCGGGTTGTAGTAGCTTTTCATACGGTACAAGGCGAAGTCTTGGAGGTCGTAACTCTGGGAGAGGAGTGCCTTGAGTTCGTCGAGTTCGTCCCGATGAATCCGGACTGCGCCGATGTGTGGGATGCCGTCAAAATCTCCGTCACGCAGACGACGGATCTTCTCGACCAGGATGAGTGGCCGGGATTGTTTGGTTGAAGGCGTGATTGAGGTTGACAGGGAAGATGTTGAGAATTGGCGCGGTGCAGAATGTAGTACGATTCTTGGCATGCCATGTGAGGGGGGGCAGGAGAGGTGCCCGACTTATCCTCAAACACGGTACTATACCTAATCTAGCAACTAACGTACACGTGATTTCCAACAGAAGAGCTCCCTGAGCTTGATACCGAAGCTGGTGGGATGGCTGATGCCGCAAATGGCGTCGAATCTAATCTTGAGTGGGTTTCGGGAGACTCCCCAGTCGGCGAGGCTTGATCGGGATGCGCTGTATCAATGTATGGTTCGGCAGTGGGATGCGCGGAACCGTGGTGGGGAGGAGACGACGCCATGATGGATCGTTTGGAACTGACCTTATCAGCTCGGTTGTTCCTGGTGTTACGCGTATTTCCCGACTTCGCAAGGGTGTTAGGAGACGTTAGGAGAAACCGGCTTGTTAGGAGAAGTCGGGGTGTTAGGAGAAGTCGGGGTGTTAGGAGAAGTCGGGGTGTTGGAGACGGCGACCAAGTGTGCGTGGTGTGGTGGGTGGTGGTGGTAAGGCAGGCGCGTTTTGGTAGGCGCGTTTTGGTAGGCGCGTTTTGGTAGGAAGCAAACGGCGCAGAGTGAGAACGCTACGTGGCGTTACCGCGTTGCTTTTAGACTTGTAAGCTGATTGGCCAAACCCCTACCCGAGGTATCTCTGCGCTCTTTGGCTGGTTGGCTTTTGTGGCTAAGACCCTGGTAATCGTGGCTCCCTTTCTCGGTACCCTATGTTAAGTGGGGTTTGCCCTGTCACTGCCATCCCAAGCTTCATTCTTATTGGAGAGCTAAAAGTAACGCGGCAACACCACGTACACGTAACAGAAATCCGGAAACACGTCGCTTGCGCCTACTATGCCGTCGATGCAGCTGAGAAGGGGATGGCACGTGTTGTCAAGCCTCCTCAGCAGGCACCATCCTTCCCAAGTGACCCGAGGAGGAAGGAGCTCCCAAATCAAGGCATTACCTAAGCTGCTAAGCGAGCACTCGGGGCCCTTATAAATACCTTCTCTCTCGTCCAGACCTGAGACTTTTCCTCTCCAGAAAAGCTACACCCAATGATGAGAACAGTAACTCAGAAAGTGAACTCGCAGTTGTAACACTGGCGCAGGTCGCATTATCTGACAAAAATTGATCAGTTACTATCTGATGGGTTAGTTCTTCTGGTTCTTCATTCACTGAGTAGCTAGCTTCAATTCAATCTTCGTTCAATACTGTGACCATGCCTCGTCTGTCATCATGCACTGTGAACTGCTTATTGTCTGTGAGCCCGCATCGCCATTCAATAAAACATGTTTTTAGCATTTCTCTAAGCCTGCTTCGTCTTGCTTTGCAGAGGGACGGTCTTCGGCGTAGTTTTGAAAGTGCCGCGGGGTTCTCGCGCGGGGTTCGTAGTCCCACGCCGTTGCAGCGGGCGCGCCTTGGGCCGGACGTCTTCGAAGCCAATCCTTCAAGGTCGGCGGAGGATTGGATCTGTAGTTCAAGGCACGTCATTCGTCCACCAGCGCCCGCGAGATCGAGCAGCTACCAGCCTCGACACCAGCACCACCCGACACCACCCGACACCACCCCCACCTGCCGCGGCGCGTCCTCAACCGCCTGCCTGACCGCTCCCGCGCCGCCCACCGCCGTCCCCCAGCGTCTCTTACAGCCGGCACGCTGACTTCTGTACTGACTCCTCAGATCATCCCAGGGCTCCAGGCTGGCGAGAAGCGTCTACTTGATGTGCCACTGGGACTCGCCCATGCGTGTCCTGACCGCGCATAGCCCCACCGTGCCTCGACCGCGGCTGCGCACAGCGTGCCGGGCGCACATGGATCAACGAAAGACACGGTGAAGTGAGACTTTCTCTTAGCATATATGCGCATACTGCTAACTGTTTTTCAGCTGGCGGGATGCTTCCACTCCTTCCTAGCGGACCTCGTCTGCTTTTCGGTGCGAGTCACATGGCCTCCGCATGACTTTGCAATTTTGCAAAGAAGGTGCCTTCTCTGTCATGGTCTTCGCCGTCGCTGATAACAGACTCTGCAGAGACATCTCACAGGCTCGCCGCCCCATCCCCGTGGCTGCAATCGCGTTTGCCTTCCGCCAACTCATACCTACCCACTCAACACGGCTGATGCGATCCTTCCTTCTGTCCCGCGGGTGCTTCGCCATACCGAGTCAGCTTGGTTCTACCAATGGTGCCAACGTGGCCGAGAGGAGTCACAGATCGCCAAGATCACGGAAGAGATGGACATTGAGAGTTGGGGTGGTTGCTATCACGACCCGCTGATGCAAAGAGGTGCGCGTCGCACAAAGATTCACAGTCGAGAGCTGTAGCTGATGTGCCACAAGACTTATAGCGATCTGCGTCACGTCTGCCGGCGAACTCAGTGCGAGTATTTGCTGCTGAGGCACCGCAGGACGGTGAACGCCTTGCGCAGCTGAGGATCACCCGCAGCGGGCGGAAGGTTTCTTGCCCCGGCGCTCGTATCGATCATGGTGTCGGGCGGCATGGAAAAACGCGGCGAGACCGAAGAACTCCATGCTACCCTTCTAGCCAGTCCAGTCGATGGCTTTGTGCCGGCCCCGCAGAAATATTTTCCGCTCCTGTCTTCCGGAATTCTCGATACAGCGTCACAGGTATCATTGTCTATCTATCGTCGCTCATAGATATCTGTCAAGGGTGGGCGCGATATATTAAGGCTAAGTGTCTCCAGTATCTTGAAATCCAACATAGTCAGGCGATCTTGTATGGGACATGTCTGAGTGACTGTTTTCTTCCACAGCTGTCTTACACTTAGGCCATGTCTCTCTGAAAGCACTCAGAAGCATGCTGCACAACATAAATTCAGCTCAGGCGCACACATTATTCTTCGTCGCCAAATCCCCGTCATAATCGTTTCTCTTCCTATTGATGGTATAAACAATAATGTCATTGTTTACGAATATAAGTATGTGTCCTGGAACAATGGTATCCGGTTCCGGTTCATTTTGTTGCCATTTCCAGCAATAGTTGTCCCCGGCGCTGCTCCTCGCGATTGGTCGAATACGGCCCCGGAGGCGCCGTCCTTCGTGACCATGACCCACGCCGATCTATCCTTGGCGCGTGCAGTCGCGCGCGCCCCAAGATAGACATGCTAACCACTAATGTAGTAATATAATTAAGATTGGAACGGCTTAAAGGTTAACTAGCTCTAATAGTGTTTGTTATAATGTTATATTCGAAGAAAGAAACGTGATAAGTGACTAGCTTAAAAAAGTCCTACACTGCTTCGAATGTGGCTTTCTAGCTCAAGGTTGTCTATGCTGCGTCTTAATAAGTTTCCCGTTTGGGACTAAGCCTCAAATTCCGTCTCCTTGTTCCCGGTCTTTCAATATAGCTGTGAGGGAGTTCGCTATGCTTATCCTGCGCATTCTGGACTAAGGCCACTGTGATTCTAAAAGGGCTCTGTTAACACAAGACTCACGTGTTATCGGTTTGATCCGCCGTGAAATTTGGTCGGTGTTAGTGCAAGGGCCATGTTATGCGCAGGTACAAAACCGTCCTTCTGCCCCAACTTCTTTGTCTACCACCGGCAACGCACACTTTGGAAACCATCTTCACCTGCAGCCTCTCGCAACAAGCGCAAACACACCAGCCCCACCCTTACAAAAGCTCATCATGATCAACATCGAGCTTCTCCTTCTAGTAAGTGTTCATCGTTAATTATGGATCCGCCATCCACGCCTCAGTCGCAACGCCGCGGAAAACATGCTAAAGTCAACTTTATTCAGCGCCCGGGAGAGCACGGATACGACCCGCGTGCGTTCCAACTGCCCATCAATGACAGCAACTGGAAATTCGTGCCCGAGCTCAACGCCGATCTCCAGCACCTGCGCAACGAGGAGATCCAGATGATCCAGCAGAACGCGTCATCACAAGAGCCGCCGACAGAGGATTCTCCGACACAGGCGGCCACGGACCGGAAGCAGTTTGGCAGAGTCCAGGCCGAGTACGAGAGCGAGATGGTCGAGCGTATGCGTCGCCGCATTTCCGGGCAGGTGGAACTGATTGACAATCAGCTGAGCCAGCTAAACATGGCGAGGCAGCACTGGCTACGCTCTTGGGAATCATCCGCGGAGAAGAGGCCAGACCGGGCGCGATACGAGGCGCAGCTGGCTAAGATCGAGGGCCATACGCAGCTGGCGCTGCTCGAGAAGCACAGGTACAAGGCTAATAGAAACGCCATCGTTGGGCACGCCGTCGACGTCGTCACGGCTCAGGCTAGCCGCCGCCTCGAGGACGACCAGCTCATCGACAGCTGGCTCCAGAGCTACGGCAACACCCCCGCCACCGCCCAGCTAGTCTTCCGTACCAACGCTCAGCAGCGCAGCGCCCTCCACAGCGACTGGACGCGTAGGTGTGCCGACTTCTATGCCACCACCAAGCCCGGCAACAAAGCGGCCCAGTGGTGCGCCATCACCCGCGAATACCACCCGGCGAGCCAGATCCGCATGGCGCACATCGTGCCGAACGCGCTCGGCGAGCTGAACGCCCGTTACATCTTCGGAGACGACGCGGTGGAGCGCGATGTCGCCCACGGCCACCTGTACGACACGCGCAACTGTATCCCCATGGCCGAGTACCTGGAGAAGCTGTTCGACAAGGCGCAAATCGCCATCGTGCCCGCCGACGCCGCTAGCCCGTCCTCGTCTGCCCTCGTTGTACGGGTCCTTGACGCCTCTCTGACCTCGCCGGCGTGGGCCGACATGCACGTCTGCGGCGCCCTGCGCTACGCCGACCTCGACGGCCGCCTGCTCGAGTTTAAGCACCCCAGCCCCGAGCACCGCCCACGCCTGCGCTATTTGTACTGGGCCTTCTGCATGGCACTGCTCCGCCGCCAGCGCCACGCCTGCATCGGCTGGCAGGCCGATGCCCTCAAGACCCTTGCCCACCGCCGCTTTTGGGGCTCGCCCGAGAAGGGCTGGTACCGACGCACTACTTTTCTGGCCGCCGCACGGAGGGTGGGAGACATCGATGATGTGCAGGGTTTCTTCGGCACCGAGCAGCTGCCCGTGCATGCTACGGACGAAGAGGACGACGGGGAGGCCGCCGTCGCTTCGGACGTGGCGGATGATGTGTTGAGAGCTGAGCTCGGCCGAACGCAGGGGAAACGCCAAGACAAGGAGGATAGTGAGGACTGTGGCGAGATTGAGGATGAAGGAGAGGAAGAGTATTACGATGACTAGAGCGCATGGAATTGGCGATGTATGAGATATGATGAGATGGGGACCTAAGGGGAAATCGTGCTGGATGGACTGGTGATCATAGTGGTGTCTTGTTGCGTGATCGACTTGATTGTAGTTATATAGGGAATGGGATAGTCAAGCGTGCTTATTCAGGGCCGAGAGACGATTCCTTTGATTTGGTAGGGATTGGGAGCGTGTGACTTTGCTTATCGAAACGAAGAATAACAGCTCACTACGTCTGTATGGCCCCGGAGACCGACCAGGGGAAATGAGGCTTCTAGTTAGCCACTCCTATCGACTCACCCGCCCGTGCTCGTCCTCTATGCGCTGCGTGTTATCCAAATTCGTAAAGAGGGGAAGTTCCTGGCTTTTGATGCACTCACTCCCTACCCCTTTCGCTCATCCAAATATGCTCCTGCCCCTCCTCCACAATCATATCCTCATCCGGCATTAGGTCTAGGCTGCCATCGTAATCATAGAGCTTATGGCGCCCATATTCCTCGCACCACCACTCGTCATCGCCAGCCTCCGCGGGAGGGCGCAGCCAAGGATTTGAGCGCCAGAAGTCGTTCATGAACCCGCCGAACGTCGTCCACCTAAGTGTGCAGGTACGGGAGTGGTTGAAACAGATCGCACTCTCGTGGATCTTGCGGTACTACTTCCAGTAGCTGTCCCGGCCTCCTATGTGGGGTGCCGCTCAGCTTGGCATCTCTCTGCGAACAGAAGCGTTCGGTCGAGGCGGGCTCCCAGCGTGGACGGCGGACATTGGTGTTAGTCGCATCTGCGGCCCAGGCAGGCCTGCTTCTCCCGGACTTCCGGGCAGCCATGGTGCCAGAGACGATGGACAAGGACTGATGCTCTCGCATGTTTACTTTCGACAAGGCATGCATACTGTCTAATGCCACGCACTTGCCAGCAGACGAGATTTTGCGAGCTCTGAGGCAGCGGCTCTGGGATGAGTGAGTGTCCTTGACTCTTAAAGATAGGGGAATGGGGAATTCAACGAGGCAAAGAAGGATAGAAGCAACGTAGATGAGGGATTTAGTACGTCGGCTCTTCATCGGTTTAGAAAAGGTTCGGTTAGCTGGCTACGTTCAGAGCTGCCTAACCCAGAGAGGTGGAGAAAGAGCGAGATTCTCTGAACATTCACGGTGATGCTTGGACAGTAAACAACGGCGGCAAGGCAGATCGAGGTTGCCCAGAACAAGCGACATCAGCAAGGGTAGAGGGATTACAGCGCATGAAGGAGTTATGGCTCCGCAGAAGGGAGGCGGCGCAGCACAGACAAGCAGCCTACGGGCGAGCTAAGGCTCCCGTGGGTTGGCGGTTGGCGGTCGGCGGAGGCACGGTCGAGCTGGCAGCACGGGCAGTGCGAACGGAGGAAAAATGAGAGTTAAAAAGAACGGGTGAGGTGGGTGAATTTACAAAGTTTGAGATGATTAGCGGAGGAGGGCGCGATAGCTGAAAGGGGTAGCGCACCAAGATAAACATTACAGAACCCGTTCGGACGCCACTGGCGTCATGGTGTTCTTTGTTAACGGACCTAAACAGGGCCTAACGGCTTTCCCCGCAATGGAAAATTCGCAACGTACGAGGTCGGTTTGGATAGTATTGTAACACGTGGGCAGTTGGAGCATTCATCCAGACGGGATTGATATTCCCCTGACTGTAAATTTACGTCCGGATAAATGCTTCAGCTGCCTACGTGTTTGAATACTATCCGAACCAACCTCGTACAAACCTCGATGAGCTGCGCAAAAGCTCTGCGGTCTATAGTATGTGTGAGTAGATACCGAACGCCGCATCACGACATATTCCTTAGTGGCCGCCTGACTCTGTGATATCCATAGTCGTCTCGCATGGGATACCATGGCATGACGTCAAGCATTGTTCAGAAGAAATGCGTACTAAGGCCGCGACCAATTTCAATCTTTACATACAATGGAATTTCATTGCGGAACTTTTGCAGCATATTTCACTTCCCCAGAACTCTCCATTCAACGATCCGTAAACCACGGCGTTCAGTGTATCGTCCCGATATCTTGTCTTCAGCCACGTACCTTTTGACATCAAAAGCATTTCAAAAACATCATTCATACAGGTATGAATCTCTTTGGAATTCGCTGGAAGAAGGCGGCAGAGAGGACGAGAGATGAGCTTCTCGCGGAGCTGAAGGCTCCGACCGAGAAGGAAATGAAGGCTGGTGGTAATGAGTGTTCCATCTGCCTGAGCATGGTTCCTGACGTTGCCCTCATACCGAGAAAGGTGGTGAGGCTGTCCTGCTGCAAGGACGTCTTCCATCTTCCTTGCCTTGAGCGATGGCTTTCGGGACACCACGAAGGAATTTATGAAAGCCGCTGCCCTGGGTGCAAGAGGCGTCAATACGCGGATGAGCAGGTTATTCCATCCCTTCTCGAGAATGAAGATCGAACTGTCGCCAACCGGGTCAGCAGAAGTTCCAGTAATGCCCAGCCGCATCGGAGGAACCCTGCTGGACAGTCACTTCGACGAACCCATTCCACGCACGTCCGTCGCCCGTCTCCCAATGAGCATCTCCAGAATGTGGAGATCCCGATGGCGGGCATTGGCATGTACCGCGGTGGTCCATGGGCAAAATCTCTCGTTGCGACCGTCCGGGCGTATCGCTTTTCCTGGCATGTCATCGTTGACTTTCGGCGATCTGAGGACATCCCTGCCGCTGTTCCTCGCCGGGCTCTTCACGCCGCGGAGACGAACATTCGTAAGGAGCTAAGGAAAATCAACGACAAGGATGTCGCACTTGGAATCATCCAGGCGGACCTCATCCTTGGCATCGAGTCCGCCGTTCTTTCCACTCCCACGAATGGTACACTCTCCGATAAGGAGGAGGTCCAGGCAGAGATGCGGCAGTGGTCGACGAAGCTCGCTTGTAAGGTCATCGAATCTGTCTGTGAAATTGTGGACTGATTACCCCACCTAGCACTCCAGTGCGCGGCCTTGCCCCATATGATATTGGTAATGAGTGAGTATAAACATTTTTCAATTACAATTTGTCTCTCCCATGTGTGCTTTGAAATCCATTCTCTTTTCTTAATCCACCTCCTGTAATCGTTAACTGGTTTGAATGAAGCGAGTTCATAGCTTCACGCCTTGGCCTCTGTTGTCATGTTTTGTAATCTCGCAGCTGATCTCTGCGACATAGCATGACTCGTTACTAATTGTTATTCTTTGACAATTCAGACTAGAATTGTTTAGTTACATTGAGCGCTGCGTATGTTTGGCTCCCTCACACTGTCAAAAAAATTGCCAAGTGCATCGCTATTGTATGCGAACGTACCAGTATACCCAACAACATGGAGGAGTATATAATCCACCCGAAATGTCGAGAAAAGGGTGGCAGCATAAAGATCATATCCATCACTCTACAAAGCCTTTTCCAACCCTCATTATGCCTACAAGCCAACGACCATCGTCTGGCCGCAACCATTCGATGGCGCGACCGAGGCCTGCTACAGCATCGAATACTCAACCGAGAATGTCTGGATCACGTAGAAGGGCTGGATCCTTTTCCCAACAGCGCAGGCCGCAACGGTCAGAGCCATTCGATTCTTATATGCAAACAAGAACGGTTTCACGGTGGGCGCGAGTACTGCCTCGACCGAGACTGACGAACGGAGAGCCGCGCCTTTGGGGTGGAGAGGCATTCACCAGGGAGCAGGGATACGACAAACACATCCAGGATCAGCTGCTTAGAGAGTTTGTTAGCATGAGGGATGGACCTCCTGTTCACGTTCTCCTCATGGCGGACGATCTACAAGTTCGGGTGCATGCATCTCTATTCGACATCTTGATGCTTCCGGGGGAACTTTACGGCTTTGACTGGTGGACAACAGTGTCTGCAATCAAGCGGAGGTTTCTTCAAATAGATGGCAGGGAGTTCACGTTTCGCGAGCTGCGGGCTTTTCTTGGAAATGATCCGCATGAATCCGCGTTGATGAATGGAAATTGGCAAACCCGGATGGTCTCAAGGGACCACATTTGCCAACTCGCAATCATCAATTGCTGCTTCCCGGATGAGCCTCCTCGTCCCTCTTTGTTCAGACGTGTCTCACGGAGGCTCACTGGCCGTCCTTCATAATTCAATTCTTACTTCTGAAATTGATCCAAAATATTTGATACAAAATTCAATGATCGTCAGCTGTCACAACAGCGTTTCCTCAATTGTGAAGTATTCAGAGTGTCTTAGCTTACATATGTGCTTTTCGAGCACCAAGGAGACTTCTTTGAAGTTCCAGCACAATGTGTGTTACCGAGATATTGACCCGCTACCCGCTCTCCAGCTGAGACAATAACCGCATACAATGTCTTTGTTCTGAAATTGTCCTCGAACAGTGTTCTCGAACGTACCCCCATACATAAACAACAACGGCATCCAACCGATTCCAGCGCAGAAACCATCAGACTCCCACCAAAAAGCCCGCAACACAGCACAAAACTCCAAGTAAGCCAATCCCTTCATACCACAACCACTAACCCACCAAAAATTCCCTTCCTCCCAACCATGCCCAACCCCTCCTCCCACACCAACAGCCCGCCCTCCCACCGCCGCCCCAAGTCGACCGCCCGCCTCGCCGCGCACGCGGAAGCCCACCATGCCCGGCACGGCCGGCCCGTCGCGCACATCCCCATCGACGGCGGCGCGACGCTGGTGCCGTTCTCGCGCCTCGTGCGCGTGCGCGTCGCCGCCGCCAACTACGACTGGGACGTGCTGGTGGCGCAGTGGACGGCGGGGCGCATCCCGGACGCGGACTGGCTGCCGTCGGAGATGCAGATCGTGCACGACGGGCTGGTGCTGGCGCTGGATGGGCGGGAGGGCGAGCGGGTGGATGTGGTGGGGCTGCGGGGGTGGTTTGTGGGGGAGGTGGCGGGGATGTTGGGGGTGGCGTGGAGGGGGGATGCGGAGAGGGTGGGGAGGGCGAGGGAGGGGTGGGTGGGCGGGGTGGCGGAGAGGTTGGTGGAGTGTGTGGCGGTGAGTATTCTGTGAGTGGGTGGGACGGCCGGTCGTTTGCGTTTTCATCTGGATGGAGACGTCGATTCCTTGCGGATCTTTCACTTGTAGATCGATTGATGTTCGGTTAATCTGTGCTCCTTCAGATATACACGTCCAATTTAGAATCAACTACCTCACTTTTGCCTAAGTCATTGATGTGCCGTTACAAAACCATGTATTGTGAATTGATAAGGCAGGGCCGTCGCCGCTGCCAGCAGACGTCATGAGCGAGACGCCGCCGAGATGGTGCAGCCGTGCTGCGGAGAAGAGCTAACACTCGCGGAGAACAAGGTGAAAGGTCGACTCCTTCTGGATGTTGTAGTCCGAAAGCTTACGGCCGTCCTCGAGCTACTTGCTGGCGATGATCAAGCGCTGCGGGTCCTGGGAATGCCCGCCCGGGGGAAGGGACCAACTTCGTCCTGAGAGAGCGTCATGGCGTTGTTCCTACCCCAATCGATCAGTAGATCAGACCCACTAATCAGAAAATGTGGCTTCACGTACTCTCCGAGCTCGTGCGAGTAGAGGGGCGGCGGCGGGAACCGCTCCCAATCCTCCGGTCTGTACGGAGGCGGCTGCCCGCGACGGCGGCTGCGGCGGTCATCCCGGAGGCGGGCGGGCTGCGGCGCCGCGAGGTCCTGGAGCTCGATATCGCCGCTGTGGCCTGCGGCTGCGCTGGAGGAGTAGGGGGGAGGGGCGTCGATGGGTCCGCAGCGTCCCACGCGCGCCAACCACAAAGTGATGAAGCTGTTTCGAGTAGCTGTAAGTAGTATTGGCTGCACAAGTGAGAGCCGGAGGGGAGGGATGATTCATCGTACACGATTATGACGGAACCTGCGGCGCCGAAGAGGATGGCGCCGAGGACAGGGGCGAGGACGTCTTTGTCGACCATGGTGGAGAGCGGGCGGGAGCAGGCGCGCAGAGGTCGTAAAAGATGGTGCTTCGTAGGAGAAAAGAGGAGGAAGAAGGGGGGGAGCGATCAAGGCTTTATATGTGTAGGAGCCGCCGTTTACGCCGCGCAAATGGGGCTTTCACCTAAGTTGTCACCTAAGGTGAGATTGGACTTCCGCTCTCACTTAGCATTCAGTTGTATGTTGTCCTCACCTTGGATCGATTTATCAGCATAAGCAGATTTACACGCGATGCAAGGCTTGAGAGGTGGAATATCTGCAAGTTCCGTGGTAAAATCCAAGACGGCGAGTAAGAAGCATCACGATAGCTGGCTAGATGCGGTCTTTAGTCCTCCGAAAGATGATGAGCGTAGCAGATCTAGACAGTGTACAGTTTACAGGGATGCAGCATAATCTGCCGTCAGTGATTTGTCATTTCAACCCGTTTCAACCACTAGCCAGCAATAAGCTATGCTTCAAGCCGAATTTAGCTAAAGTCAAGACAGCCCTTTGCCGCTCCGGCCTCTCGGGAGGTGCACTTGTGCCTCTGTCCCGAGCCAGATGTGCGCAAGGTGTGCGACAGAGACGCTCCAGATCGCATGCAACTTGGCTGTTGCAATCAGTGTGTCGCAAAGACGTAGAGCAGTGCGCGATCACAGATAGGTTGGTGTCGCTCCAAAGTGCCTGTTTTGCGACAGAGAAGATACAGACTTTCGGCATGTTGAGCGCAACAGCAACTACGCTGCGATGTAGCTGGCGACCAAATGCAGCAACTTTGTTGCGATGGTCGAGTTCATTCTCTGCTTCACTTTTCCTCAACGCCCGGCGCATGGCCAAGCAAGTGACGAAAAAGATCACAAGACACTGCAAGGTGTTCGCGTCGGCCAGAGATAGTGCAATACTGGCGACACTGTGGCCCAAGACATGAGCAAGCTCAGCGGCCGTAGTCCTGGTTCCAAAAACTTGGTGGGAAACCCGGGCACGTTCCGTAGAACGCATCCATAGAGCCACCTATGGATTGGACGCACTGCGTTCAATCTAAGCCAAATGGCAAAGAGAGCTGAAGAGGAACGGGAGGTGCTGGGCGAGGGAGAGGGGGGTAAATATAGCTACGAGAGGAGGGTCTAAGCGAGGCGCACGAGACGGACACCTGCTCGCGTGATGACAAAGGTAGCCAAAACGGTAAGCCAGAGTAGAACGAGGAAGGAGCGCCGCGCATGTGATGCGGCACGGCGGGCAGAAATCAAGGGCGGGCAGCAGCAGGATTCCTCTAGACAGATAGCGGAAGATCTCGTGCTGAATCCACGCGCAGCTTGCTGAGATGGGCATCTCAGAAAGACCAGACTCGGCATCGCTGGCGTATTGTTCTGAACTAATTACTACGAGTATCGTGGATATACGTCGGAAGGGCGATGATTACCTGTGTCCAAATACTTGGGCATGCACCGGGAGCATCAACCGGCAACACAAGATCACAGGAATGCATTCAAGAGGTGAAGGCAAAAGTGAGACATGATGATGCATTTGTACAGCTCGCCCAAGAAGCCGCGGACGAGCTGTGCTGCCAAAAGGCCTGGCGGTTAAGAGTCCCAGACGGGACCGAAACCGGAAATGCCACGGATCTCCATGGCATAAACGAGCATGCGAGTGAGCTTTGGGTTGCTGATGGCGAAAATGCCAGACGTGAGCTGGACGAAGTCCAGACGACCCACCCCTCCCCCCTCCCTACTCCCTGCGCCTGAGGCGCGCAACCACCGCCTCCACGCCCCTACCCATGCTCTCGCCCCACCGCCTCAGCACGGCGCGGGCCCAGGGCCGCACACGGCTCCTGCCGGCCTCCGTATCCATGTACTGGCCCAGCTCGTCGACGTCCTGGACGCCCTCCGTCTCCCTGATCCACTCGACCTGCCTGACCATGCGGGCGCCCTCCTCGGCGCGCTCCATCCACGCCGTCAGCCCCTCCCAGTCGCCGTCCGCGACCGCCCTCTCCGCGCTCCGCCACGCCGCCAGCACCGCCTCGTACGCGTGCAGCGGCACGACGAAGCCCCCGGCTGCCACGTACGCGTGCTCCTCGCCCACGACCGGCCAGGCCAGCTGCCACGCAGCGACGCGGCGCGCCCAGTGCTGCGACTGCGCCGCCAGGTACGCCGGGTCCGCGAACAGGCGCGCCCGGCACTGCGGGCACTGGTCCTTGGCGCGGCCCGTGGCCGAGAGAGCACATATGTGGCTGTCGAGGCAGCCGTGGTGGAAAGGGTGGCCGCGGTGGCAGGCCAGGATGTTGGGGGTGGTGATGGTGGTGGTCGTGGTGGTGGTGTCGATGAGGGCATCTTGGCAGATGCCGCACGTCTCTTCCGGCAGCGGGAGGCGCGCCGCACGGCCAGACAGGAAGGTTTCGACCGTCGGGAGCGGCATTGTTGGTGGTGGTAGTGGTAGTGGTGGTGGTGGTGGTTGTGGTGGCTGCTAAAGTGGGTCAGGAGCTGTGCAACTAAGAGGGCTTCAGATATTCTTACATGGTGATGTTTTGGCGTGCGCTGTGGGGGAAGATCTTGTATGCGGGCGGACGACGAGCCGGCAAAGAAGATCTTGGTGGTGGTGTGGAGGAAAAAAGAAGAGAAGGTCGGCAGAAGAGCGAAAGGGCTATATTGGCGACTTCGCTGCGCCACACTCCCCAACACATGTGTGAAAACACCGTCCACGACTGACCAGCTGACACAATACCACACAAAGATGGATCCTAGCGTCTTCAACTCGTATGGCAGCAGTATCCACCTTCGCACTGCGCGCCGCATGAACCTCTCCACGGCCGACCACCGCCCGCGTCCGCGCTCCACAGTCCCACAGCTCGTCCACTCGCAGACAGGTCATCTGTAGTATAATGCGCCCAAGCGCCTTCGCCTCAAAGCTTCTCTCCGTTCCATCGCCCACAAAGTCAAGAAGTTGTTCCTCAAGAAGCTGCCGGCGCCCAGCCTAGAGGAGGCGCAATGCTCCTGCTGGCAGTATCCACCTGATGGGTGGAGGTTCTGTCATTATGATGAACATGTGAAAGAGGGGATCAGAGGCATCGCAGCGAGAGAGGCCGCCTTCAACTGGTATAGTCGCAGAACATCCACACTTCTGTGAACACCTGTGCTGAAATCTCGTTTTGGCGCAGAGACTACCGCATGCGTCCGCACCATTCAGGACGCAGAGATTTCCCCGGCTACAACGATAACCTGAGAGGTCGCACGACATGCGCGGCATCTCTGCTTCTTGACTTTCGACGACCGTAGTTTGTGTTATAAAGCAAGCGAAAAGGCACTGCTATTGATGGCTGTTGGGAATATATATCAGAATTTCGTCTAAGCAGGAAAGAAGTACTCTACGAGGAGTTGAGGCATTAGTCAGGACGTAGGAGTCTTACAGCAAGGCTACCCTTCTCATCCAGGCGCATACTTTGACTCTCCTTTAAAGTACTTTCCCCGTGTCTTATCATTGCAGTTTGAAGCAATCAAGCATGGTCTACTCCCGAACCACGAGACGAGATCATGGGAAAACTCCCATATGTTTGCACAATCTGTTTGTGACAGAGCGTGATGATTGCCAATGCTACAACACGCAATTTTGGTGTTCGCGGCGGACTCTCGCATGGATGTGGCACAACAGCTGCATGGAACGCTGGCACGCGAAACGAGCGAGCTCCCCCTTCAGGCAGGTCGATCGGCATCGGTGCAACAACGGCGGAAACTTTAATTCGACACCGGAGAACGCAGCATTCCACAACGCCTCACTTCAGAACATCGCCACCACGATATGTATAACACTACTTGAAACGTTGCGACATGAAGAAGGGGTCATCTATCCATGAGATTGAGTAATATTTGACTAGGAATGAGGGTGCTGCCGCCCACTCAACCATTGACCGATTAGCTGTGAGCCAATGCTCCCTGCACAACGCACAGAGATCCTGAAAAAAACTGCTCAGGAAGAAGAAGCCTTGCCCTGCCCCTTCCCCCCGTTCTTCGCCTTCTTCGCCTTCGTACCTCCCTGCTCGTCCGCTACCTGGCCCTTCTCCTCTCCCTCCTCAGCCATCTCGCCGCCCTCTCCCTCGCCACGACGTCCCTTCTCCTCCAGCATCTCCTTCATACCGCGCAAGTCCATTGGAAACCGAACCAAGCGCGCAGCCTCAGCATCAATCTCCCTCCCCTCCCTCTCCGACAGCGTCGCCGCCGGCCGCAGCTTCTCCCTCCGCAGATCCGCCAGCATCGTCTTCATCCCGCCCTCCAGCCTCTTCGCCGCATCCAGCGCGCCCTCCATGCGTATGTACCTGTAGCGTTCGTCAGCGCATTGTTATTTTACTGAGCGTAGGCGGAGTGTCACTTACGCGTCCTCAACCCCCTGGCCCGGCGCCGCGCGCTTCTGGATCTGCAGCGCCTCGGTCACGAAGCGCGCGCGCTTCTCCGCGTAGTCTGGGTCGACGCGGGCGCGACGGACGCTGTGGAGGAGGTTGGCGAGGTCGGGGTTGGTGTCTTGGTTGGCGGCGGGCGTGAAGAGCATGCTGCCGATGTCGTAGGCGGTGCCATGGAGGGCGGCGGTGAGGAGCTCGTGGAGGGTGAAGGTGGTGTCGGAGAGGGGCGCGGTGGCGGATGCGGTGCCAGTGGCGCCGGTGGGGTTGTTTGGGGGGGTGGCCATGGTGGTTGGGGGGTTGTCAAGGCGGGGGGTGTTGTGTGGCGGATTGTCGAGGGGGTTCTGGTCGGCCTCGACGGAGGAACTTTGGTTGGGCGTTTTATTGGTGCGTGGTAGCGCGTCCGCAGGAAGAGAGGTGTGTTGGCGGTATGGAAGATGGTGATGTTCCGTAGGTGGCAGGATGATCTGTTCTGCGAGGTGGTTCTCGCGTATTTGGGCGGTGGGCCTTGGGTCACTGAGGCGAAGGCTCTGCAACAGGCGGGCGCGGGGAGACACGTCCTCTTCACTGCCCTGCTCTCTTTGGTTCATGGCCAATCGACGGTTCTCAGCAATTAGCTCCCTTGCTTTCTGGCAATACCCTACCACAATGTCGCGATTTCGAATCCCCTCTGTGGTGTTAAGATTAACTGAGAAACCCATCAGGGAGTGAGAGACGTCTTGTTCGCCAACGTCCAAAGCAATGCTACTGGCGATTAACATTTCCATGACTAGGAATGTACCTGGATCCTCCGTCCTAGTCCCTCTCGGACTTTCGCATGGTTTTGGGCCCATTACCACGATGTTCTTTGGGAATACGTTCGTATAATTTCCAGTGCGCTCAGGATATGTATCATAAATAAATCATCAATAAAGTCGTACATCCAATTTATAGGTTAGACATAGCATGTATATAGAAGGCCGGGCGTGATCGGATTGTTGCTATATGATCGCGTGGAGTCAAGACTGTGTGCTGAGGACCTAGCAACTTGCGTGTCAAACCGGTAAACAATATTCAAAAACATCAGCAGTTCTTTGCGCTGCACCATGCTCTTGTGCCATCTGACTTTGGTGTAAAGCCGGCCTGAGGAGCATGTATAAATCTGCGCCTAACTAGTCTCCTTGTCCATTTTCCGCGAGAATCTACACTTCTTATCACTTCTCCTCATCACAAAGTCAAAGGTACAGACACAAGCATCTACCGTAGCATGAGCAGCATAATTCGAGCTGAAGACCAAGCGCTCGCGCTTCGTACTCTGAGTAACAAAGTCCCTTACATCTTAAAGAGGCTGGTTCCCAAGACTAACATGATGCTAGAACTTGCTGAGGAGATTTGGCCAGGTATAGAGTTTGTCCTGACTGTTGCCTACGCCGCTCCTCAATTTGCCTGCCTCACTGAGAAGTGTTACATCCAAAATCGGGAGAAGGTTCATGTATGCGTCTGGGACAATGGATGGAGGTCGTTGGAGTGGCTTCACGCCTTCCTTGACGAAACCAAGTACACATCGTCGCATAGTCAGACGACTCCAGGAAATCAAATAGAGGCGTTACAGGAAATGTGTGTCTGATATCAACCACTGGAAAAACGTATGGCTGACATTAGCGAAGACATGGACGATGGAAAGCGATGGGCCGGGTCCGGCGAGACATCAACGTGCCGACGCTTGAATTGGGAAAGTTAACATACCCTGGCGCGAAGGCGGAGGATTATTTGCAAGAGGACGATCAAAGACGTAGGGGGGATGCCCGAAGGCGAAGCGTGTGATAAAGTAGGTGATCTTCATACTTTGATAGCGAATAAAAAAAATGGGGCTGTTCTGTCGAGGTAAAGTCTACTATTATATCCATTTCACTGCGACTGGAAGCCAAAATGCTGCCCTGCTTTTTGTCGTGACCTTCGCAGACCTGTGGTATCAGCTTCGCCTGGCGCTACTCGGTTCGACACGCACACAGACATGACCACGCGCCTCTGGCCTGACGCTACCGACATTCGCATCACGTATAAGCGCCAGGGCATGAGCCAGTGGTGCAATCTCTATGTCGAGTTCGCGACCGGCCATCACAACCAGAACATCGTCTGGCATGGGCCAACCGCGCCTGTTGCCGTGGGCAACCATGAGAGCGCGTTAAAGAGCGTGGATGACGGCATCCAGGTGGCGATGGAGAAATGGGACGCTGGTCTCACGACGAGGCCTCAGGAGGGACTTCCTTGAGGGTAAGCCGAGACTCGTGAGAACCAGCGCTTCCGGATGTTGAGATTGGTGCTAATTGATGCTAAAGATCTCAGAAAGTGCGCAGGGCGTAATATGTGACGGACGAGAGCGAGGGTCATTCTATATTGGCAAGTCACTGGAGAGTGGTTAGATCAGGGTAGAAAGAGACTACGTCGCCGCAGGGAGCGACCATAGCGTGGCCATATGGTTCCGAACCCGCGCGAAATAAACAACAACAACCCATCCAAGAACTGCAGCATTGCGCAAAACTGCTAGACGTGACCGCACCCGCCAGCGCGGAGTTGGTGTTTGGGGCGCCGACCGCCGCTTGTCCGGAGCGCAAACCCGCCATCCTAAACCTACGCGCGACCCTCCCTCTCCCACACCCCAGCATCCCACCACCACACGAGCAGCCCAATGCCACCTCCAGACCACAACCCAGGCGCCGAAGAGGAGAAGCTCTCCTCCCACATCCTCCGTGCGCCGCCACCCGCCCCCACCGCCGCCCCAACTGACCCCCCACCGCCCCGCAGACACCGCGCGCACCACCTGGCCGCACATGCGCGCCACCGCGCTGATCGAGCTCCACAGCGCCCCGAGCAACGATGCACACATGGCCTTCCTGGTCGACCGCGGCGGCGGCGCGTGGCCCGAGCCGCGCCCCTGGTACCGCACGGCGGCGCACCCGACGCGCGTCGCCGCGCTGGCCGAGCTGCGGCGCTTCGTCGACCGCATGGCGCCGCTGCGCGCGTGGGCGGATGATGTCAGGGCGCAGACGGCTGGGCAGGTATGTTGGCGCCCGTCACCCTGCGTGGTTCTTTTTCTGGGGTGGTTTGGCGGGCTGACGCGGCGGGGTGGGTGTAGGTTCCCAAGCGGTTGCCGCTGAGGCCGAGCGTGCCGGAGATGAGGGAGGGGGAGCGGTAGAGGCTGTTGATGGAGCAGGTGGGAGAGGGGAGGGGAGGAAGCGGCGCGGAGAGGTGGTAGAGACGGTTGGGAAGGCAGAGGAGTACGGATGATGCACCCGGGAAGGGAAAGAGAATGGGAGGGGTCTCAGAGAGACTACTGATGCGCTCGGGACCGGGGTTGGTCTCCTTCAGCATCACATTTCCAGACGACAACCGCTGTCCGATCGTCCGCAATGCTCGCCCCCGCATTCTCCGCGTCTGTCGCCGCATGACAACGCTGGTCATCGTTCCCAACCTGGTCACTATTGTCGCCTTCACTGGTTCAGATGGGTTTATACTTCACACTTCTGTCGACGACCTCTCTGCGGGTCCCTTGTCAGCCTCGTCACTGGGGCTTTGCCCATGATTGGATCATCAACCTCTGTTCATCTTCCGCTGTTCGGGGCACTTTCTCACCGAGATACAATAGCCATTGGCAAGTGATATCTCCAGATCAAGTTGGAAATGTATTTGGGCACGAAAGAACAATCGAGCCTGGTCTTGGATACGAAGGAAAAGCCAGCAATGATATATTGTTTGTTTTGAGCTTCAGGCTGCTTCACTCGCACGTTCAGGCGATCGAATGGACATTTAACAAGAGGTTTCCTTGGTATTGCCAACATTCCGCTATAATTGGGGCACCAGATGTTCTCCTTGATCGGTTCGGCCTCAGCGCGCGCCGCCGAGGTAACAAGGCAAGACCTCTATGTGCCACATGGGCGTTCAGCCGTCGGTGATGAGTGAATCCGCACTTTCTGAGTGCTTGTGTCTCCGTACCAAAAGAAATAGAGGTGCGACAGGCGTGCTGAGCACGCTGCCTCGTGGCAGGACACTGGCCGGACAGCCGCCCACAAGGCGTGGTGAGAGATTACGCAGACGCTGCGGGAGCCGATTAGCATGGCGTTATACCCATACATATTAATCAACATGAAAGCATGCGCAGTAGGGTGGAGAGAGCTCTCGCTGTCCGTCAGGACCGGGTCGTGTCGTAGGCGCAAGCCCTTTGGACAGGTCAAGGTGAGAGAAGCGCGACGGCCAGCCGGCGATGCCACCACCCCGATGGCAGTATGTGTAGATATCAGGAGCACTGTTTCTGAGCTATGCGACCGATCAGAATGGCGATCGGGATTGGCTGGCCGTGTGCGACGGCCTGCTCTCGCGCTCCGGCGGCAGCGCTGGATCCAGCCGCCCAGCGCATCGCGACTCAACACCACGCCTGGTAGATGGTGATACAATCTCACCCTTACTCGTTGCCAGACTAGTCGTAAGATCCGCGGATGGGCGTTTCAACTGAGCAGCCGGCGTCTGGTGCGAGCTCATCTACCCCGGCGCGCACCTCATCCCGCTCACTTGGCTTTGCGGACACGACCGCAGACAGTGGCTTTCAGGTCATACCAGAAGTCACCGCCATGTGTCGCGGCTGGGGAGCAACGACTCACAAGAGCGCAAGATGAGACAAAGCACACAAGCGAGGGTAGCAACGCAAGATGTGTGTCAGGGCGGCGCGTGGCAGGCAGGCGAAGGGAGATCAACAACAAGAAGCTTCTTCCTCAAGTGCCCAGTCATGCTGAGTAGCTTAACGAAAAAGAGAGTATATCGCGTCAGCCAGCAGTAGTGCAATACTGGCGACACCATGAGCCAGAGTATGGGCGGGGCCCAGTGACTACCAGCACTGTTTCCAAAAACTGGCTTAATCACTAGTTCACCCGTAGGCACGTCCTAGAGATTAAACTAAGAAGAACAGTTACTTCAACTTGATCTCAGCCAAATGGCAAGAGAGAGCTAAAGAAGAAAAGGAGCTGGGACCGGGGGCGAAGGGGTTTTTTATAGGCACGGCCGACGGGGAGTGTGCATTGCTCGGCAGATGATCGAGCTAGCGAGAAAATTGACTAAGCGCAACTCGTACCCAGATGGGTTGAATGTCACGGCGAGGGCTTGCTTATGTGCCTACCGGATACGGTGCACATGTGTCTGACCAACCCTCAATCACCAACAAGATCGCGAGGTCAGCATCATCGACAAACACTAGAATCAGAATTGGCAGTTGGTGAATGTGCGCTGGTTGATTTTGAAAGTGTCAGCGCTGTTCCTACACTGTGCTGTTTGTACTTCTTGAATGCTTCCACTTCGTGGGTCGTCTGCCGAGCAAATATTGGCGCCTTTGATTGGGACCGTGTGGAACACAACCCTTCAGCTGCAGACATGTACCAGCAGGGCATCAGGGGACTCTCATCTTCCCCCTTTGAACTATGCTCTCTGGATATCAACAGGGGTGATATACCTGTGGATCTCGACGTACATCTACATTCCTTGGAATGCCAACACATCAGTCGTGGCACAGATCAATCATCGACCGCAGTATATAAGCCGAGGAAGGTACCATGCTCATTCCAAAACCCAAACGCGATCATGGAAGAACAGCCCAGATTCATTCGCAATGAGCCAGCTTCTCTATCCCTACCAAAGATCCGAATCCGAACAAGCAGAGGCATCAACTACCCTGTAGAAGATATGAGGGACTTCCTTCAGTACTTCGCTGAATCTATGTAAGTTTACCTATTTCATTAACGGTGACAGACAGCTCACTCAGAATCTATTCTTAGCTTTGAACACCAAGCAGATTCTGATCCCCTCCCTGCATTTCTTCATCATCTTCTCGAGACCAGCAACCTCAAACGCAGTTTAGTGTTCTTCGCCATAGAGCTTATGCAGCAGTGGCTTTGGTATAACGCAAATACACCGGTGTTGTTTGCTACCTTAGCCGCCGCATTTACAGTTGCATTCAAGTTCGCCAAGGATTTTAGAGACAACACTGAGTACGAGTTGGCCGATTGGGCGTTCTGCGTCGGCATTGACCTCAAAAAGCTTTTCCCAATCGCAACCAGGTTCAACCAGCTTCAGGCCGAGTACATGTCTGATAGGGAAATAAAACTTGTGTCTGGTCACTGGAAGAGAGAGTGGAAACTCTTTGTTACCAGCCGCCGTGAGGAGCGGAGGTTGCAGGAGAAGAGAGAGACGGAGAAAGAAATATCGAAATAACAGATTGCCGAACTCAAGACTCACCCGAGGCGGGATTAATATGAGTAAAGGTAGTAGATCATGTAATGAATGACCAAATTATCAATATGATGCATATAATAACAAATCATGACCGTCCTGCCATTGAGCAATTCGCCACACTTTGTGTTCACAGTAGCACCAACCACCCCCGAGCTATATGACGTCCTGCTCAGCCTCACATTCTTCGAGCACGTCGTGACCTACCCGCCCGCTCAACTCGCAGCGCACGTCATGCTCGCGCCGACCAGTTACACATCCGATGCGACAGGTGCATTCAAGCTCGCGTCCGCGCAGCTTGCTCATGTTGTGCGCGTAACGCCGCCGGCTGCGCGATCTGAGCTTATGGAGGAAGGGAATGAGGGAGGTGGGAGTTGCTGGTTGTGACGTCGATGGTCATCGATAAGGAGTTGAAGAAGAAATACGATCGGAATACTGAAGGGAGATTAGTATGATTCATTTTTCTTGTTGACGAACGTGGGTAGTCAAAATACTCAAGACAATTATTAGTTGAAGCACCGATGGCAAACCTCTTAGAAATGATACAGAAACCGTGATCACTTGCGCTGTTTAGGGTGTAAACACTGTTTTCCTGTGTACATTACACATTGTACTACCGTTCTTGAGCTGAATGCACATTGAATCTAAACAATCCCTTTGTTCATCCCGTGTGGAGTGTATATTTCTACGACATCCGCCATTCATTTCAGTCAATCGTCAATTCAGAACCACTTCTTCCGTTTGCAAGAAGCGTCTCCCATCGAGTCGATCTCAAGCATCCTCGCATCCGTCACAAAACACCAAACCACCCACACCACCACCTACACCATCCCACCCACGATGGCAAACCTCAACCACCGCCGCATCCCTCCCACCCACCTCATCACCCCAATCTACGACCTCCCCCACCACACCGACCCCATCGAGATCCACAACTTCACCCCCTTCTCCAGCGCGAGCCTGAACCTCGCCCGCCGCACGAACAGCTACCTGCACCGCCTCCCCTCCTACGCCGCCGTCCCCGTCCTCCTCCACGCCGCCAACATCGTCATGCTCGCCAAGCTCGCCGACAGCGAGGCCGCAGGCCGGCCCGCGCCGGGCGCAGCCCGGCACCTCTGGCTGGGCCAGGCGTGCATCTGCCGGTACCGGCACGACGCGTACGCGGTAGCCAACGGGCTCGCGGCGCCGCTGGGCGGCGGCGAGGCAGAGGCGGCGGCGTTTGTGCTGACGCGGCTGCAGGTGGCGCGGGACGGGGCGGAGCTGGCGTTCCTGCTGGGCGAGGCGGGGCCGATAGGGCCGCCGCGGGGGGTGATGGAGGCGGTGATTCGGCCGGTGCGGCGGATGCCGGGCAGGTGGGTGGAGGAGGGCGAGGCGGAGTGTCCGGTGTGCTTGGAGGGGTATGTGGAGGAGGGCGAGGGGGAGAGGCGCGTGCGGTTGAGGGGATGTGGGCATGAGATAGGCGAGCGGTGTGCGTGGGAGCATCTGAGTCGGGATAGACGTTGCCCACTGTGCAGGATGGTGCTGTATGGGTGGTATCCGGCTAGTCATGGGTCGACGGAGCTGGAGGCGAGGGCCGTGGATAGGAGGATTTAGTCGGGAGATAGGTGATGAGGAGCAGGAAGTCGTGGTATGCTAGACCGTTTGATGTTCTTGTTTCTCTGCTTTTGTCTGTTTTTTGATAAGTTAAAATCTATGCCTGTTTTTCTTTTTGACGTTTTTCATCCTTCAAAATTTGCAACCGTGATGTGTGCGATGGTAACTGAATTATTTTCTACTCATCTCTGAGCAAGCGAAAAAAAGGCAATGGAACTGGATGCCGTGAGGATGTACTTGCGACAAACCATTAGACTTATGTGCTACACTAGCAACGGTTCCACCACTCTTACCCAGAAAAGGCCAAACGAATAAAGGCGGAACAAGCTCCTCGAATGCTGTCCGCAGGGCAGAATTTGCGATGCTATCCATAGAGGAATAGAAGCATTTGCAGATGAACCCCGCTCCACCACACCCAGATAACCGCAGTGACAGCACTGTGGCTGACACTGCACCTATAATATTGGTTTATAATTTAACAATGCACTACCATCGAAAAAGAGTGACGAGAATGAACAAAGAACCACAGTCCACGAAAAGACTTATTCCCTCTCCGTGGTATCTTCAAACAAGAAGACCATAACGATAGTCACCAGAAGACCAAGACCAGTAGTCCTTCGACTAAAGGAAGGCGACCGTGATCAACGAATGAAGCACCTGATTGTGCTACCGAGCCGTCCACCCGGCCTCTATTTGCGGCTGGTGTTTCTGGATGTCAAGCTGTTGCGGGAGCCATGATGGCCTACCCTTCCGAGGGATGCCAGCACCTGTGAACTTCTTCGCGACGTCATGCGGTAGTCTTGTTTTGTACATCAGGGACCATGTCTTCGTGAACCCACGTACGACGTCCGCGTTCTCAATGTTGTAGATCGGCAACTAGTGCTCCATAAATCGGGATATGTCAAGCCGCAGACACACGCAGAAGTGTATGAGAGGCCGAATGGGCTGCAGTTATGGTATGGAGTCACTGAACTTCAGGATTGAAGGAGCTCATGCTGTCGACCACGCCTGGGTGGGATTTAGTCACCATGACTATGAAGTTTCCAAAGACACGGTAAGGCCTGAGAGTGGAATATCGTAATGCCAGTGGTACGAACCGAGCGATAAGGTGCTTTTCACGAACCTCCAGGAAACCGTACTGTGTGTAGCGAAGCTTGCGTTGTGCATCGTCCGATTCGCGTTAGTAGTATTCCAACAGTGATTTCGTCCATCGGGTGACTCCGTAACCGCCCCTCAGCCTGGCCTGCTGGCGTGGTAGTAGTTGGCCATAGTACCACGCTTGAGCTGATCCTCTCAAGCATCTGTGGAGCTCTCTTCGGATCGATGCGGACTTCGTCGCCATCATTCCCGCCTGTACGACACTGACGAAAGCACGGACCGACCGGTAATAGATCTTTCTTCAGCGGTCCATCATGACCTCATTACGATCGCCGTCGTTCCGGGTATCGGGGTCGAAGAAACCTACATCGTCTGGGCGGAAGTGGGAAGCCTTCTTTGTCCTTTCTTCTTCTTCAGAAGATTCTTCGTCATCATCTTCGCTAGGGTCCGACGAAGGGCTTGTGCTTGAATCTCTCCATTGCCGTCCTCGTCAGGGTCCGAAGAAGAGCTCAAACTTTCGCAAGGACTCGTGCTTGATTCTCTCCTCTTCTTGCCCTTTTTCCGGGACGTCCTGGACTAGGCAGTCTAGAGAAACTGGTGCACACGGAGTCCTGGATCCGACTTCGCAATCGTACTCATTTGCTGTGCTTCTGTCTACAGCAGAGTGCTCGAAATTGGCGTTCGTTGCGCTTTGTCCTCTTTTAAATCCGAGAATCCAGAACTCCACTAACGAGAACTTCTTCGCATAACGCGGATGTGACAAAAAGACTCGCCAAAGCGCAACCGAGGGGTTGACGGGAGAGGTCCGCCGTCACGGCCCTTAAAGCCGAGAGTCTGTCAGCGCACGGATGGAAAAAGGCAGTGTGCTTCTTGTCAGACATGTTGATGGTGAATAAGAAGATCTGGAAAAGGCCAATGAGGTCCAAAAGAAGGTGCTGTCAGGACTTATTCGTCTTCCTCGTCGTGCTATATCGGTACATCTGTGTTGCTTTGGTCA
Source organism: Neofusicoccum parvum (assembly GCA_020912385.1). Taxonomy (NCBI): domain Eukaryota; kingdom Fungi; phylum Ascomycota; class Dothideomycetes; order Botryosphaeriales; family Botryosphaeriaceae; genus Neofusicoccum; species Neofusicoccum parvum. Next base: position 2,731,115 of record CP087208.1, on the reverse strand, counting down.
GCCTCTGTCTCTCAAAAATAGATTCAGGATATTCGGATCTTGCTCACCAGGTCCTTCGTGTTCTACAGCCGTGCTTCACGGGTGTGCTTCGGCTGGTCTTTGAAACTCGCCCTATTTCCTTTATTGCTTCCTCATATGCGCTGCTTTTCATGATCTTCATCGCAAGGGTTCCTTTTCTTAGAAACCCTGCCTTCTACTCGAATGTCCAAAATATGGGGTATGCGGCTGAGCGCATTGTCAAGCATCAGGATTGATGCTGCAAGTAAGCTTGGGTGGAGAGAAGACACAAAAGACAAGGCTTGTTGGTGCTGGGCCGTGTATAACTGTGTCCGTGTACTCCATAGTGTCCTTTCTGCAAGGCGGAAGATTTCCACCGCTGTTGAACGATCGAAAAGAGAAGTTCTCTTGATGGTGTAGATCATCTTGAAAACGGATTTGCGGTTGGATTCTTGTTCAGCGAGACGTTAAGCCGGCTCAAGTCGCTGCCGTGGACGGCGGTGTTGGTGAAGCTGAGAGTCTGAGGGGCGCTGACCCTCATGTGGTTCATGGTGGTAATGTCGTAGCTGCTGTTAAGCTGCATACGAGGGTGGTCCACACACATGGGGCTGTTGTTGAGTGTGTTGACTCCGGAGAGCAGCACAAGAAAACTCTGTGACCGGACATCTTGATGGCCCTGTGGAGGAGACGTCCTTGAAATCGTGAAAGCCTATCGCATTGATGTTGATGCGGAAGGCAAGCAAAAATTGCATAAATCGAGGCCGTGGAGCATGAATAAAGTCTTCGAGACATGTGGACGGTCGTCCGGCGTTACCTCGCGCCTAACACCGTTGAAACAACATACTTGCCATCCCTTGAGATCGTGAGCGCGCCTCCGCTGTAGTCGTTGCCCCAGAGACAGCTGTCCAGAGGCTTCTCGTTGCTGCGCTCAACATGGGCAATGCTAGCCACTGGGCTCGGTGTTGATATGGAAGACAAGAGCCAGATCTTCTGCCAGCCTTTGTCAAGCTGGTCCAAGATCTGGAATAAGATCTGGGTGGTATGAACAAACGGACGGAGAGGCAGCTCGGCAGAGAGACATCGGAGGGGGTTGACGATGGGGATTACGATGAAGATGTCGGATGACATCTGGTGTTTCCAGGGTTTGATGAGTACGGGATTGGCGGTCAAGCTGGCGATGGTGCGGGAGCAGAGGATGCGAGTCCAGCTGAGTGGGTAGGGCTCCTCACGATCAACCAGCGGCGGCTGGATCTCCCTCTCCTCCGTAAACGCAGGGAAACACAGTGCGCATATCCTGAATCCGTCGTCTTCCAGTCAGAAGCTGGCCTCCGCACGTTGCTCGAGAACCTTCGCTGTGGCCATATTGTAGACGGGATCGAGGTGGCGGACAGACGGCAGACCGAGCGGTGCGCCTCAGGTGCAATGCCCGGATGCGGGAGAGAGTTGTGCGGGCAGGCGCAAAGGCCGCCATCGATCCAAGGAAGAATTGTTCTGATGGCCACGCTGGAGCAGCATGGTAAGCTCAGAGCGGCGAGCTCGTCGAGGTAGCAAGAGACCTGTGGCGTGGTGGACGGGGCTGTCTGCACAGAGGCGGGGCTCGGTGGAAAGAGGTGCAGGTCTTCGGCAACATGCACTGGCAGGCAGGCGGAAGATCTGGGCAGGTGAGCGTGAGTAGCGCAAGGGAAGGTAGGGGGCGCGGTTGCCACTTACTCGCTAAGGTGGGGCTCGACGTTCGCGGCGGAAGTCGCAGCAGCACGCGATGGCGAAGGGCTTCGCAGGACCCCACAAGACGGCGAGGGCCTTCCGGCGATGATTTACGCCCTTAGAGTTCTTCAAAGATGGCTACATCTGGCGGACGCAACGTTCTCGCGCATGGAGTGGACCTCGACGAGGATCGTGCTCGGTGGTCAAGCGAGACTCCGCAGTCTTCGCCTACTGTAGAGTCCACGGAGCCGACCCTGCGCCGCATGCAGCAGAGACCTGAAAGGGCACACAAGAGGAGTACGGCAATGCTGCTGATTTGGATAGCGTTTCGGCCCACAGGGCCAGTCCTGATCCTGGGATCGAATATTTGGCGAGGCGCAAAGACGTTGGAGACGGTCGAGAGCATCCTGCGCATTTTCGCTTTGATTTGCATAGTTCTCTAGTGCCGCAGGAACAATCGAGAAGCTTTTTGGATGCTGATCGAAAGGAATATTACAGTAAAACATGTGCAGGGTGTGTTGGTAAGGCAGACGGGGAAGGCTCAAACGCGCTATGTCTTGCCAATCACTGTGTGTGCTGGCCACCATCGACGTCGCCAGAAACCATACCTAGCAACTCAGGAGTCAGACTATCAAAGGTTTGAGGCTGCTGAGGCCGCGCAAAGCCTCGAGGTCGCAGTTTGGCGACGCCAGACTACTTAAGCGTCTCCAGTGATTGCTTCCTTGGTCACTCCCTGGTAGTTAGTGTTGGATTTTACACGCCGTGTCCTCTCTCCCGTGGTCCAGGGAGGGGGGTATAAGGGGCTGTCAAGCCTCCAGGAGCAATTGGACGAGATCCGTCCTTTTGCTCCGTTCCAACAGTTAGTAACAGCACACAAACTCAAGTACTGCGAGCACCTGACCAGGCGCTTGATTGGAAATTTCCGTGGCGTTGCCTCATGGTCAAGCAGCAGGTTCAATACTTGGAGCTACGACTATCAATCCTTTCTAGATATTTTTCGCAATGGCATTATATATCACTCCAATGACAATACAGTTTTCCCAGCTCGCCGCGTGAGTTTGGTGTAGTGCCCCTTTTTACTGTCTGGCCTCAGCGACTGTCCTCCACTTCCGACCATGATAAACTTCCTGCCGCACAATCTCCATGATTTCCCCCGTCTTCTGCTCCTTCCACAATACTGCTAGTACTCAAACCTCCGAACACTCCTTGAGCATTATCCTGAGCTTGCTGAATATCGGCTCCAGCAAGCCATTAGCGCTAGGGCAGTCCAATTGGTCCTTGATCTCTTCGTAGGCCTGCCATTGCCCCAGAAGATAACCCTTGCTAACTGAACAGCCCAGGCTGCTGCTCTGTACGCGGACAACCTCCAGGTCTCGCACCTCCTCTTTAACCATCTCCTGCATCTCGTTGAACAACGTCTCCTCCTCCCTCTGCCTTGCGGCCTTGTTCCTTACGATCGATACCTTGATGCCCTCCAGGTATCTGAATTGCTGTGCGGAGGAAGTGAGCGAGGGCGGCAAGATTGGCGCTGTGTTGCGGCTGATCAGAGTCTCGTTGAGCATGTCGCGAGCCTCGTCAAGGTGGCTCTTGGCCTTCTTCGCCCTTTCAGCTTGCAGATGCTTGCCTGTCAAGCCAGAGCTATTTGTAGCAGTTGGTCGCGACACAGAGTTGACCGCTTGCGAAACGGACGCCTTGGCAGAGTGCATAGATACCAAAGAGGAGGATGTGCTGTTTACCTCCCAGTCATCCGTGGTACTGTTCACACCGATTGCTGGTTCAGGACTGTTGTGAGAGCTTGAAACCGTTTGGAATTTGCTGGGGAAGTCTTTGCTGCTGCCAGCCGTCGCTGTGTTCGCCGGCTGATGTTGGGCACTTGACGGAAGACTCATACTTGCAGTCAGATCGCTGATGACATGGTCCGCGTAATCCGGGCGCATGCCAGAGCTGATGCTGCCGGTCTCTCCCGTGTGCCCTTCCAGTGTCGAGGTGGCGATGAAGGCAGCCGTGCGGTGTTGGTGCAGGTCGTGCATGGCGTTGTCGCTAGCCTTGGCGGCAACGGACAGTGCAGCGTCACCAGTGATTGGCAGAGTGGCTTCATCGGTGATCATGCTCGTGATGGAATTCTGATCGTTGTTTTCCATGCTGTCTATGCGCGGAACAGGGCACAAGTCCAAACGCGCGCGATAGAAGTCTGCCAAGCTATGGTTGGCAGTGCCATTGTTGGGAGAATCGGACATGACAATGTCGTTGTCGTGGGAGTCCATTGTCTACTATTCGCGTCAGCGCAAGTTCCATTGATGTTCCCAGCGGCGACCATACTGATCTGTCTGAAGTTGGGTAGAGCCACTTGGCATTCGTGTTGCGCAGAGTATGAGGGAAACAAGCAGCGAGGATCGCAGTAGGTGGTGTAGTCGATGAAGAGAACGGGGAAGAACAATAGGGAGAGCTTGGTATGGAGGAAGGGACTGAGAGTGGAGGCCTGGGGCAGTATGTCTTCTCGCCTGGCCCCAACGCCGTAACACAAAGTCACCGCGGGCTCGCGCCTGCCAAAAGGCCGCGTTCTATCGCACCAACCCGCAGCTCGGCCCGATACCATTGCACTGTTGGAGCATACTGTCATTCTCTCAGGCAAAATCCACACTCCGCCTCGCTCGACCCTCCCAGTGGTGAAATTTTTGTCCAGGGTCTTCGCTACCGGAGAACACGGCGGTCCCTTCACACATCCCTCAGCCTTTACCACAACGCATTTTTTTAAACAATTCCACCTGCTGTACTCCACATCGTCCACTTTGTACTATTGACAAATGGCTGTACGCTCTGCTCCAGCCAGTCACTGCATCTCCCTCCGCTTCCAACTTCAGCTCCACCGCAGAACAAGATGTCAGCAATTGCACTTCGCCGCGGAATATCGATCTCGGCAATATCTACCTTACCATCCCGCACTTTTGAGTACATCTCCCTTTCTAGCGTCCCAGTCCTCGAGATCGACCGCATCGCCGAGGTCAGCCACATGAAAGATGCCTACGACCAGTATGACCGGGCCATGAACTTATATGACCGCATACTGGGCCGTCTTCCTTCCTATAAGCCGCGCTGGTATACTAGGCACTGCCTGGGGCTCCTCGGAATCGAAGCGCACTGGAGAAACCAGCTCCCTCTTTTCCTGCACCCGCCACTCAACTTGAAGCATCTCCGAAAGGATGCCTATGAGTTCTCCAACACCCTATCTGACGTTGATCTATTTGCAAGGGAAGCCTTCGAAGCATACCTTATCACTAGCATCGCCAGGTTTCCCATTGAAGCAAGGGTGCTTACCAATGTGGTATACTACCCCATTTCGGAACCGCGCCTTGTTTCTCAGCTTTGGGTTCCCTGTCGTCAGGTTGACTTGGAGGATTCGGCAATCACCACTGCGCACCTTGCGGAGCTGCCATTCTGTGCCCACTTGCACTATCCGGAGGACAGCGTTGCGGATTTGGACGAGCTTCCGTTTCAGGAGCAAATTAAGAAGGCCGTCGTCGCAGTTCCTCGCTTCGGCGACATCCCGTGGAGCAAAATCAACCTGCCTCTACTAGATGAGACGAACATCGAGGTCGAGGAAGGCTTCAAAATGGTTGACGTCGCAGACATGCAGACCACTGCACAAATTGAGACCTATCTACTCGAGAACTCGGAAGAATGTGTCAAAATCTTCGTACCGGATGACGCCCAGGCACCTAGCAATCTTTGCAGCAGCGACTCCAGCGAACCAAGCGACGGCTGCAAAGAAGGCAATCACTCACCCTTCACCAGCCAGCCGTCTGCCCCTCACAATTCCTCGCATCAGACAACACCAGAATGCCCGATCTGCACAGACACGATCACGCTTCAGCAAGGTGTGAAGTTGCTTTGCGGCCACCTGTTTTGCAGGGACTGCTCCATGAGATGGCTGCAAGACCATAGTAGATGCCCCACCTGCCGGCGCCGGCTCTACTCCAGCAAGCCGATGCGGGGCTGCCATTACAAGATCGAGACGATGGATGGGCGAGTCCTGGAAGTGCTTCGAATGTACCAAGGGTGGCATACAGGGTAACGATTGGTTGACTTATAGAGCTTCGTTGGTTTTGGGCTGGGTGGGATGGCGGAAAGCTGCTTCCGCAGCGAACGGCGTTTTTCATAGTCTTTTGGGGATTTCCACTGCTATACGAAATCAAACATCGGGTTCAACGGCACGGCAGAAATTATGGGCTTGAGGCACAGCCTTTGGAGGGCAATTTGGCAAGTGATAGCAGCATGGCAACGATCAAGTATATATACGAAAAATAGAAGCATGATGGGGGACTTCAGTACTTCTGTGTTGCAAGTTTGAGAAGCCGATTGGCCCCTCAGTCTCTCACCCTGTGAAATATGCTCCGTTCTCCATAGTATTCTCGTCCATCATGAAATCTGGGATCCACTTGTGATTCCTCACTGCCATATTCTACGACATCTTGGGAGCCTGAGCTGTGTATTATATCTCACCCTCTGATCTCTATTCTTCGTGATTCAAATATTTACTGCAGAGAGTCTGGATCACCCACAGTGCTGACTTCGTACCGATGGCACAGCCAGTGGGCCATTCTGGAGTTGCGCGACGGCGCCTGGTGCTCACTGCTCCTGACCTTCCCCGGGGAGTTTATAGCCTGACAGCAGGTAAGATGGACTTCATCCGCTGTCCCTCCGTCAACGCTTTCTGCTGTACTCCTGAGACCTTTCCGCTGGTGCGTAATCCATGTGAGAGACGCAGGAGCGGCCCTCGTGGAGCGCGGCTCAGTGTTGCGGACTCCGCAGCTCACGAAATGGCGCTTCCTCACCGCTGAGACAGTTCACGCACCTTCGGCGTGACTGGTGAGTGTCGAGGGGGCTGGCTGGGCAGCGCAGAGCTTTTGGGTCGCACCCGTCCGGAGGACAGTGAAGCGGGAGAAATGGAGATGGCGCAGACTTCCGCCTACACAGAGTGCAGCGGATGTATTGTGAGATGCAGAGGACCATCTCCCGAGGCAGAATTGCGCGTTGCTGGGCTTGCATCTATCTTGCCACGGCCCCGCCGCGCGCGATACTTTCGTGCGGGAGGCAGCGGGCGAAGACACTCGCCCTGCGGTTCAGTCGTAGGTAAGGGACGGCGGAGACCCATGAAAATGGCTGATGGGGACACGTTTGCTCACCATTTGCTAGTGCGACGGTGCGCGCTTTGGGACTTTATGTGCCACTGCGATGGCGAGGGTCCTGCTCGCCGGTCGCTGTTGGTTGTGTACAACACCACAACCGCTATCGCGGGCTGTCAGGCCCCGCGAACAAAGGCGCAGTCTTTTGGGTATCACGGGCGAAGATCGCGATGTGCAGTGGTCTGCATGTGCAACCGACGAGCAGGTCGATGCGCGCGCGTCGGCTGCTGTTCCAGGGCGAGCGCATTGGGACGCTGAGGGCGACAACACGCGACTTGAGCGCGACACGTCACGATGTATGGCAGAAAACTATGACTAGGTCAGCAACAGCTTGCGGGGCATCGTGATACACATATTATGCTACTACTATGAGTTGAGTTGAGTTGAATTCATTTACCCTGACCCGTCGCCCTAAGCGATATGCAGGCTACAGACTATTCAAAGTGTTTCTCTAGTGGTACATTGGTGTGTGACAAATTGGGAGGATAGAAGGATGAATAGGGAGGGCGGATAGTAGGTAGAAAGGGTTGTTTGTAGGGAGTTCTCTACTCCGTGGCTTCATCTCTGTTTATAAACCGGTTTGTTTCTTTTGCAAAGCTTAGCACGGCCTGTAGCTGTTTACCAGATATCTTCCATTTCTTCTCTTTTCCTTGTATTAGATCTGGCTTTCTTGGAGGCTTCCCGCCCAGTAAGGCTGACAAGCTGTTCTTCTCAAGTCTACTATCTTCGTACATCTTTTGTCGGCCTTGTTGTAGCAACGGGCATTCGAGGTAGGACATGAGAGACTGATTCGGCTTCTCCACATTCGCACTTATCGTTGTCTATCCGGCCCATCCGCCTACGGTGTTGATTGAGCCAGCAGTGGCCGGTGCGTAGTTGGGCAAGAAGGCCGGCTTGGTTCCGTGGGAGTTTGTCATACAGGTGACGGACGTGGGGCCCTGGGGGTGCTGTGTCGATGTTGCGGAGGTGCTGGCCTTTCTCTAAGTTCTCCCACTGTGATATCCATTGTCTATGTGCCTCTTCCTTGGCCGCCTGGACCTGGAGATGTGCTAGCGGTTGGTGGTCGTGTTCCCTGAGGCGTGTAGTTGCAGCCTTAGCTAGCTTGTCTGCTTCTTCGTTTCCTCGAATTCCGGTGTGGCTTGGTATCCATTGGAGGGAGAAGGTGATCTGAAGGCTTTCTTTTAGAGACTGGGCTGTTGTCAGGATAGATCTAACCAGGCTTTGTCCTGTCTTTCGCTTATAAGGGCTAGCCAACGCTTGGAGCGCTGCTCTAGAGTCACTGTAGATTGTGTAGATGCTGGGTCCTTGGCTGTTCTCCTCAAGCTGTTACTAGGCTGCCAGTTTCATACCGATATTGATAGCAATGAGTTCTGCAGCTGTGACACTGTAAAATCTGCTGGAGCCTATTCCTTTCTGGGTCTTCATATGGACTCTCTGGACCTGATTGAGGATTACTGCTGCTGCTCCTAGTTGACCCTTTACTTTTGATGCGTCCGTGAATACTTTTATAGTAGGGTCCTCCTGTAGCTCTTGATTGAGGACTGCTGTGTCGTTCACATGGGGAGGCTCTAGTTGAATTCTTTCTACCGCGAGCGGTTGCCATGGTGGTAGTGGCTACTACTATGATTGTGCTCCTCTCGCCGAAGACTTGGAGACCAGAGCCGCTTCCATTTGCTCTTCACTTCACTTCGCCGCACTGCTAAACCACCGAGAGAACAACTTCTTCCTCAACGCCCCAGACATGCTGAAGCAGTCAACGAAAAATAATGAAAGGTTTTCGCGTCAGGACCAGGTAGTGCAATAGGAACGACACTGTGGACTCTGAGATGAGCAAGCCCAGCGCCCAGAGCCCGGTCTCCAAAAATGGGGTTAATCAGTAGTGTACCCGTAGGCACGTCCTAGCGATCAAACTAAGAAGAACAGTTACTGCATCTTGATCAAAGCCAAAAGGCAATGAGAGCTGAAGAAGAAAAGACGGAGTGCAGAGGGGTAGAGGGGTTTATATGTGTGGAGGAGGTGGCGCGCCGGCGTCTCGCTTGCAGCGGCTGCTGACTGTTCAGGGAATTGCCCTGGGCGATGGACACTCGCTTGCTGACACAAACAAGCGAAGTTGGAACGGGGTGATGGAAAGACGTTTTCGGAATGGGGCCTGGCAGAAGTGAATGAGGTAAGCGTCAATCGTTGCATAGCTGCTTCTAGCACTGCTGTGACCTGCTGTCGGCTCTGGGCAGCCTTTTTCGCTGATATGGCGGACACGGCTGGCCCATATTTCACGAGCAAGAGATCATGGGGTGAAGCTCCGCAGCAGTGCTCTCTGCTCGCCGTCTACCGGGCGTTCATATTGACCTGGTGAGAACGAATCTCGTGAACAATGATTTCATACTTTTCGACCACCGCAGGGGCAGATAAGATGCATTGAGAAGTTAGGCTACTTGGCCAAGAAAGTCTGCCATGCAATATATGGGTTACCAGAAAGGATCCAGCATGCAGAAGGAGTATGGCCCATCACGGGTCAATACTTGCCATTGGCGGTGTGCATATTCTGTCGATGAAGAGTTGATGTGCTCGTCGGGACAGCTATGTTACATATCTGCAGCAATCCTACCGCCCACGCGGTTGCTTCAGCTCCCCATGTAAGGACACTGTTTGAGATTACGATTATTCGAATTATCTTACACAGTGACGTCGCTTTGGGTCAACGGCTTGGAGTCAAAATGCACAGAGCGTGTCTTAATATATCAAATGTCACCGTCGTCGGAAATATGGGGCTTTCGTTTTTCTCCTCAGGTGGCGGTTTCCAGTGGCCCTATTTGACATTCAGCAAAGATTCCAACTTGGCTTTTGCCCGATTACAAACTTTTGTTTGTTTCCAGATGATTCATTCACGAAGCCATGCGGTGTTGCAATAGCTGGTAGCTCAATCATCCGAGAGTTATCTGAGCTTCTATACGTGGGGAAGACTTTCATGTCGAGCAGGGACTCTTCAGCCTGTCATCAGTGCTGCTGAAAGGTGACCATATCATTCCCATGTAGATCGAAATTCCCTGCTCGCTGCGGTCCCAAGTGACTGCAACCAGCTATTGTACTTTGTGATGGTCAGTGAGGCAGTGCTGTGAAAGTGCGCTGCCAGCATTTCTGCTACTACCCGTTCCCACTTCTCCCTTTCTCTTCAACACCACTACCTTTTTCTCTTCTCGGCCGCACTCTATCCAGATCTTCTCTACAAACATCAGCCAGACTTCTCCATCTCGCCCTCCAACGCCTCTCCATCATGGTGTTCCTCTCCTCCAACAACACTGCTTCCAACAGCTCCCGCTCCTCGTCTCCCTCCAAGAAACCAAAGATCTCGCTACCGCGCAAGTCCTTCCCAGCGCCCCTCACACGCCTCAAATTCATCCCCCAGCGCACCACCGCGCCGGGCGCCCACCTACCCGCCAGCCTCGCCCAAGCCGGACCGCACCACAACACGCCCATCAAGATGCCCAGTCCACCGAAGATCTCCGTCACCGCCGCGCCGCTCACCCTCGCCGCCGCGTCCGGCCTCCGCAAGCTCCGCCTCCTCAACACCTCATCCGCCAACCTCCTCGCGCCGTCGCCGTCGCCCACGTCCACGCGCCCGCTGCCGCGCCTGCCGCTGCGCGCCCTGGCGCTGTCGCCGGCGCGCCGCACGTCCGTCCTCCCGACCGGCAGCCCCGTCAAGAAGCCCGCCGTCGGCCGCGAGCGCGACCTCTCCACGCCCGAGCTCATCTCCGCCTTCCCGTCGCCGCCGAAGCGCGCCGCGCCCGCGCCGCCCGCGGCCGCCTACCTCCCTGCCGGCGCTCTGCGCGTCTCGTCTGCTCCGGTTCGGCGCGGCGGCGGCGCCGATGTCGTTAACTTCTCGCGTCCGCTGCCCAGGCGCGGGCGCGGCGTGCCGTGGCCGCGGCGCAGCTCGTCGTTGCCGGTGGGGCCGGCGGGACCTGTCGGGGTTGCGGTGTCTGGCCCGTGGGAACAGGTGGAGGCGGAGGTGTTGGTTGCGTTTGAGGATGAGCGGGGAATGCTCGATACGGGACGCGGTTGGGGTTTTGCGGCGTGGCCGCTGGTGGACAAGGCGGCGCGGTTGGAGAAGCCGTTACCGCCGTTGCCGGTGGATGAGTAGGGTGGTGGGCTTGCTCTGCTTTGAATTTCATGTTGGGAATGTTGGTTTTGGGTTCCTCTTTAGCAAGTGCGTTTGGAGTTTTTCTTGACTTTGGCATCCTCTCTTCCTGTACAAACACATCTGCATGGCATGCGGTTACGGAGAGCCTGCGTATTGGTAGCAGCAGGATGGTGTGCGCAGTCTCGCGCCCGGGCGTAGCATAAAAAGGCATCCTCCGTCATCTTTCTCCGCCGTTCTTCATCTCACTACAACACCCAACACAACATCATCGGCAACGCCGCCGCACATCGACAGCGACGTCACAATCTCGCAACACAAGCATCACGAAAAGCACTAAACCACACCAACACAAATCCACTTCCACTACTCTCACCATGCCCGGCTTCCAAGGCGTCCTCGACAAGCTCACCGGCGGCCCGGACGACAAGACCATCCACCCCTCCTCGCGCATCACCTCGTCCAACACGACCGCCACCACGCCCAGTAGCAACAGCACGCCCAGCACCAGCCAGTCCTACCGCGCCTCACCCCGCATCTCGGGCAGCGACCCGTCGCGCCAGACCAACAACCTCGAGCTCAAGGCCGCGCGGACCCGCATCAAAGAGCTCGAAGCGACAGCCGCGACGCAGAAGAAGACGATCCAGGCACTCAGTGACCGCTGCGAGAAGCAGGGCGAAGAGAACGCCAACAACGCGATCGCGGTGCGTCAGATGTACAGAGAGCTCGAGGCGCAGACCAAGTGGCTGGCCGAGCTGGTCGGGATGGGGAGCCAGCAGGCGGAGAAGGGGAGGGAGGTTTTGAAGAAGTTTAAGGACTATCGGTCGGGGTAGGGAGGAGAGGCGGAGCGCAACCGCGCGGCTGCGCGGTGCTTTGGAATCCGGATGGGGGATAAAAGTCTGCTTTTGGATGGGTTGGGCAAATGGTACTTTTGGCGAGATTATGTGCTTCTACGATCATGGTAAACGGTCTCGAGGGATTCATGATTCACCTTGGACAGAAAGAAAGCCAGGCAAGACCTGGGCTGCCGAGGATCAAACTAAGGAGAACATCGCATGTGTAGCACCACTCACAGATTGCCGTTGGCTCCGCTGGAAGTAAACAATAAAAGGCGAGTCTTCAGACTGCGTGATGGTAGATGTATCAGCCATGTTGCGTGAGCCAGCCTGTGGGAATTGTGAAGTCAAGACGGATCTGCTTATCTCTCACACCAGCCGGGGACCTGCTTACATCAACGCGGAAAGTATACCCAACTTCTATTGGTTGATTGTTAAGCATCGGAACAAAACCGCAAGGCCGTCGCATGATTGTCGCCACCGATTGCGTCTTCCCGTAAGATCCTTATTGATCCTTCGCTGCCTGATTGGTCTCCTCGGAAAGCCGACTTCCCCGAGCCCGTTCCTTGCTTAACAATCGCCATACCACAAGGGGTTGAGTACAACCTAGAACTGATTATAATTAAGAATGTAGAGACTCTTCTATGCATTCTTTCACTGATTTCTGAGCCAGTCATCCCGAGCTTCAGAAACCGATCAATGGCAAGCCACAAGCAGAGAGTTCTCCTTCTCGGAGCTACTGGCCACACTGGCAGATCTATCCTTGACGGATTGCTCGAATATGGAAAATACGTAAGTTGGCCACTCAACTCTCGAACACGACTGCTGTTCAAGCGAGGTAATAACGCGGCGGGCATCAGGAAGTCCAAGCGCTAGTTCGGCCATCTTCAGCCGAAAAGCCAGAGGTGAAGAAGCTCGTCGAGCGGGGAGTCAGTATTGTCATCGCCGACATCAACGGTCCGACCGAGGACCTCGTCGAGATCCAAAGGGGCATTGATGTGACCATCAGCGCAATTGACGCCGGCTCGATTCATGCACAGAAGAATCTCGCCACGGCTGCGAAGGAAGCAGGTGTGAAGCGATTCGTGCCATGCGCCTGGATCACGGTGGCGCCAGCGGGAGGTGTCATGGTGACACGAGATCATGTAAGTGGATGGCAGTAGCATTCGAGGCAATCCTGGCTGACAGTTGAATCAGAAGGAGGACGTCTACAATCACATCAAGAAGCTGCATCTTCCCTTCACGGTGATCGATGTTGGCTTCTGGCACCAAGTCTCTTTCCCACCGGTACTGCCCTCGGGTAGGTTCGACTACGCGGCAATGCTGCCGGTGAATATCTTCCATGGAGATGGAGAACGGAAGACTGTTCTCGGAGACTGGCGTGATATCGGGCGTTGGACTGCGCGCATTCTGGATGATGAGCGCACCATGAATAGATACGTGGTGGCTTGGAGTGACAGTCTCAGCGAAAATGAGATATTCTCCCTTGTGGAAGATGTGACTGGGGAGAAACTCGAAAAGCAAACGGTACTGAATAGCATAGTGCAATCAAGACTTCTGGCTAATGCTGTTGCGGCAGGTGTCCTACGGCGAGCTGGAAACTCAACGAAGCGAGGCCAGAGCAAACTATGAGCGGGATCCGACAAATGCGAACTTTGGGATGAGGCAGTTCACTGACTATCAGTACAGCAAGTATGTTCGAGGGGATAATCAGATCGAGTACGCAAAGTATCTTGGTTACCTTGACGCCCAGGGACTTTTCCCAGACTTCCAGCCAATCAAGTTCAGGGACTTTCTCAGGGATCTACTAGACGGCAAGATTGAGAAACCGCATTACGAGATGTGATGAAGTGGGAGGACCTGGAAGTGCTGAATAGTAGGAAAACAATGTGATATCTGGACTTGTTGAACAATAACGCGCAATGGCTCAAAGGATTTGACCGGCAAAAAGACAAGTCCAAGGGACAGGTCTTTGTGTTCATTGACGTGCTAATCTGTGATGTGAATTTTGTTCCCTCTGAAGCCCCTCTCTCCCATTAACAATTCTTGATGCTGGATTGTTCTTCATGGATAAATGCTGGTTTCAGAGCCGGAAGACCGGATTCGGAAATGCTGTATTTGGAGTCGTAATGATCGATTTGGATGTTGCCGAAACTGATACGAGGTCGTATGCGATTTTGATGCTATGATCGACCAGACTATACGTGACGCCGTGTTGTTGTTGAAGCTGTCGCTGGTGTTGGTGCTATATGTACATCATCAGTAAGCTTACTGTCGTAGTATCCAAGTGGTATGTCCATGCCCCATAGGCGATTGAATCATCCACCTTGAGGAAAATGCAAAGACCTTTCCCATCCGGACGAATCCTTCAACCCCCCACCAGATCTTCCCAACACCAAAGAAGGAAAAGACTTACACCTATTCCCAGTCACCCGCCAGGAACGCCTCCATCCTCCTCTCCGTCCACCTCTGCTTCTGCTCACCCCAACTCCTGATGCGGAACTTCAGCTGTCGCCCGCCGGGGCCGAGACCGTCACCCGCCTCGCGCGCGATGCCCTGCGCGTAGAAGGTGTGGGTGAGGAACGACCGGATCGTCCTCTCCACGAAGCGGCGCAGGCGCGCCGTCTCAGCCTCGGCGGCGTTGGCACGGGCGAGCAGGGCGTCGTTGCGGGCGCGGAGCGCCTCCAGCTCGGCGTACAGGAGCTCGAGCTCCTCCTCCTGAGTGATGGTGCGGGTGGGGGTGTTGGGAGACATGGTGGTGGTGTGGTGGTGGTGGTAGTGTTGTTGGTGGTGTTGGAGTTTTGAAGAAGATCTGGTTTTGCGGGAGGCGCGCGGGAAGAAAGGCGATGATGTTGTAGAGAGGAGAAAAAGTGAGGGAAGTCGAAGATGAAGTCCGCGCTCCTGTCAGGTACGGATCACGTGAAAGTGTTCACATTCACTGCTGCGTATGCGTATGGAGCTGTACGATCTCTCAAGTCGCAAGTCTCAGAGACTCCACACCATGAAATGGTCTATCATTCCTATACGATCTCAGAGTTCAATTAGATTCTCCCAATCTGGAATGTTCTCATACCTCTGTGGTGCTCTTGGACATGCGCCGGCGGCCAAGGCCAGCCATCAGCGCTGGATTAGCGGGTCAGAATTTGCACTTATATAGATGCAATCCGGGCAATCCCTTGCTCCTCTGGAAACTTGAAGCGGGTTCTAAAACTAAATGTATAACCACAGGCCGGTATACAGGATGCCACCATGGAGTTTGGGACAAAGGCCTTCCAAGAGAGGGCCGTCACTGAACGGGATTTGTCGCTCCAATGAGAGACAAAGGCGAAACACAATGCCAGTATTCTTCAACACATGACGAAGATATCCAATCCGTACTGTAGGACTCTACAGACGGATTCAAGGAGCTGGGTGCAAGAAAAGGACTGTTAATGGGAAGTAACGATGTCGCATGGGGTTTACCGTTCATGGGTACATATATACGCATTGCTCGCTGGGCTCAATATCGAGTTCATTCTGATTCCGCAACTTTGCTCCTAAGGGTGACTTCGCACACAGTTTGCAGATGGTCTTTTTGTTTGGTATTCTGCTTGTGGCTGTTGCTGAAGGAATCAAAAAGTGATGTTTGCATCTCTGCTGCGGCTGCGTGAGATAGTGATTTTGACTGAGCCGCAGCTTGGTCGAGTAAGGTGTCCGGAGACCCTGAAGTCGCACCTTCGGCAGCAAAATGGCCGCTTCACTCGCAGAGCGGTCGCTTCTTGATTTTCTGGTGCGGGCGGCACAACAAATCTTCGCGGCGCCAGCCACCTTCGCACGAACCCTCTGCATCCTCGCGCTGAGCAACCCGTCAGAACCACCGACGCTTTTCGCGCGCAACACTGCTCACCATTCCAGGCGACATGAATGAGTATGCTACTCGCGAGCAACAGTTCTGGTGTGCTAAGGCTAACCAACGACATCTAGAGCGCCGCCCGATCCCCAAGACGCCGTCATGGGCAACAGGCCCTTGCCGAACTTCAATTTGGCAAACATGACCGCCTCTCTACCCCAGCCGTAGGACTTCCATTCTCTTGAGCAAGCCTAGCATGCTAACTGTGCACAGTACGTCCAACACCACCGTCGTCGACTTCGCGTTTCCCCCTCCGCCGCCCCCGCCGCCCCGTGCCGATCCCGCGGTCACCTCCTCTCATCCCGAACGCGCGTCCAGGCCCAGGCAAGTCGCGCCCACTCAAACAATACCACCCATCCCAGCGCTTCCCGTTCCCACTCCCCGCCTCCCCCGCGAAGTCCTCCCCTCCCAGCACGCCCCAGCTGACGCAGCACGCAGCAACCCCACCACCCCCACAGCGCGGGAGGTGCGCGCACGCCGCCTCACGGCCCAGCGCCGCAACCGCCGCGGCAACGGCAATGCCCAGCGACCGGGCCTCAGCTTCCGCGGCACGCCGAGCCAGCTCACGTTCGGCGCGATCGTCGAGCGGCTGCGGCGCTCGCAGTCCAGCCGGGCCGCCGTGCTGGCGGCGATCCGTGCGCGGTGCATGGCCATGTGCTACGCGAAGAAGGTACAGGTGGAGAGACTTGATGGGATGGTGGCGGCTGGGAGGGGAGTTGCGGGGAGGGCGGAGCGGTTGAGGGAGGAGCTGGAGGGCATGCGCGAGGCGTTTGGTGGGGATGAGGCGGCGGGGTTTGGGCACTTGGATGGGCAGATGGAGAGGTTGGCGAGGGGGGAGGAGGTGGTGTTCAGGTGCTGTCGGTGCAGGAAGGCCGGCAGGGCGAGGATTGTGGGGGAGGCGGAGAAGGTGTGTGAGTGCGGCCATGTGTGCTGTATTCTCTGCTTGTATGTGCAGAGGGAGGGAGATGAGATGATCGAGATGGAACTGCTGAGCTTGGAGGAGCCGGGCAGGGTGGATGGTAAGATGGGCGGTAGGAAGAACGGTGGTGATGATGACGATGGAGGCTTGGGAGGAGGCATCGGCATGGCGATGGATGTTGGTGCGTAGAGCATGATTTGCATCACGACAGTATGAACGACTGGGGTTCAAGCGGTCAAGCACTGAGGGTTTCCGAGTTAGAGCTATGGGCCTATAGAGGTGCTACGGCGTGCTACAATGATAAAATAATATTCACATTCGAGCAGTTGCAATACTTTTCCGGACGACAATTAGCATTGGAAGAAAGGTCAAACTCATCAGGATGAATGAGTGGAATGCGCACGAAGCTAGCACCCCCCGACCTGGTCTCTTACCTATTCAGATGTTGTTAGAAGGGGCTTCAAGGTGTTCGACGATACTAGCAATCGATGCTCAGCCTAAATGGCTTGTTGGGAGAGTCATCACAGGATGGCCAAGCATTGCGTTGGCAAATTTATCATTCGCCCATGCTGGAGCAAATCATGGCCATCACCTACCTCATCCGCCCGCCCATTTTTCTGTCTGCAGTCAGCAGGAACCGTGGAGGAACAAGACCTCGTCTTCCCCATCTTAGCGCCCAATTTGGCAGCTCAAATTGCTAGCGTTACTAGTCAACGACGACCACAACTCACACCTGACCTGTTTGGGCAATGGCTGCTACATATGCCCAGATCAGCAGGTTCCGCTGCCTTGATCTAGCCTCTGCCCTCTTCTGGTTAGCTAGGTCCATCACAAGCAAGGCCGCCGCTCCCTTATCGACCTAAGTGCTCCGCATCTTCCATCACGAGCACTCGCTTGCACAAAAGCCTGACCCGTGCGTGTTGCTCGTGACATCAGCTGCCATCTGACACAGGCTGCCTGGACTCCTCTTCCATGGTTATATAAACCACCCTCCACCACACCCTCCGGACTCTTCTTCTTCTTCAGCTCTCTTTGCCTTTTGGCTTAGATCAAGTAGAGTGAACTGTTCTTTTTAGTTTAATCGCTAGAAGGTCCCTCCGGGGGCTACTCGATTAACTTGATTTTTGGAACCAGGACCAAGGCCGCTGAGCTCGCTCATGTCTCGGACCACGGTGTCGCCAGTATTGCACTGTCTCTGGCTGACGCAAATTCTTCCTTCGGAGTCTCTTCTCTCCTCTTTCGTTTTGCCGCCCAGCATGCCTGGGAACAAAAGGAAGGAGTTACCATAAGCATGAAGTAGCGGTGTTGACCTTGATGCTAACAACCGGTTCCGTTTCTGTTGTGTTTTGGTGGTGCTGGCTCTAATATAGTTTGTGTCACGGTGGCCCTGATCTATTATTGACGCCTACACCTGCACAAGCAAACACTTTGTGGTTCTTGACCCGTGAGCCTTCGTTCAAGACTTCCATGGCAATGTCACCACCACCGCACATTCCCTCATTGCTGTAGCATCCAGCACAGCATCAGATGACGCTCAGGCGTCCGCAATGGGGCGTCCACAATGATGCGCCGCTGTGAGCGCAGTGACACTTCCAGTTTATACGTCTGACCTCATGCTTCACAATCATTGACCCAGTAAGCAGTTTTGTCGCCGTTTCCGCGCTCCACTGGCCAGCATTCTCGACATCGAACATGTCTAGACGTCATAGAGATGGACTGATCTAGACAGCAAGCTTCCACGCCCATTGGCACGATGCGCTGG
Source organism: Neofusicoccum parvum (assembly GCA_020912385.1). Lineage (NCBI taxonomy): Eukaryota > Fungi > Ascomycota > Dothideomycetes > Botryosphaeriales > Botryosphaeriaceae > Neofusicoccum > Neofusicoccum parvum. The sequence goes on along the minus strand of CP087208.1, from coordinate 2,712,693 downwards.
TTCAATCAAAATACCTGTCGCCCGGTCCACCTCCAGAATATGCTTGCGCTTCGCTCTAAGAGCTGTCAGGACACTTCAGTCATTTGAACCACAACGGCGGCCATGAGTGTTCAATAATCCTGCGCATTTCCAGGTTGTTTGCGAGCCGACGCAGATGTCGCTGCCGTCATAGATGTGGGTTTCATCAAAGTGTGAGGTGGATGTACTTCAAAAGGCGTTCAGAAGAAGAGGATAAGTTTTGATACTTGTCCGCCTTTGTCTTATCGGGTTGGCCATCAACGTGTATCATCAGAGCAGTTCGTACCGCTTCTGCAGTCGTTCGAGAGGACGTGGGCGGAGATACCCGGAAATTTGCAAACGCCATCCACACAACGGACCGCGGGACCTTATAAACTCTCGGAAGACGACAGCCGCCACGCAATCTCTCAACGCCAAACCGCCCACCACCACGTCCATTTAAGCTCTCGGCGTCCGCCGCCCCCCTGCATGTCCGAGGCTCCTACGCACCCACCAATCAGAGCCCACGCGCGCACGACTCAAGTACGGCGGGGCCACGCACGGGAAAAATCTCCTTAACAACGCAGCTCCCGCGGGTTACTGCGGGAGCGGCCTCGTGAAGCGCAATCAACCCACACGCACCGCCCCGATTACTCAACACGCCCCCCGAACACGATCCATAGCGCTCTGCCAAGCTCACCACCGAATCAAACAATGGGCGCGCAGCAATCCCAGCACGCGCCCGCTCCGATCAGGGCCCCGGCCGCCAATCAGGCCCGCGCCCTGGGCAGGGCGGCGACCGCGGCGACGTCGCCGCCGCCGTGCCCGATGTGCGGGTGGCAAGCGGCCACGGCGACCCGGGCACACGCGACAACGACGGCCACGGCGGCGACATCGACGCAGCGCGCCAGCCCACGGAAGCTGGCGCGTCCGCACAGCGCAGCCGCCAGCCCGGACAGCAAGAAGGAGCCGGGGGACGTCGCCGTCGCGGTCGTCGCGGCCGGGGGATCAGCGAAGGCGCGGCGGCAGCACGCGTCATGTCGCTGCGGCGGGCCGCTCCGATCGACGCCGGGCCAGCTGGCGACGTGCGCGGCGCTGCGCATGCCCGGCGCCGCGCAGCTGTTCGAGCGCTTCCTGGCGTCAAAGGGCTTCGAGATGCTGCCGGGCGACGCCGCCATCGCGGCTGTGGCGCCGCTCGTGCTGGGCGACGATACCGCGATGCATGCGCTGGTGGCGCTGAGTGCGAGGGGCGCGTGGCCTGGCGCTGAGGTGCAGGCGAGGTTGCATTATGGGTTGGCGCTCAAGACGCTGCAGGCGAGGGTGCTGAGGTTGGTGGAGCGGGGCGGGGAGAGTGTGGATTTGCCGGCGACGTTGTTGGCGGTGATGTTGTTGTGTAACTTTGAGGTAAGTTTGGGAGGGTTGAGAAGTGATGGGCGTCTGCTGATTGGTGGCAGGTTAATGACGGCGACTCGCATGGCGCGTCGGGGTATCATCTTGATGCGGCAAGGAAGATGATCCAGCTGTGTACGAAGGACATGAAGGTGGGCAGCGCTGACTGGACCTTTTTATCATTCATCCTGGATTACTTCGGGTACCTGTCCATCATGACGAGCGTTGTGTCCATCAACAAGCAGCGCCACTACATTTGCTCGGACGCTCAGTCGATTGTTCCTGCCATGAACTCTCTTGAGGAACTACGCAACCGCTTCGGCTTCAAGACCAGTCTGTCCTACCCCGTCCGGGCAGAACTGCCGCAAGTTGCGCGGATGAGCGCCACCAGGGGGACGGACATCTACGAGGGAGAGCTGGCAGATGAAGACGAGTGGGAGGACGTGGATGAGGAAGACGAAGACGATGACAACGACAGGAAAGTGAAGGCGGAAGAAGCGAGCAAAGCCAGCACACCTCGATCCTCCCCATCACCAGAACAACGGATATCACACCTACTCGACACAGCAACTCAGATGCTCACCCAAACCGCCCTTCTCGTCCTCTACACCACTTCTCACGGCCCACATCCAGTCACCGCAGCACTACTGGCAAAAACGGACCCCTGCGTCGATGAGTTCTACCGTCACATGAAGACGGTGCAGCGCAGCCGCAACGTTGCAGCCTCGCTTATGTGGCCATGCATCCTCGTTGGATCTTGCACGCGCAAGCCGGAGCATCAGGAGGCGCTCAAAGCAGCGCTGCTGAATTCGGAATTCAAGTCGTCGTTCGTCAGGACGGTCATGCAGGTCTTGGAGCACATCTGGTCCGGCCAGGACAGCATTTCGTTCGGACCGTTCGGTATTAAACGAGTGCTTGCGCTGCAGAACGTCAGGATCAACACTAAATAATGTCTCAGAAAGAGGGGGCAGTGGATGGATGCACAACTGCCACAAGCCCTGCAGGCCTTACGACCACCCTAGATTCTCCCCTTCATGTGAAGGACCGAGCAACCAAAAGAGCGTAGGAAATCTTCCGAGTGCCCGGTCGGCGCCTCACGAAATCCTGCTGATCATCGTTTCTTGCAAGAACCTGGTCCATGTTCCGACGCTTGGCGTGGCACGCCGCGGTCGATCTAGCTCGGATTGCAGGGGTTCCGCTGCTACACCCCTGATACATTAACATGGTTTACCTACCTCACTTAGTCTCAGGCGTCTCTATGTTAGCGGCACGTGCTACGAGAGGCCCGTTCCGGCGCTTGAATGATCTACACCAACAAACCTACGTGTACAGTTTGACAGACCTAGCGAGTCAGTGTCACGGCCCCCATTGGCTTCGGTTTCTTTTTATTCAAGCGGATCGTGCTTCTTTCCAACTAACACGAAGCCACGTTTGATATTTTCCTTGCAGTCAAATGTTTGAGTCCCGCTTGAGAAAGATCCGCTAAGCCACCAAGAATTGGGCCATGCACGAACATCGGCGTTCTGTCTGGTGCAAAGGCTGTCTGAGAGTCACACAACCTGCGTAGCACTTTTGCAGAACTGTAGAGGATGGAAACATCTTTGGTAGCCCGTCGGATTTGATTTGGAAATGACGGTATGCACCGGCTCCCGGAAAGAGCGGAATACCGTACGAGACCAAGAGCTCAAATTACGGCAGAATCATCTACAGACGAGACAAACCACAGATCTGCTCCTGTTGTAGGGACTCTGAGAGACTGCGATTATTTCATCGAACACTGGATCAAACGACGGCGCAACTTCAAATACAGTCATCATATCTCCGGCAAAAAAAAAAAAAAAAAACTAATGAGCGGAGTCGCCTCCTGTGTACAATGCACGGAGGAGCAATTCCCTTACTTCCTCTCCACAAACACAGTCCTCACCGGCGGCACGGCCGCAATAAAAAAGTCTCGCCATCCAGGGTCCTTCTCGAACACCTCAACACTCCTCACCTCATCCTCCAACTTGACCTCAAACCTAGCCACCACATTCGCCACCGCCATCCTCAACTCCATCATCGCCAACGGCCTGCCCACACACGCCTGCATCCCCACCGAAAACGGCGCCCACGCCTCCTTCCCGCCCACCGCACCCCGCCGCTCCCCCATCCACCTCTCAGGCAGAAACTCATCCGGACGCGTAAAGTTCCGCGGATCTACGCCGTCAGCAGCCATCCCAACGCACAGATCTCTATCCACGCACCTCTATGCGTGCACCATGCCGCCGCGCTCACCAACACATCCCCAGGTACGCGGCGCCCCGCCAGCACCGCGCCGCCCGCCGGCGTGACGCGCTGCAGGCCGCTGGGCACGGGCGGATAGAGACGCAGCGCCTCCCGGAGCACGCCGTCCAGGCACGGCGCGGCGGCGAGTTGCTGGTGCGACAGTGCGCCGATGCGGGCCAGCTCGGCGCGCAGCGCGGACTGCGCGGCCGGGTGCGCGGCGAGCAGGTGCAGGCACGCGGCCAGGGCGGAGGCGGTGGTGTCGGCGCCGGCGACGATGGCGGCTTCGGCGTCGAAGGCGAGGGGGGAGGTGGGGGGGATGGGGGGGTGTGGTGGGGTGGGGGCGGTGAGGTGGGTGATTAGGTCCGGGGTGGGAGGGGGGGTCTAGGGGAGGGCGAGGGGTTAGTGGGAGGAGGGCGGGAGGGAGGGGAGGGCGTACGGCGAGGCGGGTTTCGAGTTGGTGGACGCACCAGGCTATCCAGTTGGTGCGGAGGCGTTTTATCATTGGGAGGGTTTGGATGAGGCGGAAGAGCCAGGGGACGCAGAGGAGCGTGCAGAGCGCTCGGCCGTATTTGAATTGGTTGAGGACGAAGGAGGCGGTGGAGCTGCGGAGTTGGTGGAAGGAGGCGCTGAAGAGGAGGTCGGACATGACGTCGTAGCCGAAGAATTCGCAAAGGTCGGTGGCGTTGATGGGGGTGGAGTTGGAGGAGGCGAGCTGGGCGCACAGGTCATCGCAGTGACTCTGGAGGCGTGTCTCGTAACTTTCAAGAGCTGCGATGCGAGGGGTTAATGTGGGTTGAGGGACCATTCACCAGCTTGGACTTAGCAGACCTTTCGCAGTGAAGGCTTTATCCCATGTACGTCGTCGCTGAGAGTGGACCTTCTTGTCCCGCGTCATTTGAAGAGACCGCGCTGGGTAATTGATGTCGTAGAATGGCCCCTTGGAGCACTTCGTCGTCAGGCCGTAGATGTCGTGCACGGCGTCGGGATGATTGATTGATATCTCCCTTGGCCCTGGGTCTTTTCAGCTACTCTCGTATCTCGTATGGAGAGGGATTCCTCACGAATGCGAACAAAATCGCCATACTCCTCGTGCAACTGTTGGACCTTGAGGTGCCACTTGTAATCCGTCCGAATACTTTGCCAAATGGACCAGAATCCCGTTATCCTGGCTCCAACTGGCCCGGGAAACTTGTTCAGCGGATGGAAAAACAGACGGTATGTGGTAATACTGGTGAAGAGGCCAGCGTTCAGAGATCCAACGAGCAGAATGGTGGTCACGATGGCGCGAGCCAGGCTCAGATTGTATATCACAAGGAGCAAGACATTGAGCATGATAGGCCCGGTGATTACGATGGCAAGTAGTATGGGAACATGACGCTCCCATTCACCGCGTATGAAGAGGCAGAGGTGGAGAGAAACCCCGACGGCGGCGGCGGCGAGGGCTGCTGGCAAGGGGTCAAGGAGCATGGGAGACGAGAACATGATTGACACAGTGAGAATTTGAAACTTCAATGTGGGAAGCTGGCAAAAAGTCTTGGATTCAACAGAAATGTCTTCTGGTGTCGGGCACGTATTTATGTGAGTGTCTGAAGGATTGTCAGCACTTGTGTTGCAGGGATCAAGCAGATCGCTTCGGCTCGGCTCGTTGCGGATCTGTGGCCCGACCTGGCCCGACCGCGCGCTCGCGGAGAGTAACTGCATCACTTTCTTGGTGTTGCAGACGCGAATGGCTGAATAACGTCATGCTGAGGGGATCCCTATCTCCAGGAGCGATGTTGTTGGTTATTTCACGTAGACAACGAAGGCCTTGACGGCAAGCATTCCCGAGAATGGGCGAAATGTTGCGGGGATTTGCACTTAATGGTATGATTGTCAAGTAGCTAAGGTTGACAGTCAAAGAAGAGTGAAATAAATACGAGGCTCAGATGGTACAAAAGTTGAACCAAAGTGGTATCAACTCAATGTTGTGCACGTTTCTTTCCAGCACAGCCTTCTCCTGGAAGAATTTCCGCAAACCGCAGAGTGGTTGAGATTCCAGAAGGTGGCTAGATACATTACGGTAGTTCATGTAATTTCTAGTGTGGACTGCCGCAGTATAACAATGCCACTTCTCCTGTAAATCTACAGCTTCTCGGTACGTGTGATTTCCGTGATGAGAAAGTGCGGATCAAGGCTCCCACACTGAAAAGACCTTGAACATACTGCTGCATCTGAATGCTCTCGTCCGACAAAAAATCGACACGGTAATGCCGAGCCGAGCGTGGCGTCTTCACTGTTGGGTGACAAAGATGCACGGGATGGGCACGCGTAACAAGTCTATCCAGCATAACTGAGCGGGTTCTGCTGTTTTGGTGGAACACTGTATCGGAATTAGCTGAGATTGGCAGACTTTACAAGCCATGCTGGGGATATATATGAGTTAACAGCCGCGAGCGCAGCGTTTGCCTTGAGCTGACGTTCAAGATTATCTTTGATTGTGAGACCGGAAGCGACCAGCGACAAGTGAGGACAATCTTCACCATCTCATTAGCGCAGTGAGTGGTCAGAGTTGGGCGTGAAGGGGTGCGCCGTGGTGAAGTGCGAGAGCAGTCCCGCGGTGCTTCATAACGAGCAGTGGTCGCAGCGGACAAAATCGCGGCAGTAGTGACGTCAACTTGCGCTCTTAGTTTCTAGGGCGCGCCCGAGTCTTCGAGTAGAGGTACTGTGGCGGCGGCCGCAGGGCGGGGGCTGGGGCTAAAGTCATGGCCGCTCGGCGCGGTCGCAAGCAGGCTTTCCCGCAAGTCGCCGCACTGCCTGCGCCCGCGCGCCTTGCGGCAACGGCCACGTCTTCCAACTCGACCCACCGCGTGCCAACGCCGCAGCAACAGTAGGCCGCACCGCCAGGCGCAGAAGGGGAAATGTCGCCCGCCAATGGCAGCGACCTCACCTCAAGATCAGCGGCCGGAGCCCCATTTTCAGCGCACGCCCACCGCCGCCGCAGCTGCCATTGCCGACAGCCCGCCGCGCTCCCATGTCTTGTCACCGCGGCAGCGGCAACGCTCACTTTCGCCCAGCGCGCTCGCCGCAGAAAATTCCGCGTAATACGTCGCTACTGCAAGGGCTGTCATGCTGATCACTCGCCGCCGCCGTACCTGCAGGTCAGCCGCGAGCAGCATGCTTCCCGCAAGGCGACCATGTCCTCAGCATGGTCCAGCGCAAACGGCAAACTCCCCAGGCAGCACGAACTGACGTCACCCAGACCTGATAGCATTGTAGGCACTTCTTAATTTTCCGACTTTCAATCAGCGGCAGCCGACGTAGCGCAACACCGCCGCCGGAAGCATTGCCTTTCCGCAACGACTCGGTCGCCGCCACTTTCCTGCACCACACCACCTGCAGTGCCCCAGTCCATCCCATGCCAGCAGCGCCGATGCTCTCCCCAACCTACGTGCCCGCCTCACCTCGCAGCGGCCCGCCCCGCTCATCGCACCTCACCCTCACGACCGCGGCACCATCAACCGATCCACATCCGGGCCCCACCCATCCACACCCTCAATCACCACCTCATTCGCCGCGCCCGCCTTCAGATCCACATTAACCACACTGCTCCCGGGCGTCCCCTGCACCGTCGGCAAAAACGCCACCTTCGTCGCCACCGCGCCGTTCACCGCCACATTCGCGAACCGCGCCGCGCCATCCAGATTCTGATACTTGACGCGCACCGTGCTCCTGGTCGCCACATCGCTGCTCACATCCGCCCACGTCACGACGCCACCCGGCGCGCTCGTCCCGCCCACATACCCCGCCGCATCGCCGCCGGAGCAGCCACTGCAGCTCACAACCTTCGCGCCGCCCGACAGCGCCGCGTCCTCGCCCTCGTTCTGCGTCTCGGTGGGGCCGGCGGCCCACGTGCCGGCGGCGGCGTCGACGGCCCAGTTGACGTAGTTCTTGAGCGACGCGGTCGTGCCGGACAGTGTGAGCGGCAGCCAGATGTAGGTGCTGCGGAACAGCGCGGTGCTGACCCAGCGGTCGCCGCCAAACAGGTAGCTGGTGGCGGCGGCGCCCTGGATCGGGACGACGAAGGACGTCTGCGAGGAATACGTGTTGGAGCCGACGTCCGCGAAGGTCTTCCAGGACGACCAGGGCCCGGCCAGCGAGGTGGCGGTTGCGTAGTAGTTGTCGTTGGGCGACCAGCCGGTGAGCTGCGAGGCGAAGATGAAGTACGTGCCTGAGGCTTTGACGAGGGCGGGGGATTCGTATTTCTCGGCGAAGAGGTGCGTGGAGGTCGTGCCGGTGGTGTTGAGGTAGTCGGACGTCAGGGCGTTGATGCGGAGGCCGTTTTCGCGCTGGGTGGCGGGTTAGCGGGGTGGTTCTGGGAGGGCGTGTGGGATCATGGAAAGGCTTTGTGGGCGGTGGAAGCATCTATTCGGATAGGAGACGCGGCAAACATCCTTTCGATCCCTTCCAGATGCAGGTCCCAACTCCCCACATCCATCTTCCTTTTCTGACGTCTCTTCCAAAGCCGACAGCCGAAATAAATCCCCGAATGCGCTATTAAGATAAAGAAAAGCACTCACATCCTCAGTCATCAAGTACCCCTTCCCGTCATCATCCTTGAACAACCCCATATCCCTGCTCTGAAATCCCAGCGGCCTCCAGCTGCCCTTGTACTCATACTTCCCGCACACGCTGGACCCCACGGCAACACCGGTCCTTGCGTCCTTGTAGTCGCTCGAGTCAATATGCATCCACATGACGTACTGCTTGGTGGCATCATTGTAGATGACCTTGGGGCGCTCGACGATGCGGCCGGGCCCCAGGTCGCCCGAGGTCTGCTGGGAGAGCAGGGCGCCCTCGTACTTCCAGTCGACGAGGTTGGTCGATGAGTAGCAGTTGACGTTGAGGAAGTAGGTGCCGTTGGTCTTGTCCTCGCCGATCAGGTAGTAGGTGGAGCCGACCTTGGTGATGCCGGCGCCGTGCGCCTGCACGTGCGAGCCCGTGTTGGTCGCCGTCCAGGTGGCGCCCGGCACGATCTGCAGCGTGGCATGGGCGCACGTGGCGAGCAGCGCGGCGCGGAGGAGGGCACGGAGATGCATTGGGAGAGAGGCAACAGATGTATTCTGGGAGTGCAGAGCTGGCGGGAGCCCGGTCTATCTACGAGGGAGGGGCATCGACGGGCAGTTATAGCTGTTTGCTCTGAATTCAGCCGGTGGATGTGCAAAGCAGTATTAATGGCGCGGGTGGGGGTTCGTATTGGGTGGAAACGCGCCAATGAAACGGGCGGATGGGGTCCGGTGGATCGACCGTTCGGCGGAGCAAAGCTGGGAAGCGCGGGGCGGATGGGCGGCGGTCAGGCCCGCCGGCCGGGCCATCTGGCGGAGGGCGTGCCGGCTGCGCTGGAACAATACGCGGTGCCGGGCTGTGGCGGAAGCGGAAGGTGGCATTTGGCGGGTGGAGAGAGGTGCCTGGTGCGGTGCTGCGGGGCGCGCGGTGGCGGAGAAGCTGCCGTTCAGGGCGCCAGCGCCGGCACTAAACTTTGTGTTAACTTCAGACTTCCGCCGCCTTCAAATGCAAGCACTTGCCGTCGAACCTGCGCGCGGCCACGCCCCTCGCCTGGTAGATGGCGTTGAACTCCATGTCGTACCAGTGCCAGTGCCACAGTTCTTTCTGCCCCGGGTGCTTCCGCGCCTCGACCGTCTTCAGCCATTGGAGCGTGTCCGGGAAAGTTGTTTCCTTCCCGTTCGCCGTGCGGTATCCGGTTGCGCGCCGCGCCGAGCAGTCGGCCCAGACGTTGCCTGGTATTCCGATCTTGTCGTGGCCGCTGGGGATCCAGTTGATCTCGATGCTGATCCCGAGGTAGCTCAGGAACCAGGCCTCCGCGTTCATGGTCTCGAGCGACCTCCTGGCGGACGCAAACGCCGGCTTCGGCTTCACCCAGAACTTCTCGGGATGTTTGATGAACTGAACCGCATCGTCGCAATCCGAGTATATGGTGACTTCTGTAACCGCAACCGTGTGCGGGAGAGACCGTTCGTATGAGACGATGATGTCTCCGAGTGCGTCGGAGATGGTGCGGGAGATGGCTTCAAACTCCGCCCTGGTGGCTTCCTTCTTCCCATCATCGTCGACCCTCAGCAGCCATGTCTTTTCCTTCCACTCCCAGCGGCCTATGCGCTCATTGTACTCCTGCCAAGCAACTGCAAGGCCAACACGGGGAACGTCGCTCCCGACCTTGGACGCATCCGTCCACAAGACAAGCCGGTGCGGGTGCCGCGCAGGGTCTTCTGCCAGCGCCTTGATGCGCCGAGAGGCCCTGATGTGGGCGTTGGCGCCAGTCTCTGGGATTGGCCAGACGTGGCCGGGGAAGAAGGACATCGTGGGCGGCGCGAAGCGGCGGTGCTGTCGTTGTCGTTGTCGTGGTCGGGGGTCTGCGCGCAGGCAGCTGAACCCAACACCACGCCTCGTGCGCCGGAAGAATAGAGACCCCGGCCGGTGACTGAGGCGGTTCACCCTGGCCGCAGTGGTCCTGAACGCCCTTCCCGATTGGGCCAGCTCCCAAGTTCGAAACCCCGCTCCTGCACTCCAGGACCTTTCTCCGGCATATTCCCAAAGTGGACTGTCCAGTTCGCCATTCCACCCGTTTTCCTCTCCGGTGTCTGGGCGATGCGGCTATTTCCGCTCATTCATGCCAGGGTGACTTGTCGTGCGTCGCGATATAGTTCACCCTCGATGGCTGGAAGCAGACTTCGCCGTGAGTGAGTTGATGCACATTCACGTCCGGATGACTGCTTCAACTCCGGATGAGTCTGACTCGCACATGGTCTTCAGTTTGTAGGGGCAACCAAAGACCCAATAGCCCATAATCCCAAGCTCTTCCCTGTGTACGTGGGTAGTTGAAGCATTCATCCGGATGGGAATGTCCAGCAACGATTCTGTCAAATGTGTCCGTACGAATGCTTCAACTGCCCATGGGCGACCTGCCATGGGATGTCGTAAGACTGAGAATCTTGTTTTCGCCGATAAAACAGCCAGCCTGTCAGTCGTTAGCTCGCGAGATCTTCCAGAGTGCACGCAGTCAGCGTACCCAGGGCGCCTGCAGGAGAGACCAGTAGTGTGCTGAACGAGGAGGATGGGGGTGTTGAGGAAATGTGGAGGGAAGGTCGCGCGAAGTCGAGTTTATGTGGCGGCGGACGGGGTCATAGCGGCCGCGCCAGCACAGCGTCACGGCGCCGCAGATTCTTGCCGTCCGAGGATCCTTCCGCTATTACACCTGCGCGCGCCTTCTGCCTCGTGGAATTCGACATCTGTTTACCGCCACTACTACCACAGCATCGGCTCGCACTGCCCTTACTCCTTCGCCCCGCCTGCGCAGCATGTGTCTCGGCACTGCTTCCTCCTCCACTAGAAATGCATTGTAGTGCAGAGTCTCACAGACAAAGACTCAGCGCAACCTCTCCTTCATGAGCATCTACGGCTGACTAGATTCCTCGCAGATAAAGATAAGCCCCCCGGCAAGCAGCCCCGACGCCGCCTGTCCTTCACCAAACCCCCATATTTGGCCTGTCAAAGGCATACTCTCGTACCAGTTGCACGTTGATACTCCAGGTCTTCATTCAAACCTAATCTCACAACTACACAACATAAATATTTGAGTCAGATACCTAGAAAGAGTCGAGGACTTGACATACCTTCAGCACACAGTGCAGCTGGATCTCTGCATGCGGTACTTGAAGCTCTCTGCCATCCAGTATTACAAGAGATAGGTGTATTGCCCAGCAGGATGAAGCGTAGATGCAGCTGCAGAAGTTATACTTAGTGCATCAGAAGCGCATGCAGGCTGAAGTGACCCGCGCCGCTGCCCTTGATCCGAAGATCGAGGACGTGCTGAGCCGATTGAGTCCCCGACTGCAAACTACCGGTCGCCAGACAGTGATGCATTGCTATGGGAGCGGCCGGTTGTGTTCGGTAACCGAAGTCGCTCCGGTGCAGTTTCCTGCGGCGAAGATCGCGGGCCGCCGCCTCGTCTTCGTCAACACCGCCCGCCTCAACACATTTTCGCACTCCTCGTCGCCGCAACACCGCCCCGCTCTCTCTGTACCTCGCCTGCATCTTCCACACAGCCAAACAGCTTTCTATCTCGGCAGTCAGCTTCAGCAGCCATCTTCCTTCCTGTGAGTCGCGTTGTCGACCAGATCTTCTACTTTAGCGGCCTTCCTGTGTTCAGCATCACTTTGGGCCGCCAAACTCGACCAGCATCAGCACAACCCTAGCCTATCAGTAATCTAACGGCATGACATACAAGCAGCATTGCTCTTTGGCAACGTTACCCGGCCCCTGTCCATCCACGGCCGGTCCGCCGGAATTCCAGTGCCTCAGCTCAGCTCGCCATGGTGAGACGCAGTGCCCATGACGAGCTAGCCGCCTGCATTGGAGGGAGTCAATTTCAAATCGCACACAAAACTCTCCTTTCAAACTCAATTCATCTGGCAAATGATAAAAAAGAGAGGAGCATTGATGATCTTGGATGGACCCGCTGGCTTGGTCGGATCTTGGGGTTTTCTAAAGACATTTTTGCTCTTGATGCCAGAAATGGAGAGCTCCCTAGCTACTCCGTCTACACGTGCACTTCGTTTCTCTCATTATTGAGTCCAGACTGATTTTCATATATTCCAAGGCTAAGCACACAAGTCCACAAAAGCAGTCGTTCCTTTCGAAGCGCGTCTTTCTGCAGTGTCTATGTGGTAAGTGCATGGCGAAACACTTCACCAGTTAGGCAGGATGACCTATCTAGCAAGAACTCCGAGACCCCTCCCCTCCTCAACCCAAGACCAGACGCTAACCGCCGGCTTCGCCGCGCATGGATGGCAATGGTCTTGTCTGTGAAGCACACAACACGAGTCTGACCTAAACACCATACCAATTCTTTATTTCAAATGACTTATTCCGAGAGATATGAAGCTAACAAGTTTAATACCCAGGATACTACTTCTCAGCTCTCGAGGATAGTTGTCGACACCGAGGTAAGCAATGTGCCTTTTCTTCCCAGTCTCGTCCCTTCCCGCACATGATGATCAACGTAAGACAAGTCTGAGGCATTGCCGTAGTGTCGGAGGTTAATCTCTGGCTTAGCCGTGCGTGACTTACCACGGCATCCTCGGAGAGCTCAATGTCTTTGATAGAGAATCAACCTGAAACACCATTTTACCTTTCACCATAGTTCTCATATGTTTTGAGGATCTGGGACTTACTACGGATACTCTCAGGTTTCTAAATCGTCAGCCCCACTGCCCTACGGAACAAGCAACAGTATAGAAGTAAGTAAAGAAAGTTGACTGCGCCCCGTCGTTCTGGATATGATTTAAGCATTGCCCTAGGAACTTGCGCGCATTTGCCCATCTCTCAACGCGCTGTCTGTTTACTTATCGACCCCTTTCATAACCCAAAACGCGCCAACCTAATGGCTTTTCCCCTTTGGCAATGCAAGACCAAGGCACTACAGATGAGCGGCTCTTCACCACCCATCAACCACACTGATTCCCGGGAATAATGCACTACACCCTTCTCCATGTTCAAGAAAGCTCAAGGAGGTAAAGGGACCTGCTCGGAAGGGAGGCCCTGCTCTGTCCGCCTTCTTGGGCGTCATGTATTGAGCCAAGAGTTAGCCCCTCTTCTGTCTCTGGACATCTCTTATCAGATCTTCACTCCCTTTACTAACCTTAAGGGTGTCCATCAATCTGAATTCTATAGCGTGTAGATAGGATGGTGGACAAATGTGACAAGAATGTTCGTTGGCCCGATGGCCTCATTTCATTGCATGAGACCAAGCGACTCCCAGAGTCAAACATACCCACAGCTTCTCCGCTGATATGGCGAACAAATTGAGGCTTAGCTGTGATTTCAAGACCTGGCGCCTAAATGTTCACTGCATCATCCATGTATGTGTGGGCCAGCGCTTGGCCACTGGTTATGCGTAGATACAGCCCCGTGACAGCCAAATAGCTGGCTTCCCTGTACATACCAGTGCAGATGCGGCAAGCCCGAAGCTAGTGCGCGTGTTGGGCTTGGGGTTGAGGCTAGGCAGCTGCGCTCCTTCCTCCGCCATCACGTTACATGATTACGGCGGCTTCGCTTCTGCCCGCTGTCTCCCACAACTTATTTCAGCCCGCCCGCTTCCAATTCCACCCTTCACATCTCCCACTCTCTTCCTCATTTCTACCCATTCTTCTCATCCGCCCAAGGGCGACAGCGACAAGATCGTGCCCGAAGATGGGAGCCGGGCCAAAGTCACTGCTCCTCCTCCTTCTCGCCCTCCCCCTCGCCCTACCCTTCCCAGTGTCTCAGCCTCCCAGCCTCAACCACACCTCTCGGCATTATCGTCAAGTCTAGCAGCTGAACTCCGCTCCACAGGCCCAGCCGCAACCGCGGCACCAGCCGCACTCTCCCCTCCACATCACCGTCCTCTGGGGGGCCCTCACCTCCCGCTGCTGGCCCGACCGGCAGCCGGCCCTCCAGAGGGGCGGCACAAGCATCACGCTGGTTCGCACCACTGCCCCTCCCCGGTGCCGCGAAAGGCACTGGTGGAGGGGACAACCCGGTGAGCCCGCCTCACCCCACTGAGTCCCTCGTGGAGGCAAGACTGACGCGGTCGCAGCTGTTTCTTCGAACACGGCACTGCCCACCATGGCATCGTTCACGTCCAATGGGGCAGCGGCGGCCCGGTGGATCGAGAAGAGCTGCTTCTGCCCCGCCGAGTGACGGACAGCTACCCCGTGATTGTTCTGGTATGTTTGGGTGGAAGCTCGATGGAGAGGCCAGCGCTGATGATTGCATAGGGCTTTCTTTCTTTGGGAAGATGTAGCTTTGTGGGAACAAGGTCTCGGACACTTGGAGCATGTGGATTCAACCAAACAACTTCGCAACTCTGCTTTTGTTTCCGATACTGGAGGCAGCGCTACAATATCTGGTCTAGCTACGACGATAGTGTCCAGATGGCTGACAATGTGCGGAAATTGTGCACGAGATCCGTTGCCTACACATAGGGAGACGGACTTGGAGATGGAAGAGGAAGCTCATGTGGGAGAGTGGATGAGATGGACACGGGGGAGGGCTGCTGTGGCTGGACATCTATCTATTGAACAGCATTCTCAATGAGCATAACATCACTCTCTCGGGCTTCGGGTAGAGCTGAAACTAGTCAAGTGGTTGCGCAGCAACCATTTCCCCTTCTGACGTTACGCTGAGAATTGGCACAACACACAATCTGCCGTCTTAGGCATATATGCTGCCATCGAACTAGAGGTTGAAGCCACTAAACCGCGGTCGAGTGTCTGAATTTCGATGCTCGCAAAAACATTTTGCGGGGTGGATTTGACTGAGTGATGGCAATACCGGGCATCTGCCTCGGCGAGTGCGCATGAAAGCTGACCATCTTGTGATACCCCGCGCGGCCCAGGAATCTGCAAAGTGAATTCGCACGTGTCCAAAAGTCACAGCCGCTGAGCCTTGAGAACGCTTACATCATCCGCGCCCACTGGTGACAGACCTTGCGCAAATCTGGACCGGTAGTGACTAGTGACAGAAGACATCGCCAGCTTTTCCCTCACGTTTCCTTCTAGGCGAAGCTGGAGACAGCAGAGATCACCCGCTATGCCTTCACAAGCGGCAATCAGACGCGCGACACGCTGATAGGCGTTTGGGTGTTCTTGCCGTCAGCGGGCGCGGCGGTGGCCAGCGCACTTTCCGCCGGCAACTGAGCGCCGCGGGTAGGTCATATTCCTCGTCGCCTCTCGCTTCTCCTCCCCTCCCCAACACGCCTTTCCTCTCCTCCCATCGGGACCTGTCTGATCTCGACCTTCAACAAAAACCTATCTCCCCCAGCCCCGCCAATTGGCAGAGCTGGCCTCGCCCACCTACGCGCCACTGGCCCCCGCTGGTGGCATACAGATCGTAAGTCGCGCAGCTTTTTTCCGATCACCGTCTCTGTAGGAGAGCCTTTTCTGACCCTATCTGCTGCACTTCTGTCCTTCCAGCCACCAGACGGGGGTCGTCGTTTGCATTCGCCCAGCCGCGTCTCATTGCCACAGAGCATCGCTACGGCCATCTTTACCTCGGAACCCTTTTTCCTGCATTTCAACCACTTGACCGTGAGTCTCACAGATATCTCTCAGCCGATGATTTTACTACAGGCTCAGCTGACTGTTCTCGCTGGCAGCCCCCAACACCAACACAGCGGATTGCCACTACTCACTGAAGTTGGCCCGCTCATTGCTATCCGCCACAGTTTTGGTTGCTATCTTTCTCTTGTACGGTTACTGGAACCTCGTTTCTCCCTTCATTCCTGGGAGCTGTGACTGACATGGCTTTTGACGAAATAGTATCTTCCTTCTTCTTTCGCCTGGACGACTTGACCGCCATTCCCACCACTCGGGAATGATGAGCGGGACTGTGGTTTGCAAGGCCAGGTGGAGGGATGGTGTGATTTTTCATGAATTCTTAGTCAGTAAATCCAGCTTCATCACCACCCATCCAAGGGGTTCCCAAGGTTGGTCGTGACGTAACTTTTGTCTCTCTGCCAGCAAATCCCGAGCAGCCACCGAATCGTTGCCCGCCGATCACCTACGATTACCTCCCCTTCCCCAATCCCTTTCATAGCCCCTTCACAAACTCAACAAGTCAAGTGCCGCAGTCCTCGCACATCTATCAGTACCCGCTTTCCTGTCTACGTACTCGTGCCATCAGTGTGTCATTCGGTATGACAGGCCTGCCACTATCAGAAGTAAGAAAGTCCACATCGGGAATCGTGGCTTTGCTCCTCGCACACAGCTCAAGTGCACAACCATCATCGCAGGCGTGCAGATGGTTTGTTCGTTTTTACCTTCGGTTTCATGCGGCGGGTAGAGCTACAAATGGTGCGCGTGCTGTGGAGTGTTCACTGAGCCTTGAGCTGGCCTGTCTGATTCTTCTGATTTGGGTAGGCGGAGGACTTGAGGCTTAGCTGGTGGCTGTTTGAATATGCTTGAGATTTGTCCTGGTTTTCTTGGGGAATTTGAACAGCATTAGGGTGATACTGCCTTGATTTCTACACCATGAGGTAATGATTCACAAAGTCTCACACCGGCAAAGCTGATAGAAGTCCCCTTCAAGCTCATCGTATCATTGAAGTGAACGGAGGAAAGTTTCACATCCGAATAATCTCGATACTGATATCACAGAATTTATCAGGACAGCTCTGAAGGTACAAGTAGTATGCCTATCTTATATTTCATCCCTTCAAGGAAGATATTGAGTGGAATGCTCCGCATATCCGACCCCGGCCCAAGAGCTAGTAGAGCAAGTAGTCTGGAAGTTGTCGCAGTTCCAGGAAGACCATGATACCAGCAGTGGGAGATGAAGAAAAGCAAACAACAGCACAGTAGTCTGGAAGTTGTCACTCTGGGGCAACAGTCCCTGTGTTTGGCCTGACTGCGCTCCCTCCATCAGTGATGCTCAAACAAGCGGAAATGCACGTTGATTTGAGCGTGCCAAAGACCCAATACCGTATCTGATTCTCTATCAGAATATGTCTCAGCATTGAAGGAAGGGAATATGACACTCACTGTTCTTCCCCAACCGCTTTCGTACCCTCAGTGTTGATCTGCTGAGTCCGTAGGAATTGAGACTATTCCTCCAGTGGAGCTAGTTTCTCCGTTGGGAGACAAGGTTTCTCCAGAGCCATCAACGCATCCCCATCACTCCACCATCGGCAGTTGACTGAGAGGTCGGTATTCCGCCACAAAGCGAGCCTCGACATTGGCTAGGCAGGAGAAACCCCCCACAGTACTGGCGCATGGCATTGGCAGCGTGGCGACGTGGCAAGGAGTAACTGGGATTGGACATGTTAGCAGCTGAATGTAAGAGTAAAACGAAAGGTCGGGATACTCATAAAACCTACCGAACGCAGCGCCCACCACCCGACAGATATAACCGGTCCCGATGTGATGTTTCCGGACCGGAGACATCCGCCGTAGTGTGGTGATGGCGACAGGGTAGATATGAATGGGCGTAAGAATAGTGGTTCGAGCACAATGGCTGTTCGGTTGATTCGAGCTCCGGCTCAACTCTCGCACCACTTGAACTTCCCCCAGTGAGCCCGCTTTCCTGACCTGGCGAGTAAGAGGCAAACTCAGGTAGCTGGCCTTTGAGTAAAGAATGTAAGACCAACAATATGGGCCGTCCTGTGAAGGCTGACCAACCTTCTTTCGGCCCCCAGTGACTGCTTCTCACACGGCACCCGACATGTCGGAGGGGAGGTATGATGGTTCTGTATCAACGAACTCCTTGGATAGAAGACCCTCCGGTAGCGGAGGTTGCTGGACTGGCCTTTCCTGGGTCCCCATGCCGTTGGCCCACGTTTCGTGAATCCACGGATTGAGCTCCTCGTCTTGCTGGGCGTGAGCATCAGCGTTGTCGATCTCTCTGGGTTATCAGAACCGGCGTCTCCAACCATCCGATGTCGAGGTATCCCAAACACCCCATCGCTCCTGGTTTCTTCTTGGGCGGCGGGGCAGCAGCCCATGAGGTGCGCTGGGGCTGACGACAACCCATCCCCATGCCGTCAAGTCGCCAGCTTGGGACCCCCATTGTCCCGAAATCTCGTTAGAGCAACGCTCCAGCGAGAGGCAGATGTGTTATTTGGGATTCGGAGCCGGCCATTTGTTCTGTGGAAGGACAGCGTGGTTGCGACCCGGCCCAGCCCGACGTCTCCACGTTGGGGCAGGGCCGGGGCGTCGGGCATGGAGCGGGGCGAGCGATGAAGCTGGATGCAGGTGCTGCCGCTGGGGCTGGTATGTAGTTTGATTCTTGCCTTGGCGGTGGCGAGAGACGTCGGGGTAGTGGTGGGTATGATAATGATGTTACCGATAGGAATAGTACCGGCAGTGATGCTGTCACGAATGATGCCGGTGGTAATCGCTACGAAGGAGCTGTTAGCACTTGAAGCCGATGATCTGTATGACAAGCATAGTATTTAGTAACTCACTCCGATGGATAGCCTGATGATGTTGGTGATAGATGATGTCATTGCTACTGATGAGCGGTCAGTATCACCCCCATCTCGGGAGCTGGCGGAGTGTACGCCTCCCGCCCAAGTCTCTCTCACATGACCTATTGGGGTATATTGAGAGGGAGGAGATCTGTGACACTGTGCCTGGTGTGTCAGCTCGTGAATTAGCCAGCTTGAGTGGATACAAAAGAGACGCACTCGCAGGGGCTTGTGGCCTGATCCTGCAGCCCAAACTTCGGGGTGCTATGGATCGCACCCGGAAGCCAGGGTGTCTCGGGAGGAGCAGTCGTGATATATCTGTGGCCGTTGGCCACCTAGACCAGGTGGAGGCGTTGGAGAGAGTCGATAAGCCGGCGTTGGCATGGGGAGGAGGCTCTCTCTGCGTGATAGTATCAGTAGTATGGTCAAGAGGTTAAGACTTAGAGAGCTTAATCGGAGGAAGAGAGCCTTCTGAGCCCATTAGGTCTCTTTGTATATTGCTGCGAGTGTGAAGTGAGTGAGCCTCGGTTGGAGGGCAGGCTGCGGACATCAGGAGCGACGAGACCTGATGCGGAGCACGCGTTGGAGGTGAGAGATGGCAAAAAAGAATTGCAGGAAATGCAGGTGTATGGGCCGCTTTCAGCGGCAGCCTGACGTGGTTGAGGGTCGGAGGTTGTTGTGGAGAGGGAGGAAGAAGGGCGGAGGGTGACAGATCAAGGACAACGGCGCTCGCAAGCGACCCACGCGCGGCAGGCGCAAAGCTCACCCAGCGCTTGAGAGATCTGGCGAGTCTTCAGAAACAATAAAGGGAACCATGGTGAAGTAAGGTGCGGATGTCAATTTGTTGAACACATATGGCAACAGGTCAGCTGCACGCCGCTTTCCCGTCTATCGTTCTTCGCAGAGGTGCCCATCTGCCCGTCATCTCGCCCATCGTCTGGCTTTATGAGCCTGGAAAGCATTGTCGTCGGCAGATCCGCTCCCTGTGCCTGTATCAGCGCGGCCCAATGAAACTGAGATGCCCATCAACTACCTGCGTGTTGCCTTCTTTCGGCAATGCCGTATGTGGTGATGCATGAACATACCTCAGGCTAGACTCCTCGCCAAATCGCGAACACGCAGGGCATAGCAAGGCTCGCCCTCAGCACAGCACCGGAATGGTGCTCCCCACTTCCAGAGGTCCTGGTCGACGGTCGAGGCCAGGTGTTTCAGGCCCATGGCGCGGAACTTGCAGTCAGCGATCGCGACGCTGCTGTTCCCGCCAGTGCACCCTTCCGGGGCGCGACCCCTCTTGCGCTCCTTTTCGTCTGAAATGATTTGGAGCATCTCTTTGAAGGAGTTCTGCTGTAGGATCGCGGGGCATTCGACTTTGGATTGGGCTGCCATCTTTGTGGTTGACGTGAGGGTGAGATGAGGTGAAGAGTAGGTGTCAGCGAGGAATATGGGAGTATGACGCATAGTGAGGTCTCCGAACATCAGGGTTGCTGGTCATGGAGGCAAGCAAAAAATTTTCATAACATTATTCTATTGACGCACTGCTTCATGCCTCTCTCTCTGTCACAACATCCATCCCCACTCTCCTGCTCGCCCCCCTCACCCTAACCTCCCTCGCCAAATCCCTCACCAAATCCGCCATGCCAGCACTAACCGATAACCCCTTCCAAATTCGCGTGTTTGTGATCATCAGAAAGGACTTGTTGATTGCCAGGTTGAGAACATTCTTTTCGCTGTTGTTCATCCGGTAAGATTAAGCAGGAAGTAAGTATCGGAGGCCGAGCAGATGCTTACATTGTTCAGTGTACCAGGTGTTGTAGCTGTTCAGCTATAGTCCCTCCCGAGAGGATGCTGGGTGAGGTGGAGAACCCGTATTCTGCTGCGCGATGGACGTGAGCGAAGTGCTAGCGGATTCAAAGGATGGGAAATGACTGACCTTCAGCTTAGTCGGCTCCAGCTGTTCGACAACCGGGACGTCCTTCTTTGCCCAGACCGGGCAAGCCGCGATGTCAGTTATAGCAGCCATGGTCGAAGATGGCACAAGGCCTCTGGATGCGAATGTGTCAGTGGAGGCTGTGACATAGAAGGAGACGTTGACCGGGCTTCCACGTACCTTTTGTGCCTCACGAAGAGGACACAATGATGCGCCCAAAGACAATTAAGACATTGTTGGGGAGCACCCAAGGCGCCAGGTGGCCAGCAGCCAGATGTGTGCTGGAGAGAAGCTCGCAGTCAGAGGGAGCCGCGAAGAATTTATGGGCTAGCTGTGGGCGCGGGCTGACTAACGGCCTCGCTTCCTTTTTGGCGATAGCAATGGCGACGCAGGCAGCATGCCCCGATAGCAGTGTGCCATCACAGGAGACGTCGGCGTGAGACAAATGCAAGTTGCTCTAAGCAGTTGATCGATTGTTCGGGTCTTGATTGCGCAAGAAAGCGGTCTCTAGAGTGTACATGCAGATAATGATTCGTGTCTCCATGGACACATGCTTGACAGCTTGAACTCCTATGACACGCATGGTGCTTGACTCGTTCTCCTCTCCTATTGTTCTGCTGCTGTCGATTCCTGCTATCTCGTTCAAGGCTGGTTCTTGCGGATCGGGAACTGGAAGACAGTGCGAGTCACGGTGAGATCGCGCGGCGGGTCTTGTGGGAACGCGCCAGGTCTGATGCAGGTACGCGTGGTGCAGCCAACCTCACGCAGGCGTGAGTATGGGGCAGGGCACTGGTGGAAGAGGTGCTGGGTGTGCTGACGGACGCAGAGGCATTGCAGCCTGGTCGCGTAGGCGAGGTAGCGATCCGCGGGAGGCATCTCGGAGGCAGCACTAGCGGAAAAATGGTCAGCCGCCATTCCAGCCGGAGCGCCGCAGCTTCGAGCGACGAGCAGTCCGCTCTGCTAGCGCGAGGGAAGCGTAATGTACCTGCTGGAGGAGCTGGATGCGGAGCGTGGAGCGATGGAGAGCAGAGAGGCTGGTGACTTGTGGTACCGCAGTGCGAGGACAGGTCGTAGCGATGATCGTGCGATCTGGAGGGTTGTGGCTTGGAGACCAGTCACTCTCAGAGTGGTGGCGGAGAACTGCTGTGGAGGGAGGACGTTCTGCGTCGGGGCGACAATGTTCTGCTCGCGCCAGGTGCTGCCGTGGCTGCCTTCAGAGCTTTCAGCGTCGCAGCAGCCGGAACTCGGTCGGGAATTCTACCACCGCTCCGTGTGGTTATTTGCTCCGTGGCTGGCAGTGAGCGGATGCCGCGCTGGGAATATTTGGCCTTTGGATCTTCTTCACACATTCAGCAGCGGAAGGAAGCAAAGGATCATGGGCTCGGTCATCATACCTTACATCTTGCAAGTGCAGCCTTGCAGCATCCCAATCTCCCGGCCGTCGCATCTTGTCCCTACGGCAAGAGTTCCATCGAACACCTCGGTGACCCGTCCACACAGAAAACAGCGCCACAGCCGCCGACACATGACACAGCGGCTACAGGCTGCACCCTTTCCGACAGTTTCTGCTACACCTCCCCTTTTCTGGTATAGCGCGGGCACGGGTGTCATGGGGACGCCCTAGGCGAGTGCACTGCCTTGCATATATAAACCTCTTTGCCCTCGACCCCAGCTCCTCTTTTCTTCTTCAGCTCTCTCTTGCCATTTGGCTGAGATCAAGTTGAAGTATCTGTTCTTCTTAGTTTAATCTCTAGGACGTGCCTACGGGTGCACTAGCGGTTAAACCAGTTTTTGGAAACTGTGCTGGTGGTCACTGAGCTTCGCTCACACTCCGGCTCATGGTGTCGCCAGTATTGCACTGCCTCTGGCTGACGCGACCTTCATCTCTTCCTATCTCAAGGTTGGTCTTTCTTCGTCGAGTGATCTGCCATGCGCAGATCCTTGAGGAAGTGGGCTCATCCTTAGCTCAGGCCATTATCGCTGCCAAGCTTCTGTTCAGTGGAGCTTGGTGGCGACCTGCACCGCCGTGTTCCTCCATCTCTTGCAGTGGTTGGAGAAGAACAGGCTGGATCAGTTTGGCCAAGATTGAATGGCTTGCAAGAAGGCTGCGTACCCTAAGTAACGGTGTCGCGGTCAGTTACAAAGCCTACATAATTATTTATATTCATCATCAATTCATTCATGAAGTTCACACCCCTAGCCTGGCGTTGTGCATTCGACTCGACCGTGACCATAGTGATTCATCTTTTGGTGTTGACCTGAGCCGTGCCACTTCGACGAAGGCGAGAGCCAGGGCGAGCATCGTGGCGCCTTTGCTTCTTGTCAAGCGTCTCACACACCTGGGGCCTTGACGAATAGCGAGAAAAAAGCTAGATTGGCGTGCAATTGTTGATGCCATGGCTTGCCTTTTCTCATTTCCTTCCGTGGACTTGTCGTTGAAGTCAATGCTGCCGCCACGATCGCTGTTCGCACGCTATGTATTCCGCGTCTCTCACCATCTGCTATTCTAGCCGCTGTCAAACTAAGCCTGACACAAAAGCAACCCCGGTGGCCGCTATCCAGCGCCCTGCAGTTGTCGGATTCGAGCAGTTGAGCTGCCTGAGGTTTCACGGCGTTGTTGCTGTCAGATCACCGTGATTTGTCCGGTGGTCGACGAAGATGTGATTGCGGAGGAAGCGTTCAGTATGCTTAACGTAGCTTTCGTTGGCGGAAGACAATGGGCGAGAAGCACTACTGATGCATATCCTGGAGGGATAGTGGGGAGCGAGACATGGGACAAGGAGATAGGAGTGGTTGTGGAGACGATCGCCAGGTAAGGCTCTCCGGCAGCAGCAGTGCGTGTGAGGTCTCGCGACGCTTCTCAAGCTTCCGGGAGGATGATGGACTTCCCAAGAGTAGCCGTGCATCTCTATGACATCCCAATCAACATGGAGTACTTTTTACAAAA
This sequence comes from Neofusicoccum parvum, assembly GCA_020912385.1. Classification (NCBI taxonomy): domain Eukaryota; kingdom Fungi; phylum Ascomycota; class Dothideomycetes; order Botryosphaeriales; family Botryosphaeriaceae; genus Neofusicoccum; species Neofusicoccum parvum. The sequence continues at coordinate 2,689,170 of CP087208.1, read as the reverse complement.
CATGACTCCGATTGAATTTCTATGTTTGTCTGCACAAGATCGTGCGCACGAGTGCATAATGCACATTGATTCAAGCTAAGAGCGAATCTCGTCCACGCACGCAGTTCCTAAAAGGACAAAGAATGACCGTCAGCGATATACACGGGCTACGTCACCTCGAATTTAAGGCTCCAGTGGTATCTCGCGCATCAACTAGCCCCTGATAAACCCTAAAGCCTGGCAAAGACATGGCTACGTTTGCTAGATGATCTGGAAACCCCTATGCCTGGGTGTGGATGGCCCATTTCGGTTCTTGTGGGCGCCAGCGGCGGTCCCCGATGCCAGCACGTCGTGCAGGAGATTCAAGCATCGTCGCGAACACATATCGAGTCGCGCAGCGGCTGATATACCTCTCAAAATAACCCAAATCTTTTTTCATGGTGCTATGCGACTGTTGAGAGCTTCAGGGCGGCGTTTCCGCAGGCGAACGGCGCATGGAGGGTCAGTGTGCCTTCCTCCCCCGCGGGCGCCACTTCACCTTTCCTCCATCACCACACAACACCAGACTCCACAACCCCGCTGAAACTCCCCCTCCAGACCCTCCACTGCCAGCCAGTGGCTGTGAGGCCACTCTGGAGCCTCTTCTGCTCCGCCCTCACCCTCCCTACCCCTCGGCAGCGTCTGACACGCCTCGGCTCGCTCGCCAGCCGCCAGCCCAGCTCAACACCGCGCCGTAGCCGCGCTTCAGGTGAGATTTCCCCCAAAAAGACTTCTCAGACCTCTTAAGTCTTGCTCAGCAATTTTTGTGCCTCGCATTGCATGGGAAGGCCCGTGTTGTTGCGTCAAGATCTTCTGTCGACCAGCACGCTCATGTCCGCCGCGCCGTTCTTTGTCCCCCGACACCTACGTCACCATCGCGCACAAGGCAGAGCACAAAGCAAAGCTGACAATGGATACTAGCAGGTCCTTATTTGCTCGTATTGCGCTGGAATCAGGCCTGTGGCGGTCCATCTTTGGCTCCTCGAGACAGGCTTCGTCGAGCCTGGCGCAAATCGGCAGTCGCATTCCTCCTAAGCTACACCACATCACCAATTTGCCGCGATGGTACGAAACTATATTCCGCAGCATGCTCTCTGTGGCAACGACGTTTGGAAACGGTACCTTTTTTGAATTCTACGATGGTCAGGTAGGGCGAATGGTTGGAGTACGATGGAGAGACCGAGGCATCGTCTTCCGCCATTCGCCCTACCCTTGCATGTCCCGTGTTACTGCAGAGACGACAGCCAGTGCTCGTGGACGTAGGGTGTGTTGTGCGGAACGCAGATGTCCATCTGCAGCTCCAGCAGGAGCTGTCCGATTCATTTGGGCCGCTGTGGTACGGTCGCCTCTCAAACCGTACGCTCTCATCCCCTCGCCAGCTTCCAAGATGGCGTCTTCCGACTTCCTGAAGCTTTTCTCTCCCGGCACCGTCATTCTGTACTTCGACGACTTTGCTGGAGCCCGACTTCACCATAATCGCGCAGCATTTTCCTCTCCTGGAGCAACCATATCACACTGAAGATCATACTGTGGGGAGGTATGGGAGGTTAACACCCCTGCCTGCCTTGGGGAAGCAGTGAAGTACTACACCCTTAACAGTTTGGCACGTAACAGATAGAGATCCGCCAGCTGCGCATGGCAGACCGCCAGATCCAGATGTCCGGTCAAACCCTTGAGCACTCCGTAGAACATGTCGGCGTCTGCTCAGGCAACCACGGTGGTGCCCGACCCTGAAACTGTCGTTCTGGTCCGATCTGAACCAGGAGTCCGCGACGATCGGAAACGGTACTTTTCGGGTCTCGATTGGCTCTGTTCGCCATAACCCACTGCTTCTCGATCTCCGCTACGGTGGACACAACTTCAGCTCTCCAGGCATCAAGTGGAGAGTCTTGGAGGACGCAGTTCTCAGGAACATCTTAGCGCATGACGGAGACTTTCTCCTGCTCCCTGTCTACTTACCAGCAGGATATTCAACCCGACGAGCTCAAGTGCGAGCTCGACATTGCGGGATGCCGGTCTGTTGCCAGAATTTGCGGTTTCGGCAGCGATATCAAGATTCTCAGGGAGATTGGGGTGTCGTCACTCTGCGCCAACGACATTTGGAAACGGTAAGGCCCCGGCTACGGCCTTGGCCTTGGAGACTTCCCCTTGCGGGCCGCACCTGGCCTGCACCACAAGGTCTTCCTCGCCCATGACCAAGATTAAAAAGTCCCCGGCTGGTGGGCGGTCCAAGAAACCACCCACCGGCCCAGAACATTGCGCAGAGGACGCAAAAGACAGGACCACTGCAAGACCAGCCAGCGCATCAGCATACGGCCGCCGCATGGCCCTCCAATGAGCGGGCTCGCACGACGTCAAGCCCAATCTCAATCTGAGCTACGAAACCTTCGAGGAGCCCAGGTACGCGTGGAGGCGACGCCATTGCCCCGCCAGCCGAGATGCCATCAAACTCCTGCATTTGACTGTGTCGGCCAGGGAAACCTCCGCCACAGTCTCCCGTCTCTACCCCAGCACCTTGGAGGATCTTGCTGACCACAATTACCGCAGCAATCTGCCAAGACGTACGGAGTCTGGCACCCTGTGCCCTCGCGGTCGCGCCTCCAACGCCAGCTCCGACAACAATACCAATAAGAGCAACGACGACGAGAAGGAGTCCTTCATTCCCAAAGGGAGAATGAAAGAGAGGATACAGAGCTGCAGGAAGTGCCCGGTCAACTACGAGGGCGACCGGGGCCGATCCCGAACAACCAGGGCTGGATGGCCTGGTAAGATGTCAAGGCCAAGATCATAAGTATCCTGGCAATGCTACTGCATTGACCATCTATACGCTTCTCAAGAAGGAAGGCGAGATCTTTAGGATCGAGGGGCGGCGAGATTGGGAGCGTGTAGATGGTCAATGTGGTGGCATTGCCAGGGAAAATCAACATTATGTCCCAGCACAGCGGAATGCAGATGCATTTGGAGCCGGGACTTTCGCTATTCTCGACGTATCGCATGGGATGGACGATATTCTACCTCCGCTCAGCAAAGTCACGTACCAACTCTTGCGTGGTCGAAGCCCGTCAAACTCGGGCGAAAGATGGTTGGGTAGAGGTGGATGGCCATAGTTTGGTGGAAGGACTGGAAGACAGGTGGAACTGGAAAGCAAACGAGAGAATAAATCAAGAAAGAACTGAAATGGAAAACAGGAAGGAAAGTGGATCAGTCACGATAGTCGTAGTTGAATTAACTATTCTACCCCGTAGGCCGCTGGCCATTCGACACATGCGTGACACGAGACGCCCAGCAGCAGTACCGGGTTCGGAAAGTTGACGTCAAGATGGCCAAACAACAACACGGTATTTCCAGCAAGACAGAAAGACTTCAAGATCATCATGCTTGAGATTTCCAACACCCAATGAGGTCACTGACATCAATCATCTCCACGAACACCGTCAAGTCACATTGCACAAATCATGCACGCGCATCAATATACTCAGCAACCTATTTCCCGGGCTCAAGTCTCCATCGAATCCAACTCTCCAAGACCTCAACGCCGTCAGAACCACCACAGACTCAACACCGCAGCAAACCACCAACTCAACACGATCACACACCACGTAACACCTCAACTCTCACCAGCCGCCCTCAAACCCACGCGCCGACGGCACACCCAGCATCGCAGGTCCGCTCGCCAGCAGCCTGCAGAGGCCCCCATCCCCGCAGTCGGGGAGCGGCTCAGGAGGCGTGAGGCCTGCGGTCCGCATATCCCACGCGCCGAGCGTCGGCGGCGACGTGTGAAGGCGGGGCGAAGTATAGAGGGCGTGGCGTGGAGGTGCTGGGGCGGGGTGTGTGCGGAGGTGATGAGTCCGCCGCGTCCGCTTCCCGCCACATTGAATGCCCACGGAAGCCCGCTATCCGAGTGCTTGTCGGCCCCGCCAACAAGACCACCACCGTTTCGATATCTCACGCGCCGACGAATACCCATCTCCGATCCCGAGATGCCGTTCCTCCGCCGTCGACTTTACAGATGAAGAGCTGGATGAGCGAGTGCTGCGGAAGCGTAAGCCGAGAAGCAAGGCATACGCCTGGAGGCGAGCCGAAATCATTGAACAGGGCTGGAGTTTTTCATCGAGTTCGCCGAGTTCTGTCAAGAGGTGCAGGAAGTCACGCTCGCTGGGTTTTTCGATGCGGATACTTTGGCAAATCGGCAAGTCCGGCAAGCCGTCAAGTCGTCAATCTATCCAATCTGCAAGCCGCCATGCCGCCAAGTTGGTTATACAATCGTCTTCGGTATCACCGCCGCGTGTTGACAAGTGGAAACTCTCCAACAGGATAATTTCCAATGTCAAACCCCGTGGAAGGCTCGCCATCGACTCGACAGTGCACACGTGCGAGCTGTTCGTAGCGCCCAGACGAGCCTCAAGACGATTGAACCATGAGCCAAAGAGAACGAGCACTAGAGCTTACCAAGCAGATAAGTCGCCGTCGTCGATGTCGTTCTCTGCCTCCTTCATGGCTTTCATGTAAATGTGTCGAAACTTCGCCAGTTCATCAAGCCATGATGTCTGTCAAATTGGTCATGCAATCGTCTTCGGTACTTCCGCCGCGTGTTGGCAACCAAAGCTGCCAGACTCCGCGAAAGGCTCATCACCGCTGAGGTCCGATGCACGAGCACATTCGAGCAACTCGGCTGAGCCTCAAGACGATTGAACAAGGACCAAGACAACATTGAGCATCTAGGCTTAATGATTCTCGGCATTTCTTCCCTTGCGGTATTGGTATCAGTGCTGCAAGTTAGTGCTCACGTATTCTCAGATGTAACAGCCTGTCGTCTTCCATGATTCCCGACTGAGAGCCTTTCCAAGTTCCCCGGCCAAGCAAGTTGTGGGATTCAATCCCGGAAGTCCTCGGCAGCACAGCTCCGGTATGCATAGGTTTAGACTCAGGTCTAGTATCCTCATTCCAGTATGGCCATTGAGCAGTGGGCATGTGGAAGGATCCTGGACCAAGGCCTCCTGGATCCGTGGGACTTACATGCGGCGTGAGCGTGCCCTGCCCGAGAAGTACATCCGGAGTTGTCCTTAATGCCGGGTTATGGAGAAAGATAAAGAAATTAAAGAGCATGGTGAGTTATCAAATGATCTTCGGAAGAACTTAAGCTTACCTGACCTCGGTATAAGTTCGTTCAAAAGCACCAAATTCGCAGGACGTTAAGAGAGATTGCACTTGGATGACTTTGAGAAAGCTCGGCGACAAAGAAAGACATGACGAGCACCAAGGGGACAGCTGAGAGAGACACTCGACAAGAGAAGACTTCACACCGAGGCGAAGAGAGAACAAGAGACTCGCAAAAGGAGATGCACGAATCAATTGCAGGAAAGACTTGACGTGAGAAGACTTGAAGAAATGGACTGAAGAACAAGACTCCTGGACGAGCTGAATTTGACTGAAGAAAATGCTCAACTCTATGATGATTCTGAGGAGCGCAGAAGAATGAATGACTCGGAGAAGAAATTTTGACTGGAACGCTCCTTGACCACAAGGCGCGGAGCCTGGCTCTATTTGCTTCGAGGCGTAGGAAAAGGAAAAGGAACAAGAACGGGCCACGACGTGTTTCAGAATGGATTTGACCGGAGGAGGGTTTCGAGATTTTTTGGAGGCGGAAAGAGAGATATGAGAGATGAGAAAGAGCATGGCTAGCGGCAGAGTCGAGAGTTGACGAAGTGAGAGATTGGAGACTGAATAAGACGGAGGGTCGAGCGATGACAAGATGAAGAGGCGGAAGAGACTTGAGATGCAGCAGAGTTCTGAGAAAAGACGAAAGACTTGATAGAATACGAGAGAGACGAGAGAAGGGACGAGAAGGACTTAAGACAAGATCCTTTCACGGGAGAAAGATAAGGACGATTGACCACTCAAGAACCGGGACTTGACGGAAGAGGAACCAATGAACAGACGAGCCCCGCCACACACCCATCGAGTGGAAGGAAAAAAGAAAGGCTGAACTTCAAGCGCCATGAAGACGAGAGAACAACCTACGTTGTAGCACCAGTCTCCGTGTATTGGTACCATTACGAGGAGATATTGGTTGGCCATGGCCTACTCTTCATGTCCAGCCTGGGATGTTTCCGGCAGTTGAGAGTCCTGCGGATGTCATGAGAGGTCCACCTCGGTACATGGAAGTTCCCTGCCTTGGATCATGGTTCGTTCCGATCTTCCGTGAAGGAGCCTTATCTAACGTTACAGATGCAGCACGTGCAACCAACCTCCAGTATCATGGCCTTGAATGGATCCAGATCTCCATCGACGGTGCCAGAATCATTCACTCGGTAGCCTCGGGGAGAGAGGCGGTGGACGAAGAAGTGCACCGTCAAGATGCCGTCGGCAATATCAACCATTTGTCGTGGCTTCTCGAGCCACATCGGGCGTGCCGTCATACACCGGAGAGATGGCCGCCGTTGGCCACATTGAGACACCGCCGTCGGAAAAGGACCGGAAGGTCTCAGCAGAGGCTGTGCCGCTTGAGACCCACTTGATTGGTCACGGAAATCGTAACTTGACTCAGCTTTCGCTGTGGCTTTCCTGGGCCTGCATTGATTGCGCGACGTGGCACGGATATGACGAAATCCATTCGATGGACAGCCGAGAATGGGGCAAGTGCATTGTCAAGCGTCAGGAGCGCAAAAAAAGAGGACAATGCCACCTGTTGCTGATCATGGAAAGAGCATTGTCGCAGGGCGATGTTGATTGCAAGTGGTTACGATGTGCAAGACCAGAGCGAACTGGAAGGCGAGAGAAGCTGGTGGTGAGAACCGGATGTTCATGAGATGGAAAGAGTATCACGGCCCAGCAGCCACTCGTATCCGGAGGCGCGCCCTGCATGCAATCCACCGCCACTGTAATCACGCGCGGAACCCTGGTACCATGGGCAAGCCGCGGTGTCCCATCCTGGAGCGGTGTCCTCAATTCTTGACCGGCTGCCTGATCATGGTTGTGTTCTTCTCTACGCCGGTGCCACCGTATTTGCTAAGCTCAATGACGAAGGTCTCTTGCTCTTCGAAGCCGTGGCGCTTGTACAGGGGTCTGCCGGTCTCGGTAGCTTCGAGGAAAGAGATCAGGCCAGCCTTGTCAGCTTGCTCAGTGCCCCAGCGGATAAGCATGGCGCCAGCTCCGCGGCGGTGGTGCTTTGGATGGGTGACCAGAAGGCCGAGGACTATTCACCATCAGGAGTCAGCATTTGCAGCAAATGCTGAAAGGAGGGCAGGCAGAGCGCGAGCGCGGTGTTTGCACGGATCGACAACTCACAGTAGTGTGGGGTCTTGCCCAATGCACGCCTCACGCGGTTGAGGTAGGCGAAGAAGTCGCGCTGGACCTGGCCGAAGCGCTCGCGCTCCTCCTCGATGGGTTCGAAGGGCTGCTCCAGCTCGTTGAGCTCATCGTCGGACCGGCCGTTCTCGAAAATCTCCCAGGACGCACAGGCGATGATCTCGTCGTTGTTGTCTGTGTCGACGACCTTGAGATTGTGGATGTGAGGCTTGTCGAGAGTCTTGCGAACCCTCTCCTTGCGGCGCTCGAGGTATGCTGGGTGCGGCGGGTCGTCGTGGAGTATGCGACCGATTCCAGAGGAGCCCAGAGCGGCGGTCGTGATGGACACGAAGGTCGGCACGTCGGGTTCCTCGAGCGGATGGATTTCGAGCGGCATGGCGAGGCAAGGCTGCGGATGCGCGGGAGGGAGAGGCGGGGAGGCAGGGCGGGGCAAGCTGGCGGGCGGAAACTGCGAGGCAAGGTGAGGAAAGAAGAGCGTGGGAGAGGCAGAGCTGGGTGGTGGGGCAGCGTCCGACGATTCGTCAGCCAAGCCCTGAGCCCGCCGCCGCCCACCGCCGCCAGCCCTTCGACGCTACCCTGGCGCTAAATGCTGCCATTGGCCTCTTTGCTGCCGGCGGACGCTTTTCCAGGCATCAGGGAAACCCTTGGACCCTCCGCAGAGCCCCACAGGGGGTGTGCGTTGGTGGCGCGATGCCGTGGAGGCCGTGGACAGCGGCGGGAGCTCTGGCCTCTCCGCCGCAACGATTCCTGACATGTCACGACCCGGCACCGCGGCAGCATTCCTACCACAGCCCGCAGCTGCTGGAAAGCGCGTCCAAGCGCACTCGGAGACCAGCAGGGGCGGCGGCAGGACATTGAGCTGGCGAGAAGGCCGGGCTGCGCTGGGAGCTCAGGGACGGCCTTCAGCACCCCGCCAGCGCCGCCTTCCTCCGTCAACAACAGCCTACCCGCAACTACAGAGGACGCCGCTCCGCCGCTACGTTGTCTCAGTATATTTTTCCACAGAGCCTCGGGCCTACGGGATGTCTGGTGGGCTGGCGGGCGGGCGTTCGCGGGCGGCGTTGCGGCGGCGTTGCGGCGGCGGGTAAGAACAGCGGGAGAAGACCAGATCTTCACAACGCTGAGGTGAGGCCACATTCGGGCCACAAACACGGCTGCCGCTATCGATTTCCAGAGCAATCAGTGGGTTGCAACGCGTTGGACAGACTGCTCGGGCGTCTGCTGCGAGCGACGCGCACGACCGGGGAAGCCGTAGCCTACGTCGATCCGCCAGGACGGCCCGCCGCACAGCCGCATGGATCTACGCGCTTGCCACTGCCTATTTTGCAAGATTTACCGTTCCCGGCGCAGAGCAATGCCGTGCAAATCATCTTTCAGCGCGGATCCGCGGCCTGCGTGCCTTCCCCTGATCTCCGTGGGCGTAAGTTCGTCACGGCGGCGGGCGCGAAAACAAGCGGGCTGGCCTTACATATGCGTTTAGTCGTAAGTATCAGCTCCAGACAGCAATCAAGTCTGCGGTCCCTCTTTCCCTATCCATGCTGTGTTCTTCTTCGTGCTTCCGTCTGCTTATGGCCAGGCGTGGAGTACGACGGGGCCCTCACCCGCCCTCAACACACACGCACGCCTCCCCCATGACCCCCACTCGAAGCCGTCACAGGGCCAGCAGTGCTATGCATCACCGGTCGAAGACAATAGGCGGCACAATAGGTAGGAGGAAAACCAGCACGAGGCCGTCCCCGACGTCCTAATGTGCTCTGCCTATAAAATCCCGCTCAATCCTCCTCTTGGCTCCGTTCTTCTTCATAACTCCAGGCAAGCACAGAAGAAGGCCTTTCCAGACCTGCCTTGCCATTCCCGGCGCAGATACAAGACATTGAGCTTAGTGAGCCTCCATTGCGTTCCTAGCCTCTGTCGCTCGGCTAGTCATCCTAGACCCTCTGAGCTGACGCAAAATTTCCAGAAATCCTGCAACCTCACAAACCCCGCTGCTGATCCGCAACGTCTACCCCTTTGCCACTACCAGGACGTCTTCAGCATCAAACTCCACCCAGCTTCAGCATAACGTCATCTCGCTCAGGGTCTGCCGTCTGCCGCCTGCCGTCTGCCGCCTGCCCTCGCTGCCCTCCCACTTTTCTTCCACCTCCTTGTCCTGAGTCTGTCACGGCTGCCATCAGACGAAGTCAACAGTAAGCCCACACCACTTCCTGCTCCCATTCGTCTACTACGCTACCATCTTCGATCGACAGCGTACCTTCCCCCTTTTCAGTTGTTTACCACTAATCTTGGGTAGTCATGTTGCCTTCCAATGCCCACCTCATCCTCGAAGGGATGCAGCGCAGTGAAGCAGATGCCGACGCCATGTCCGCCACCAGCGATGCCATTGGACCTTCCAAGTTGACCAGCATCTCGACCTCCATCGTCGCCACCCCTCCCTCCCATAACAACGGTGAGCACGACGTCCAGATCTACGAAACCGACAATGAGAGCATCAACAGCGAAGACGACTACTACTACGAGACCGATGACAACGTTGAAGACGACTTCAAAACCAACACTAGACCAGCCAGCAAAGTCACCAACAACGCCCTCAAGCCCACCACCGGCCTAACCACCTACAACCGCGCCACCACCACCACCATCGGCCTCCTGACGCCCACCCGCCTAACCGTTCAAGTCCCGCTCCTCACCCTCCTCACCAGCCCCGCCCACCCGCTGCGCACCGCCCTCCTCGCCGCCCACCTCCGCCACAACCCCATCCTCCTCCTCCCCAGCCGCACCGGCCTCCACCTCGCCATCAACTACCACACCGCCGGCACCCCCGCCGCCGCCCTCGCCATCCACGGCCCAGCCGCCCCCTTCGCCGCCGCGCCGCTGCCCCGCGCCCTCCTGCCCAGCCTGCGCGCCTTCACGCTCCTCGTCCCCACCCACGCCGGCTGGCTGTCCGACGCCGCGCTGGCCACCCGCCAGATGGCGCGCTTCCTGCTAGCCGGCCACGGACGCGACGACACAGGCTCGCCCGACGCCGCCGAGCAAGCCTGGTTCGCGGCGCAGGTGGGCGCGCAGCGCGGCGCGCGCGAGCACTGGGACCGCGTCGTGGCCGAGTGCGTGATGGCGCTGGGGTCGGGCGTGGTGGGCGCGCTGCGCGCGGACGGGGCGGACGGGGCGGAGGCGCGGGCGCGGGTGCGGGGGCGGGTGGTGTTTCAGGAGTGGTGCGATGGGTGGGGGGAGGGGTGTGGGGCGGATGCGCGGTTGGTGCGAAGGGTGAGGGAGAAGGTTGCGGTGCTGGAAAGGTGTTATGGGAGGGTGATGAGGGGGAGGTTGGTGCTTGAGGTGGGCGAGGAGGAAGTGGGGGTTTGGGGGATGGAGAGGGAGGAGGTTTGAGGGAACGGGCTGCGGAGAGTCCTGAGATGCTGGGGTTTGAAAAGGGGAAATTAGATGAAGGTTCAGGTGTGCTGCGGGCTCTACACGCGGCGAGGCGAGGCATTGCAAGGTAGGATGAGGCTCTGACGTCAAAAGGCGAGACCAGAGGGATCCATAATTGGAAGGCGGTATTATGGTATTACGGTATTACAGGCGGTAGGTAGGTCATGCTCTGCCTTAGGCACTAATCGGAGTTCTATCATTTTTGACTGCCTCCCTGGCGCGCCCATTCGTTTTGACAGCCACCTGTGGTTACTTCGCAACCTCATCCGTGCGCTAGCCACTGTCTATGCACCGAGTGATGAACTTCTGACTTTTACAGATAAACGTACTGCTCATCCCAGGTCCGACGCAACATGTTGGGCGAGCCTCCTCTCCTACACCGTCTAAACGTACCGGACGCTCCTCGCTCTCCAACACACTGCGACCTTATTTCCATTGTACCACGGGTCAGCACAGCAACAGCATCCTTCTTGCAGCTGTCCCGCATCCCACCGTATATCCCGAAACCACAAGCGACGCCGCCATCATATGCCAAATGTCCACCTCTCAGGCTCCAACCAGCATTTCACACAACTGCCATCCGTGCTCCGCTGCACCACAATTCCTTGTAGCATTAGGAGCTGATAACACATATAGCTGCCACGGCTCAAGGGAGGGTAGAACCGCCCGAGTTTCGACAATGGGGCTTTCACATGGAGGGACTCTGTATTGGCCACGGTCAGCTTGAAGCCACCACTCTGTACTGGGGGAAATGGAAGCTCCTTAACCGTGATGCTGACTCCCGCATGCACAGATTTGCCATCGAGATACCATCCTGGAACTACACCTTTGGACCAGACTCTGGGCTGGGCAGAGACCGTTCAATGTGACGAACGGCAAGGCCTTCGATCGCATCAACGTGTCCAGCCCGGTTGAAGAGCCATCGCCTCTTCCTGCGCCTGCCAACTGGTGAGGTAAATCAAGAATTATTTTGATGATGCGTACGGTATTCGGAAACTGGATCATGAAGAGAGCGAATATTGGAATGGAAGGCTTCATCGGTATCTTGAAGCCAAATCATGCGGTGACTGAGCTGTCGTGGAGGACAAAAAAAGCCTGCGCACCACACTGGACCAAGTAAGTGTGGACAGAAAATAGCCAAGAGGAGAAGTATGACCAAGCGGTAAGATCATAGTTTTCCGAGCCAGCGATTAAGGAGTTGAGGATCTTGCGGGCAACAATGGCACTGACACTCTTGAAAAGTCTGTGGAAGCCCGAAACGGATACGTGGAGTCATTTGATCGCAGGAACTCCTTTAACTCAGGAGCGTGGACTATCATGGAAACTTACTAGGCAGGACACCGATGATGTTCCTATCTCCTGAGGCGTTCGGGTTTGTTCGGAGTTTTGATGGTGTGGGGCGATCCGCTGACCAACCAGATCTGTTCTACGTTGGAAGACCTGTTGGTGTTTCGCAACACGACAGCGATTAGCTTTCTTTGGCCCCATTTCCGCCTTGTGTTGTATTGGTGTGGAGCTGACCCACAGTTGTGTCTGTACTAATTGCGAACGCCTCAGCTACTCCATTCGCATACGGAGGAGACGGTGGGCCAGATTGAGTAGTAATTGTTAGGCGACTTCGTGGGCAGACTAATATTTAGGGACGTTGGTGGCGTGGCTTAGACATTCAACTAGGCCAGCCCTACTTGGTCAGACAAGAACCTTGACCAAATCGAAGACGGTCCGCTCTAGCGTAAAGAATCCTCCCGGAGTTGCCGAGTCGATCATCGCCTTCTACTGGTTCGTACGACCTAATCAACAAGCTTGAATACTGTCTTGGCCGCCTTATAGGAAGGTACGTGCAACTACTGATTGCTTCATCAGTCCTGTGTGAGGGCCTGCTGCCGTAAATAGGTAGTCTTGTCTCAGCACCACGTCCTGGTAGCGTTTTGGCAAGAAGCCATATAAACAGCTATGCCCCCAGCTTTTGTTTGTACTCACCTCACAGCCTTCCACAAAACAGCAAAATGAAATTCCTTACTTTCCTAACAAGCGCAGTTATAGCCCTTGGCGGCTTTCACCAAGCTTCGGCAGCCCAATCCTTCTCCGGAAGCAACCTATACTACGCTGCCGGCCTCTCGACTGATCAGCAGAACACCCTTTTCACAAAGCTCCAGTCCGCCGGGGTCAAAGTCCTCCGCGTGTGGCTCGATGGTAGGTTCCAGTCAGACACGCGCCGAAGACCGTCTATTTGACCAAGCCCGCAGGCCAGTCAGGCACGCAGAAAGGCACCCACCTCAACCCCTACGGGCCGCTGCAGGGCGACAGCCCCGACGACTGGGACGAAACTGTTCTGGAGCGGCTCGACTCCCTGATGGTCAACGCGCACAGCTATGGCATCAAGCTCCTGGTCTCGCTCCACAGCTTCAACGCGCTGGAGTCCAACGCGGACTTCTACGGCAAATACTACGGCACCGGCGACTTCTACACGAACGCCAACGCCATCAGCCAGTTCCAGGACCGCATCAAGCACGTCCTCTCGCACGTCAACCCGCAGACCGGCAAGACGTGGGCGGCCAGCAGCGAGTACATCTTCGCCTTCGAGACGCAGAACGAAGCCATGAACAACGACGTACGCACCAGCCCCCCACCCGCCCCAAACACGACTAACCACCCACAGGAAACCAAGCTCCGCGCCAACGGGCCCAAGTGGCAGTGCACGATGGCGTCGACGATCAAAACCGCGCTCGGCGACAACGACATCCTCGTCTCGACCGGCGGCGGCGGCTGGGTCGACACGTCGCTGCTGGACGGCTACTTCAGCTGCGCGGCGCTGGACGTGCTGGCGATCCACGCGTACGGCACGGGCGACCTGACGGCGGGCAAGCTGCAGCCGTTCGTCGACCGGGCCGCGGCCGCCGGCAAGAAGCTGCTGATGCAGGAGTGGGGCGCCTGCTACTGGGCCAGCGCCAACAACGCCTGCCACAGCGCCGCCGTGCTGAGCGACGCCGAGCGCGGCGCCAACGTCGAGGACTGGGCTGGCGTGTTTGGCGGTGTGGGCCTGCCGTGGCTGTACTGGCAGGTTCTGCCCAATGCTGACCCTCATGATGATTGGGATTATGAGATTGGCGTGACGGATTCGTTGTGGGGGACGTTTGAGAAGGTGGCGAAGGCTGCGGAGGGGTATGAGAGTCCGTTTGATTATAGCAAGTACTTGCTGTAAGGGGTTCTGGGTTGTGGCGCAGTGCAGGCTCTTGGGCACGGGGGAGATTGCGTAGAGTGTTGATTTCGAGACGGTTCTATTTGTAGTGTTGTATCGACGTCGCCAGCCAGTTAGTTAAGACAGTGTATATAGGATAAAAACTCAGGATGTCGCAGAGTTGGGCGTTTTGCTGATCTGAAAGTCTTCCTCTGATATGCCATCTACAATCTTGTACGCATCTTCTAGAGGCTTCGGACTCCAATACTCAAAAGTCAGTCACACCTACCTTTCAGAGCGCTCTAGCCTTGTATCGGAGAAAAAGATGGCTGCGGTAGCGGTGTCCATGACTTCGTCAAGGTCGGTAAGTTGGCGGGTTTTCCGTTCGTCGAGCAGCCCGATGGCGGACCATAGAGCTCGACGGACGTCCTTTCAAAAGAACAGTGTACGCCGTGGAGTCGCGAGGAAGGCTGTCCCATATCAGCACGTGTGTTTCGAAGATCCACTGGACGCACTCGTTAAGGTGAGTTGTACCCCAAACGATAAGTCTACCAGCTGCTCTTTCAGAGCATGAAGCATATAGGAAGATCGCCCCTGCACTGAAGTTTATGTCCAGAGAGGAAACAAGGCAATGCTCAATGACGACTTCCACCGCTGTCAGATCTTTGGAGGACAGCCAACGAGATGTCGAGCCGCCCCCCGCCATGCACGAATCAGCCCACAATCTTCGTACCTCGTAAGCCAGGCCGGCATGCGCCCAGGGTCCACCAACCTTAAGACTGCATACGCCAACGACAACCCGCGCCATCCCGGGCCACCATGCGCGCGCCCCACGTGGCAAAGCGCATCCGCAGCCGTCTTCAACCCCGCCATCAAGCTCACGCCAAAGCCGCCGAGGTGGCACCCAATCTGCGATGGGCCACAGCCATTCTCGTCGATCATGCCATCCGCCCTGCGCCCAAGGCCCTGTCGCAGCAGCCCGCAGGACGCGTTGGCCCCAAAACTCTCTTCTTAGCTCCAGCACCGCGTCGTCCGTTTCTCGTTTTCCTCCACAAACTCACACCATAGCGGGCTCGACGTCTTTCCGACCACCTCGACCGCGATGAAGGAGCTGCACGACCGCGCAGAGACGCTGGTGGCCGTGGTCGGGTTCTTCATACCGACGTGCACGATCCTCGTAGCGCTGCGGCTGTGGGTGCGGTGGCGCAACCGGAACTGGTGGTGGGACGACTGGCTAGTGCTGGCCGGCTGGGTACGCACCATACTTCCCGCCCTCCGCGGTCCAGAAACCCGTCTCGAGGCTGACCTCCCTCCCCAGGCGCTCTTCGTCCCCTCCATCGCGCTCCTCATCCCAGCCGCCTACAACGGGCTCGGCATGCGCGACGGGCACTACACGCCCTCCGAAAAGAGCACCGCCCTCAAAGTCCGTCCCCCCGCTCCCCTCTACCACCTACACTAACACCCCCAGTACTTCCTCCTCTTCCAAACCCTCTGCCTCCCCGCCATCCTGCTCGTCCGCAACTCCCTCATCCTCACCCTCACCCGCCTCACCACCACCCGCGCCCACCTCCTCCTCCTCGCCACCCTCTCCCTCCTCAACACCGCCTCCACCCTCGCCGCCTTCACCTACCTCCTCACCGACTGCCGCCCCCTCCACGCCGCCTGGACGCCCACGCCCTCCTCCTCCTGCCGCCCCGCCTCCGCCATGGTCGCCATGGCGCGCGCCTGGTCCGCCATCTCCGTCGCCGTCGACGTCTGCGTCGCGCTGCTGCCGATCCCCCTGCTGCGCGGGACACGGCTGCGGCCGGCCGTCCAGGTCGCGCTGGGCGCGATCCTCGGGCTGGGCGTGTTTGCGAGCGCGGCGACGGCGGTGCGGATCCCGGCGCTGCCGCTGCTGGCGGTGCGGGAGGGGTATCTGTGGAATGTGGGGTGGGTTGCGATGTGGGCGTTTTTGGAGACGGGGGTGGCGTTGTGTGCGGCGGCGTTGACGAGTTTGCGGCCGTTGTTGGGGGGGTGGTTGGTTGGGGAGGGGGGTGGGAGGGGGAGGGGGGCGTATCATCGGCAGTGGTGGAGTGAGAGGGCGGAGGGGGAGAGGGGGCCTGGGGTTTGGAGTGGGAGGGAGAAGTGGAGGAGGGTGTTGCGGGTGCCGCGGAGGGCGGGGGGCGGGAGGAGGAGGGCCGGGAAGGAGGGCGTGAGGGAGGGCGGGTTTGTGGGGTTGGAGGTGTGTAGGGAGTGGGAGCGCGGGGTGCAGGATAGCTGGGAGACGACGCTGGGTGGGGAGTCGAGCATTGGGATGCGAACGGTGGTGGTCGAGGGAGGGGAGGATGTGGATGCGGAGAGCCAGAAAAGCATTGTGGGCGAGGGCGATATCAAGGTCAGGAAGAGCATATGTGTTGAGGTTCCGGATGAATGACCGGGCGCGGGCGCAAGCGTGGAGGAAAGGCATCAGCATGTGAGGCTTCAGAGGTGCTGTGGGGTTTGCTGGGCAAGCTTGGAGTGGTGTTCATGTTCATAGAAGGACCGGCGTTGGCACAGCGTTCGCTTGAAGCGTAGATTCCCTGCTGAACGGCATTTTCAGTTTCGACCCGCAGCAACCTCCCGTGACACTGCAGCACCCCCCATTCGAACCGATGTACTGACGTTGCTCTGCAGTAGCGGGCGACACCCCTTGTCCCTCGCGTCGCACGGCGTACGCGAACCCGTACTCCAACACGCAGGCCGGTATTGCCGCCACCAGCCTCCCCAGCCCGGGGGAAACAACAACACCTTCCTCCCCATTCGGCCCGTCACCCACGCTGCGGATCCGCACCGGTCTCGACCTCGACCAGTCGGCCCGGCGCCGCGCAGTCTCCCACTGCCGCTCGACCGCCGGGTTGCCGCATCCGCACCGCCCGAGCACTCATCCAGGCATCAGTCGCACCGAGCAGTGCTCCCCGGCGCCACTACGCCGTCGTCACGGCAGCCGCCAACGCCGCTCCATGACGTCGCCCTGTACCCGAAACGATCGACCGGGGGCGGTCCCCAGTTTTTAGAGTGGTGGAGCGAGGGGAGATCGGACGCCTCGACGTGGTTGGTCCGAGAAGGGGATGATGCGCGGACGATCCGAGCCGGCCGGGCGTCAGTGCGTTTTTTTGGGGCTGGCGGACCCGGTCCCACACTTCTGCGCGCGAGCACCAGCCATCTTCTTTTCCGCGTTGGGACCGGGGCCCGCCGGCGTACCGTCGAACGCGGGCGACTGGGCTGCGTGCGGGATGCGGAGCGGGCGGGGAGGAAGAGGTGTCATGAAAGCGGCTGCGCATGGTGGAAGAAGGTTTGGTGGTTGTATGTTTGATGAGTAGACATACACTCGTACATCTCATTTTTGTGCAGCGCGCGTAAGGCAGGGCATGCATGCGCCTATTAGAATAACTGATTATGGTTTTCTTCTGTTTAGAATGGAAGAGTAGAAAAACCGTGGTGGCGCATGGAGATATCGTGCCTGACAATGTCCCTGGTGCGCTCATTCTTTCCCTCCAATACTCGTTGGCTCGCACATCAACACGCGTGTAAACATGTTCCCCTCTTATCCGGGGCCAAAAGATCAAGGAGAGACAGAGATGAAGACAGCGAGTCAAAACGCCGCCGCCCATCCAATAGCTGTATCAGACCGGCAATGCCTTCCGGTCCTGCATTTATCCATTGAGAACCGTGTTCCGCTTGCCGCAGCCCAAAAGAGATGGGAATGTGATGCAAAAGATAAGGAAAATCGTGTGCGGTAGGGAGTGGTACATGGCGGCTGGATTACCGCTTGCTGAGCTTCCGCCGCAGCTTGCTCTCCTTGCCGCCCATCGGCTCGATGCGGTCTTCGTCGGCCGCCTCGGCGATGACCTCCTGGCTCCTGTTCTTGCCGTTGGTGCCGCCCGAGTGTCTCTGGTAGTTGACGGGCGTCATGCTCGGCGTCGGGATGCTCACGGGGGTGGAGGGAACGCTGGGGCCGGGAGAATTGCTCATCGACGGGTGGTACTCGTATCCACGCGTGGCGGCCTGGTGCTGGTGCGGGCCCCAGACGACGGGAACGGGCGGCGGAGCCACGTTGCTCATGCTGCCGTTCGGAAATCTTGTGAGGGTGTTGGTCCTGCTGCGAGAGCGGCTTGGCGTTCCTGCTGCTGTTGTGGAGCTCAGGTCGACCGTCGACGCGAGGGTGCCCGAGTCGTTGTGGTTCTTCATGTGTGCCATCGGCGGCGGCGGCGGCACAGCGCCAATGCCAGCCTCGGGGGCGGCGAGGTTCGCACGGAGAGCGTCATGCTTCGCACGGTGGCGGCGCTTGAGCCACAGGCCGAGGACGGAGAAGAAGATCATGGCCAGGAAGATGACGGCCAGCATGATGACCCACTTCCAGTGGCTGGAGATCCTGCGTGGTGTTAGTGGGCAATTGGAGGCAATGGTGGGAAATTGGTAGGAAAACGGCAAGGCAATGCCATGGCAGGGCAACAAAATAGACATTATTGCAAGATATGGAGTACTCACCAGCTGCCAGAGTAGTTGTTGCTCGCATCACCGTCGCCATCAGGGTCTTGGATGACGGTGTTGCTGCTCGTGGTAGAGGTGCTGTCGGCGGCAGAGGAGGTAGCGGTCGAGGAGGTGCCTGGGCTGGAGGCGGCGGTCGAGGTGACGCCGCCGACGCCCTTCTCGCAGAAGTTGATGAACCATTGCTGGACGGCGGTCTGGTCCTGGGAGCTGGTGCAGGAGGGGTCGCAGACGCCCTGGGACGACGACTTCCAGCCGGTGAGGAAGGCCGACTGGCAGAAGCACGAGTTGTAGGTCTCCTGGGTGGTGACCTGGGCGCGCGGCGGGACGCAGCCGTCCTGGGCGGTGCTGAGGGTCTCGCAGGTTTTGGCGCAGGCGGGCAGGGCGTCGTAGTTGACGACCTGCTGGGCGAGGGCGCGCGGGGCGAGCAGGGCGACGAGAGCGACGGTGACGAGGCGCAGCAGCGCTGACGAACGAGGGACTTGGGGGTGAGACATGGTGTGGAGTCGCGGACGGGTAGGCGGCAAGGACGGGTGCGGTGATTGGCAGATGCGCGGTTGCGGGAGATGTGCGTGGAGTCGGGCCAGACACGCGGCTATTTCATGGCGGTGCGAGCAGCGAAGTCGACGCGCCGGCGCAGTGGAGATAGAGCAGCAACGAGGGACATGCAGTGGGAGGAGCGAGCAGAGCGAGGGCGCATTGGCAGCAGGAGAGTGGTGCAGCGACGGGCGGGCGCGAGGGAAGGGAGAGCTGCTGGCGGGCTAGCTCTGTCGGGCCCGGTGCTGCTGGGCGGAGATCCTGGGCGCCGCCTTGTTTGGCGAAATTGGCGCCCGCGTCTTGTGCGCCCGGGGCCGGTGCCTGGCCGCGCGCGTGAATTCCACAGCGACCAAGCCTCCGCGAGGAATGCTGCGCATCCTTGGCTGCCCCGCGCAGCGCATGCTGGTGTTTCGCGCTGCGTCTGGGGCCGTCGCTGTTTACAAACGCCTTCACGTGCGCCGCACACCAGACGGCGCCCGACGGCCGCCCCGTTTCGCGCGCCGTCTCCGTCGCCTCGGCTGGTCAAACCCTGGTCCGCTCTGACTAGCCCGTTCTCGACCAGCTTCGGGCTCCGTCTCTTCGCTTCCACCCGCCCAATCTCCTCCGCTCAAGCACTCAAGCACCGTTTCATCGTTTCATCGCCGCTGACGCCAATCGCGCCGCCTTCCGCTGTAGCTGCCGGAAGAATACGGCCCTGAGAAGCCGTGTTGTCGCCATACCTGCATCAACTTCCCGTGAAGCCTCCGCCTCCGCCTCCGTGCAGACGAACCCTCTAAATCTGCCAAGCTCGCCATCGACTCAACAAGCTTGTCGCCGCGCTGATAAAAATACGCCGCTTCCCGTATCCCTCCTTTTTGGTTGCTCAGTCGTGCAGGTGGTCCTGCCCATCCGCCATCCGATTTCATTCGCTCGCATTTTCTTTTCCGACCAAAGGACGTACCCTTCATGTGCTGTATCGCTGAATCTGCACGGTTTGCTGCTGTATCTTTTCCATCTGTGGTGGTGGGTGCCGGTAATGGTCTAGCCCTTCACTCACCAATCAAGATCTGGTTTCTTCAGCCCAGCGCTCTGGCTCACTGTTGAGCCAATCCACTACTCCGGCTTCCCAGTTCACGTCTTTGCAGCTCCGAGCTATACTGACCTCTACACACCAATTTGCACATAGAACCCGTCATCTGATGTAAATTGCCAGACTGCGTCGTGGTGCCCTCTGCATATTGAGGATACCAGCCTGTTCGCTGAGATCGCTCTGTATCGGCTATGGGTCACACTGGCTTCTTATTGGCACACGTTCCCGCT
Source organism: Neofusicoccum parvum (assembly GCA_020912385.1). Lineage (NCBI taxonomy): Eukaryota > Fungi > Ascomycota > Dothideomycetes > Botryosphaeriales > Botryosphaeriaceae > Neofusicoccum > Neofusicoccum parvum. The sequence continues at coordinate 2,668,901 of CP087208.1, read as the reverse complement.
ATCCCTGCCGGTGATGCAGTCTGCAGCTGAGGCTGAGTATGGCCTCGTCGAGTATTTCACACTGCGCCCCGCCCTTGCACAAGGCTGAAGGTCAGAAAACTCCCCAACACTTTCTTCTCAGCCCGCTCATTTCCCACAAAACGACGGCAACGTTATCGCCTCTCTGCTTTACCCGTGATCCTTTCAAGTAGCACACATCAAACCCCGACCACCTCGCCGACTTGCCTCCACTATTTCACGAACAGCACATCCATTCGCTATTTCCAACGCTTTTGCCTCTGTTGTCACACCTCAGATATTGCAACACTCGATTCAACTGTAGACCCATGATTCTTGTCGAGGGTCTCTCATCCAGGAAAAATGTACTTACGACAGCCTCGGAGCCTCTCACAGCCCGCGAGGTCGCCACGCAGTCCGGCACCTCCGGCCGCTGCTGACCCGCCTTCCCCTGAAGAACGTAGTCGGAGGCGGAATTATGAGAATGCCCCTCCACCAATCGTGACTCAACAACCTTCTCGTAGCTCCGAGTACAGGCCTCAACCATCGGCTTCGTACCCTATGAGCAGTACGTCTCACAATAGTCGATCTGAAGCATTTTTTCAGTCCGTAAGCGACCGCGAGCTCGCTACAAAGCTCTCCGCTTCACTGAACGAATCCACCCGGCCTACAGAGACTGAAGACGAACGCCAAGCTCGCATCGAGCGCGAGCGCTTTGAGCAACGCGAAAAGCTCCGTAAGGAACGACAAGACGACGAATACTGGGCAAAGTACCATAGAGAGCGTGAGAAGCGCCGCGAGGAGGGACAAAGAAAGAACGAGGAGCAGAGGCGCAGCGCCGACGACTGGGAGACTCGGTTTGAAGATGGACGACGCCGTCTAGAACAAGAGCGTGCAACCCGCACGCCGGAGGACCGCCACGATCCTACAATCGATGTTGGCCCAGCTGATGGCTCTGGTGATGATGACTGGGAGGCCCAGCTTGCAGAGGGACGCCGCCGCCTAGTTGACCTCAACCGTACCAATGAAGCCAACATCAACAACAACGTACGGTCTACCACCCTTCCTCGTCGCCGCAATAGTACTACCGGCCGCCCTGATGTCTGCTCCGGCGTCGACTCCGAAGAGGCCAATCGTGCCCGCCTCTATGCCTTTGAGACACAGCAGATAGCTCGCGAGCGTTACGAGAACGACGTCATGCTCGCTGCCCAGATCGCTGAGGCCGAGGCAGATATCCGCAACGCTGAAGCGCGTATAGTCAACCGACGTGAGCGTCTTGTCGAGGGCATGTACGAGGCGTATGTGTACGACGACCTCAATACTGGTACTTCTCACAGAAATGACTATAGCCTGCGCCGCGACATAACTGTTGCGGATTCCCAGCAGGGTGGCGCCACTAATGGCATGAGGGAATCCGGGCGGGAAAGGGCTTTGAGGGTAATCGCCAACAAAGAGTCTATCAGGCACAGCCGTAGAGCTTTCTCGCACGACCCAGCAGACAGAATAGGAAGAGAACAAGAAGAGGCGGCAAAACAAGTACAAGGAACCTTGGCGCTTGAGGAGCCTTCCACAAGATCTGCGGTCCCAATTTTGGCCAATTCACCTTCTGGAGATTCGTCCCACCACGATCATGTAGACGAAGTCAATCCATTGGAATCTCGGATTCGTGCATCGAACGATGGTGTCAATACCGACACGCCCACTTTGGAAGAAGGCTCCAAGACATGGTCTAACGTCAAGCCAGATGGTGGAAAGCAAATCGACGAGTTTGCTCGCAAATTGAACGAAGACGATGATAATTGTTCAATTGTTTCAGATGCAGCAGCCTCGATATTTTCCGTCGCCTCGTTGGCATCCTCGGCAACCGACCTTTCAACAGCAAGTGGATACTCAGGCGACCAGATCATTGCTGCAACTCAGCATTTGGTGCATCTTCTCTCTACCTGTGAGCAGTTACGGCCATTGTATAAGACTGCTATCGAAAGTAACCGCATTGGCCCGGAACGGTTCTCGCGAAACTTCCGCCGCCTTCTCAAGAAGTATTCTCATGATCTGGAAGAAGAAGCGCATGACCACCTAGATTTCCTCGCTGCCCATCTCGTAAGGAATAAGGCGAAATATGTTGCCCGTGACATTGTGAAGAAGTTCCAAGGATCCCAGCCTCGACCCAACCCTTCCCAGGAGAGCGCAGCAGACGAAGATGCGGATCCAAGCTCCGATGAAGAAGAATCCAGGCCCATGGTCAACTCTGGTATCGCCGAGGATATAGTATCAGCCAGCGAATTCCTACTTCAAAGCAGAGCGTTTGTGATCTTCTGCACTGAATTTCAGAAGTTCGTTGCACCGCCACTACCGACGGAGCCAGCGCCCATACCCGTATCAAAGACCGACCTCGTTCCTGTAGAGCCCCCCACCACATCAAGAATCGTACTTCCTTGGAAAGGTCCCTCTAGCATCTTCCCAGCTTTTTCTCAAGTCTTTGATACCTCCCTCGAGAGACTTCGCATCAAAGAGCTCCCCTGCTCACCCGGAAAGCAACGAGTGAGATGGGAATGCGTAAGCGTCCATCCCTGCTTTGCCATTTGCGGAACTGACGTTAGCTATAGAAATGTGGGAAAGAAATCTTCTCCGATTTCATGGAGCTCAGACAAGGTGGCATCGCGCAGCTCGAGAAACACATCGAAGAGTCTACCGGTGCAAGAATCATTCGGAAGAACAGTATTCAGGGGAATCCTAACAACAGTGGCGCTTACGGGATGGTGAGAGCATGGATACAAAACTTCTTAATGAGAATCACGGGACACAAGGGCCGAAAGCCGAGTCAAGGCCTTCCGCAACACAATACGCAGCCTGCTTGTACTTCTCAGAGCAATCGTAACCCTTCACCACAAGGGGTAAAGATTCTGAACCTGATGTCTTGCATGCGGGGCAGCAGAAACGGAAAGGTCTTGCACCAAGACGGTCTTGAGAAGGTAGACTGCGACAAGGCCCTATTCCTCTTCATGCGTGAGAGAATCAAGGAGCGGAAAGGAAATCTCAAATCTAAATTGTCGCTACGAGCGATTCGCGGAATCGAGTTTGTCAAGGTATGTACGTTATTCCAAAATGAGCTGCCCAATTGCTTACACTCTATCCGAGTTCTTTCTATACATGGGTGAGAACGTGGATGTTAGGCACCATGAGCGCTACTGCAATGACGGCTCTTGTGCATGTCTCCCTCCTGAGGACCGAGCCAAATCGACTCAGCCTGGCACAGACCCAGAATACAAATGCACGCCGATTCCGCCAGGAACATCTCCGCCATTCAGCTCCACATTCCTCCTACACTGCTTCGAGAGTCCCGATTGCGTGAGCGAACAATCCTCTGTCATATTGGATCAGTTTCCTAAGCGTACATGTGGGAGAATGTGTGGGGATAACCACAGGAAGACAGAAGGCTGGGGCATCTACTACCAAGAGGGGAGGGACACTGACAAGATTGATTTGATCTCTGTAGTAGTCATTATCATAGGTAGCTTGCTCTTTGGGGTTCTATGGTCAGTGTTGAGGATGGACATCCAAGGCGCCTTCGGAGTCTCGGCCTGGTGGATAGGTGTCTGGCAAGTTTCGCTGTCGATTTTAGGACACCGTGCAGACAGGTTGTGATACACTGACCTCACCGAAAGCGAAGAGAGTCTGCCGAACATGGAATCACTGAGAGTAAGGAGTTAGGCAATGAAAGGAGATCGACCAAGTCATCACGTACGTTGGGGTTGTTTACGAGCTCTGTTGTGATCGAGTGGGGGAGTCCAAGTCTTATGAAAAGCCCCAGGGACACTTTGCGAGATGAGTACAGATGAAGCGGTATTCAAAGAAGTCTTTGATAGATATATGGCGTGAAGTTAACGTACAATTATGGATATATGGTCCTTTCTTCCAGAGCCTTAATTTGGTAATCGAGGTAAAGCCTCATTCCTGCAACGATCTACCATTTCTTGTCCTCAAACGCTAAACAGATGAAGAAAGCGAGCAGCTTGCTGGCTCCTGTCACAGCAAAGCAGATCATAACCCAGACAAAGAGCTCGATGACCGTCACAGCCATAATCGAGGTGAAGATCAGCGTCCCGGCAATGTAGTAGATGACCCAGATCAGCTGAACCACCCACCATTCGTCCGCGCCTTGGACTGGTGACTTTGCACTCTCCTTCGGAGCATCCGCCTTTACCCCCTTCTGATTGACGCTCATCATCGGCTCGAGTTCCGTACTGCTGCCGGCCTTGAACGCGCCACCCTGGCCTTCGCCAAGCGCCAAATACTGCGACGACGCCGCCTCCACCTCCGCCTTCGCGCCATCCTTCCTCACCCAGCTCCCCCTCATCCTCGACATAGCCGTATGCGCCGCCGCCGGTGCCAGTCCGCAAAAGTACCACGTCAGCGCCCAGATTGGGTACGGGCAGCCCAGCGCGGCGCGCTTCGAATAGATCTCCACCAGCGCGAGCGCGGCGTAGGCGCCCAGCAGCGCAACCGCGCACAGCGCCGCCAGCGCGACGACGGTGCGCCTCCTCTTGCCCCAGGCCCAGCGGCCCATGGGCGACGCGGCGGACGCCTCGGCGCGGGCGATGGCGCCGACGACGACGGGCTCCAGCCCCAGCGCGCGCACCAGCGTCTCGACGAGCGGGTTGGGCCGGCGCGACACCGACGCCAGCCGCCGCTCCGGCCACGCGATGTCCTTGAGCGTCGGCGGGATCAGCCCCATGACCAGCGCCGTGGCCGCGAACTGCTGCTTGCGCGCCTCGTCGGCTTCGATGAAGGTGCAGCTGGCCATGTTCCAGCAGAGCTGCCGGCTGCCGTTGGCGTACTTGGGGAACGCGAACCAGGGCTTGAAGGGCGAGTAGACGAGCTCGGAGGCGGCGGGACAGCGGTCGTCGTTGGGGGTGGCGAGGACGAGCGGGAGGAGGGAGAGGAGGGAGAGGGCGAGGAGGGTTGGCGGTGGGAGGGCCATGGTGGGGGCCATGATGAAGTGGTTCAGGTTCGGCCTGGACGGTCGCAAAGTGTGGAGGGTCGATGCGTGTGTGTTGAGATTGTTGACGGCGGCGGGCGCGTATGTGATGAGGACTCTCGAGCTATATATTGAGAGAGTTTGTTGGGCCTGTGGGCAAGACTGATACATCGAGTTGATATTCCTGTCCTATATGTTGCTGTGAGACAGAAGCGTCCAAATGCAGTAAGATCCCCTTCAAACCAACGGCCCCCACCGGCCGCTGCCGCAAGCCACAACCGCTGCAGCCAACCATATTCTCATTAGACGTTTGAGGCGGTATTGTGCTTACGCAGCCGCTTCCTTCAGGCGCGACTCCGCCTATCAGGTCACCTGCGTCAGCCCAAGTCTTGCAATTTTTGGAACCGAAGGTGACTTGGCGTCCAACCTGCAAACTCCACAAATACCACTGAAGGGAAGTCACCCGCAAGTATTTCATGTGGGATCATTTCCTGGTAAGAATAGCACATTAGTGGGTTCTGATAATCCCACGAGTGCTCCGCAGTTCGGTTGTGGCTGCGATCGCGGCGAATAACACGACTTGATATATGCCTTTGCTCTACAAAATCCTCGAAAAGGCTACTCAGAGAGGCGATCGGTGCCAAGAACTCTCCGGTTTCTGTTTTCGAAGAAAGTGGGGGAAGCGCGTGTCTTTCGGCGTGGTGCTATTCTTGGTTATCCTGTTTCCGCAGGATGCTGCGGGTGGGGGCGAAAGTAAACCCGGTCAATGGAGAACCACAAACATTTCATGTTTACTGGAGTACTGATAAAACCTCTCGATGCAAGGGCGTGGCTTTCTGCACGACGAAAGATGAGTGGCACATTTTATATAAGAATGGCAAGCATGGGCAATCATACTATGGATGAAAGTAGACCTTGCAGATCTTCGAGAATCCATCCAAATCAATCACTCTTTAGCGCTCTTGCAATGGAATTCTTGAAATAACTATGGGGCCAGGGACCAACTATCATATCATGAAATGTAGCGTAAGTAGTACCGGGAGTAGAATAAACGATAGTTGCAACCCAAATCCAGTTCCGCGATGAGATTTGAAGCATCTATCCAGATGTGAAAAGTTCTCTGAAGTGTATAGAATCCTTCCGGATGAATGATTCCACATGTAAGTATTGTATCCGATCTTTTGTCTACTTGCAGTACGCCTCTTGTGCTGCTATTCCTTTCTTACTGAATTGACAGAGTAGCATTACGTGCAGGTGAAGGGTGATTTGCCGGGCCTCCCATGATTTTTTCAGATCTCCATAGGTGTGAAGAGTTCCAGATGGGAGCGAATGTGAATGCGAGAAATCTCCAAGAGCACGTGAACTTGTAATGCGCAAAATGTGAAATTTCGGCAGCGTCTCTTCAAAATCTTGCCTGGATTCCTTTAAACTCTACACCACCTTCAGATCTCTCCAGTAGATCTTCCGCGCCATTTCTCCTCCTCGCAACGCCCACGCGCACAATGTCTTCCTCGCTCGACGCCGGCGTCCGTGGTACATCAATCTTCAATCTCAACAACGATGTCATCGTCCTGGTCATCGAGGCGGTTGCAGCGCTTCGCCAGCACCTCAAGTCCGACAACAACCTCCAAAACAGCGGACTGTCTGCAGAGGCACCGCCAGACCCCCTCCATTCCTTCTCCATGACCTGCAAATACATCAGGGCACTTGCCGAGCCCATCATCTTCCGAAGCGTGTCCCTGCGCCTTGAGCCCAACCATTACAGCAGAGACGGCATCCGAAAGATTCGGGTAGGAGCCCGAAGGAGGGCGCTGGCGATGTGGTGGCCCGCCGCGGTTGTGTACACGAAGCACATGACTATCACAATGCCAGCTATATATTGGGGTCACAACAACCGTAGGGGCATTCCGTACGTGGACGAGAACTGGGAGAAGTCCATGCCGCAGCTCCTCCCGGTCAGCCTCCAGTGCCTCCTGGAGGCCCCACGCGCGCTCAGGCGCCTCCACGTCGAGCTCCCCGCCCACATCATCGACCACATGGCCGGCACCGCCATGTTCCGGCCCGCCGCGCCCCTCTCGCATGTCACCGACCTCGTCGTCTGCGAGTACGGCGCCTTCATCATAGGCCTGTGCCGCAACACCACGTCCCTCGGCATCGTGGCCAACGCCAGGAACACCAGCCGCGTACCCCCCATCCACGGCGAAGTTCTCGACGCCGTCCTCGACGCGGCCGCCACGCTCCCCCGCGTCTCCTCGCTGAGCGTCTTCACCACCTGGACGGACAGCGCCGTCGAAGCCATCCGCGCCCGCCTCCCCAACATCTCGGAGCTGCGCCTCCTGCACCCCCGCTCGAAGCCCCGGCCCGAAGTCGTCGGCTTGATACTCTACGCGTCGCGCTTCCCCAGCCTGCGTACGATCGGCATGAGCAGGATCCAGGGGCTCGTCTTGCGGCTGTCCAGTGGAGAGCTGGTTTGGAACTACGATAAAGACTGTCCGGCAGGGTTGGATGATTTCTTGTGTACGGAAAGCGAAGCAGAGGAGGAGGTGGCGATCGGGCTCCTGCACAGCGAGCACCCGACGCTGGAGAGGGTGGAGATCAACTCCTCGTGGGGCGAGAAGGGTGGGGTAATTGTGTATGCGTATGCCAAGGACGAAGGTAGGTATATGACAAAGGATGTGAGAGTGGTGGAGAAGCTGAAGGCGGAGGAGACCTCTGCGTATTGGCAGGAGTGAGACAGACATGAGGCAAAATATGAGGGGATTGCGGATACACGGAGCGGCATCCAGACCATGGGATGGCTGGCGGATTCATCCGGAAGGTGTAGCACCTATTACAATAATCATGACTGCAACAAGGCCAAACATTAGCAGTTGCGATATTCACCCGGTTGTGCTTGACAGTCCTGCTGCACATCCACGTTCAGACAAGTCCTTCAACTGTTTATGATAGTATGCGTACTGCAGCACCGAGCACCTTTCTAGAAACAAAAGCTGATAAGGTGGAAGCGGTGGCTTTCTGTGCCGCGACAGTGCGAACTTGTGATACGAGATGTGCCTCGTAGAATGGCCGTCATACAAGGCGTTGCAACACTATACACACGTCCGTGGGGCACAAAGCGTTCCATTAGACGTCCGGTGCCGATAGTGCAACACCAACAGACCGTGGTCACTATTTTGCGTTGAAGTGGGCGGGCGTGGCGATGCTCCGGCCGTCGCGTCAACGCGCAACACCCAACAGCAAAATCATCAGAGGCCCGAGCAGAAGCGACGCACACCACAAGGCTACAGAGCAAGCAATGCTTGCTGGACGTGAGCCGCAGCTTCCGAGCGACACAGGGCAAAACACCAAGCACCGGCCAGGTTGGCGGAGACCAACTGCCGACCATTCATTACTCTTCCTCAAGGCCCCAGTCAAGCTGGAGACACTCAACGAAAAGACAAGCTACCACCGACAGTGGTGGTTTGCGTCAGCCAGAGATAGTGCAATACTAGCGACACTGTGGCCAGCGACATAGGCGGAGCCCAGCAGGCCGCCGACCAGGTTCCAAAAACTGGTTCAATCACTGGTGAACCCGTAGGCACCTCTTAGCGATCAAACTAAGAAAAACAGTTACTTCACTTGATCTAAGCCAAATGGCAAAGAGAGCTGGAGAAGAAAGGGAGGCAGAGCAGAGGAGGAGGGCGGTTTATATGCGGAGGCGGGAGGGCGCCCAAGCGTCGGTTGGCGAGGCGAGCAGATGATGGATCGGCGGGTCGCTAAGCCAGATTGGGGAGTGGTGATGGTTTGGAGCACGATTGGGCTGGTAGTGGCTGTATGAGGCTGATCTACGTAGGGAAGATGAGGCTGGTGGAAACCTTCTTGCCGCTCATGCAAGTATCGTTCCAGATTGACAGGGCGGGACATCTCATGACCACCATGTTTGCCATCACGGCACAGATTCGAAGACAGCAAGTTCAGGCTGCGGAGTTTGCTCTTGCCATGGTCGAACAACTCGGTCGGTTGGAGCATTTCGAGCCTCTCGAGCGTGGTGATTACATTGCCCACAGGCAGACGGAAGTGCACGCCGCTATGCCCCGGCTGGGGGCAGGCGCGTCTGATCACATGCCGGACTTCAGCAGCTGCAGAACCGCTCCAGCCGTACCGCACATGATGCTGTCACCTAATAATCTTGGTCCGAGCACCCTCCCTAAGCGAGGAGGTGGTTGTGCTATAAGAGGCCGCTCTCCCTCGCCCGAAACCAACTCCCTTCTCTTCTCTAGACTACGACTGTTCTTCTTATGCTTCTCTCTTGCGATCGATCAATGATGTCTTATTTTTGGAAAAAAGGAGAGCCGTATTGCACTTCCTCGGCGCTCCCGCCCATCAAGCGTTTTCGTTGAGTGTTTTCTGCCATGCGCGGGGCTTCAAGGAAGATCTGGGAGAAACCATCTATGGCCCAACCCTCACACCCGCTGGCTACGACGTCACCAAAGCTCGAGGAAGACTACGCTCTACGTTCTTGTGATGCTCATGAGTGTGCCCTGAGCCGGCCCGAAGAGCTTTCGGTGTGTCGTACATGCATCCCCAGCGCCGTAGTCTACGGAATCATCACTTCAGCAATCTTTCCCACCACCAAAGCAGTGTGGCTTTGTTGCCTTAACCTTTGAGCCACTATCGACATGCTCAAGGCTGCTGGATGAACGCCTATGTCGGTACCATTCCACTGCGATGTTTTGATCGGAATCGCTGTTACTTCAACCTCCACTTACTGAGGATTACACTAAAGACTTATCGAATGATTTATTGAGACATACAGGATCGATAAAACACAATTTCTCTCATAAGATAAAGATCCGCGCAATAGGAACTATACCACCAACCATGAGGTTCACTCCGATCAGATCTACCCATGCTGTTGAACTGCGAGGTCGACCGGCATACCTTCGTACGGCATACAATTTTCCTCCATTCCTGCTGTACCTTTACCATTCCTCTCATGGGTGGTGCCGTTGACTTTTGCACGCTTGGTTTTCCCTTGCTTGGTTTGAGGAGACTGCTGGAACGATTGCTGAGAAAGCTCATACAGCTGCTGACTCGTTGTCTGAGAAGACTGATGCGTCTGCTGGCTCGTTGTGTAAGAGGATAGTTCTGGTTGTTGGCTTTTTTTCCGGACAAATCCCCTCAGTTTCCAATCCGTCCTAGTGTGGTGTGGAGTCATCTCCGTATCGAGGTTTTCTAATCTTGTGATGTAACCAGAATTCCGTTCGTCCAGGTAGACCTTGACTTTGGGAGGTAGGATGGCCATCTCAAAGTTGATTTTACGCGTATCTTTCGATTCACGGATTATCCATTCTGGGAGGGATACCTGCGTCTGTTCCCTCTGCAGCAGCGTCTGACCAACCTCATGTCGCACCCAGCTTGCGCTGTACAGTGTCTGTTTTCCCTTCTCTTTTTCTCCCTTCGCATTGTCCTTCTTCTTCGCCTCATCCTCCCATTTCCAAAGTGCCGGGGTTGCGACCCAAATTGGAAAGAAAAAGAGGGCTATTCGGAGTATAACGATTGCTTTGGGGAGTATCTTTTCCTGGAAAATATTCCACCGGTGTGAAGCGTGGCCCAAGAGATGCCTACCGTCGCGATAAAGGGTTTTCACGACATCGCCAAGCGGTGAAGCCAGATACCGAGCTGGTGCACCCAGATCCCACGCCAGTGAGCACAACCACCAAAATAGTTCGCCGAAACTCCAACGCGGCACGGTGAAGTGGTAAATTGGAAGCCCAAGATGGTAGCAATGGACATATCGCTCACGAAGCGGCTTTGGAGAGTAGTGTAGATTTCCGATGTTCATGCGATAATGAACCGATGGATGTACGGTCTCGTTTGTCTCCAGGCGAGGATGATATCGACCCGGGGTTCTTGGGTGGCAGCCTCCCAGAACTTCTAGTTGCCAAGATGCCAGGCTTTGGAAGGAATCGGTTTCTTTGGAAGCGGCCCAGGTGTCCTTGTTTTCGCCTGGCCTCAAGAGGATCTTGTTCACGGCGTCCTCATTGAAAGTCAGAATGCCATCGAGCTGGTCACACATCCACGCGAGGGTAACCTCATGTATCTGCGAATCATCCGGATCGATCCAACTTGCGATAAATGGAAGCTGTTCTCTGAGCAGAAACTGAAGTTTGACTCCACCGCCCCCAATGCTTTCGTGGAATCCAGGGAACCAGCATTGCTTGAGATTCGGCATCTTTTCATGAGCTTTGATTGTTTTTGGCAGGTACCACAATGCTGGCGGAAATGACCCACGGTGCTCGTCCAGTGCGAGGGCCTGGAAGGCGTTTTCAATGTCTTTTCACTTCTTAGCCTTATGTGAAAAGTGGATGAAGGTGGACCTACTGGGGCTGAGAGCGGTGTTGAAGAACTGATGACGTGCATTTATCCAAGGGAAAACATTTGAGATCAGACTCTGTGGGACTCCGAGGGCGCCGACCTATTTCCAAGTCAGCAAGTGCCAGATAACTGTTTCCAGGTGACATTACGGTTTCCCAGACTCCAATCGCCTTGATCTTGACATTATCATATGTCTTCTTGAACTTCATATCATCATCCGTCTTCTTGCTCGTGATGTCATTCCAAAACTTTCTGTCCCCGTTTTCCAAAGTGGTTACGAAGTCGTTGAGACTATAGAGGGCCTTCCTACCGAAGTACTCATCGATCTCAATAGCCTTTGCCATTCTCCGGCCGAGAATCTTGTAGATTCCGAATGCCCTGTTAAATTTGTTTAAGTACTGAGGTTTGAGGAGCCCCATCTCAGTCACCAAACTCCCAAGGGCACGAGCAGTGTAGGCTCCTCGAGAGAATCCGAACAAAAAAATTTCGTCATTCGCATAACCATCGCTCTCAGCATGGAAGTTGGTGGAAAGGTAGTGATAAGCAGTTGCGACGTTGTCGAGAAGACCCCAACCAAAAGTGACTGCCCAGTCATTAGTTATACTCATTAAAAAGGTATTGGGTAGCAAACTTTGACCGATGGTGTCCAGATATCCACTCGTACCAACACCCGACTGGTAATAGACGACTTGTGGGATGCCTTCCGGGGTCGATTCACGATGTATCATACGGCTCAGCTTGGCAACGTTTGAAGGACTGGTCGCATAGGTTTTGTCTCCAGCTTGCCAGGTACCGTCGCAGCACACAACCAGGCGCTTTTTTGGGCGGAGATCGGTGGGACTGTAGTGGGTAGCCATTTTCATGCAGAACAAGATGTATGGATGCTGTGGAATAATGATCTGGAAATTGCTTTGTGAGATCGCATTGCTCGAGCAAAATATTGCAGCTAATATATGCTTTTGATTCGCACTGACATGTGAAAAAAAGAAAAAGAACCCGCTTCACCATAATTATGGGCGTAAGGCAAACAGACTTATTCAGCTCTTCGAACTCCTTGCATGTGAGAGGCAAACATTTCTACTTGCCATCAAAGGATCACATCGTGCCTGGATAGGGCTTTCCTGGGTATCCACTCATGGCTAGCGGCAAGTGTAGACTATAGTCTATGCGGGGTAGATTATTGATATTCTGACCTTCCGCCAAGAGCTGAGCTGAGAACCACCGAAAACGGAGATTGTCCCATCAATGAGACCACGGATGCGGAAGTGGCGTGAATTTTAATCGAAAATCCGATTGACATGTTGATTGTGATGTTCGAGACCAAACGCCGAACGCAGTGTGTAGGGAGGGAAGTTCTGTTGGCGTGTGGCTCAACCAGCCCAATCTCTTCCAACCCTGCTCTTTCGTGATCTGCTATTGGATATCAATATCCGCATCCAAGAAGGCACTATCGCTGCACTGGAATAAGAAATCATCTGCTGACTGCACAACAAATTGTGAAAATAAGTTCTCGGAGAGTTCATCTCCCAGGAAGGGATCAAGGGCTCCCGTCGCAACCGGTTCCGAAGAGTGCGCAATACCAGAGTCTCCCAGGCACGGGTCTCGCTGAGTAGAAGCTAGGAGGGTCAGTTCGAGGAGCTGAACTGAATAGTGCAACGCTGCTTACTGAGAGAGTCGTAGGCTTTCAAAAAACCCGAAACGCATTGGCGAGCTTTCCGACTCATGAGGCTTGTTCTCTCGACGAATTGTAAGGTTTCCAGGCCGTGATTCAGGGCAGCTCGAACGTCGGCGAGCCTGACTTCTGGGAGAGAAGACGACACTTCAACGTGTTGAAATGCGAGGAAGACGCTAAATAGATGGAGAATGACAATAAACGCTGGGAGTTATCAGGAGGATAATCCGACAATCAATTACTTATTCGGCGCTTGCCGAGCCTGTTCCACTTACAAGTATAATTGCAGGTCCACCATGCGGCATTAGAGTCGAGAAAGGCCCCTCCATTTTTAGCCGTGGCGTGTATGATTTTCTGTAGTTCTTTTGCAGCCAAGAAGCTTTTCTTGATTACCGGGACCACGTGTTCAAGAAGAGTAGTAATTGATGTCGTATCATGCTCTTTCCTCCCTTTTCCATTCAGAAATATTGTAATTACCGGGCAGTTGATGAGTAGTGAGGTCTTGTAGTAGTGAATAGACAAGAGAATTTGGAATCTTTTCCTGTGGAATACTACAGGGTCCCAAGAGCTTACCTCAGTATTGGAGATGATCTTGAAATGTTTGGTCGTAAGGTGGCACCACCCATCCAGTTTCAACGACAATTGCAGTCTCCTCACGATGACCTCATTGAGAGAAGGATTACACGCGTCGCCGATATTGTGGTCATACAGAGACTCAACCACAGAGGCGCTGATACTGTATAGTGATCTGGCTGCCCATCAGCATACCTGCTCCATGTTACGGAAAGGAGTCAAAGCATACGTGAGGTGGTCAAAGTAAAGCAGGTTGATATTGTCACCCGACAGTACAACCGTTGTGGAATAGTGGTTCAAAGCTTTCGGAGCACGAATGTATTGCCCCGGAATCAAAAATGGCCGACCAAGCGCAATACCCAGACATCTACCAAGTATCAGTAGAGAGATAGTTTTACAGTATGGAGTCCGTTCAAGTACCTATCTTGGTTGATAACAGCATACCACAATCTTCGGCGAAGGTCATTGTTCTGTGCCTCGTCCTCTTCGTCAACGGACCGCGAGTGAAGGCCCAGCTGATACGCTGCCTTTACTACAATAGCGTGATAAGTCCAGCTGGCGACCGCCCTCTGATTGTTCTGTTGAAAGATTGCAAGTAGCAGAAGCGTCTGCACTACGTTGAAGTCAGCAGAGGCGTCCATAGTACTTTTCTTGAGAGCAGCTCACCCAGCTCGAGGTTTGATCCTCGAAGTGTGCGTTCATCTAAGAGAGCCAATGCTCGGCGGTAAAATATCTCAGGGCTTTCGTTGGGTATAGTTGACGAAGCGTGTGCGCAGATCATGTTCAGCAGTGCCCGCATTGATCTCGAAAGCTTACGAGCAGGCCTTTCTTGAAGAAGCTTTGTTTCCTCAAGCACGAGGTCTTTGTTGATGTACGGTAATACCATACCGACCGACTCACAGAATCGGGCCACGAGCAAGCCCATCTGCTCATGGTCAGGCAGCGTGTAGGGGTCATCTAAGCAAGGCTCATGTTCTCTTGGCTTTGAATCGTTTCCTCCAGCAGAGCTCTCATGTTGAGGATCAATGATTGTGGTATCAGCTGTTCTGAAGGTGCGACCTGAGCCATTCGAGTGTGTACTGCGCGCGAATATGTCAGATAGGGTGCGGAACAACGCGTGATTTGATGTTGGACCTGGTCAATTTGATAAGCAAATGTGACCTCTAGGGCACGTATTCCGCAAGGAAAACTAAACCCACCAAAATATCCAATGTTCCGTTCGGGAACCTCGTTGAATGCGTCTGTTGCAAGCGTGTCTACGGCAGCTTCGCTTGGGATTTCTTCCTCACTGCCGCTTGAGGCAATCTTCTGCGGAGACGCATTTTCACAGGCAGTTCCAGGTATCTCGCCCATAGGTAATGGGTCAGCTGAGTTTCTCTCCTTTCGCGGCGAAAGCCTCGTATTTGTGCGCATTTGTGACTGTGCCGGAGGAATGGGTGACAAGGCAGCCAGCTTGCCCTCCAGCTCCTTCACCCTGCGGATCAGTCTATTGTTGGTGCTATACCGCCCATTAGCATCCATCCATGAAAGATGATACACAAACGTACTCGGAGATGGCATCCCGCTTATTTGTGCGGGTTTGGCTCGTGTTCTCGTAGCTGCAATGGATCTTGAGCTCAAGACAAGACGTACAGATGGGCCTGCACCCATCACACTGTTGGACATCAATCAACATCCGCCGTGAAAAAAGGTGATGAGAAGCCTACACGAGACTTCCTTTGACGGCATGACACGCATGCAAGTTCCACTCTTCGACGCTTGGGCTGAAGAGGTCCAGCTTGAGATCTCTCCATAGCCACACATTAGAGAGAAAACCAGTGCCACAGCGTGAACAATCTGAAGAAACCTTCGGCAAAGATGGAAACGGCGGAGAACTGATTGGAAACGGACAAGAAGTGCTGTGTAGCCACCCGAATTTGAAACAGGCTAGCTACCCCGCTTCCCTGGGACTTTCCGCGTGCTCCGAGCCACATTCCCCACGAAGCCCCACACTAGCTAGGGTTCCCTGCTTTATTGCCGCACACACGTTTGGCTTTCAAGCGTGCTACTCGTTTGGGAAATGACTCCCTTGCTTGTCTCGCAGCGAGGTACGTGTAATTACCAAAGATGAACAAGCCATCCAGCCACGCAAACCAGAGCTACAATTGCACTCTCCGCCGCGCCCTCACCATCAATGGATGCTCCAACTCACTGATTCCCACACTCACCAAGTCTGGGATCTTCCCCCGAAACGCACCTTTCTCAATCCCGGCCCGCTCCCCGGGATCCGCCAACTCAAACTCGAATTCTTTCAGCAGAGTACTCGACAATTTGTAAATATTGGTCTGCGCCACCGTCTTCCCGATGCACTGCCTCCCGCCCAAGCCGAAATGCATCAAATACCGCGCGCGCTGCGCCAACTCCGGTCGCTCCCAGCGGGCCGGGTCGAAGACGTCGTGGTCCGCGCCCCAGACGTCGGGGTTGTGGTGGAAGGCGTGGTTGCACACCGCGACGGAAGCCTGCGTGTCGACGAAGCTTGTCAGCGCCAAAAGGGAACGGTGTTGGTGGCGGGGCACGGTACTTACGCCCTGCTGGATGTGGCGTCCCGCTATCGTGATGCCCTCCGGCGCCATGACGCGGCGCGCCAGCGGCATCGTGAAGACGGGCGTGATGCGGAAGTTCTCGCGGACGCATTGCCGGAGGTAGGGCAGCGAGGACTCCACATCGGAGACGGAGTAGGCGGGCTCGTCTGGACGGAGGGCTGGGAGGTTGGCGTCGATTTCTGCGATGCACTTGGTCATGATTTCTGGAGCGTGCAAAAGGTGGTAGAAGAGCAGGGATGCCGTCGCGCTGGTGGTGTGGGTTCCGGCGATGCTGAGAAACAGGTGTCAGAGGTGCTGCCGAGCGAGAAGGTCTGAGTCTCCAAGACTCACATGAAGCCAAATGCCTCCGTTTCCAAGTCCGTCTGTGTCAGCCGCTCCCCGGTATCAGGGTGCCTGACCAGGATCAAGTTGGTGAGGATATCTTTCCTCTGCCTATCTACGGCATCTCCGTCGTCTTTGACGCCATGCAGGGCGTCCAGTCGTTGCTGCACGCATCGGGATGCCAGCGCTGCGCAAGCGGCCCGACCTCTGAATAAGCGCTGCAACCCCTCGAGTGGCACTTTGGGAAGCCATCGCTTCAGCGTCATCGTCATGGCAGGCCAAGCACCTGTAACTGCAGCAAGGAGGCTGTGCTCCTTGACCGGAGGGACAAGAGATTCGTCATCGGTGATCTGGACGCCGAAAGACTGGCTGAAAGCAAGCTCTCCGAGCACGTCAATCGCGTAGTATTGCAGGACTTTTCGCAAGTCGAAGATTTGGTTCTTGTTGGAGAAGGCGGCAATTTTGTCTTTCAGAAGCTTGACGTTCTGGTCCAATAACGCTTCCATGTCCTTCACATATGAGATGGAAAAGCTGTGGGACATGTGACGCCTCCGAACGGAGTGGTGCTGGTATAATCTATCATTTAAAGCATCGTAGGGCGTTCAAAGAAATACTCACAGCTTCATCTCGCGTACCGAAGACGTTGGGGTGTGCAGCACCATATGCGTCGTAGAACTCGGTCTTGGGCATTGTCTTTGCTCCTTTTTGGTATATCAACGGAACAGCATCTTCAGTGGTGATGCTAAGCTTGTCGGGTCCGTATCGCACGAATGGACCGTACTTGGCGTGAAGATCTGTTAGATGGTAGGGCTGCTTGAGCGTCAAGTACTGGTGAACCTGCCACAGGTCCGTGAGAGAGGCCAAGAATGGACCTGGGTAGCCAGCCAGTGGGTGCAGAAAGCGTTGATATAAAGCATAGCCTGTCAAGTAGATGATGAAGACGAGGGTCAAGAATGCGGGTAGTGCCGGAGATGGCAAACCCGGAAACGTGAGAGATGAAGGTTCCATTTCCTGCTCCTGTACTGTGAAGCTTGGGAATATATGAATGAGGGCGTACGTGAGGAAGGCCACGGCTTATATATCATTCAGTGTAGTCTCTACAGCGTAATGAGAAGCGGCTGATTGGTGTACTTTGAGTTTCTGGCGGATGTTGTTGGAAAGGTTCCCCAGACGGAGAGTGTGGGGTAACCAATCGGAACGCAGTTTCCCGGAGCTCTGCCCTCCGACGAATCCGGGCAAGCTTGGCAATAGCCAATAGGATCAACACTTCCCGGACGCCCACTTGGCATCAAATGCTTGTCTCCATGCCATCATCGCATACCGCCAAGAGCATGCAGTGAGACAGAAACGGGATGTCCGAAGGGCCAGGCCTACTACACCTGCAGTCTCGGTCTGATGGAGACTATAAATCAACTTCCCCGCATGGCAGACGGCTTGTCCGAGCTCCACCTTGCTTAACACCGAGCTTTCGGAGATGTTGGACGCGTACTCAGCCAGCTCGGCCTGCCCGATTGGATGAGTTCGGCTCATTTAGCTGGTTTGTGAGTATGTCCGGACCCCAGAAAACAGTCCCCCATGGGGTTTCACGGGGCTGGATCTCTATATGGAAAATTCCGTCCGCTCAACAGTCCGGCATCCTTTCGTCCAGTACTTAAGATGCGGGTGTGACACAGCATCTCACTCACTTCTCCAGACACCCCGAGCACGACGAGATGGCTGCTGTAGACATGTCTTCAGATGTCAAGAGGACCGATGTGGAACACGTCGAGGACATGGCGCCCGGCTCGTCGCACAAAGGCGACGACACTCACCCGCATCAAATCGAGGAGGCAAAGATCTCTCCAGAGAGTGGTCTCTCCGAAGCTCACCAGGAGTATCTGTTGAGTCGCCATGGAACCGTGGATCTCGAGCCAGTCCCCGACATGACCGATGCCGACCCCTACAACTGGCCAAAGCGAAAGGTACAACCACTCTCGTCCAGCCAGAATTGCGACTGACATAGATCCAGAAAATCATAAACCTCTGCCTCGTCGCCTTTCACGCCATGATGGCTACTTTCACAGCCGCCGCCATCCAGTCAGCCTTCGAAGACATTGCAATCGACCTGCACGTCACCCTCCAGCGCGCCAGCTATTTGACATCCCTCGTCATCGCGATTCTCGGCGGTGCACCTCTCTTCTGGAGGCCACTATCAGACAGATATGGTCGACGACCTATCTTCCTCCTCTCGCTGATCTGCAGTCTGATTGGGAACGTTGGCTGCGCGAAGAGTCCTTCGTATGCTACAATGGGTCTGTGCCGAGCCATCACTGCGTTCTTCATCTCCCCCGCAGCGGCCATCGGCAGTGCTGTGGTGCAGGAGACTTTCTTCAAGCATGAGCGTGCACGATACATGGGCATCTGGACGTACGTATTCTCCTTAAATCCCGCTTCTGAAGCTGACCAAAAGCCAAGTCTCTTCGTTACGCTCGGCGTCCCAACCGCGCCCTTCATATTCGGCTTCGTCGCGCTCCGCGTTGGCTACCGCTGGATCTACTGGATCCTCGCCTGCGTAACTTACTCTTACCTCGCCAGTATCAAGCACCCGCTCACACCTCCCACAGACCAACGCCGTCCAATTCCTCCTCTACCTCTTCCTCGGCCCCGAAACGCGCTACCTCCGCACGCAGCGCACCCTCCCCACCTCCACCTTCCGCCAGCGCTACCTCCAGTTCACGCGCATCGACCCCAGCCCGCTCACCGTAACCGACTTCCTCCAACCGCTCCGCTTCTTCGCGCGGCCACGCGTCTACCTCCCCGCCTACGCCTACGCCATGGTCTTCCTCCTCGCGTCGGTGATGATCACGATCGAGATCCCGCAGCTCTTCGTCGAGAAGTTCCACCTGAACACGCAGCAGGTCGGGCTGCAGAACCTGTCCGTCATCCTGGGCTCGGTCATCGGCGAGCAGCTGGGCGGGCGGGCGTCGGACATGTGGATGGCGCGCGGCGGGCGGCGGGCCCACGCGCCCGAGCACCGGCTGTGGCTGAGCTACGCCGGATACCTGCTCGCCATCTGCGGCGTCGTCGTCTTCCTCGTCCAGATCGAGCGCGCCGGCGAGGGCTGGAACATCACGCCCATCGTCGGCGCCGCCATCGCCGCCGTCGGGAATCAGCTGGTCACGACCGTGCTGATCACGTATGCGGTGGACTGCTATCGCGAGGAGGCCGCCGGGGTGGGGGTCTTCATCACCTTCGTGAGGCAGACGTGGGGGTTCATTGGGCCGTTCTGGTAAGTTTGTGGTGCTGTGGAGTCGTGCGGCGGGAGATTTGCTGACAGGACGAAAGGTTCCCGACGATGATTGCGAATGTAGGGTTTTACGGCAGCGCCGGGATCACTACGGCTCTGATGGTTGGAGTCAGCATGATCCCGACAGCATTCCTGCAGTGGAAAGGTCCGTCGTGGCGGTAGATGTGTCGGGGCGCCGCCGTTCGGAGGATGCGGAAGGGGATGAGAGAGAATCGACCGGAGACCTGCAACTTCGCATGCGTCCTATTGCTACGTAGAGTGACCACAAATCAACAATATTTTTACTGTTCTGGGAGCTACTCCTTGTCCGAAGACATCCTCTCTTCCGATCTGACCGACAAAATCCACCGCTACTTTGTAAAGACGTGATCTAAGGCACTACGGACGACGAAGTCTACTTCTTCCTTCCTTTTCGCAATGGCGTATATGTAAAAATCAGGTCTCAACAGCACCGCAAATGCTTCATTCCTCCTGAACCACTCGGTGTACCGGCCACTGACATCTTCAAAGCCGTCATCTCCGCTCAGCCGAAACGCAGAGCCCTCGAACTCATCCTTATACCGCAGCCGAGTCTGCTCACCCAACGCCGCCGCCGGGTCCTCAGGCCCTGCACCAAGCAAGATCCACCCCTGGCCAAGCACCGTGTCAAAGGGGCCGCGGCGGCCCTGGTAAACCACGTCGTCGTGGATGAAGAGGTTGCCTCCAGAGTCCAGCCCGGCACGGACGCTCTCCTCGTCCCTCAAGTACATCCCGGGCGGGCCTAGCGCCTCGACGTCCGGATAGCCGTCGGCGATGGGCGCCTGGCTGAGCCGCACGTCCCTCAGCCGCGCCTCCTCCGGGTCGGTGACGGCTATCATCCTCTCGACGTCCAGCGCCATCGTGACCAGCTTCTCGGCGATGCCGTGCTGCTCGACGGAGTAGTCGTCGAAGAGTCGGGCGAAGTTTAGGGTTGGGTGCTTGACGGCGAGGTCCAGCCGCCAGGCCAGCGACTTTGCGTCTCGAAGCCCCGTGTTGGCGCCGGCGCCGAGGAACTGCGGCGTGTTGTGCGCCGAGTCGCCGGCCAGGACGACGCGGCCGCGGGAGAAGTGGTCGACCCAGCCGCCTTTGGGGCTGAAGACGGTGCGGCGGAGGAGTTTAGCGTTCGTGGGCGTGCAGCCCCATGGTTCGATCAGCGACCAGACGAACTCGTCGGATGCGACTATCTCGGATGGTTCGTGGGGAAGAAGCATGAACTCGATGCGTCGTCTGAAGCCGAGAGAGGGGGCGGAGGTGCAAGGACGCTCTGGGAGGTTGTATTGTCTGAAGAAACCGGTGTCTTTCCAGTCGTAGGATCCCGTGTCCGGGTCGGGGACGACGTCGAGGACCAGCCAGCGGTACTGGCCTTTTGACTGCGGGAGAAAGTGAATCCCTGCGGCTTCTCGAACGGCGCTCCGAGCACCATCGCAGCCTACCGCGAACAGAGCAGTCGTTCTTTCCGTGTGTCGCACCAAATTGACCTCGTCCTTCGAGGTGTACTTCCGCCATTTAACCTCAACGTGGCCTCCATGGTCGTCGACGCCGATGACCTCAGCGCCTCTCTTCACCGGGATTCCCCTCTCCATGCATATTTTCTCCATCACTTGATCAAAAAGCATCTGATTCATGCCGTACACAACGTCCAACCCGCTTCTCGAGAGCGTCCCATTGAACGGGATCTTGGCCACAACGGTACCATCCGCACCCACCCACTCGCAGTGGTCAGCCAAGTGCGGCCGGAACGGATAGATGGCCTTGGCTTCCAGGACCTCCTCCAAGACGCCGAGCGCCTGCAAGATGCGATTGACCTGGCTGTAGCAGGTCACCGCGCGAGGGAGGTTCCAACGCTCCGGCCGACGTTCGAGGATCTGCACGGAATTGCCGAGCTGATGCAGGAGCAATGCAGTGAGCATGCCCACAGGCCCGGCGCCGACGACAGCGACATCGCAATCGTAAAGCGCGCCGCCCATGGTAAAAGGAAGGCGTTGACGATTGTTCCCCGCCCGTCGTGGCAACGCGCACCTCAGCTTATAGCCCTGTCCGGCCCCATCGGATGTCCACAAATCCGACAACAAGCTCAACAGCGGAGGCCTCGGCTAAGCCGGCGCCCAATCACCTACCGACGACGCATCTCACAGCAGGGCACGTCAAGACGCGAAGGTCACGAAGCAGCTGTTCCACGGCACCAGCGTCTGGACCTCGAAGGCGCTCTGCTTCGCGGCCAGGATCTCGCGCAGCTCGTCCGCGCCCTCGTACATCTCGACGACCAGGCTGCCGTCGATCTTCCAGCCGTCCAGCGCCTCCAGCGCCTCCTCGACCACGCCGGCGCGCCGCGTCGGGTTGACCGTCAGCTGCACCTCCTCGAGCGACCGCATGTCCCGCAGCGCGCGGCAGGTCTGGTACCAGGCCCACGGCGGCGGGGTGTCCCATCTGCTCTCGGGGCGAGGTAAGTACCACGAGAGGTCGAGGCGCATGTGGATGCGTCTCAGCGGGTCCTGCAGCGAGGGCGGCAGGGAGGCCGTGAAGCAGAGGAAGTCCGCGGGGCACTTGAAGTCGAAGGTGTTCCTTGTGTAGAGGAACGGGAAGGCCTCGTGGTAGCTGGGGCGGCGGGCGTGAGCTGCGCGGCGGGCGGCGGCGGGCGCGGAGGCGGGCACACTTACATTCTCTTGCAGCTCAGCAGCAGGCCGAGGATGGCGCCCTTGGGCACGACGCGGCCGTCGGGCAGGGCGGCGCCCTTGCCGCAGCAGCTGGAGGTGAAGTGCCAGTTCATGTGGTTGAGCCAGTCCTTCTGGGCCCAGTTCTTGCCGCAGTCGAGGCGCTCCTCGCGGTGCAGCTGGGCCCACGACACGGGCACGGTGGGCTGGCGCGGCTCGTGGCAGCGCATGGTCGGGCTGTGCTCGACGTGGACCAGCTCGCCGCCGATGGCGTACTCCCACACCACGGCCCTGACCTCGGCGGGCAGCTGGAACAGCGGCGACTGGAATTGGTTGGCGGCGGTCTCGGCGGGCGGCGGAAGTAGTGGCCGGCAGGTCTGCGCGTCATCGGCGCCGGACGACGCGTCCGAGTCGCGCGCGTCTCCGCCTTTCCAGCAGCTGTACAGGCTGAGCATGGTGCCGGTGCGCGTGCTCCGTGGCGCCGTGCGGACGGGGGGTGCGGTGGGAGCGGGCGCTTTGTGCTGGCGCGCGAGCGCAGGTGTTTCTCTTGCGCCACAGCCTCCACTCCATTGCCGCCTGAGGGGTGGGCTAGGCGCATGGGCCTGGTCAAGTTCCAAGCGCCATGCACCACCGCGGTGGCAGCCCACCGCAATACGCAAATGCAGACGGGGCACCATGCGAGGCCGCGGGCCCGCGGCGAGGACGACAAGCTTCCGCAGCCCCTGGCGTCCGCCCCCAGCGATCCCGCCGCGCTCTCCCGGGCCGTCCACGTCCACCGCAGATCATGCGCGGCGCTGAACGCAAAGAGGCAACTTTGGATACGTCCGGTCGATGCCCCTCGAGAGGAACTTCCTCGTTGCAGGCTAGCTGCGCGAGAGAACCGCTATATCGAAGCTCTAGCGCGACGTGCGAGCGAAAAGGGCCGCGATGGGCCAATAGCGCGTGGTTTCATTGGTTACGAGCCGTACTCGTGCTCGATCTGGTCGTATTCGTAGCCCTACCAGCTACTCTTGTCCATCGAATTCTACATATTTCATGCGCCGCTGAGGACCTGTTCCACCAATGGAGGTTTTTCTCCTCAGCCTCTTCTTTCTCCTCTGCTTCATCCTCGCTCCCCTCTTTCACCGTTGCCCGCCATGGCGCACCGCAACAGCGCCTCTGGCCCTCACGAGCTGCCTGCCGAAGACGTTCCCAGCGATGCTCCCCCAGCATACTCGGAAATGGCCGCACCAGGCCAGATAATTGAAAGCAACACCCACATGAGAGGTCCGCCGATAGTCCCCGGACGCCCTCTCCGATCCAATTGCAACCCGGTCCCCATTGCTGACCATCCCTACAGACGACGGCCGCATCGACGTGGACCTCGACTCAAAACTCGGCCGCACCCTCTCCCGCATCTTCCACGCCGCCCCGCCCGAAATCCCGTCTGTCCCGCCGCCCATCTACAGCGAGCGCGAGGAGCAGCTCAAGACCTGGGGCGTGCGCCTCAACATCGTCATCCAGGTGGTGGGCAGCCGGGGCGACGTGCAGCCGTTCGTGGCGCTCGGCAACGAGCTGCAGCGGCACGGCCACCGCGTGCGCCTCGCCACGCACGACACCTTCGCGCAGTTCGTGCGCTCCGCCGGCCTCGAGTTCTGCGGCATCGGCGGCGACCCGGCCGAGCTGATGGCCTACATGGTCAAGAACCCCGGCCTGATCCCCAACATGAAGAGCCTGCGCGCCGGCGACGTGCAGAAGAAGCGCGCCATGGTCGAGCTGATGCTGGACGGCTGCTGGCGCTCGTGCGTCGAGCCGGATGAGCTGACCAACGAGCCGTTCGTCGCCGACGCCATCATCGCGAATCCGCCGAGCTTTGCCCATGTGCATTGCGCCCAGGCGCTGGGCGTGCCGGTACATTTGATGTTCACGATGCCGTGGAGTAGCACGAGGGCGTTTCCGCATCCGTTGGCGAACCTGAAGTACTCGGAAACGGAGAGAAGCGTGGCGAACTGGATCTCGTATGGCGTGGTGGAGTGGATGACATGGCAGGGGTGAGTGATTCAGTCTCAGCTCGATGGCGCGGGTAGCTCACCGTTCGTTGTAGACTGGGAGACGTGATCAATAGCTGGAGAGAAAGGATTGATCTGGAGCCGGTGCCCATGTCTGAGGGCCCGAATCTCGCAGAAACCCTGAAGATTCCATTCACGTATTGCTGGTCTCCAGCATTGGTGCCGAAGCCCACAGACTGGCCGTCACATATCGGTCAGTGTTTTCAAGTGACACTACAGCATACGTGCTCGGGGGCTCGTACTAATTAGCAATTGCAGATGTTTGTGGCTTCTTCTTTCGAGAACCGCCGATGTACGATCCTCCGAAAGACCTCGATGCGTTCTTACGAGCAGGCTCTCCACCCGTATACATCGGCTTCGGCAGTATCGTGATCGACGACCCAGAGAGAATGACAGCAACCATTATCTCCGCTGTGAAAGCCACTGGAGTTCGTGCTATCGTGTCAAGGGGCTGGAGCAATCTTGGTGAAGCAGAATCAACAGAACAAATCTTCTATCTCGGAGATTGCCCTCATGAGTGGCTCTTCCAGCACGTTACTGCAGTGGTGCATCATGGAGGAGCCGGTACAACGGCATGTGGACTGCGGTATGGCAAACCGACGACCATTGTTCCCTTTTTTGGAGAGTAAGTGATCTGAATCTACACTGTTTTCCCCATATTCCACGCTTTCTGACAATCCATGAAGCCAGCCATTCTGGGGAAACATGATAGCTGCCGCAGGCGCAGGCCCTGTGCCAATCCCGCAAAAGAAGCTGAACTCCGACAATCTTGCCGAAGCCATCAGATTCTGTCTCTCCGACGACGCGGCTCAGGCTGCACTCAGTATTTCGGAGAAGATGAAGGAGGAATCCGGTGTACAAGCAGCTGTTGCTTCGTTTCACAAGAACTTGCCACTGGAAAAGCTCTCCTGCGATATCTTCCCTGACCAGCCTGCAGTCTGGAGATACACGAAAGGAAAAAAGCCGATGAAGCTGTCAAAGCTCGCAACAGAGGCCATCATGTCCAAACTATCCATCGACAGGAAGCACATGAAATTGTGAGTAGCCAAGAAATGCTTATTTTGGCCAGATGTGCTCATCAAAACAGCTACGAAACAAACACCATCATCATCGAGAACCGCCGGTGGGACCCTGTGACGGGCGCAAGCTCTGCCATGCTCGGCACAGCGACCGACATCACCAAAGCCACCACCGGCATCTTCCTGGACCCGTACCAGGAGTACCGCAAAGGCAAAGCCACCGCCGCCGCCCACAGCGCCCCGGCCTCGCGCGCCCCCTCGATCGCCGAGTCCTCCCGCACGCCCTCCCCGACCAAATCCACCTTCTCCGAGAAACCCGCAGGCCCCGGCGCCAAACGCACCAACACCAGCAGCACCACCGCCACATCCCACAGCCAAACCCCCTCCTCCGCCGGCGAAGGCCCCAGCACCTCCACGTCAGGCCCCCTCTCGCCAACCCCATCCAGCTCCTCAGACCGCAAGAAGCAGTCGCTCAACACAGCGGGGCGCATGGCGGCAGCATCAGCCAAGTCAGTCGGTGCGTTCCACTCGTCGCTGTTCGGCGGGCTGATGGTCGACCTGCCGCTCGCCGTGACCGAGGGGATGCGGCACCTGCCGGCCGCGTACGGCGACCCCGTCCGCGACGTCGGCCGCGTGACCGACTGGAAGAGCGGCGCCGCCGTCGCCGGCCGCAACTTCGCCTGGGGCCTCGCCGAGGGCATGACCGACATCGTCGTCCAGCCCGTGCGCGGCGCCCGCCAGGGCGGCGCCGCCGGCGCTGTCAAGGGCGTCGGGAAGGGGCTGGTCGGCTTGGGCGTCAAGACGGGGAGCGCGGTGTTGGGGCTCGCGGCGTACCCTGGGCAGGGCATTGCGAAGACGCTGAGGGGGTTGGCGCATACACGGACGAGGAAGGAGGTGGTGGAGAGGAGGGTGGGGGAGGGGTTGTGGTTGTTTGGTGGGGGGAGAGAGGGGAGGGTGGTGGATGTGAATTGGGTGATTGATGAGTTCGAGAGGTTGAAGAAGGTGCGGTGAGGACGATGTGCTTTTGGAGTTTCACGGCGTGCTTTGGAGGTTTTCGTAGACTAATACCCGATTGCGAGAGTGCTGATTTTCATCCCATTTGTCTCTGCCTACAACTCCTGCTCGTCATCATCTGAACTGTCAACTTCTCGGCCATCACCATCGTCCTCATCTCGAAGAAAAAAGAGCTCCTTATTATTTCCGACTCTATTCCCATCGCAAAAGGAAATTAAGCTCACATTAACGTCAAGTTCGTCAACCATGCTATTCTTTGTCTAAATGTAGCGAAAGTGACGCAAAGCAGCGAAACACGGCTGTACAGAAGGCGCGCTCGCAGAAGAAATGCGGCCTACCCTTCTAATCTCCCCAAGCAACCACTCCTCGGCGTAATTCCGCCCAAAGACGATGGCTTTCAGCCTGGCGTAGAAACAAGACCCCAGCATAAACCAACAGAGCAAGCCAGACCAAACAAATTGTTACTAGACTCACCGCCAACCTTCTTCCTCAAAGTCCGGCGCTTGGCTAGATCTTCAACGAAAAAGAGACAGAAGATGATACTGCAAAGGTATCTAGTTCCAAAGATTGAGGCTGATTATACTTGTTAGCGAAGCAAGTTAAGCGGCCCTCGAGGGACCGCCTGCGGGTTGCCAACCCGGTCCACCTACTGCTAATTGAGAAGAGGAAGAAGCATCTAGACGAAGAGTAAGCAGGTTTATATAGGTGTGTGAGAGGGAATCACTACTAAGCGAGCAAGTGGCTGAATTTGGAAGAAAATGTGACATGCTTCTGACGCTACATTTTCCCAATCCATCATCTTGGTTCGGATGTGACGGGCAGGTGCAGCACTGGATTTCCCTTCCTCTCCCACTGTTTCACATTTCACACCATGAACGAAGGATCCGACAGAGCATGCCTAGCCCATGACCGCGCTCGCTCCCCGACTTCCGGCTCTTTCCTCGCTTCCCACAAACAACGTGGCAGTATGTACTACCTTCAGATGGCGGCAGTAACTACTTCTATCGTCTTTTGCCAGATATTCCGAGTTGATTGCCTTTGCGCCGCCCTAGTGGTGCCCTCCGCCTTACTTTTAAAACTTGCGGTGGCATTAACTTGCTGTCTTAACCTACGCTCCGCCCTGGCGTGAGGCTAGAACAAGCAGCATCACGACCATCTGCGCTCTACGCCGGACATCCTCCTATCAAGTCGTCGCCATGGAGAACCCCCCAGTGGCGGAAACCTCATAAAGAAGAGCGGCCGCTACCCGTAGACCGCTCATCCGGCCCCTATTGTGCGCAGCGTCTACTGGCTCCGGCCAGAAGCCGATCAATTTTGAGTTTACCATCCCGACGCCTTACATGATGGATGGCATGAGCTGGCGATTCACACTTTGACTCCCCCATGGCGAAACAAACATAGAGCGTATAACAAGCATCAAGTACATTTCCACCTCCGTTTGATCCCGGACTGAAGCAAATGCGAGAACCAGCACACATATCGCCAACCCCCTCATCACTCTACCTCCAGCTCACCCCCAACCCGGCCTCCAACCCCACCCTGAACACCAGCGCCTGATTATCCAAGCTCGCCCCGGTCTCATCCGCATACGCGAAGCGGCCCCCGTCCATGAAGCCCTCCTGCGTGATGAAGTCATTATCGCTCAAGCTGACGATGAACCACTCGCCCTCCACCGCCTCACCCCCATCCCCCAGCACCGGCACGACGGCCAAGCTCTCCCACTTTTCGTTCAGCAACCCCGCGTCATCCACGCCGCCGTTGTGCAGGCCGAACCGCTCCAGCTGGGCATTGACGTTGAAGTCGAGCCAAGCGCAGTACTCAGCCGGCACGACGCCAGGCGCGAGCGCGCCGTCCAGGGTAGCCGCGCCGGTGCCGTCCACGAGGTTCGTCGCGTTTGCGACGTCGAAAGCGTCGACGTGGCGGTACAGGCTGTCGGTTGCGGCGGCGGCGCGGCCGGCGCCGGAGTCGCGGGCGAGGACGAGGAAGTGCGAGGGGCCGAGGGCGAGCAGCTCGCTCTGCGCGGCCACGCGCGTCTTGCCGGCGGCGTTGGCGTACGTGGGCAGCGCCACCACGTGCGCCGCCGTGCGCGCCGGCCGCGACGGGTCGCTGATGTCGTACTGGACCAGCCGCGCGTGCCGCCGGGTCGAGCTCTTGGCCCCGCCTTCCTGCATCAGCGCCGACTGGACGAGGGCCGAGAGCGTGCGGCCGTCCGGGGAGAGGGTCAGGCCCTCGAAGCCTTGGTTGTTGGCGCGGCCCGAGGTGGGGTCCTCGGGGGTGGTCGCGCGGTCTGGGTCGTAGAGCGGCGGGGAGGCGGCGGAGAAGCTGGGCGGGACGTTAGTTCGGATGCAGGCAGCATTGCGGAGGTGTCGTGGAGTGATATGCATTTCATACCTCTCAGAACCGTTCCGCATGGGGATGAACGCATCTGGCGGCCTGATCGCGCCGACCATTCTCCCCTCCTTCGAGAACCTATAGATGTACGGCCCGTACTCATCGCTAACCCAAAAGGAGCCGTCCGGCCCCAAAACCAGACCCTCGCTGTCAACCGACACCCTCCTCCCGCCCGTCCCATTGCCACCAAACCCATCCCCCACGTACGTCGCCACCGGCAGCTCCGGAAACCCGTCGAACTTGATCACGCCCTTCGCGTCGCCATCCAGCCCCGTGACCGGCTCGCCGTCGGGCGCGCTGAACAGCACCGTGTCGAGGTAGTCGAGGCGCAGGTTCGGCGAGGCGGAGGACGCGGCGGGCGTGAAGCTGAGCGCCAGCTTGTGCACGCGCGGGTTGTAGTTCAGCGTGCCGTTGGTGTTCCAGCCGCGGTCGGGCAGCGCCCAGAGGGTGCCGGTGTAGCTGCCGTTGGGGCTGCGCCGCCAGCTGCCGCGCTCGATGGCGATGGAGCTGCCGAGGCCGCCCAGCGTGTCGCCGTACTTGTCGCGCGCGTTGCCCGGGACGAACCCGTAGCCGGCGAGCGAGCGGTAGGTGTACGTGTTTCCATTGCAGGTGGTGGTGTTGACCGAGGTGGTGTTGGTCGCAGCGGCGGCGGACAGCGGCTGGACCAGCGCCAGTGCTGCTGCAAAGAGCGAGCGGGTCAGCATCGTGAAGATTGAGTGAACGAACGCAGCGGCACGTTGCGGAATTGACTCTCGTACCGACAGCTGCGACGCTGCAGCTTTAAAAGTCTCTCATGGCAGCCGGCGGAGGGGGTTGCTTTTGAGCCGCCTACGCGGCGGCAGGGGATCGACAGGTGTAGGATGCATTGGAAAGCCAGTGGAGAGCTGGCATTGGACAGCGCTGGAGATGAGCTGCCTCTCTTGCGATGGTGGTTGTCCTGGGGCTGTCAGGGACGAGCGAGTCGGGTAGGCCACGAGAGCTGCGCGCAGAGTGTGATTGGCCGCTGGACCCCGGGTGTTTTGCGCCGGCTGCTGCAGGAAACGGCAGCCGGGTGGCGTAGTGGAGGGGTAGCAGGGTTGTGCAGGCCATGGCTCGAGTCGAGCCGCACCTCAGCTGCGCAGCGGAATTGCGCGTTCTGCCGTGCATCTTCGGGCTGTTGCGTGGGCGTGGAGATGGAGGGACGCCGCGGGATGCCGCGCTCGGGAAGCCGAGACTGAGCTTGTCGTCGCAGGGCGCAGGGCGCAGGTTGACACAGTTCTCCAATGCCCCTCCATCCACCACAACACCAGCATGTAGCCCCCTGGCTCGCAGTCCTCTGCCGAAGCAAAGCCTCTCCGGGCACGAACACGACACGATGGCCTCCGCCGCCGACGCCAACACCTACTCCACCTCGGCGTCGCCCGCAGCAGCGTCCCCCGGCGGCAGCTCGACCCGGTCCGCCTACACGATCCGCGCCGTCCGCACGCCCGACGACCTTCGCACGACCGCCGCCCTCTTCCGCGACTACGCCGCCTGGCTGGACATCGACCTGTCCTTCCAGTCCTTCGAAGACGAGCTCGCGTCGCTGCCCGGCAAGTACGCGCCCGAGGAGGGCGGGGAGATACTGCTGGCGTGCCTGAGTGCCGCCGGGGAGGAGGCGCCGCCAGAGCCGGTCGGGTGCGTCGCCCTGCGCGACATCACAGAGGCCGTTGGAGCGTGGAGGGCTTCGCGGTCGGCGGGCGAGCAGGCCGCCAAGCTGGCCGGCGGCAGGCGGATCGGCGAATTCAAGCGGCTGTACGTCCTGCCCGCCGGCCGATCGCTGGGGATCGGCAACGCTCTCGTCGAGCAGATCGTGGACGTTGCGAGAGCACAGGGGTACTCCGAGGTGCTGCTCGACACGTTACCACGCATGCAGAGCGCCCAGAAGCTGTACAGGAGGCTTGGCTTCAGGGAGACGGAGAAGTACTACAACACCGAGCTAGAGGGCACCATCTTCATGAGCTGTTTGTTGGGCGACGATGGCCAGGGGAGCGGGTGAGATGAACTTGGAGTAGAGACACAGCAAGATGCTAGACAAGACACAACACCATTGCAACAGGTCACGTCATCATGAGAGCGAGGTGCCAGGATAGTGTTTCGTTTAGTTCGGACTAGGCTATGGTGCCTCAGCCCTCGGACCCATCATGTCGTCTTCCAGAGCATGAACGCAATCCATCTCCCCATTGTCATCAACCCCCGAATGCATCTCTCAGCCGTTCGGTTCGGTCGTCATGTTGGGAGCAGTCCGTCGTTTAGACTGCACATTGAACGTTAGCTGCACGTCCGGGAATCCATCGACGGCCCAGGGAGACGACTTACCGTAGACGAAGTGACCATCGTGGTTCTGGATGCGCTCGGCGAGGTTGACGTCGCGAGCAAACTCCTCGCCGTCGATGGAGCGGAGGAAGGTGCGGAGGACGGGAACCTCGCCGCCACCCTCGATCGAGAAGGTAACGTTCTCAGCAGAGTGGGAGAAGTCTGTGCTATGTTAGAATATGTGGTCATGGAGTCATTGGCGACGTGGCAGCAAGTGGTGCTCGGCCAGGGCGGGGTTTGGAGGTTGCAGCCAGGGGTGGATGATGGCTGTACGTACCGCGGCCGTCCCAGTGGATCATGCCTGACGAGAGTGTTAGCAATGCTGCACTGATGGCGGCAAAGAGCTTGGAGGGGCAGCTTACCATCCTGGTTGCCCAAGTGCTGGTTGAGGTCGATCTCAGCGTCGTTCCAGTCACCGCCCTCAGTGCGGAGACGGGCCTTGAGGATGTGGTTGTCCTCGATGCGGATGTCCTCGGCAGAAAGGTGGAACGACATGGTTGCAGGAGGGGTGTGTTGGTCGAAGAAGGTTGGGGAGTGTGTGTCTTGGTGGGAGCAGTTGGTAGTGGATTCGGATTCGTGAGCAGAGCTGGAGAGGAAAGGAAGAGGAGGCGGCGGAGCGGCGGCAGGTCTTATGTAGCCCGCAGCCCCTCACAAGGCCAGCACGACACGACGCACGAGGCAAGGGCAGAGGCAGCTCAGGCTCAGGGTCCTGGTGCCCCTCCTTCCGGACAGGGCATGAAGCTTGTAGGCACGGGCAGCAGCAGTCAGACAACCCCGCTGACGCCATGGCCAAGCCCACACACGCCAGCACGGGGCTCCACCTCGCCACTGCGCTCCAGGCGCGCGCCTGGCATGCGGCATGGCTGGCGTCAAGTTCCGCGAAGCTCTGAGCCTCTGGATGCTGCGCCTTGCGAGGCTGGAGCTGTGCTGGCCCAATGCCAGTCCAGAACGTGGACCGTCGAGATCGCAGGCCGGACCCACCTTTTGCATCAGCCTCAGTGCCGCTGTGGGGAGGGGTGAGCCTATTTCCCACGCTTCCAGAACCACCGGGACGGCCAGCACAGCGCCGCCATTGGCAGGCCCCGTGTCAATCCGGTTTCGAGGCACCTCCACACGCCGGCCAGCACGGAACCCGGCACCCGCCAGTTGCACAGCCAAGATGCGTGGAGGAGTGCTGAGAGGCAGCAGCAGCGGCCCTTGACTCGGCGGCCGGGTATTCGGCCGTCATACGATGTGTGGAGGGCCGGCGGCGGCTAAGCTTTCCAGGACGCCCATTGATCGAGACGGAGCCACGGTGCTGGCTTGGAGCTACCGCACGCCCCGGTCGGTGCAGGCGGCCAGCTGTTTTGGCGCCAGCGGCGGTTGGCCAGCAGCCCGTCTCAGGGCCAGCGGCCCCGCCAGTGCGTGATTGAGATGGGCCGGAGGGGCAGGCAATCCCAGGACCAACGCGCGGTTTTCCGGTGTCAGTGCGGGACGCAGCAGCGTCGAGATTGAGATGACGAGGGGCAGCGGCGGCGAGCTCGAGCTGCACAGCTGTGGTGCCGCAGTTCCGCTGTGGCCCCACCTTGCCCCGCCAACGTCTGTGGCTGCTGTGCCTGATCCCCCCGCCGGCCCTGGCTCTCACCGCATCGTGCCCGAGAGCTTGTTCGAGCTCCCGCCTCGCGCCCATCAGAATAAGACCTGTCGCACCTCGCCGGCCTGCTCGTGCATGACGCGCTCGTTTCATCCCGCCGCCAGATGCGCCAACGGCACCGACGCCGCCCACGCACTGCCACCCCGGCGTTCGGGCGTGCGTGCTGCTGCTGCCGGCCGCTTCGTATTCCCGATTCCGTTTCTGGACGGCCCGCCCACACAGCGGACTGTCCGCCACCGCGGCCGCGGGGAGTCGAGAACGAGCTGGCCGGAGTCAAAGCTCCCCGCCTGCATGCCCGTCCGCCGGCGGATGGCGACGGAAGCAATTGGCTTCCTCCGCGCCACACTTGCCCGCGGTTGCGCCGCTGACGGCCGTCTGCCCCGCTGCAGTTTCAAGGCCGGCGCGCTGAACACCACTGACGGCAACAGGACCACGGGCGGCTCGTGGATGACGGTCGATGGGCTTAGAGATGGAGGAGACGTTGCAGCAGAGTTGGCGGGATTGCCGCCGGGCGCTAACGTTGCTGGTTTAGATTCCGTTGCCGCCAGCCCGCTGCTTTCAGCCGCCGACCTGATGGAGGGGTCTTCCCGCCCCGCGCGAGTGTTAACATTTCCTGGGCTGCAACAGCACCGTTTAGCCCTGGAGCTCTGCGGCCTGCTACTGATTTTTGGAACAGGTCCTTCGTTATATCCACCCGACACGTGGTTGGGGTTTTCCACTACTGGAGGGTGCGTCTCTCGCCGGACAGACTCGCCATACGATACGCCATCAAACTCCTGCCACAGGCACACGCGCGCCCATAAGTTGTCCGTCCACACTAGCTCTTCGCAAGCACTCCCGCCATCGTTCTCTGCAGGAATTTGGTCCAGATTCCCCAACACGCATCACGCGGATGGTGGAAGGACTGCATGCGTAATTCAACCGTGGACAGTTGAAGATCATACAGCACGGTCTGACCCCTCTGTTGCTACATATTGGCTTCCGGAGGACTTTTGCAACTGCCCACGGATAACGGGCATAATGGCGTTACAATACTCCCTACAACCGGACTAAGCACGTCTGCTTGCATTGCTTGATTTCAGCATTAAGTGGTACGGGTGCTGAGACCTCCCACATTTATGGAAATGCCCAGCAAACAAGAATTGACGCTACGTGAGCGTTCCAGGGGAATATTTAGGAAAGCCTCTCTGTGCCGAGCAATCTTGGTAACGCGGACTCTCATTCAGCATGTCCAACAACCGGAACCAACGATGCAACCTTGACAATCCGAACGTGTTCTTTAGAAGCACAAGATTGAGGCTCCTGCCCTCCCCGATCATGCACCTTGCTCCAGAGCTTCGATTGAAAATCTTTGGCTTCGTGTTGGGATTTCGTCATGTCCGCATTATAGCAAGTTACTTCCCGGCACTAGAAATCCAGAATGACCCTGCTGCGGCACCATCTCATGGATGACCTGAGATGCCCGTTGGATCCAAGTGTCCTATGGGTTCCAAAGCTCCTCTCGAATGGCACTTCAGACGTCCTGTACCGGAACACGAAGTTTATGTTCTACGAGATCGACACTTTGCACAGATTCGTGGACAGCATATCTCCAGTAGATATCGCTAACGTCCGGTGGATGCATGTCTCATGTAGCACGAACCTCCTCTTCAGCTACTGGACCCCCAAATCCGCAAATTAACGCAATTAGCGGGGCTTCATGTAACCAACGTTATTGATGCGCCGACGATCAGACTTCTGCAGGTCGTCAAGCATGGCAGACGGACCGGTGAAGCAACATTCCGCGGCGAGGGGACCGATGTTGAAAATATGATCCCTGGGGGATTTATCCCTATGTTTTACGACCTCCAACTCTTCAGTACCTTGCCTATCAGAGGGGCCGTATTGGGGTCGACAGTTCGTGCCCGGGTCGACCTTGTTCCATTGTTGGGGAAAGGATAACGATGATGCAGACATGCCGCTGCACTCATGAGGATGTGAGATCGTACGTACAGTATATGCTTTAGAAGCTCAAGAAGGAGACGTAACTACAAAAACACGAGAGTTGAGGCGAAGTGCGAGGATGGAGAGACGATGGCAGAATAAAGATATTGCGGAATAGAAAGATAAGAATTATTGTTGCCTTCATAATCTTCACTCTTTTGTGAAGGTGTCCCTTCCTGTCCCCTGGAAATTGACATCTACCAAGCTTTATGTTGTGTTACGGGACTGCTCAACCAAGGGCAGAGATATTCGTGACGACAAAGATGCTTCATTCCGGTGCTACTGCAAGCCGGGGAGCCGGTTGAGCTTGCCAACAGTGGAAAAGAATTTCCCGCGGCTGTGAAAAATCCGACCAACATCTACGAGTTTAGAGAAGACGTCTTGAAATATGATCAATTGTCTTTTACGTCCTACTCAAGCAGGGTAAGGATCCCTACTTATTTGCCTATAGCCCCTAATTTGTCTACTGGGTTCATACCATCAAGTGTTACTTGGCTGCCTTGTGGAGTGGCACAACATTCAGATTGTAAGCAGGAGTTAATTGGGTGCTTTTTGCGCGGTCGCAAGCAGGCCGTTATTATGTCTCTAGAAGGCTATCTCGTACATACGAGTCTTCCATTCCCTCAGCTCCCAGTTGGTCTTCCGCATTCATGCAACATACGCTCAATTGGGTTTTCCTCGCCCGCACAGCAAGAAGAACAGCGCCGGTACCCTCTCTAACTCCCTTGAGAGGGCAGCGGTTCAGATCCCTGTCTATCTTCCTGCTTGCGGCTCAGGTGGATCGGCTGCGAAGGTGACGTAGTTGGAATAATTCGCCTGGACGAGAACCTACGATCCGCAGTAGATGACGAATTACTTTCCGAAGATCCTTCGTCGTCGAGGTTAAAGTATAAAATTGAACGAGGATAGTGGTGCTTTGTGGAAAAAGTGATCGGCCAAGCTCTGGCAGTGCTGCCTTGCTGTGGGTATCTGAAGTTCTGAATGGGTTTGGTCGGAAATATTTTCGTGCGATACATCTGTGCGTCGGGTCGTAGCAAGGGCGAAACATGGCAGAGGTTGGGGACACGAGTCGGCGAATGATGCTTTGCGTAAGTGGGCCATCGGCAGGTGCCAAGTAAGAGCGTCGAGGGAGGTGACTGTTTAACCTTATGTTGCTGAACAGCGACTTGGAGATAGCGCGAAGGCTCATCTTGGCAATGCTACTTTTTCTTGCTCTGTTGGGACGCGGCGCTACCTCTCCAGGTGAAGACCGGCAGCGAGAAATGCCGAGAAGTGTTGTGGCTTTGCGCTATCAGTGAGCGCCAGACAGATCAGGTTGTCCGGCGCTGCATCAAAACACCAAGTAATCAAGCAAGCATGCATCGCTGTTTGTGAGACCAAAACAAACAACGTCGCAGTCGCTATGGGTTGCAACTCAACACCACGAGCCCAGCTTATCAAGCAGCCAAGAAAACCTACTGGAGGGTGGCAGACACTGGTGACAGCTCTCATAAGAAACCTTCTTCCTTGAAGCTCCAGGCATGCTGAAGCGCACAACGAAAAAGAAATGTTCGCGTCAGCCAGAGGCAGTGCAGTACTGGCGACACTGTGATTAGCGACATGAACGGAGTTCAGCGGCCGCCAATCGGGTTCCAAAAACTGGTTTAATCACTAGTGCACCCGTAGGCACGTCCCAGAGATTAAACTGAGAAGAACAGCTACTTCACTTGATCTTAGCCAAAATGGCAAGAGAGCTGGAGAAGAAAGGGAGGCAGAGCAGAGGAGGAGGGCGGTTTATATGTGTGGGCGGGACGGGGTCAAGCGAGGAAGAGCCTCGTGGTGCTAAGCCACATTGGGGAGTGGTGATTGTTTGGAAGCTGCAGAAGGAATGCCTGGTCCGCGGCGCAAGCGGGCTGAGCAGGCGTGGAAAGTCATGGAAGCCTCGTGATCGATGCCATCACTACGTCCGCACATCCGTCAGAGACACCTTTGATGCTGCCAGCTTGCGAGAGGCCATACCGTGTGCGTGCGAAAAAGACCGGCGAGCACCGCTCTACTTCGCCTGGCGCCTGTGAATGATTGGCGCACAGCAATGCCCAGGAGCCCGCCTCCTGCATCAAGCTTGTTCATATCTTCCCAGGAGTGCGCAAGATGTCGGACGGCAGTTACTGGTATCTGCCCACCACGGCGACTGTGTATTCCAGAGTGACTGCGGAGGCGACCACTTCCACTTCCCCTCGAGCAACAACAGCTGCTGCCAGCTTCGCGCCCGTGCCTGCCTTTCGTCGGCGTCCGCGGTTCCTGACCGCCGTCGCCAGTGTCCGCCGCGCCTTCCAGTCGGACCAACGCCGGCACGGCCGCGCTGACGAAGCACTCGCTTGCCCGATGGCTCGCCTACATAAACCCGTCCACCGGCGGCCCCAATCCTCCTCTTCTTTTCTTCTCCAAACTTACCTTCCTCGGGCCTCTGCGATCAAGAAGACAGAAAGCCTGCCCAGTCCACCCTGCATTGCACGCTGCGGTCGGTGACGGGTATGTAGCTACCTTCGGGGGCTATACATGGGGACAATTTTTGATGGCTACCACTCCGGTCTGCAGACCGGCTCACTCTTTCGTTGGTGTGACGCACACGCGGCGCGCATTGAGGAAGGTTTGACGATGAGCGGCATTGGGGCTTGGGCTTGAGGGACTTCACTTCGTGCGAGGCGCTGCTTGCTTGCGATGGGCTTGGGCCTGCTCGCTGCGCTAAGCAGCTGCCTGCGAGGCGCTGTGCTCAGCCTTTGCGGTCGCGCCGCTGGCGTCACGGCGTGCCACTTCCCGCTTCCTGCCCGCAGCTGGATCGTGGAGCAGCGATGGAGCAGCGAGCTCACTCACCAGCACGCGTCACAGCTGCTTGCGCTGGTGCCGACAGGCGCGCCTCTGACCCAGCTAGCCGTCGCTGTATGACCTGTATCGAGTCTCTCACCACGATCCCATCTCGACCACAGCACTGTGCGACCGGCAGTGCCGGCACTCGACATTTTGGACGCCACGACAGCACACAGCTCGGTCTAGGATGCCAGGCAGCGAAGGCTCGGCGAGCCTGGCCCGCACGAAGGCGTGGCGTGAAGGTGCTTGACCTCCAAGATTGAATGACATCCAAAGGCGGGCTGCCGCTGCGAGCCGGAGAGCCTGCCTGCGTGTGTGAAGCTCAATCGCCTGAGCCAGCGCG
Source organism: Neofusicoccum parvum (assembly GCA_020912385.1). Lineage (NCBI taxonomy): Eukaryota > Fungi > Ascomycota > Dothideomycetes > Botryosphaeriales > Botryosphaeriaceae > Neofusicoccum > Neofusicoccum parvum. The sequence goes on along the minus strand of CP087208.1, from coordinate 2,630,854 downwards.
TCCGCTAGCTGCCAGGCGCCGTCCCCATCCCGCCTTACCATCCGTCTCAGTATTGACTGTCGACAAAGACCCACAGGTCTACGCGGGAATCGCTTCGGCATGAAGAAGCCACGGCTGTCGACGTCTACGAGGTACGCACTCTGTTCACACAGGACGCTTGTAAGCATGAGCTCCCGATGGCTTGCACGACGGCTCCTCTGACTCACTTACCTGCTAGGTCTTGCGTCTGCCGCCACGGACACTGCCGGCTGGACTGTCCGGTGCGCCCTCCAATCGCAACACTAAACGACGCTAAACTGGCAGGGAAGACCCCCTCGCGCACGAGGAGGCAACGCCCGCAACCGCATGCTTTTCCGGCAGCCAGCGAAGCGAGCCCATGCAGCAGAAGGTCTCGCCGGGCGGGATGAAACGGGCAGAGATGCAGTGTGGCAGAGCGGATCACGGAGGGCAGGAGCGGAAGTGGCAAGGCAGCGAGCAGTGGCAACGAGCACGAAGCAAGCACCGGAGCGGAAATGCGACGACACCAACAGGACCGCGCAGCTGCAGCACGTCTGCTCACCTCCGGCCACACAGACGCCGCCAGCCAATGCACCAGGCCTGGAAGCAACGGCGACTCGTTCTCGCCGTTCGAAGTTGCGGCATCCCTTCCGCATGCAGCGACGGCAGCAGGACGCGATCAGCGCCGCGGCGCAGAAATAGCGATCAAGGGGAAAAAGATCTGTTTCTCTGAGCAGCGGATTTTGCTTTTCGCCATGTGCGCGCAGCCCCCCCAGGGATCGCGCGAGTAGTGCGACTCGCGCTCGACGTCCGAAGTTGCGGCCAAGTTGCCGCATCGAGGGCGCCGCCTGCAGGGGCAGCGACCAGAAGGGCCCAGATTGGGGCAGCGCACGAAGCAGCGCGCGCGCCGAAAAGGGGGTCGGCGGCGCCGTTCTTTTGACGTCAGACGGGCGCCGATCACTGGTGCTAAGCCCTACAGCCCTACGAGCGGGTGTCGCGTGGCGAGAATCCAGAACTCTCATCCAACTTCGGGGCCTCTGCTGGGGCGGCGGGAATGCAGTGTGCGCGCCTGCGAAGCCGGCTCCCGGGGAGGCTCTCTGCAGCCCGGGCCGCTGGGGCGTGGCCGGGCAGGTGCCGTGAGGAGGCAGCCCGCACCGGCGCCCGACTCAGCGGCCGTGAGATTCATGCATCGCCGTGGTCAGCGAGTGTCGGTGTCGGTGCCCGTCCAGCCAGCGCACCAGCGGCCAGCGGCCAGCGGCCAGCGCCCACGACTCTCGCGCGCCGACGATCCGTGTGGCCGGCCGCCGCTCCCTCGCTCGATTCAGTTGCGACGTTCGAGGTTGCGCGGCCAGCACAGAGAGGCGCGAGCCACGACGGGCAGATTGGCCGAGCGGACATTCGCATGGCCGCCCCTTTCGGCGCCGCTGAGGGCACGGGAAAGTGGGCTGCCGCTGCCGTCCCCCTTGGCGGGCCACCTGCCTGAGGCCGCGACGTCATGAGGTGGCAGCGCGGCGACTCAGCAACCGCGATGTTCCCACCAGGCCGAATCATGCGCGACGTTCGACGTTGCCGCGCGGGCGGTCGCCATTGCCCTCCCTCCCCGCCCGCCGCCGGCCTGGTTGGCAAACCGGTTGCGGGCTCGCGGCGGCCGGCCGAAGCAGGAGGAGATGTGCGCTGGGGGGAGGGATGGCGGCGCTGGAGAGCGCGTCCGAGGGCGGGATGACGTCACTTCCCGCGGCGATCGTGTGAAGAGACAGGCGGAGGGTGAGCGCGCACAAGGAGCAGCGCTGCGCCCGAATCATGTCCCGACGTTCGACGCTGCTGCCGTGCTGCTGCCGTGCTGCTCCACGCGCCTGCTGCTGCCGCAACGGCGCGCGGCGGTGCCAGTGTTGCGCCGCTGCAGAGATCCGCGCGCGTCATGCCCGGCGAGTCGCCCGCTGTCTCACCGCATCCCAGCGCCGCCGCCCCTCCGAATCATGTCGCGACGTTTGACGGTGCGGTGCCTGCGGGCCTCGCTCGTGTCCTGCTGCAGCGAAGGTGGCCGGCGCGGGTGCGGTGCGGCGTGAAGGGCGCGAGGAAGCTCCCATGTCCCGGCAGTGTTGCATCGGCCAGAGCCGCAACGCCAATATGCTCGACACGCTCCCGCCGTGCGATTTATGTAATGCCCCCGCCTGCACGCAACCCTCTCCTCCGGGAACGCTCATCTATCTCACGCGAGCCCCAGGCTGCCCTGCCAGCGGCGGCGGTGCCCCCGGCAGCATATCGCCACCGGCCTGGCAGCCTCTCGCCGGCGCGTCAGACCAGCCCATGGCCGGAGAAAGGTCGGGGGGGCCGGGCAAAACGTCGGGGGGGCAGAAAAGTAGAAAGCACACCTTCACAAGTTGCGACGTTCGAAGTTGCCGTGCGCCCACTCTCGAGTCCGCGAGTTTAACCGCTCTGGGCGCGCGGCAGGACGCCTCATCCCTGCCCAACGTCGAACGTCGCGAAATCTGGGACCGTCAGGATTCACTTTCAAAACCGATTCTGGAGTAAATCCTGACGGTCCCGCCTGGCCTCCTGGAATCCTCGATGATTTCGAGCATTGGGGGGCCGCCGCTGGCAGGAGGTCGGGGGACGTGACGCCAAGGTGCTCGTGGCTGCGCGATGGGGAGGGGGTTTGGGCGACGCGAGATTGGGGGTTCAGTTCGAAAATGACGGTTTGATTGACTGACTGACCGACCGACTGTGCAGCCTACGCCAGGAGGGCAGCGTCCTTACCACCCACCACCAGCTTGCGCTGACGCAACGGCACGCGCGCGTAACGCAGGCCAAGCAGCCAGCGACCAGCGCCGCCCACGAGCATCCCCCTGCCTCCTCACGCGCCCGCATCCAGCATCGGTTTCGCTCCCCTCCGCCTCCTCGCCGCCAAAACGTCACAGCGCGGCCAGCAAACGTCATCCCCACGGCCGCCGTAATCCAGTTCAGCCGTCATCCACCAGGTTGCGACGTTCGACGTTGGCGCCCCGCCCCTGAAGCGGAAGCTCGACGCGGGGCCGCCCCCCCGGCCAGCCAGCCGCCCCAACCTCGAACGTCTGAAATTTACGAAATCCATTCTGCACGAAAGATTCACGAGTTGCCCGCGCCGACGAACCCGCCCTCCCCTCCCCGACGCTCCTCCAGACCGGTCCATCCAGCCCGCCAGCCCGACCGCAAAACCCTCCTCCATCGTTTCCCGCCGCCAGCGCCCCGCCCCGCCCCCGACGGCGCCCGCGAGCGCGCCCCAGACGCGGATGTCGAGGCCGCGGCCGCCAAGGGAATTTCACGACGTGCGCCCGAAGCGGCAAGGCGCGCTGCCCGCGCGCAACTTCGAACGTCGCGAGCAGCTGTGTGCCAGTGAGGAACACACGCACACACACACACACCCCAAGCGCGCGTCTGCAGCCCGCGCAGTCGAGACGGCGGGAGCTGGGGTTGGTGACCGCGGCCAATCGGTCGAGCCTGGCGGAGCTGGAGCGCGCAGGTGGTCTGGAGGTGGGGGGTGCGCTTTCGGAGCGCGCTGCAGGTACGGGCTGGCCGGCCGCCATGGGTCTGGCAGGACTTGGGTGGTGCCCGCATGGCTCTGCATGGTGGACGGGTGACTGGAGAGCGGGGGAGTGGGATGGTCGAGCGTCGGGGATGCTGTCAAGGTGTGGACTCGACGGGATGCTCACTCACTCACTTACACAGCGTGATGGAATAGCGCACCCTAGCGCTCCCCGGGGCGGAGCGGGTTGGCTCCGCAACCTCGAACGTCGCAAACAAAACTACTGTGAATGTAGGTCGGCCTACCAAGCGATCGAGCTCCGCTTGGTAGGCCGACCTCCCCCGCGTCTATCCCGAGTTCTGGCCGATCCAGTGAGTGAAAGGTGGGTTGCCAAAAAAAAGAAAAAGCAAGCCGGCCGACATCAGTTCGATGAAGTTTTCTGATTTGAAGTAGAAACTTTTACAGATGGCTTTTCTACATAAAGCACATTGCGTCTATATCCAAACGAATATTTCAGCGTTCCATGTAAGCGTCTTGCTTACTTTACGATGTCTCTCGAATGGAGGTCATTTATGTGCTGCTAATTCTTTTGCAGCTCATTTGACGCGGTTCGAAGGGATTCTGGACTGAAAGAGGGGAACAGTCACTGCTATTTCAAGGAACAGGGTTTGTTTGACCATGATTTGTTACTTCTCGCAATGCTGACAGTGCAGAGATGCTCAACAAGATATAAGCCATTAGCATCTTCCTTTTCCCCTTCTTCTATTCCATATTTTAACCCTTCGTCTATCCTCCTATTTCCACCCCGCGTCCAATCCTAACGCCTAGTCATTATTACCCGTCGCAACACCCCAGAAGTACGCGGCCCACGCGCCCGCCATCAAGAACAGCAGGAAAACGAAGAACCCCATGCTGACCCTCCTGTTCCTGGCGCCCTCCTCGCCGCTCTCGAACTTCTCCCTGCGCTCGTTGATGAGGTTGCCCTTGCGCAGGCGCTGCTTCTTCGTCCACTGCAGGCGGCCCAGGTCGACGGAGAAGAAGCCGAGGGCGAACAGCACGACGGAGACGACGACGGAGCCGGCGGCCAGGATGACGTAGACGACGACGACGTTGTCGTACGAGTTGTTGTCGCGGTCCTGGATGACGCCGGTGACGATGCGCACGATGATGTTCATGCTGTTGTTGACGGCGATCTTGACGGCGTAGCCGGAGCCGAACACCTCCTGGTACCACATGGACGTGCGGATGCCGTCGATGATGACCGTGGGCCCGAAGGCCAGCGCGAAGGCGTAGATGCCGAACGACGCGGCCGTGCCGCCGACGGTCGAGCCCCACGCGGCCAGGCACATGGACAGCAGCATGCCCAGGCCGCACACCAGCATCAGCGTCAGCCGGTTGCCCAGCAGGTCGACGAAGATGCCGATCAGCGGCACCAGGAAGAAGCCCAGGTACTGCGACATGGCCGAGTACCAGCCGGCGGTGACGGCGTCGATGTTGAAGCGCTGCTCGGCCAGCTCGGTGGCGTTCTGCGAGAAGACGATGGCGGTGCTGGTCTGGAAGAGCGAGAACAGGATCACGCACCAGAACGGCCACGGCAGCCGCAGCATCTTGCCGAACTCGAAGCGCTTGTTCTTCTCGGTCAGCTTCTCGCCGGTGGCCGGGTCGGCCGTGCCCGAGTAGTGGCGGTCGCACCAGCGCGTGAAGAACCAGAAGGCCAGCGTCGCCACGTTGGTGAACAGGTTCATGAACACCGCCGTCCAGTACACCCAGCTGAAGTCGCCCGTCTTCTTGGCGATCACGTTGGCCGTGGCCTTGCCCACGAACGACCCGATCTTGCCGATGCCCAGCTCGAACCCCAGCGTCGACGCGAACCCGTTGGACGGCGCGAACCACGAGCTGAAGACCTTGTACTGCGCCACCTGCGTCGCGATGTCGCCCAGCGACTGCACGATGATGCCGAAGATCATGAACTTGTACGAGCGCACCGTCGTTGCCGCCGCTATGAGGATGGCGCCGACGCTGAAGATGGCGTTTCCCCAGAGCATGGCACCTGTGTCCCGTCAGTGGAGCTGCTGCATATCTGCGGGATGCGAGAGACCGACCAGCACCGCCAATCCGATCCGTCACCGCGCCGCTGACCAGGATCAGCGCCGTGACCATGAAGTCCTCGCTGGCCTCCAGGACCGAGTACTGCGCGTTGTTGATGTGCAATTGCTGCGCCAGCCGTCAGCCTCTCCGCCCAACGCCTCGACCCGGCCGCCTCCACGCCCCGGCAAAGCACGACGCACCTTCTTCAGCGTGCTCTTCATCGCCCCCGTCACGCCGCTGCTCCAGTGCGACCCGAACCCAATCGCCGTGACCATGAGAATGGACACGATCTTCATGCGCAGCGGCACCACCATGCTCCGCCCGCCCTCGCTCCGCGCGCTCCGGACAGACGCGCCGCTGCCGTCGTCGGCGGGCACCGCGGCCACGCCGACCGCGTCTTTCCGCTCGCGTGCTCCGTCGCGGTCGGCCCGCTCCTGGTCCGTGGAACTCATTGGCTGTGGGCGGCTGCGCAGACGGCGCTGCGCGTGCTCGGGAGGGAGGGAATGGAGAGTGAGGAAGAGAGGAAACGGATCAGATAAGATGCCTGCGGCGGAGGGAGAGCGAGCGCGCGTGCCCGTCCATTTTGTACCCCACGGCAGCCATGGCGCCCGTCCACCGCGCGGCGCCCACCACTCCCACGCGGCCGGGGGGCGCGCGCAGTCCGGAAGGCATGGGGCGGCCCCGATGCTACGGTCGCCGTGCCCACGTTGCGCGGCGCGGTGCAGCCTCAAGTCGCCAGCCTAGTTAACTCCGACGAGCATCGTTCGACTGGCTCTTTCCCTCACTCTCTCGGGATTCTCCCGACCCAGCGGCGGCCGGTGGGGTCGCATTTGTCGAGCACCCGCCTCGCCAACGCATGTCCTGCCCACCAACGCGGCGGTTGACTCGCGGGAGAGGCGAGGGCTGGAGGGCCGTCCGGTCTTGGCGGAGCCGGATGCGACCCGCAAGCAGTAAGGTGTTGGTGAAGCGGTGCGCGGAGATGAGCGTGAAGCGGGGGCTGGCCATGGTTGTTGACGCCGCGAAAATCTTATCAGATCCACTTTCCCGCGCGCCGGCGTTCCCAATTTTTTTTTTTTCCTCTCTTCTTCTTACGGGCGTGATGGGTTTTCGAGCCATGTTTTGATCGGCCCGGCGCACATTTCGCTGCTTGGCGCTGCGTTTGCCGTGCGGGCGGGCGATATCGGGTCGGCTATTTCGGCGCGGTGTTTGCCAGCTGGGCGGGCGTTTTGGGTCGCCCGCCGCGCGGAGGTGGGCAGGAGGGGCGGCGGGCGGGCGTGATCGTCGTGGGCGGACGTCTCGTCGGGACGGGAGCAGTGCATGCGGCTCCCATTGGGACCGGAGGGGAGGGAGCGGCGGCGTGGATACCCTGGCCTCGAGCTTCTCTGAGCACTTGCACAGCCGCCTCGTAGGGCTGATGCGGCTCACGTCTGCCTCTGGGAGACGGATCGGCGACGCCTGCGGGTTGTGCCGTGCGGCTGTGGTGCGAGGGGACGTCGCTGCAGGCGCTCCCAACGGCGCGGCGATGGCACGGCGAGGGAACGACGCGCGGTGAGCGAAGCAACGGAAGCATGGTCTTGGAACGGGCGCCGTGGCCGACAGCACGGCAGCCAAGCAACCCTTCCGACGTTCGAAGTTGTCGGCGAAGCGCAAATTTTTTCGTCGTCCCGGGCCGTGGTGGTGCGAGGGAGAGGGGAAGGTCGGGGACTGCGGCTGAAGTCCGAGGGCGGAAGGCCGAGGTGGACGGCGGGAGGCAGGCAGGCGGTTTCAGCGGGCGTCGAGGATTGCAGTCGTGCTGGCGGGCGCAGCCCGTGTCGAACAGATTAATCGGAATGCTTGACGTCGCGGCCAAGAAGCGCAACACTGCGGCGTGGACGTCGAGCGCGCAGCGAGGCAGCCGCTCCGCGGGCGACCAGAGCGACGCAGCAGCCCCGAGCCTGCGCTGGCCGAGCACCGAGTGGCCGCGCCGACGGCCTGCCCGCGCTGTGCTCTGCTGCTGCTGGTGCTGCTGGTGCTGGTGCTGCGCTGCTGCTCCTGCAGCGAACCATGGAACGCACACGGCACAAGCAACGCCTCCAAGAAACTCTAGACTGCAGCGGACCGGCAGCCAAGCACCTCTTCAGACGTTCGACGTTGAAAAGTCTGCCAGTCTATTCCCCCAAGAAGGCAAGGAGGGAGGAGGACGCCTGATCGCAAGTGCTGCCCTCCCCGTCCGGGCCTGCCTGAGCGCGCCTGCTTGCTGCCTGACACGGCCGCCGATTCCTGCCTGGCCGCGGGAATAACAGCAGCGCCGCTGAAGTCGCTCTCTGCGCGCTGGCGTCTCGCGCCCCCAAGCCCCCGACGCGCCGACACGAAGGGCGAGGGAGGGCGGGCTGCTGCACCTGCACCTGCACCTGACCGAACCGGCGACGCAACAACATCGAACGTCGTGCGGTTTCCGCGGCTCGCGAAAAATGTCCGCCGCCGCCGCGTTTTCCGTGGGCCACGACGCTTGGGGGAATCCGTCGACGCGGCGGCGGCGGCCCCCCCCCCCCCCTAGCCCTCCCGGTCGTGTGCTTTTCCGCCTCGCCTCTCTCGGGAGCCCCGGCCGGCGAAGCAGGGTCGTCGCGTTGCACACACGTTGTCGTAGACGTTCGAAGTTGCGGGCGGCCGCTGCGGCGCTGGGGTCCGTGTGGGGCCACAGTGGCAGGGCGGAGCTGGGGCGCGACGTGTGTGCGGAGGACTGCGGGCGTGCTGCGCTGGGGCTGCATGCAGGCGCGCCGATGCGGGAAGGTCGGACGGCGGCTGCTGAGATGTTTGCTCTGGCGTCGGACGTCGGTGGCAGCGTCTCTGCCCGAGGCGGCCGCGACACGACGGCCGCCTGCATGTCCTCCCCGGCGCGCACCGCAGGCGTTAGTGTCGCCCTGGAAGCTCGCCGGCGTTCGATGCAATTGCCGTTGCGTAACTAGAACAAAGGCGCAGACGTTCGACCTTCATGCAGCGCGCTCGAATCGAGCCGTGGCGCGAGTGCACAGCAAGCCTCTGTGGCCGCGCGCCTGCAGACTGTCGCTTTTCCGGGTTGGCGTGCTGCGGCGTTGCGGCGTAGCGGCGCGAGGCAGCGCCTTCTTTATCGCAGGCGAGTCAGACGCCGGTCCTCTCTCAAGGCGAGGTGCAAGGTGGTCTGTCATTGCAGCCCTGCGGTCTCCGGTTCTCCCTCTCACGAGCGCTCCTATGGGTTCTTGTAGCACGCTGACAGGCATTCGAGGGAAATGGCACGCCGAACTCGCCCAGCCCACTATCTGTGGGATGATACAGAACCTCTCACCACCGGCTACACCTACAAAGACTAGCCCGACCGCCTTCTCCGGGTCAGCGGCATGCTCGCTAGGCAAATCTTGCTACGCTGCAAAAAAAGTCGGCGTCATCTGCAGATGCTTTCAGAGGGCGGAGCATGGGACCGACGGCCTCGATGTCTGGGGCTTCCGGGCAGAGGGACGTGAGTTGATTTGCAGCACAGAGATGAGGGAGCGTGGAGGTACGAAACGTCACGCATGAAGTATCCGTACTCTGCGCTTCCCCAAAGTCTGGCGATGTTGGGGTCAGTGCCAATAAGGCAGTGTATTAACGCTATTCCATAGTCGGCTGCCAAGTCGAAGCCGACAGCACCTTTGTGCGTACTAGTGCACTGAAGAATCAGCATGCACCACAAGGCGTGCACACAGGACAAAGGAGAAGGACGACTTTGAATGTCCATGTCTTGGAAAGGCCGCGATGGCGTGGTCGCATCTGCGTTGCGCGCAGCTGCGTTTATTCAATGCCTCGTCAGAAAGGCTGTGGCCACAGTTGCAGAGAAGTTTTATCCAGTTCTTTGTTTCCTGGAAGTAGTATTTTCAAGCACTAAGACCGTGCTGGACGAAGGCTACGTTTTGGGACGAAAGTAGTTGAAAAGAATAGAAATCCACCTGCTACCATGGTCCAATAGAAGGAGTCAGCTGCAAAAAGTCCGAAAGCCAACTCCACGACAAAATCCGTGAGCAGTGAAGCCATGCAGAAAGAAAGCGTGTAATGACTTTCGTCGCACTGGACGGCTTGACCCTCGTCTGCCCGCTGGTGGATTTTTGGAGAACGCCGTGATAAAGCTCAAAGCGCGGGCCACCAGAGCTGGCGGTAGTGCATGGAGCACAACATGTTGTCGGCGTTCGATATTAGCACAAGCTGCTACACGTAGTCAATCGAACGCACCTGCGTGTGAGATAGAACCCAGCTCTGGGACGAGAGAACAACGCCCCAGCCCCACGCACGCGGATCGCAGGGACCCGCGTGCTCGCAGGCAGGTTACACAGCACGCAACTTCGGACGCAGCAAGGAATCTTCGACAAGGTCGACCGTCGCGCCAACCGCTGCAGCCCGCCGCGACACCCGTTCCTCTCCCGTCCCCGTGACCCCCCCCGGCTCAACCCCAGCCACCCAGGCGACGATCCTCCTCGAGCCCGTTAGCGCAAGTCCGCAGGGTGGTCATATCTGCACAGTCTCCAGAAGTTCGACCATCATGCGCGCCGCCCGATGCGGTTTAGCAGCCGCGCGCGAGGCCAGGGCCGCCCGCCCGCCCGCTCCCGCCGATCCGCGGCCGCCCCAAATCTCGCGCCCATCCTCGACCGTCTGGCTTCTCGCGGACGGTGGCAGGCAGGCAGGGCCGCCTGTCTCATCGGGGGGATTGGGGAGGAGAGGGCAGCACGAACACCTCCACCTCCACCTCCGCGCAGCCTCGCGCGACAACCCAACCCAACCCTCACACACCCCTCGCCACCCGCCGCCATCCCTCCCCAGCCGCTAGTACCAGGCGACGCCAGCGCGGGCAGCAATGCATCCTGAACTCATACCCATCCGCGCGACGTTCGACGGTCGCGGCGGCGGCGGCGCACGTCGCCCGATGCGGCAGGTGGGTGGCCAGACGCCTCCCCAGCGCACCGCCGCTGCCAAACACCTCCCTAACGCGGCTGACTGGGCTGACTGACTGGCCTCTTTGTTCGTCCCCCTGCCGTGCGACCTCCCTTCCCGCCCTCCCCAGCCAACCGCGCGTGGCGGGCCGACCGGCGGGTGCGTGCATGGCGTGGCGTGGCGTGCCCGTGGCGGCTGCGTGCGTATTGCGCGCATGAGCGAAGGGCGGGTGGCGGCGATGGCAGCGCCCGAGTGCGGCCGCTTGCATGAACGTCGGACGTCGGAGCCCTTTTCCTCAGCGATCGAGCGAAGTGCCGAGGATGTGCGCGCGTGCCTGAGGCTCAGCGCCGCCGGGCTGGCTGGCTGGTTGGTTGGCTGGCTGGCTGCGATGGAGGTGGGGGCCGGGCGCGTGGTCGAGATCGCATTGGGTATTCTGTCTGGGGAGTTTGGATTGGTGGGTCGAGATCTTTCTTCCTCAAAGCCCGCCGCGTGGGCAGAGCAGCGACGAAAAAAAAAAAAGTTTGAGAGTGCTCCTGCGGAGCTTGTGTGAAGCCAAAAATTGGTCCAGTGCGGAGGGGCATAGCCTGCTAATTACCTCTGCAACCCGAGAGCCACACGGATCGGGTAGGACGGCCGTCTGCTTGATCACGGCCGCCCCGCTGGACGTGTAGTAATGTCCTGCCGAAGAAAAGAAGAAGAGACCCTCAGGGCGAGGAGGAAGGGGTTTTATATAGGAAGCAGAGGGCGGACGGCTGCCAACGATCACGGGCACAAGTTGGCTGGGGTTAAGCCGGATTGGGCGAATAGTGCAAGAATCGATGATGGAAAGGAAGGAACAGCCAGTTACGGCGATATGTGAAGACACGAGGACACTGACAGCACACGTAGAAGGGCAGACGCTGAAGACGGGGCAGATCAATAGGAAGTGCGGCCACTGTTCTTGCTGGGACCGTGCTCCGATGTTCTTGACTATGTTTGCTATCTACACTTTGCTATTACGCTTCTCGCTTAATCATTACCCATTAGAATAAATGTGTTATCCGTCAAATCATTACGTGTTCCATCTCTGCGTGGAGACTTATTACTTTCCTTCCTGCTCCGCTCACAAGAACAGCATCACCAATCCCCCCAACCCTCCCAGCGCTGCGCTCATTCCCCAGCCATTGAATCCCACGGCCACTCCCGATCCTTCCGCTACCGATGAAGTTGCCGCAGCTGTGCTCGATGTGGCGGACCTGGAGCGCGAGGTGCTTCTCTCCGTCGTCGATGACGCAGCAGCAGCAGCACTACTACCCGAAGCAGCAGCAGACCTGCTCGCCGAGGCGGCACTCGCTGCCGAGGCGCTCGATTCGGACAGCTGGCTTTGGAGTATCGACAGAGGATTGCCACCACTGACCGCCACGCCCGGCACGGTCCTCGTGGGCGTCGGCCCATCGACGACCAGACTCGAGCTCGCCGGTGGAGCCCTCGTCGTCGTCGGCTCGACCTGGCTCTCCAGCGACGCGCCCTGGCTGGCCTTCGTTGGCTGCGGGCCTTCGACACCGCCCACTTTCGTCAGCGTGTACGGCGGGTCGAAGTCGCCCCCTTCGGCGTCCGGGAAGCACGTGGCCCAGGCGGGCTGCAGGTTGGTCAGGCTGGTGGGAATGGCGAGGAGCGGCTCGCACGGGTTGACCCGGAAAGGCCTGGCGGTTGCGGCTTCTTGCTCATTTGGATAGCTGAAGGCGACGGTGGGCGAGGCGGGAAAGCGGTATGTTGTGCCGCCGCCGCCGCAGCCCGCCAGGTCAGCCCACGTTAGTGCCCTCGTCGTCGTCGTCCAGAATACTTCCCAGTAGCCCTCTGTGTTTCCGTTGGAGAGCGTCGAGCTCACGTTGACTAACTTGCTACCCCACGTGATGGTGCTGACGTCAGAAGGGTTCAAGGGAATGTGCATGTCTGTGATGGTGGTGCCGACGGCGGTGGTGGATGTGCTGCAGGGCCTCTCGGCTGAGAGGCTTTGTATGTGCAGGTAGGCGCTTGGGGATGTGCTACGAAGTGGTCAGCAATGGACTTCCTTCAGAATGTGGTGCGGAAGGCCTTACTATGTAAAGCCGTCGGGGCCAACTGTGGTCGAGGCGGTTGTGATCGATGTGTCCCACAGAGTGATGCCAAACGTGGCGGCTTTTAGCTTACACGACCCAGGCGTGCATGCAGTAGATGATGGGAAAGGCGATGTGAAAGATGTAGTCAACGTAGAAGGAGTCTGTGTTGTGAGAACCGAACTCGGTGGCGCTGTCACGGAGGGCGGAGTCGAACTTCCAACGCTCGTTGGCGGAAAAGACGTTTCGAGAGATGGGGATGGAGACTGTGGAATTGTTGGTGTAGTCTCGCTCGGGGTGGCAGTTGAGTCAGGAGCGCTGGGTGGGGTCGGAGCAGACGGCACTTCTGTGGGAGTGGATGGACTCGGAGGAGAGACCGATGAAGGAGTGGATATTGGGCTTGGGAGAGACACCGGTGGAGGGCTTGCTGATACCGGAGGGGAGATAGGACTCGACGTGGAGATGGAGGCTGTCTCGCTCGTCGATGGTGGCAGAGTTGGTGGACCTGCTGGGATCGAGGTAATCGTCTCTATGGAAGAGATCGATGACTGAGTCGGAGTATGAGTAGGTAGAGACGTTGTTGGGGGAGGTGGTGGGGGAAGAGCTGGCGGACTTGGTGAGACAGTAGGGGGATATGTTGTAGGAATGGGAGTTGAAGACGGAGGTGGCGGTGGTGGAGGAGGTGGAAAAGAGATAGTCGTTGACGGGGGTGGAGGGTATACTGTTATCGTGGATGTTGGGGGGGACGCAACAATTGTTGTCGACGGGGTTGTTGATGAGGGTGGAGGCGGAGGTAAAGTCGGAGGTCCGGTCGTGGTTGTTGGAGGCGGCGGAGGTGGTGGGGGCACCGGAGGCGTAGTGCTTGTTGATGGTGGGGGCACTGGAGGTGTAATGCTTGTTGATGGTGGAGGAGGTGGTGGAGGTACCGAGGGCGTAATACTTGTTGAAGGCGGAGGAGGTGGAGGAGGTATCGAGGTCGTGCTGCTTGTTGAAGGCGGAGATGGTGGAGGAGGAGGTGGAGGTGACGAGGGCGTAATACTTGTTGAAGGCGGAGGAGGAGGTGGAGGTACCGGAGGCGTAGTGCTTGTTGTAGACGGAGGAGGTGCCGTAGTAGTGCTGCTTGTCGAAGAAGATGGGGGCGGTGGAAAAGATGTGGAAGGAGGGGAGATTGTTGATATTGTAGGTGTAGATGAAGACGGAGACGCGGTTGGAGGCGTCATAGTTGAACTCGTTGAAGGTGGAGGGGGAGGGGTCTGTGTTGTCGATGGGGGAGGAGGCTGACTTGTAGAGGTAGTTGGCGGCGGCGGAATGGTGCTGCTTGGTACAGTGGTCGAAGAGCTAGATGATATTGTCGGCGTCGAAGTAGTCGTGGAGCTCGGGGTCGCTGTGTCCGATGGTTTGGGAGGAGTCTCAGTTGAAGATGTTGATAAAGACGAGGCTGTGGGAGTTGTCACCGTTGAGGGCGTGACAGTAATCGTCTTAGTCGTTGTCATTGAAACCTTTGTTGTAGAATTTGTAGAGACTGAGGAAGAAGTAGGGGGGTTGGAGACCGTCACGTTACTCGGTGTTGAAGGTGTAGTGGATTTCGATGATGATGTGGGAGGATAAGTGGGCGTGTGAGGTGTTGTCGGTGAGACAGTCGAGTTGGAAGATGGAACCAAAGAGCTCGAAGTGGTAATCTTGGAACTTGAACTGGAGTAAGGAGTTGTGGTGTTCGAAGTCGGTGTGTATTTTGATGAGCTGCTCGACGAGGGCTTCGACGATGTTGGCGTTGTGTGGGTGCTTGAGGATGACGTGATTGGGGTGGAAGAGCTCGAAGGAGGAGCTGACTTGGTGCTACTGGTACTTGTCACGCTCGGTGTCGAACAGGTCGAGATGGTGATGGTGATGGTGCTCTTTGTTGGCGTAGGGCTGGTCGAATGCGTCGTTTTGCTTCTTGAGCTGGTGGGCCCGTGAGTGTAGACACATGTACTCGTGCTAACCTTGGTTCCTTCAATGATATACTCAGTACTCGTTGACAGATAATAGCCTTCGCCGATCAAGTCGTTTCGTTTCAAGAGGCCTCCCAATCCAGCATGTTCAGAAGAATTCGAGGAAGCGAATGACGGTTCAGACCCGTAGCCATCATCCCCTTCACACTTTCCCCATGGTGATTGGCAGCCATGACCGCAGAATTTCGGCCCGGAGCCACTGGGTCAGGGTCAGCACGACTAGAATATCGTCAGGCGCGGCAGATTTACGAACCAATATCCGTCCTTGGAGCAGCATTGGCCGCGGGGGCATTGACGCTGGCCTCCTTGCGGGCCGCAGCAGGGCGTCTCGCTGGGGCTTGGGCTGTGGGACGTCTTGCTCGTGTGAGTGGAGCTATGTTTCTTGGTTGTCTCGGTCGAGGCCCTGCGAATCAAGACCATGTTAGCTGGACGCTCGGTGAAGTCAGCACGGGCATCCCTTACTTTGAGGTCTGCGGTCTGCTGGAATCGTGGCCAGTGGAGGAGATCGAGGGTCTGCTCGTTAAGCTTGTGGTGCAAGTGAAAGTGGGGTAGCTTGACGTGCTGCTGTAGACGTCAGAGGTGGTGTAACCAGGCGGTGCGGAACTGGTCGTGCCCGGTATCGTCTCCGTGGCTGTAGAAGCGAGGGTGGTCGAGGGAGTCTCCACGGGCGTTGTGTAGCTGAGCGAAGGCGTGCCGGTGGCATTGTAGCAGATGTTGACGGTGGTGAAGACGGTCTCGCAGTCGTCGTTGAGGAGGCCTTCGCCGGGTCAGCAGGAGGCGTGCGATGGGGGCGGGACGAGAGGTCGAGCTGGAGGCATTGGCGGGACATTGAAGAAAAAAGCCATGCAGCTTCACGGATTGCTGCGGCGGCAGAGGCTTACCTCGCGGCACTGGGGCGCCTGCAGGCGGTGGGCGGTGGTTGAGCGGCCCCGCGAGCGCGCAGGCGGCGAACAACAGCAGCGGCCGCATCGCTGGACCTGGCAGCTCTCTCCTCTCAGCAACAGCGACGACAGAGGCCGGCGGAAACGACAGCAGGACGGCGATCAGGCATCGGCGCCAGCAGCTCAGAGCCCCGGCCGGGCTGCGCAATATGTAGGCAGCGCGTCGGGTGCCATCCTGCACGCTGCACAGCGGTCCACACGGTTGCATCGTCGCGGAACTCGTGCGCCCAGCTCCCCGCCGCCCGCTCGCCGCCATCCCTGCTCAGCCTTGCCGGGAACGCTGCGCAGGAGGGCGGGCGGAGCAGCAGCGGCGGCTTACCTCCGCCCGATGCGCGTTCCTGACGCCGCACGAGGCCAGCAAACCGTGCAGCCGTGCCACGGACGGTCCATCGCCGCGTTCGCGTGTCCCGGCGCCCCGGCGATGACTGGTGCTGCTCGCCTGCCCGCACGGGAGCGTGCTGCTGGCGAGGAGGGGGTGGACTGGCAGCGAGGGAGGGAGGGCTGGCGCCGTCGCCCTGCGGAGGGAGTGGGCTTGCAGTGAGCGAGGAAGGGCTGCCCATCGCCCGCACCAGCCGCTCCACTGCTACCCAGCCAGGCCAGAGCGCCCACAGGATCCCCCAGCAACGCCGCTGTGCGCCCTCGACCACCGCCCGCCGCCGCGCCCTCGACGACGTCACGCCGGCAGTAGCGCAGAGTTTCTTTGTTGGCCGCGATCGATCTCGTGTCTTCTTCAGCGATCCCGCCGCGAGCTTGATTTCACCGCTCCCGCCCCTAAAACAAGAGCAAAACGAAGCTGCCATGCGCGCTGGCGCAATGCGATGTGCGCGTGCAGCACGCCAGCATGTCCCCGGCAACCCCGCCCTCCACCAGCCCGCCGCCAGCCTATCTGCGCCGCCCACCATCTGCGTCCCCTGCACCACCTGAGGCTCTTGTATCCCCTTCGGACCGCCGTGCAGGGTGAGCTATTGAATGGCTGCAGCCGTCATGCCACAGCTCCTTTCCTTTTATCGTTCGCCTCCGGCCCTTCTTAGCGTGTCACGGCCTGGCTCTGACCGTCTCTTCCCTCTCCCCGCTCTGCTGCCTTCTCTTGTTCAGCCTGGCTGCCTGCCGCCGATTCTCAGCCCTGCCCCGGAGCCCGTCTCGACTCCGGGTCCACGGGCGATGTGGCTGGCCGCACCTGTCCACCTTCTTCATGCACCCTCCCGTCCGCTCGCCCAGTTCCCTGATTCTGCATCCCTTCAAATGAGGACGCTCTGCTCGCACTCGTTCCATTCGCCATGAAGCGCACACGACTCGGGCTGCTGGGCCTGGCTCTCTTGGCGCAGGCCCAGATCATGGAGACCCAGATTCAGCCTCGCGACACCGTCACCACACTCGCCGCACCGCTGAGTCTCGCGTATGCCATCTCCAAGCCTGGTATCTCCAGAAACTGACTCAGGTTGCAGGCCCTCACAGTTCTGGGATGGCAATGATGGACAATGGTACATATGGATCGCCCCGGTACCAGCCAGGAGAAGGCACTAACAGGCGCAGGACATCGTACATCCTCCGCATGGGAAGACCAACGGCCCAGATTATACGAGTGTTTCCGTCCACCAAATCGACTTATTTCTGGGCGGTTTTCTCTATAGGCTGTCCTAGCGACCACTACTACCCAAGCGCTGCCAAGGATGCGGACTCTGTGAAAGACTGTGAAGACAGCCGTGGCGGCATGTATGCGAGCGATAATTCCAGTGATTACGTAGACGACTCACCCTACGCCCTCCATATCGATGACAATCTCGGCTACAGCGGCATTGGCGGACATTTTGGATTCGACGCCGTTGGTCTGGGGTATCGTGGCGAAGGCGGTACAGTGGACCACCAAGTTGTTGCAAGCATTGGACGCCCGGAATGGTGGTTTGGGGTTTTGCCACTGAATCCACGCCCAACAAATCTTTCGGACATTGATAATCCGCAAAACAGCCTTTTGCAATCCCTTAAAAATGGACACAACATCTCGAGCCTGTCCTGGGGCTACACTGCAGGCGCAAAATACCGTATGTTCATCTTACCATCGAGCCGCTCTTCGGCTTTGGAAGTAATACCTTCGCTGTACTCGCATGTTGTCAGTCATTGACGTCTTCATGTCCGGCTGGGTGGTCGTGCTTTTCGTCGGTTCTGCAAAAGTCCTCAATTTCTCATCTGATCATTCCCAGGTTCCGAGAACTTCTTTGGTAGTCTAACCCTCGGCGGCTATGACTCGGCGCGCTTCGACAACACTTCCCAGACAATGGCTGATTTTGCGGGAGACGATGAGCGTGATCTGACAGTTCTGGTCAACGAAATAACCACCAATGTCTCAAGCGAGCCTCTCGTGTCCCAGTCCATAGCCATGATGATCGATTCCACAGTGCCTTACTTGTATCTCCCCGACTTCGCGTACAAGGCATTTGAAACCGCTTTCAACCTCGAATGGAATTCCACACTGCAATTATACATCATGAACGCAACGACCCACGATACTTTGGTGGATCAAAATCCCGAGATCAGCTTCAAGGTTGGATCATCAAATCCGATCACGATACGCTTTCCAATCCAAGCTTTCCTTTTGAACGCGTCATTTCCTTTGGTACACGGAAACCAGTCACAGTACTACTTTCCGATCAAACGCGCGAACGATACAGACCAGTACACTCTTGGCCGTGTGTTCCTGCAGGAAGCGTACGTCATGGCGGATTATGAGCGACGGAACTTTACGTTGGCCCCTTGCGTTTGGCCAGACGACACAACAAAGTCTCCTCCCTCAGCTCCCATGATCATCCGCTCGATCAACGAAACCAGCAATCCCACCGAGTCCACCGGCGGCAGCAACACCCTCTCCGCAGGTGCCATTGCAGGCGCTGTCGTGGGCGGCATCATCGCCGGGCTGCTGCTCGCCGCCCTCATCGCATGCATCTACATCCGCCGCCGACGCCGACAGCGTCGCCAACGCGAGTCCATCAAGCCTAGCTCCGTCGCCCACACGCGCAGCTCATCCAGCGCCACGCTACCCGGCGGCCGGCCGCGCGCCGGGTCCCGCATCGCATCCTTCTTCCGCAACCCGTGGGGGTCCTTCGACGCGGACGCGGTGGTGCCGGGGCACTTCGAGCTGGCGGTCGACCCGTCGGGGCTGACGCCGGCGGAGGAGGAGCTGGCGCGGCGGCAGCGCGAGCACAAGCGGCACCACAGCAACGAGCTGGACGCCGAGGTCAGCGCGCTGCACGAGATGTACCAGCCGAAGCCGGAGCGGCTCGAGATGCAGGGCGACGAGCCGTTCCCGACCTACGTGTCGGGCGACGGCGGCACCGTCGACGGCAACGCGCTGCGCGCCGAGCACGCCGCCGACGCCGAAGCCGAGCGCAGGAAGCGCGCCGAGCTGGCCGGCGTGTACGAGATGGACGCCACAGGCGGCCTGCTGCTGTTTGGCCGTGGCGGCGGCAGCGGCACCGCGACGCCGACGCCCCTGCCCAGCCCGCCCATGCCCAGCCCCGGCCAGATCGACGCGGTCACGCGCAAGGAGCGCGAGGAGCGCGAGCGTCTGGAGGCGGAGAGGGCGCACGCGGAGCGCATCCGCGCGGAGGAGCTGCAGGAGAGGGTGGGCGCCGGCGCGGTCGACGCCATCGAGCCCGTCGACGGGGCGACGGGCGAAAGGCCGGACGCGGAGCGCAGGGTCAGCGATCTGAGCCCGATCAGCGAGAACGGCACGTTCGCGCGGAGCCCGGTCAGCGCGCGGCCGGACTCGGGGAGCAGGAGGGTCAGCAGGGACTAGAGTTTCGCATTGGGTAGCAGGGAGTTTCTCGTTTGGTGGAGATGGCGATGTAACGGCCGATGAAGCTGCGTGGTTTTTCTTTGCCTCGATATCCGCATGCAACGCTTAATATCATTTCGTGACCATGTTCCTCCCTACACGCTCAATGCTCAAGCCTTCTGCCAATCATTCCCATACCGCTGCCGCTGTCCTGCCCACCTGGAGATGTGGTCAGGCGTCAGAACAAGCGCAGCGCATGGACGCATCGGCTTACCTCATATGGCAAAAAGCCCGGTCCGCCAACCAATGTAGCTCCCCGCAATTCTGTGCGCTAACTCCTTCGCGCCTGACCACAGCTATGCCAATAGTGTTGGCAGACAGCAGCTCGCTTCCGGTATCAGTATTGTCACGGCCCCTCTCCGTCACCGGCCTTCTTGACGCCGGGATCGAAAGCGGCGTCTGGGACTTGTGGCGGTCGGGGCGGTTCATGTGGCGGTGTGAAGGCTGGATGGGTAGTGGAAAGTGTATAGCGGGAGGCTTGTCGATCGTAGGCGGTGTTGAAATGCTCGGGAGGTCTTTCCGAGGGCTGAGTGTTCGTTGTATGAGGGAGCCGCAGCCAAGATTGGGAGGAGAGTGACCAACGTCGAGGTTCTTCGGGAGCTTCTATCGGTGGCTTGTTGTGTGCTGTGGGTTTGAGAAGCATTTCCGATAATGGCGTCTAGCTAGAGCTTAGGAAGTTTGTGGGAGGAGGAGATTTTCGGAGGTACTTGTGGCACTGTTGGTGAGAGAACCAGCGCAGACGTGCGATGGGTGTGAATCTCTGCCAGCCTGCTTCAGGTCGGCCTTACCAGTCATTCTAGAAGTTGGATTTTTGATTTTGAACAGAGCAGAGTTGCCAGCGAAGACGGTTCTACTAGACCACAACGTGGAAAGCCGGGGCGGGAGGCAGCGCGTAGCGGCGCAGTTGTCGCAGAAGCCAAGATGCTGTCTGCTCCACCCCATGAACGGCGCAACGGCGTCATCGGAGGCTCTCTCCATTCCTTCCATTTTCAACAGAGGGCGAAGGGTAGTTGAGGAGCAGTTGGTGTTATGCGCTGGTACTGACTGCAGGTGTTTAGCGTTTTAGCGACCGACGAGTCGGCTGGGCGCCGCTGTCTGCACATCAAAAAAGACATCGTTCTTACACAACGCATTTCCACCCACACAAACCTTCGAACCAACCCCTTGGCCTGTTACCACAAAACCTGCTGGAAAATAGCACGCCCCTACCCAGCGCCGCTTCAACTCCACGGAATTCACATTTCGCGCGCACGCACGTCTCTCCAAACCAGAACAACCCCCAGGGGCGCTCCCTTCTCTTTGCCAAAACAAAACACGTCTTCCAAAAAGTATCTGACTTCTTGCTCCCCCTCTCCAGCAGCCTCCGCTGACCCAGCCCCCCGCAGAAACCATGAACGACGCCCTCCTCATCATCGTCTGCATCCTCATCCGCGCCGTCTTCCGCCAAGACTGCCCCAACGTCCCCGTCCTCGCCATCTACCACTGGCTGCGTCCGCGCATGGTCAACGACACGCCAGTCCTCACCATGCTTTTCCTGATAGTCAGTGTGATGCTGCTCGAGGTATATGGGGCGTTCTTACTCATGGTGTGGGAGGGGCTCATGGACGACTGGGAGGACGACAACGACGACGCGTGGGCGTGGGGCTGGGACGAGGAGGCGCGGGAGAGGCAGGAGGAGCGGCGGCGGCGGGAGCTCGAGGGCGAGTGGGTCTGGAACCTGCTGGTGGAGCCGCCGTGGTGGTTCTACGCCTTCGCGGTGGGCGCTGAGCTGGGGAGGGGGGGTTGAGGCGGTGCGGTTGGCGTGGGAGATGATGGATAGGATGGGCGGGAGAGCTTCACGCGGGTACACGAGGAGGTTTTGGGGGTATTGGACGCCCGGGCGTCGTTGCGTGTTAGGGATAGAAGCGTTCGCTCAGATGTTCAAGCCGTGAGAGCGGTCTGTCAATCTAAGGTGGGCATACGTCCAACTCCTCATGAAAAGAGGTATCACTGCAGTAGGATCGGAAAAATACCAGATCTTCAAGCAAAATAAACACTTCGGTGAGAAGATGGAGGAATCGTCAAGCGGCAAAATCGGTTTTCCGGCGCATCTACATTCGCCAGCGTATAGATGAAGTATCGTGATGACAAAGTGCCTATAGGTGTTTCACCTTGCAGACGAGAAAGCATAGAGCTGCCATGGCTCTGTCATTGTGAATAGAAGTCAACACCAGACATAACGCCACAGCGAGAGAGGCATTCTGATTCACGATAGTGCATGAGAACTTGTGTAAGGCGTCAATGCTTCGCATTCCGAAGAGCTTGTGACTCTCTACAGCTGCAGGATCGAAGCTATCTAGACGCCATCGTAGGCCAATCCGTTTCCTGCTAGCCATATTCCCATTCACCATTTATCACTTCGTAGCCTGGTATAACCGGAAATCGTAACCCGTTGTCATAACTCATCATCTTTTTGAACCGTTGCAGAATCATCTTCCCATGAAGCCGTGATCGTATCTTCCATAAGAAGAACCATTGTCGTGATCCAGTAAAACCGTAAGTGCACCGCCCATCAGAAGAACCATCGTCATATCGTAATTCGTGATAGCCACATCGTCAACGCAAGCACTTACGGCATAGAGTAGGGCTGCTGGTCGAAGGCCTGGCGGCCATGGAGGTTGCTACGCGCGCGGCGCAGAGCGCGAGCGTTGACGTGATCGGATACGGGGCGGTCATACGCAGTAGCAGTAGTAGGGGTGCCAATCGTCGGAGTATGAGCACGGCCAGTGCTGGGCATGTGACGTATGACACGCTGGGTGGTGTTTCCAGACGCCATAAGGTCGCGAGGAGCGCCGGTGTCCATATCGGGAGAATGGTTGCCGGTGACACTGACGGTGCTGCCCATGCGACGAAGAGGGCGCCGGGTGGGGCTGCGCGTGGCCGAGGGGTTTCGGGCCCTGATAGCACGGGAGTTGCTGGAATACAGGCGAGAATCGTGCTGGTAGACGTAATCAGGACGGTAGAAGTCCAAGTCATGCAGATCGGTAGTGGGAGCAGCGCCACGCCAGGGGCCGTTGGATACCGGACCAGCAGTCTGGTTGTTGGTAATGACGCTGTCCTGCCGAGGGCCAGGACCCGCAGTGAAGGGTTCGTAAGGACTGGGGAACTCATAGTAGACCGTATCGCTGGGACCGGTGGTTTTGCGAGAGTCGTCGAGGTTACCTGGCGTGACCGGCGGGATGGGGTTGGTGCTCGAGCGGAAAGGCGAGACAACCGGACGGACGGTCGCTGACGGATGGGCGAAAGACGGGCCCGAGACGAGCACCGACGGCTGGACGTCAAATGCCGGGAACTGGGCGCGCGGGGTGGCAGCCGGGCGAGCCACGGCGGACACTATGGCCGGATCATGGCGCCAGGTGTTGTCGTTGAGCAGCACGATCCCACAGGCGTCGCTCTGGCACGGGCCAGGGATGCTAAGAACAACATTTCCACGCGCATCATGGCGGATTTGGTCTCCAGGGTCGCGCACCGCGGCGAAGTGAGCAACGAGAACGTTGCCGGCCGCGTCGGCGAGTTGGCCGCGGTTCGCAATGCGAAGAGCGGCTCCGGTGGCGTCCTTGATGGTCACTCCGAACCGATCAACTAGGGTTCCGTCGCCTTCGACCTGGATAGCGTTGCCGTTGGAGTCCCTGATATCGCTTCCAGACGTGTCGCGGATGATCATCTTGTTGTCGTCGAGAAGAACCTTGCCGTTCGCATCGCGAAGGACGCCTCCAACACAGTAGCGGATCATGCTCCCGTCACTGTCGCAGACGGGATCGCCGTTGATGTTGCGGAGGATGATTTTAACGCCCTTGCCGTTTGAGTCGAACGCACCACAGGAGTCGCGCCATTGCATGCTGAATGCCTGCTGGCTGCGACCGCGAACCCCCTCGATCTGGATCTTGCGGTGCTCTGCATTGCGCTCTGAGATGATAATGACCGTGAGTTGGCGGATAGACGGCATGTAGCGGCCTAGCGAGTTGAAGAACGTATAGAGGTACTCCTCGTGCGAGATTGTACCATTGCGGCTGAGCTTTTGATCCTTGTGCACACGCAGCAGAATCCGAACCGTGGAGACACCCTTCAACAGGCCGAACAATTGGTTGAATGTGCTCATGTACTGCGAGATTGCTCCGGGGTCGTTGGAGTAACCTGGATGGCACAATAGTCAGCGACACCCATGTGTGGAGACAACAGTGAGATGCAGCTTACCGGGGATGACAATCTCAAGTTCGAGGCAGCAGATCTTCGCTGCGCCCTTCTCCCATTCGACAATGGGATAGCGGAAGAAAGCGCACTGCATAATCAGTGCCATCGAGTGCTTCGCAGTTGACTTCAGGGTAGACAACGTCATGCGGCGTGTCAGGCGGTGAATTGTAGAGGGAGCGGCGTCCTTGTCACCGTCCGCCGCAGTGCCCTGTTCATCATCCGCGAAGGCATGGAAGGAAGTACCGTGAGCTCTCGCGCTGATGCGGTTCGGATATTCGGTTCTGAAAGTGTCGGGGGCTCTATCTTGTCCGTCCTTTCTGATGTGGACGTTGTTAACGAAGATTCCAAGTGTCAACGTCTTTGCTACAAACTCCGATGGAGTCTTCCGAGTGAGCGCCATGGTGAGCAAGAAGAACTTTTGCGTGCAAGAGCTCTGCGAGGGTAGGGAACGTGAGAGCAACCGACGAAGAAAGAAGAAAGCGCATGCGGCTGATGAGGTGAAATGACGTGGGAGGAGTGTCAGCGGTGGTGGAAGGGTTGAGGAAGACGAAGGAGCGCAGAATTTTGTGCCACTTCAAAAGAAGGGTCCAAGTTCAGGGTCCATTGTGCGCGCGTGAACGCCTTCGCGAGGCAGCGCGTGATGTGTATGCTGCGCTGTTCTTGCCAAGCCTGCTGCCCGCTGTGGTGGGCGATGGGGATGCTCCGCCGTCCCAAAACTTGACCAGCTCCGGAAGCACTGCAGTCATTCTACGCCTGGACGGTTTTGATATCTCTTCAGATGATGTTGGTGTGTCTTCCACCGCAACAGCGGGTTAGTGGTAGATATGAATGGCAGTTCCGGTCCTCAAACGTAGGTGCGTCCAGGCCTGCGACCATTCTCGCGACACTTCTCATGTTGAAGCAAATCCCATTGCATCTACTCATTTGCGTGATTGAGAGGTGCACTGGGTCTTTAGCTAAGCTTATACAACGGTAAAGACGTTGTAAAGATGGGTTTTCCGCGATGGTCGCCATCGTTTGACGTTCCCCGCGGCATGCTCACCAGCCAGAAGTGGTTAGCGAGAAACAGCCATTTCCACCCACCCACCTACCCACACACACACACATACCCTTCTGCTCGCATTCGACACAACGCTTAAAATATAGAATTAAACTCCACTCACTGCTTTTGATCTTCTCCCATCGTCTCAAAACCCTAGGCTTAAGTCCGGTCTAGCCGCCCACCGAGAAGACGGTCTCCCGAAGCTTTCAAATAGTCCTTAGTATCCGCTCCTGGCATTAATTATCCGACCATATGTTCAGTAGCAAAGGTGACCCAGAAAGCTGACCTTCCGCCATTTTGGATGCCGATCAGGACCACAAGCTGAGCGAAGACAACTCGAGCCAGACCAAGCCACGACCAACGAGCGGAGGCTCGGATACTTGACAAATCTTCTTCTAATGAAGTATATCGGCCCTATACCTGTAGGTATAGATTTGCGCACTGCTCATTGTGGTAGGTGACTGCCGGCTTCAAGCTTACAAGACGGTCGTTGGCTCTCGGCTTCGCGTGGAGGCGGAATTCCGCGTGCTTGCATGGATGTTGCGAAAAGCAGACTGTACAGTACTTCTGATTTGAGAGCCCCCGGGCCTGGACAAAGTTTGTAGACGGTTAAAGCGTTCGTCTGCACGGCTGCGACCGACAGATCGACTCACATATGCCGATGAGTATGTAAGCTCCCTTACTTATGCAGGGTAATGCTCTGTTTTGCAGTTCAGGCCAATTTGCCAAAAAAAAAAAAAAGCAGCCAATCAAGATCACCAGCTCCGCCCGGTCTTTCAGCTGAAGCGAAGAGCGCCCATGCAGAATTTGATCCAGAGACTCGGCTACCAGCCACGAGGAACTGAAACAGGATTGCGTGACTGAGGGATCGCCAAGTCAATGGTAGAGCTACTTACGCGTCTATTGTTGCCGTAGCTGAAGGACATTGGAGAGAAAGTGACGGTCGTTTTCCTCATCAGTCGACGTCGTAAGACGAGACGAGTCATTCAATACGGCTCGGCCGACACGACGGGCAAGACGAACGGCAGTTGACGCTGCGGGTCCACACGCTTCTTCCTTCTGACGCGTGTGTTCCAATTCTCTGCCATCTGAGTCTAGAAGAATCTTTGTTCAAATTGATGAAAAGCGCCGCTGTGATCCACTCAAGCCGTGCTTATATGTGTTTGACTGACTACCATAGCTCGCCATCCATCCCCATCGCAAAGCGCAACGAATCTGTCCGAGTGGATCCAACCCAGACTAAGCCCCAAGGACATCTGGAGTTGCGCACACCCAACCAGCACCTTTAGGCCCGATCAACCCTCCCACAGCGGTTAGCCCGCCCATGATCGACAGGCACAACACCGGGACCCTTCGCTCCATGAGACGGGCCAAACTCGTCCAGGAAAAGCCCAGCATCCCTCCCGGCGGCCCGCGGCAAAGCGCGCACCCCTCTCAGACCGGCGGGCACCCGTGCATTGGGGCCACAGCAGGGGCTGCCGAAGCTGCCGAAGCTCGCAGTGCCCACGCATGCCTTTTCAGGCCGCTCCTCCAGGCGGGCCAGGCGCTCGCGCGCACATCACTTCCAGAACGAAGCCGCGGCCGATGTGCGTAGGGGAGAGGCGCCGAGGGCGTTGGCACCCTGCTTAAACCGCGCGACTCCCCGAGTGCCTTGATCTTCTTGTTTGCGGTCGTCGATTAGGTCGTTGCTTTGTTCCCTCTTCCCATGGCCCTCGACATCGTGGCTCGAGCCGCCGGCCAGCACGGCGGGCCGGACCAGGGCCCGGCGCTCAGGAACACGACGGTTGCGCTGCTAGTGCTGGCGGCTCTCTTCGTGGCTCTGCGGTTTGTGTGTCGGTTCATGCGTGGCGTTGCGGTTGCGTTCGACGACTGGATCATCGTGGTCTCGCTGGTATGTAGGGGCTGTCGGGGTCGTTGCTCTGCGGGCGTCGCAAGCTAATGCGTGGGGACTGCGGTAGATTTTCTGTATCGCGGAAGGAGGGCTCGTGTTCGGGAGTGAGTAAAAGCTGCAGCGCGAGTGTAGGTGCTTACAGGGTAGTGTGCTGACGAGCTGTCGGTCAGTGATCGCCCACGGGCTGGGCCGGCACGCCGCCACGCTGGAGATCCCGGATCTGGTTGTCGTGCTCAAGGTAGGATGGCATATCGCGCAGCAGTGCGCGACTCGTCACAGATCCTCCGGAGCCCTGCTTGGCTAATGCACACCGTCGCGCAGCTGCTGCTGGCGCTGGAATGCGTCTACCTAGTCGCCGTTGCGCTGCTCAAGTTGTCGCTGTTGGCGCTCTACTTCCGCCTGTTCCCGACGCGCGAGTTCAAGATCTCGACATACATCCTGAGCGGCATAATTGTCCTGTGGTGCATCGCGCTCAACTGCGTGGCCATCTTCCAGTGCAATCCGGTCAAGAAGTCCTGGCTGCCGATGACGCCGGGCACCTGTATCAACCTGAAGGCCGCCTTCATCGGCAACGCGATTCCGAACATCATCACTGACGTTATCATCCTGCTGCTGCCCATCCGTCAGGTATGGAAGCTCCAAGTCCGGCCAGCTCAACGGGCTTCACTCCTGGCCATGTTCCTCCTCGGCGGCTTGTAAGCACTCTTTCCCCCTCAATATCTCTCCAAAGCTCACACAGCCAGCGTTCTCTTCGCAAGCATCTATCGGCTCGTAGCTATTTTGAAGTTTGACACCGCAGACACGACATGTAAACACCCCTTGCTCCAATCCCCCAATGCCCGTCCATCGAGCCCGCTAACACCAGTGCAGGGACTCTTGCCGAGGCCAGCGCCTGGTGCGTCATCGAGACTGCAACCGGAATCATCGGAGCCTGCCTACCTGTGCTGCGGCCTCTTCTGCGGCTCGTCTCCGACCAGTTCGGCAGCGAGAAATCCGGCTCGCGCACCCACAACCGCTCCGGCTCCGAGCTCGTCACCATTGGCGGCACCGGTGCCAGCCGCAGCAAGCTGGGCGGTGGCGGCGGTGGCGACCAGAAGAAGCATTTCCAGCGGCTGGACGACCACAGCGGGCGGTGGGGTGGCACGACGACAATCATCAGCCATCGGAGAGTTGAAGGGGATGAAGGGAGCGCGGATGAGGTGCCTTTGAATGGGATTTTGGTGGGCAAGGATGTTGCATGGTCAGAGAGGAATGTTATCGTGAGGTAGTGCCGATTTTCCAAGCAATGTAATATCACTTTATATCGAAGAGCTTGTGCAATGAATGCGCCTTTTGGAATCGTCTCAGTTCTGGAGCAAGAAAATCCATGTATGTAAAACCTTCACGTTTATACGAATTTCTTCTAATACTTTTATGCTACCTTGGACATGCTGCTTGATCTGTAAATCGTCTGAACGGAGGGAGGTGCTTCATTTAGGAATTGAAAGGTCTACAGGTCGGTTCAATCACTTCACAGGGACGGCCGGACTAAAACAGACATTCCCTCAAGCGTATGCTATTACTATGAATTTTCAGCGCAAGATTGGCCTCGTGCACCATTGGAACCTACCAGCTCGCCTTATGACCACAAAACCAGCCCACCCCATGTGAGCTTTCACGTCTTTTCCGCCGAAAGGGGCTTAGCGTCACGACGACTGGGTAGAAATTCAAGCTCGCTTTCGTCCTAAGCAGTCCTTTTCCTCTTCACGCATCCAACTCTTTTCGGATCTTCTTAGTTTACTCTCTGAAGATCCCACGCCATCAACAGCTCTCCGACTTCTCTACTCTCCGCTATCCTCTCCTCTCATCCATCTCCAACACCACCACCAACACCACCACCAACACCACCACCAACACCACGGGGAACAACTCCTTCTCCAACATCACCACCGACGCCATGGAGAACAACTCCTTCTCCAACGCCACTCCCGCCGGCCGTGCCGCTCCCGCCTCTCCCGCCTCTCCCGCCTCTCCCGCCTCTCCCGCCTCTCCCGCCTCTCCCGCCTCTCCCGCATCTCCCGCTCCTCTCTCCACCACCAACATCTCCGAGGCGACGATGTGGGAGATCCCCACCAGCGGCCCGGCCTCTCCCCACCACGAGACCGGCGCCAGCATCTCCGCCACCGGCGCCGACATCGACATCTCCTCCATCTCCTCCTCCTCCTCCTCCTCCTCCTCCTCCTCCTCCTCCTCCTCCTCCTCCTCCGAGACCACCACCACCCCGGCCACCGACCCCGCCACCTGGGCGACCTCCCTCCCCCCACCCCCCACGCAATTCGCCCACGCGCCCCCCGACGCCGAGACCGTCTACACGATCCGCTCCGCCCTCGCGTCCCTCGACGAAGCCAAAGCGCAGCTGGACGCTCTGCGCGCGACCGGCACGCGGCAGCGGCGGCAGCGGGCGCGGCGGGCGGCGCACCAGGAAGCGGCGTACGAGCTGCTGGGCGAGACGGCGGCGACGATCCGGCGGGCGCTGGGGCGGCTGCGGGCGGCGCGCGACGTCGAGGTCGCGCTGGGCGCGACGGGGGATGCGGAGGGGTTGAGGGTGGAGCGGGCGGGGAGGAATTATCCGCATGTGGTGTTGAGGCTGGAGAAGGTGCTGCGGAGGATGAGGAGGGAGGTTGTGTGAGGGGTGGTGTTGGGGGATTGGGGGGATGGGAGGGATTGGGGGGAGGGGAGTGATTGGGGGAGGGATTGGGAGGGATGGGGGGAGGGATGGGGGGAGGGGGTTGAGGCTTTCTGCTGGTCGTGGGGGAAAAGGGTGCGGCGAGCACCTTACAAAATAGTCACCAATGGGTAGGATGGGCGGGAGTTGGTGGCTGGCGTGGCAAATAGCATCTGCGTCAATGCAGTATTAATTGCGTCCTCATATGTCGTGCAGGTGATACGTCGCTATCCAGTGATGGGCAGGGTGGTGAGGCAGACGGGACAGAGACCCGGTGGAAGAGCGCATTCGTGGCGGGACGCACAGGACGGGACGGCGACATGGATGGAGATAGCAAACACGGACGGAGGGCAGGGGGAGATGTGAGCCGGTCACACGCGGCCCGAGGGCGGCGGGGGCGCAAAAAAATCTATAAATCGACAGCTCTTCCTCGGCTTGCAGCCTGGTACCTACATCACCCCCCCCCTCTGCCCGCTCCACCATGCCGCTCACGACCTTCCCCTCCGCGGCCGAGCACTTCAAGGGCTTCCGGATTTTCGACGTGCCCTACAAGAAGGTGGGCAGCCACCCCATCCAGACGTCGGTGCTGGTCCCGAAGGAGGCTTGCAAGGGTCCCCGGCCGGTAATCGTCCGGTTCCACGGCGGCGGTCTGGTGGGTGCTCCTCTTGCCATCTTATTCCAACCTCGCCCCGCCGCCGCACCCGCTCGAGGCGCGGCCCGCGTGGCCCGCCCAGCCCCGCTCCTCCGCCGCTCCTGAACCCCGCGGGGAGGCGTCCTCCACCGCGCCGGGCCCCCGCAAGCACCGCTCTCACACCTCTCGCGCAGGTCTCGGGCACGCGGCTGCACGCGCCGTGGTTCCCGCCGTACCTGCTCGCGTTCGCGGCCAGCCACGGCGCGGCCGTCGTGTCGCCCGACTACCGGCTGCTGCCCGAGGCGCGCGGCGTCGACATCCTCGCCGACATCGCGTCGCTGTGGGCCTGGCTGTTCGCGTCGCTGCACGCCTGCCTGCTCCGCTGGGACCCGCTCGGCTCGCCCGCCGGCGCCGACCTCGCCCGCGTCATGGCCAGCGGCGAGAGCGCGGGCGGCTGGCTGGCCCTGCAGTCGGCCTTCCTGCACCCCGCCCGCATCCGCGCCACGCTGGCCATCTTCCCCATGCTCGACCTGGGCGACGACCACTTCACGCGCGGCGGCCGCCCTGGCAGCGCGCGCGCGCCGACGAACGGCGGAGCGGCTGGCAGCGGGGCCGGGGACCGGGACCGGGACGGAGACGGGGCCGGCAAGGCGGCCATGATGGGCATGGGCACGCTGCTCGACGCGGCCATCGTGGACGAGTACGTGGCGGCAGCGGCGCGCGAGCCGTGGCGGGCGGTCAGCAGCGTGACGCCGCCGGGGCGCATGGAGTTCTCGATCGCGCTGTTCCAGCACGGGCGCGTGGGCGAGCTGCTGGGGCCGGAGCGGCGGCTGTACCCGGTCGAGGAGCTGGAGCGGCTGGGGCGGGCGGGCGTGCGGCTGCCGCCGCTGCTGGTGGTGCACGGCACCGACGACACGGTGGTGCCGGTGCGCGGCAGCGAGCGCTTCGTCGAGGCGTGGCGCTGGTGGCAGCCGCACAGCGCGGTGCGGCTGGTGCTGCGGCCCGGCGAGCACGGCTTCGAGGCGCGGGCCAGCGCGGCCGAGCAGGGCTGGCTGCGCGACGCGCTGGGCTGGGTGGCGGGCGTGTGGTTGAGCGGCGCGGAGTAGCTAGAGAGAAGAGCAGTGCGTGGAGAGCGCTGTGCGGCGGGAGAGCTGCAGCCGCGTGGACGCTCGAGCAGTGCGCCCAATCCCGCACCTCGCCCTCCTGCGCCATGACCTCACCGCCCACGCGCTGCTGCTCCCGTCCGCAGCCCACACGTGTGTGTGCTACACCAGCGGCCGCCCCGGCAGCCCTCAAAAAGCGCGCGCCACCGCGTTGCACCGCGTCCGCGACTCCTCATTTTCATGTGCGCCGCGCCTTTCCTTCCGTCGTTCGTCGTGTTTCCTCGCCCATGGCGCTCTTTTCGTTTTCCCTTTTCAACGTCCCCAGCCTGACGGCTGCTCTGCGCGTGATGGACCTGCTGGAGCTGCTGCGCTCCAACGCCGCCGCCATGGTCGCCCACCAGAGCCGCAGGGCCGCCGCCCGCCGGTCAACCCCCACGCTGTCCCGCCTCTCGGCATCCGCGCTGCGGCTCCTCCTCCTGCTCGCCGTCCCCATGGCCCTCGCGCTCCTCTGCCTCATCCGCCTCGCCCAGCTGCTCCCCCGCCGCCGCTACCACCCAACCGCCCACCAGCCCACCACAGTCCTCCTCACCGCCCACCCCAGCACACCCAGCACCGCCCGCGCCCTCTCCCTCGCCCGCGCCCTGCACGCCTCCGGCCACACCGTCCACCTCGCCACCTCCTCCGCTCTCCCCTCCGCCACCCGCTTCTCCGCCGCCGTGGCCAGCGCCCACCGCCTCCGCCCCACCAGCACCACCTCGTCCGTCGACGCGGCCGCGAGCTACGAGCACGAGGTGCTGGGCGCCGTCCTGCGCTGCCGCCCGGCCGTCTGGGTGCCGTGCGAGCTGCTCGGCGGGCCGTCGTCCGGCGACGACCAGGCGGCGCTGCGGGACGCCGTCGACATGCTGCGCGAGACGCTGCGGCGCGAGGCTGGGCGGGCGGCGCCGCGCGTGCGGTGCGGTGTGCTCGCACCCGAGGGGCCGGCGGCGCGGCTGCTGGTGGACGGAGAGCGCTTCGCGGCGGCCGTCGAGGAGGCGCTGGGCGCGGGCGTGGAGACAGGCTTCGCGGTGCCGGTGGTGGTGCGGTCGCGGGGAGAGGTGCATGCTGTTGTGCATGCGCGGCGGGGGGTGGGGAGGAGGTTTCTGCTTGAGCGGGTGGGCGGTGGTGATGGGTCGGAGAGGGTGGAGGTGTCGGGGGAGCGCCTGAACGAGACATATGAGCGTGTGGCGCGGCTGGAGGTGTCGCGGGAGCGGCCATGGGCGATGCGGGAGGTGGTGGAGGGGGAGGTATACCGGGCACATGCGGTGGTGGTGCGTGGGTCGGTGGGCGCGCTTGCGGTGTCAAGGGCGGATGGGAGGGCGGCGAGGGTGTTCCTGTCGAGCACCACGGCACTGCATGGTGCCGTTGCAGCTTTCGTGGAGGCGTTTGTGGCGGCGATGCCGGGCAGTCCCTCTGCGCCACTTGCCATCGACTTCATCGTCCGCACCGGCCAGACCGAGACGGGAACGACTAGCCGCATCCATCCGCTGTGCTGCTCCTGGGATCTGCTGCCAGTGTCCGTGCCCCCCTTTTCCGGGGCGATGGTAGAGCTCGTCGAGTCCTGCCGCCTGCCCGCAGCCGTCCCGCAGCCTGAACCTGCAGCCAAGAAGCTGGAGAACAGCTCGCCGCACAGCGTACGCAACGAGCAGAGGGTTCCACGCCTCGTCCACGGTGCCACGACCCCGCCCGGCAGCCCTGCGCTCAGCGCCGTAGATCGTTTCGTTGCATCCACCGCGCTGCCCACGCCACCGAGCAGCCCGTCACGCTCATCCGGCTCGCCACGACCGTCCTCTCGACAGATAGTTCAGCAGGAGTCCAGCCGTCGTAAGCCTTCAAAGTCAGCCGTCCCCGTCCCGGTTCTGCCCCCCACAGTGACGGGCGTGTACTCGCTTCCGCACACCTTGCTCGTTTACATCCTGCTGCCGCTGCTCGACTTGCTCTACCATCCTTCGCGGGCAGGTCTCGCGGCGCTCGTGCGTGGGTACGCGGTGGTCGTTGACAGAGTCTTGCTACCGGCAGCCTGGTCCGAGGAGCTGTGGGATCGCCAGGACCCCGGTCCGTGGGTCTGGGAATGGGGCGTGCGGCGGGTAGTTGGCGGGCGATGATCCGCAGAACGAGTCTTTTGTTTCCTCTCTCTGTTCTTTTGCGCTCGCTTCGCAATCGTCTTTCCTACACCTCGACGAAGCTCTCCGGTTTCTTTCCAAGTGCGCGGCGTAACGGATGCAGGTAATAGCGGGCTATTAATGAATGATGAAGCTTAGCGATTGATAACTGGATCTATGTCGGTCTTCGGAGTTCATTACTTTCTCTTCTCTTTTTTTCTTTTCTTTTAGTTATGCGGGTGTGCAAGTAGGGTAGAAAGACACGGGCCTCTCGTTATAGTAGTATTTTTTCATCGAAACTACGTGTTATGTACCTCCACTTCAAACCATGTATTGAGTCACTCGTGTTGCTCAGACGTTCTTTCGTGCCTCATGTAAGATTCCTCGGAGCGACAGGCACAATTTCGGGAGACTAGCGCCGTGGAGTATAGCCAGTAAGCCATAAACACAAGCCAGTCGTGACCAATACTCTGTCGATTAGCCAGAACGTCTCTGTCCCATGTACTTTGGGGAGAGCGCTGTGGCGAGAGCGCCGTGGCGCCCACTGGGGCTGGGATCCGGTAGTTTCTCATCCGTGAACACGTTCCAGCTCAGTCGACGTCGTCCAAGCTCTTCTCATCGGGCACCCTAGTCGGCGGCCCGTCCATGCCCACGCTCTTCATATCAGCCAGCAGCTCGCGCATGTGCTCCTCTCTCCTCGAATTGCTCTTCCACCGCACCGCCTGGCTGTAGAACAGCATATCCCACGCGGGGTCCGGTATCTGTTCCAGGAGGCCCGGCAAATGCATCTTCGCGCGCTTATACGTCTTCCACAGCTCCTGGCGAATGACCGGCCTAGCACTCGGGTCGGTAGCGAGATAGGCATGCCGCAGACAATTATTCAGCCTCTCCAAATACACCGCCGCACCACCCGCCCCCGGAGGCATCGAGACACGCAACCCCTCCAACTCGCCCCTCACCCGCTCCGGCTCCGCATCCGCCAGCATCTCCACCTCCGCATCACCCCGTCCCGCAGCGATGGCGCGCAGCCGCAACACCACCGGGTCGAGCTCGTCGTCGCGCTCCAGCCGCGCGACCTCGTCCTCCAGAGTCGCGATCTTAACCCGCAGCGCCGCGGCGGCCCGCGCGTCGGCCTCGATGCGCGCGGCGCTGACCGGGCGCGGCGCGGCGGCGGACATGCCCCCCGCCGCCCCCCGCGCCACCTCCTGCTCGAAGAACCGGATCGTTGGCTCCTCCGCCCGCGTGCCCTTCAGGTTCAGCGGGTCGACTGGGTCCAGCAGCCCGGCGCTGCGGCGCGGAGGGGGCGGCGGCGCGGAGGCGGCGGCCGCGGCGGCGGCGAGGGATGGGTCGGTGGTGGCGGGGTTGGGGCTGCTGCGCGCGGTGGGCGGGCGGGAGTGCCGGCGGGCGCGGGCGCTGCGGGAGCTGAGGGACCGAGAGGGCGCGTGGGCGGCCGGGCGGAAGGGGAGGAGGCGTGGAGGGAGTCGGGGCGGCATTGGTGAGGGTGGTAACGACGGCAATTGGCGACGTTGGTGTTGGCGCTGGCGGGTTTGCTGAAGCGCGGCGAAATAATTTCCGCGCGTCGGAGACGTGTGACGTGACGGCCGTGCTGACTCAGCGTTGACCACCGCCGGTCTAGACGGTCACCAATACCCCGTCGTCTCTGCGGAATTACAACGGGGTGCTGAAGAAATGGCGGCCCAGAGGTGCTCCAACGGACTACGCGCGTGAAGTAATCTGTCATGCAGTCGGATACGTCATCCGGCCACCCATCGACAAGTGTTTGCTTGCTTGCGATTCACAATGGTATCGAATTCATCACATATGATGTAGCCATCAGCGGTCAATGTTCCGCTGGTACACTGTGGCAATGCTGCACGACACGAACTACTCTGCTCTAGCTGCCATCGCGCTTGTATGTTCGAATCTCAACTCGTAAGTACCCGGCCCTCATTCATGTATTCGACTCCGCACAAGATTTCCAGGAGAACCTACTCACCCCCCTGGGCTAAATAACCATATAATACAAGCTTGCTGTCGACATTCATGGATAGACTTTCAGAGCCGCTGGCGGGGTGCTTGAGCGATGTGGCATGGAAACAACCTCGGCACTTCTGTTGGTCTCATTAAGACCCTTCACGCCCGTCAAGAACCTGAGTTTCGTCAAATGGTATGGTTATTTGATGCATACGCTAGCTTCGCTGCTTATTGCATTCGTTTCTCCGCCTACTTGCATGCTCAAAGGCAGTGCCTCGACCCCGAATCCACGTAAACCACAAACTTCAAAAATGCTGAAAACGTTGCCGTTTCTCGTCAAATCGTCGTGCATCCGAATCTTCGCGTAACCGAGCGATGGTGGGGGTATATCCTCCTCTGCTAACCTCTTGCTTCTCTTCTCTCCTCCGCAGGAAAAATCCGACACTTAAAAAGCAAACGCGTTTCGCGAGCGACCGTGGGTATATCCTCCATAAAGCAGCCGTTCATCATCACTGTCGAAAGCCTGCTAGCGACCGTGGTGTGGTATATCCGTCATAAAAGCCGTGTTTTTCGTCACCACCGTGAAGAGAGCGCGCGCGCTCGAAAAATGCCAGCGCGGGACCGCGCGTGCATAAAAAAACAAACAAGAATTGAAGAAGAGGAAGAAAAATAAGAAATGGTCGCATCCCGAAGACCTGGAAGTCGAGGGATGGCGTGGGAAGAATGTCGAGCGTCGGCATCACGGCTGCTCGCGTAAGCCCGTCTGCCTGATTGGGCCCTGACCATCGGCGCAGATGCAGTTGCTAGGAGGCAGTAGATGTCAGCGTCACACACTCTTTATAGCTTGTTTTGGCATGTTCGCTTTTCTTTCCTGCGTTCTTCTCTGTGCCATTGGAGCCTGTCTGCCGTCGAGACACGTGCGACTCGCAGAGAAAGCTGGTGATGACATTCCATCCGGTCTCCAGAGGAAACAAAAGCATTTGGTGGGGACTGAGCGGGGAAAGCGGGGCGAAGAGGAAATGCACGGCGACTCACCCATTCGCATCACAGGCGCCCGTCATGCCGGCGGCCAGCGATCCGCACTGTGCCTCGCACGCGCCTGTCCCGGTCGCAGGGCACAGGATGGGGTCGAGCAGGTCGCGCGTGTAGTCGATCTGGCCCTTCTCGGTGCGCGGCAGGTTGCGCAGCGGCGGGAGCGGCATGGGCAGCGCGGCAGCGAGGGCGGGGAGGAGCACGAGCAGCGCCGAGACGACGCGCGCGGTTGAGACACGCATGGCAGAGGTGTCCGGGCGATGGGCGGCGAGGACAGCGTGAGGGCGGCGCAGTCACAGGGAGAGGCGGGACCGGGTGTCGTGGGATCCGGGGTGGAGGTGGTGTCGCATCAAGGTGGAGGGTGGTGGGAGCGAGGATGCGGAGGATCTTCAGGAACGGACGGGGGGGTGGGAAGGGTGTCTATTACATGCGGCCGCGCCACGGTCTCGCGGGCGGCGGTGTGCCAGTGTGCCAGTGTGGCCCAAGAC
The DNA here is from genome assembly GCA_020912385.1 of Neofusicoccum parvum. NCBI lineage: Eukaryota > Fungi > Ascomycota > Dothideomycetes > Botryosphaeriales > Botryosphaeriaceae > Neofusicoccum > Neofusicoccum parvum. Next base: position 2,594,284 of record CP087208.1, on the reverse strand, counting down.
CAGCGAGCGTCATTTGCAGCTCGCGGCGGCCGCTCGTGCTGGCTCCCCCGCCTTTTGCCAGTCAGGCTTCTCACGGCGTATGACCGGGGCGCTGTGCCCTAGCCGCTTCGGGCGCTGGCTGGACGCGGGCCATGCTGGAAGCAGGCGGGCTAGCGAGAGATGACAGAAGACCCGCGGCCAGAGCGCAGCTAGCTGAGCGCGAAGCGAGGAGGTGACGGACGCCGAGGCGCTGGCTGCCAGGAGGGGCATGCTGCTGCGTGCCAGCACACCGCGGTCGCGCCAGGACGAGACGGCCACCAGCGCAGACGGCACGGCGATGGCGACGGCGACGGCGATGGCGGGAGGATGGAGCAGGAGGGCGCAGAGGCGAGCCGGGCGGTGGCCGTCGCAGCAGACGGGCGCCCGGGCTGTGGGGAAACAAGCACCGCGCTAGGCGGCGATCTGGAGCTGGCGGCCGTCTGGAGTCTGGAGTCGGGAGCCTGGAGTCGGGAGCGAGTCGAGTCGAGTCGAGTCTGCACACCGAGGCTGGAGACCGCGCACATCGGCCCGACGCGCGCGCTCCGCCGGGGCGATGGTGTCTGCGACTGTTTGGGCATGCACTCGGTCGCAGCCGCAGCCGCAGCCGCAGCGCGCTGCTGACAGTCGCCAGACAGCACCGGCCACGCTGACGCCCGGCGGCCGCAGCACGGAGAAAACGCTGCCGCCGCCAAGCCCACGCATCACATCGCATCGCATCTCATCGCATCGCATCGCACATCTCATCGCCTGGCCGGCCGCGAGCCCTAGCCGGCAGCACCTCCGCCTCGACAGCCACCGTCCCGCGCCCTGAGTTCTCTGGTTCTGCTTGGCTCGTCTGCGGTGACGCATCTGCTCGCGCCATGTGCGACGCAATATTGCTACGACAGCCCCGCCCGCCAGACAGAAGAGCCCGCCGCTCCGCTCAGCCCTACGACCATGCAGCCCAGCGGTCAGCCTGCAGCGCCCATCACTGTCACGCCCGTCGCCGTCACGCTCGCCTTGGCCTGGCTCTCCGCGAGCACGACGAAACGCGCGCGCAGGCCGAGCAGCAGCTAGCCAGCGCCAGCGGCAGGCCGCCAGCAGGCAGCTAGCAGGCCGTCGGCGTCGCCGCGACGGTCCTGAGCGCGCGGAGCCAAACCTGCCCGCGCGCGCAGCCGTACCGTGGCCGTTCTTTATACCTTGCGCCAGAGACGGGCGCCCCGGCGCCACGATGCCGCTTTGGGCGCGGTGCAGCAAGCAGGCAGCCTGTCAGCCAGCAGCCTTATCGCACGGCGCGGCCCCCACCGGGCTCGCCGTCAGCACCCTCGCACGACGCAGCCAGCCAGCGCGCCACGCTTTCATGCGCCGCGCCCGCGCCCGCCCTGGAGCCCGCCGTGCCGTCTCCTGACTGGGCGCCGCTGGCCGTTGCGGTCGCAAGCAGCGGTGGCCGCCGCGGCCTGATCCCAGCCGGCCGTCAGCCCTATCGCGGGCGCCGGCCATGGCCCCCTGGCGCCGCGCGCTGCGGACGGATGCCTGGTGCCTGGTGATGCGCGCCCATCGCGAGCACGCAGTGTGCCACAGATCGCGTCGACCGTGGAGTGTGGCATTGCTCTGCCTCGCAGCATGCGCGCCGCGGATCGCCGTTGTCGCGCGTTCTATAAAACCGCCTGGCCCCCAAATCGTCGCCGCCGGCTCAAAACGTCCGACTGTTCCACTGCTGCCCGCGCTGTCCGCGCTGCTATATCTCCGCCCTCCTCCTCCTGCCGCCCCTACATGTAAGCAATGGTCGGTGTTCCGAAGAGCAGAGGTTGTGCCACTTGCAGGGCGAGGAAGATCCGCGTAAGTGCCGCTCCCCTCACCTGTCGCCCCGCCTGCCGCATGGGTGCTCATGGCGCGACCGCGACCAGTGCGACGAAACATGGCCCGTCTGCTCGCAGTGCCGCCGCAGCGATCGCCAGTGTCCCGGCCCATCCAACCCTTACGGGAAGTTCATGGACGAGGGCCCGCGCCAGCGAGCTCGCGGCATGGCTTTCCACAACACTACCGTGCCCAATGAGCGCCTGCTCACCGCCGCCGACGACGACCAGCTGCCCCGCCAGACCCCGTGCACCGACATCGAGACCGTCCGGACCAAGTTGACCACCAGCGGCGCCATGTTCCGCACCATGAAGATCGTGAGCGACGAGCCGCGCGACGACGACGCCGCTGCCGGTCCCTGCCGACCAGCAAAGCACCGCGACCCCTCGCCGCCGCACCCACGAAAGAAGAAGCAGGCCCATCGCCAGCAGGCCGTGTTTGGCGGCCTGCCCAAGCACCTCCCCCTGTCCGGCATCGAGCAGCTCACGTCGCGACTCGTGGCCACGCTTAACGAGGAGGTGCCCACGAACCAGATCAAGCTGTTTGGGCCGTTCATCGGCGAGGTCCCAAGACGACTGGGCTCGACCACCGCGTTGAACGACGCCGCCGCCTGCCTAACTACCACGCACGACGCCATCATCCGGAAGCACAGCAAGGTCCGCATCAACCCGCAGCTGTATGCCAGGGCCCTCAAGAGCCTCCACACAGCCATTGAGGATCCGCTGCAGGTCAAGTCGACGTCAACGCTCTGCGCCACGGTGCTGCTGGCCATCACGGAGGCATACGTGAGTATTCGCCCCCGACGACTCGTGAACTGTGGCTGATCGATGCCCCGTTCAGGCGCTCGGCGTGTGCGGCACAAACCGTAACTTCATCACACATCTGGGCGGAGCGGCCCGCATCCTGGAGCTGCGAGGAGCACAGGAGTTCCAGAACCCTTCCTCTTTTGAACGAGCCCTCCTGCGAGCCGTTACCGTCGGCGTGGTGAGTCCCTGTCCCGCCCTGCATCCCGCATCTCTCTCCTGTTCCAGTTAGCCCCGGGAACAAGCGGCCATGGCACTGACTGACGAATCCAGGGCCTTGAGGCAATCTTCACCGACAAAGCAGACATCCTGACCAGCCCGGAATGGCACGACATCGCCTTCGACACAGACGGCATCGCCGAGCCCCGTGCATCCATGTTCAGGATATCCCGAGCAATGGCCTTCCTCCCAGCTCTGAACCGTGACATCCGCGCCTTCTTCGCCGGCAACGCCCCTGCCGATACGACACCGCTCTCCCTCCTCCATCGCGCCGAATCCCTTCGTGACATGCTCGACGAAGTGCGGCCGTACATCGAAGAACTCCTCGCCGACCCAACCCGCGTCCGCCGAGTGACCCCGTCACCCGAGCACGCCGATCTTTGGCCATTCGCGTACCGCTTCGCCGACGCGGGCGTTGCATTCGTGCTATGGTTCTTCTGGAACATGCGCATGATCACGTCCAGCATCATCGTCGGCCTGCACCGACGGCCGGCATCCGCGCCGTTCCTGCCGCCGCGGCCAGCGTACCTCGCCGCGCTCGAGCGCGAGGCCGTCGCCATGGCGCGCGACGTGTGCATGAGCTGGGAGCACGCGCGCGCCGTCCGCCCGCTCGGCGCCATGTACATCGACGTCGCGCTGATCGTGTCGTACAACCTGTTCGCGCAGCGCGCGGGCCCCGACGGCCGCCGCCGGCAGGCCTGGATCCTCGCCGCGCTGGAGGAGCTGACCGAAGGCTACCCCGGCGAGGGCAGCCGCGAGTGGATCGCCGGCCGCGAGTTCGCCGGCGTGGACTGGACGGAGGAGCGCGTCGAGTGGCTGGGCGCGTGGTTCACGGCCGGGTGCGTCGGGCGCGGCGACGGCGAAGCCGCCCCCGACCGCAGCGCGTACGGGTCCGAAGAGGTGCTTGGCGACGACGATGACGACGATGTCGTCGCCGATGCCGATCTGCTCGCCGCCGCCTCTTCGTGCTCGGCTCCCGCCGCTCGCGTCTGGGCCGAGTGCCACGGCCGCCAGGGCCGCCACGACGGCTGGACCGGCTCGCGCGTGGACGGCGCGTGCGGCGACGCCGACTCGGGCGGTGCGGTCACGGGCGCGTACGCGTGGAGCCCCGGGTCGTCGACCGACAGCTTCCTGGTGCTGCAGCCGACGGGCATGAAGGTCAGATGGCACACCACGAACCTAGCGGGCGGGTCCTTCGCATAGCAGGGCAGGTCGACGGCGTTCGACACTTCTTGCAAGCTGCGCTAGGAGTTCGAGGTGGTGTATTTTCCAACGTCCTCGTCGCGGGCTCGATGGGGTTGGCGGCCGCTGGGGTTTTCCCCGTGGTCGGGAGGGTCGTCCGGTAATCTGTACTAGTAGCTGGGAGGCTTGTACTTGGAACGCTGTTCTGTGTGCGTTTTCTCTTCTTGCTGCCTTCGGTTTTCGTGCTGGATCAGGTGCTTCGCGTCCGGCTGCTCTTACGTTGTATATATAAGGACGGAATCGAATCGGATGTTCAGTCGCGGTGTGCAGGTTGAAAATTGGTCCGGTTATTTAGTTATTAACAAAATTCAACTTGATAATTGTTTTATTTATGTCACGGCTAGAGAGTTGGTATCTCAGTAGCAAGGTAGTGAAGCTAAATATAGGTAGCTAAACTATGAGACGTATGAGGAAGAAAACAAGAGAAGGTAGTCTCACGATTCTAGCCTTTACTAAACCGTTTACCGTGTAAAACTTCAGTAGGAGAAAATTATTAATTATTAGCTAGTTGCTTAATTGGCTTTCTTTTATTTTATTTTTCTATCCGCGCGAAGACGTAGTGTTTTCTTAAAACCATCTTTTTTTTTTTAACTATTTTTAGCATACTAAAATACAAAAAACCGCTAGGGATAATTGTAATCCTGAGTAACTAGGTCTTCTAATTGAACTTCTTTCTTTCTACCTTTCTAATAGTTCTTCTTCTTCTTTTCTCCTTACCTTAGACAATTTTATCAATTTCAAGTATTGGACTTTAGTCTCCCTGAGTCGTGGTAGGTGGAAGGGTTTTGTGACTATCTAAGCGAGGTGAAATATGCAGGTCCTAAAGCTTGCACCCCCAAGCTAAATCCTAACAGTGCTCCTACTCAAGTGCTACTTACCCGACAATCGGTTCAGTATAAGCTCGAATCGTGGCACGAATCATGACACAACTATCGCCCATGTCGCTCTCGACCCCCGTTCAGGCCAACTCCGCAGCACGGTGCAGCCGACGAGTCGGTCCCGCCGAGGAGCGAGTAATGCGCACTAACTCCAATGAATCGCTATCGCTGGATGTTTCCTGTGGAAATGTCCATTAGAGGCCTCTCTCTGCTCGTCAGTCGGGATGTCCAGTCTGCTTGATCATCGACACGACCATGCAGGCCTCCATCACCCGCGACGACGAGGAGCGCATATGGCAGTGGAACGCAAACCTGCCAGTCGCCCCGGAAAACTGCATCCACGACGTCTTCGATGAACAGCTGCAGAGCAGTCGCGACACGGCGGCCATTGACTCTTGGGATGGCCACTTTACGTACGCAGAGCTGGACGAGCTGTCCACCCGCCTGGCCCTCCATCTCCGCTCTCGTGGCGCCGGGACGGACGCCGTCATTCCAATCTGTTTCGAGAAGTCGCGCTGGGTCGTTGTGTGCATGCTCGCCGTCGTCAAATCCGGCGCGGCTTTCGCGACGCTGGATCCCGCCATGCCGACCGAGCGTCTGGCGAGCTTCGTGCGCTCTGTGCAGCCGCGCGTGATGCTTGTCGGTGCCGGCCTGAAGGACAGATTCGACGGTCTCGGCCTCGACCTCGTCTCAAATGCTCCAGAGCTCTGTGAAGCCGGCCCGCCTGGAGACGCCACCCTGCCCCAGGTCCGGCCAGACGATCTTGCCTACGTTCTCTTCACTTCTGGATCCACAGGAACGCCGAAGGTTGTGCTTCACTGCCACCGAGCCGCGGCGGCGAACATGCGGCACGCCACCGGGTACGGGCCGGGCTCCCGCGTGCTGCAGTTTGCTAGCCAGGCCTTCGGCGCGTCCATCTGGGAAATCTTCAAGACGCTCGGGAACGGAGGCTGCCTGGTCATCCCGCCCGCGAGGGACCGCCTGGGTGGCATTGCCAACTTCATCACGAAGAAACAGATCACCCGCACCTTCTTCACGCCGTCGCTTCTCAACTTGCTCAAGCCAGAGGAAGTCACATGTTTGCAGATCCTGACTGTGGGAGGTGAGCCTGTAACTGAGCAGCTGATCCAAACCTGGGCACACCGTGTTCGCCTGCTCGAAGCGTTCGGCATGACTGAGGGCGTGGCTATCGAGACTAAGATCGATCGCGAAGGCAAGAAGTCGCGCGAGGGTCAGACTTTGGTCGGAGCCACCTGGATCGTGGATGCCGATGATCCGGACAAGCTCGCTCCGATCGGCGTTGCCGGCGAGCTGCTCATCGAGAGCCCGACGCTGTGCAAGAGCTACCTGGACAATCCCGAGGCCGATGCAAGCGCTTTCCTGGAGCAACCGCTGTGGGCCAGGAAGCACGGGTCTGGCCGGGCGGCAAGACTGTTCCGGACGGGAGACCTGGCGCGCTATACCGAGGACGGGGTTGTGCAGATTGTTGGACGTAAGGACACCCGCGTCAAACTATACGGCCAACGGTTTGAGCTAGGCGAGGTCGAGCAGGTCATGGCCAAGTCACTGCCGGATGGAGTCAGTGCTGCGGCGGAGCTCATAACACCCTCTGGCGGGAGCCCGATGCTCGTTGCCTTCATCCACGGCTCCACCGTTGACTTTGTCTCGGTCATCAAGGACATACGCGAGAAGATGGCGGCCGCGCTTCCGGACTACATGGTCCCGCGTGGGTTCGTAAAGCTTGCGGAGCGGCCAATGAATGCCTCGGGGAAACTGGACCGCAAGAAGTTGCGTGAGATGGCGTCAGCTCTTACCACAGCTGAACTCGTCGCCCATGGATCAGACGCAGTCAAGACACAACCGGAAACAGACATGGAAAAGAAGATGCAGAGTCTGTGGTCCGAAGTGTTGAATCTCCTAGCTCCTCTTATCGGACGGGAAGACGATTTCTTCTTCAACGGCGGCAGCTCTTTGCAGTGCATCAAACTAATATCATCTGCTCGTCGTGAAAATATCTCTATTGACATTGAGGACATCTTTCGTGGGAGGACTCTTCAGGCCATCAGCGCCGCAGCTCATGTCACCCGACAAGAAGAGCGCAACCCTGATCAGAGCGCAGGATCTTCCCGGTATCAGATTTCCGATATCACAACTACGGTCCCGGAATCGGATGTTGAAGAAGTGCTGGAGGCAACGGATTGGCAGGCGTGGTCGATATATGCCGGTCTCCTGAAGAGCAGAGGTTGGCATGACTACATGATCTTCCACTTTACTGGGTCACTTGACGTCTCGCGTCTACAAAAAGCCTGTCACGAACTCGTTGCAACGCACTCCGTCCTCCGAACTACATTCTTAGTCCACGAGCAGGCGACTTTCCAGGTCGTTCTGACTCCGAAGGCTTACAGCGTCGAGTTTACAACACACGAAGTGCAGCCCGGAGAATCTCTTGCAGCGGCTTCACAGGAGGTCATTGATACTGATGTCAAACGGAAGACGCGTCTGGGCGATGCGCTGGTCAAGTTCATGCTCATAAAGGACAGCAGCGCATCTGCTTACCGGCTCGTCATGCGGATTTCTCATGCACAGTACGACGCCGTCAGCGTCGGCGAAATCTGGCGCGCGCTTGAGAGCGCCTACTGGGGAGACGAGATTCCCCAATTATCGCCATTCTCGCACTACGTGGACAAGGCAGCCGCAGCAACAGCCGCCAGCAAGGCAGACGAGTTCTGGAAAGCCCGCATGGCTGGTGCTCCTACATCAGATATCATCTCGCACTCCCGTCCCCCGTACAGCCGGATCGTCGACAGCGCCGCAGCTGCTTCTGTGCCGGTGCCGGACCTGCGAGCACAGGGTCTAACAACAGCCACGGCAGTTCTAGCGTGCTGGTCAATCGTGCTGTCCCAGCTGTGCCAGCAGCAAGAAGTCGTCTTCGGCAACATCATTTCCGGCCGCCACCTGAACGTCCAAGGCGTGGAGCAAACGATCGGCCCCTGCATGAACACCCTCCCCATCCGCGCCAAGGTGGACCCCCAAGCCACCTTCGCGGAGCTCCTCCAAACGATCCAGGACGACTACCTCCAATCCCTACCCTTCAGCCACCTCGGCCACCGCCAGCTCATCCAAAACAGCACCTCCTGGCCGCGCTGGTCGCGCTTCTCAACCATCGTCAACCACATCAGCCTGGACGCCGCGACCGCCGCCGCCCCGCCCTTCTCCTCCGCGCGCGCCCTTGCCGCCGGCCTGCGCTGCGCCCTCGACATCCACGAGCCGCCGCACGACAAGGCCGACCTCTGGCTGCACTCGGCGAGCGCGCCCGGCGGCGACGCCGTCTCGCTCGAGCTGCGCTACTCCGGCCGCGCATTCCCGCGCGCCTGGGTCGAGGCCGTGCTGGCCCACTTCTGCGCCGTGTTCGAGCGGCTGCCCGCGGTGCTGGGCTGCGCCGTCGGGAGCGCGTGTCCGGCGTTCGCGGGGCCGGGGCCGGCGGCGGTCGTGCTGGGGGGCGCCGCTGTGGCGGGAGACGTTGGTCCGAAGACGCGGGCTGGGCGGCGCGCCGTCGCCGTGTCGGGGGCGCTGGGGTGTGTGGTGAGGGGGGCGTGGGCGGCGGTGTTGGGGAAGGGCTTTGAGACGCGGGTTGACGGGTTCTCGGAGGCGACGCCGTTCTACGACGTGTGGGGGGATTTGATCGGGGCGGCTGCGCTCGCGAGGTGCTACGGGGACTGTGGGTACGAGGTCACGACGGAGGACGTGTTGGACAATCCGTCGCAGGGGGAGCAGATGGCGCTTCTGGCGGGTTGGTGAAGTCGCATGCAGCGTGGTCTTGCCATGTCACCCGGGATATCCGCTCTGGACTCTGCTCGAATGGATGTAGACTGTCTGTCAAATGGAGATGGCCCGCAATTTTTGCAGCCACACTGGCTTCAATGCATGCATGCTCGTATTGGTTGTCTATCGGTCGTTCGCGGCCGTGTCCCTAGTCCACACCGAGAACTGTATCCTCGTCCCTCAGCCGGGTCGGTTCGAGTTGAGTCATGCTCTCGCCTGCCGAGTCGTGTCGGGGGGCGATGGAGATAGGGAGGGAGGCACACTCGTCAGGCCAGACACGGCGACTCGCTACGGACGGTTGGACTTATCTTTAATCAACCATATGCGTGTCAGCAAGTTGGAAGGCGAGTAATGACACGGATTTGCCGCGGAAGGTCCTCGGCGTGGGGAAGCATGCGATAGGGTGGCGGGTCCTCCCGCATCTTGTTTTGCCGAGCGACGCACCAGTCGCGAAGCTTATCTCGTGTCCGCGAATCGTGAGGGCGCTTGAGAAAGATTCTACTCTGGGTTAGATCGGTGAGGGCACTGACTTAACTCCGTTCGGAAAGTGCAAGCGATGATACGGTGGTGATGATTCGATGCTCTGGTCTTTGGCGGGACGGTGTGTGCGTGTGCGCTGCATGGCTCTCCCCCACACCGCCCAGGTACGCCAGCATTGAGATGGCCTGCTCCAACACCAGAGCAGATCAAGCTGGATGACAACCGCCCTCAAGAAAAAAAAAAAGGTGGAAATTTACTGTCCCAGCGCTCTAAATAAGAACTCATACCCCGGTTCGACTTCCCGTCTCCACGCTTCCATCCCTGGTCTCAGCTTTAAATCGTGGATGTGCCGCGCCCCCTCCACGCGTAGCAGCCCATAATTGACACCCCTCGCCCGTAGTGTCTCTGTAAATGCTGCCGCTGTGTGGAATGGTACGATCTCGTCGCGAGTGCCGTGGATGAGGTAGGTTGGGACGTGGTAGGTGCCGCCACGGACGTGGGCGAGAGGGCTGATGGACGCGACGAGGGAGGGTGAGGGCGCCGTGGTAAGGCTGTCGGCGGAGAGACTATTGAGAAGGATGGGGAGGCCGTTTCCCTCCTTAAAAAGGGAGAGGACGAGCTCGGAGCGTGGGTCGCCTGGACGAACCCAACCGAGTCCGGTAGTATCAGTGGTGCCGATGGCGTCGTAAGAGGTGATCTAGTGCGGAGGCTGTTAGCGGGACCCTAGCTGTGTAGGCGGGAGTGCGGACATACCGGCCGGGTGGGGAGAGCCTTGATGATATCATCCAGAGCTATCCGTCTCTCCGGGTACTCCTCTGCGCGGCGGGCGTCTAAGTCTGACAGGAGAAACAATGTCAGCGTTGCAAGAAGGAAAATTTCTCAGTGGTACCACATACCACCAGACTCGAAATCGGTTGGGCCGTAGAAACTGAGGACCGCTTTCGGGGGCGGCAAACCTGTCTCCGCGGCTGTCCACGCGGTGCTCATGGCTAAATGCCCACCGCTCGACCACCCGACAACCACAACCCGATCCGGGTCGACCAACACGCCCCTCCGGCCAATGATACGCGGAAGCTCCGTGCGGCACCAAGCATACGCGTCGCGAACGTCTGTGATGGGGCCATCGATGAGGTTGATCTCAGGACAGAGCCGGTAGTCAAAGCTGACAGGGATGACGTGGTTGGCCAGCAGAAACGATACCTGTGCTGGGCGGATGGCCTTGCGGGAGAGTGTCATGTGGCCCCCGCCATGCAGCAGCAAAGCTAACATGCAGGTATTAGAACGGACGTTGCTGCCGGAAGCTTACGGATTGGTGACGTTACCAACTGGCATCGCACGGCGAGACGAGTCTTGAGGCAGGTAGATGTCTGCGTGAATAGATACGCCGTCCACTTCTTTGTAAACCACGGTCTCGATTTCGGGTTTTGCGCGTAGAGGGATCTTGAGCAGTTTCTTCGATGCGAGGAGTAGCCGCTGCGAGTTTGCTTCGGCGGTCGGGCCTTGAGAATACGTGACACTGGTGAACCCGGCTTCGGTGAAGGACCGCATCCAGGATTCCGGAGGCTGCAGCGGGTAATCTGCGTCGTTGGACATCCACCAGCCCTCCAGCAGGCCGTACACGATATCATACCAATCAATAATCTGCGTGACCTCGGAGAGCACAGCAAAACCGTCCTCGTTAAGGAGCTCTCGAATACGGCTCATGGTAGCCGCACGGTTCTTTGTTGCATGGACGCAGTTTGTACCAATGGCGATATCGAAACTGCCCTTCATCCGTTCCGGCGCTTCGTGCTCCAGGTTCAAGCTGTGGAACTCCATCCATTCATACTTGGCGAGCTTCTTCACCGCATTACGGACGAGCGTAGAGGCGATGTCTGTGAAAGTGTACTGAACCGGCCGCGAGATGCTCTCGAGAGCCGCTGCAAGCCTCTTCGTCGTACCTCCAAAGCCGGCGCCAACCTCGACGATTTTGACTGTGTTACTGCCACTGCCAGCAACCACCCTTGTGATTATATCCACGAGCAGTTCGGTCAAGGTGGCCAGCATGGGAGAATTGGTGTAGAAGTCCTCAAGGACCCGCTGGGAGTTGGAGCTTCCGAACAGCAGCGCGACGGGGTCATCTGTTCCTATCAAACAACCAGCGAGCTTAGAGCCAGTGAGAGAAATCAGGGCTGCCTCGCATCGATATGCAGGAAACTCGTCCACAAAGGACGAAAGCAACGCCCCTGACGAGTCAGTTGGGCACTTTCCAGAGGAGCGCACAAAACCGTTCCCGTCTTTTTTGATAATGTCGTGCTTGGCCAGAATGTCGAAAAAGCGCTGTACTACCTTGGCGTGTTTTGGGAGATGATTTACCTCTGGCATTGGCTCACCCGTAGCCAATCTCCAGACATCCGCGCCAATTGCCCTGAACGCTTCGAGAATATAGGCAAGAAGGAGCTCGTTTTGTTTCGGTGCAACAGCCGTCCAATAATTGGTGAAACCGCAGCGCTCTGCCATGGAAGAGAATAACGCCTCGCACTCGACCAGCGTGGCAGCCGGGTCTCTTAACACCGCCGGCTCCGCAGTTTTTCTGCCATTCTGGGTGGGTCCGTGGTCCTGCGCAGAAGGTGATGTGCTTGATACGCTGGTTTCCGAAGAAGTGTCCATTATGCCAAGAAATTTCAGGATTTCTCCAACGGTTGAGTCGAGATGGACCTCTTGATCATCAACCTCGATGGAGAAGGCATCCTCCAGCTCGCTCTTCAGCTCAACCGCCGATAGTGAATCAAAGCCGAGGTCACGCAGCGATTCTTGGTCACGAATTGCCGCAATTTGCGCTCCGCAGCCATCTGCAAGTATCTGGAGCACACGATGGCGACGGCCATTGTCAACTTGCTTTGAAGGGACCGTAGGCTTCATTGTGGGTTTCAGTGGTTGACCGTTTGGAAGGGGGGCTTTCTGGGGCTTCGGGCCAAGAAGAAGACTGGATAGGGCCTGGAGATTGTACATCATGAGATCCGTGGATGAGATGTCCTTGCCGAAGCGCGATTTCAAGTCGTCGGCAAGCTCGACGGCAGCTAGAGAGTCGACCCCCAGATCACCCATATTGGCGTCGGAGGCAATGTCTGCGGCCGGGGCGCCAGTGTATAGGGATATGATTTCCTTCAGGCCGTTCTCGTCGTTTCCCCCTTCGCTCGGGGTCTCAGGTGCCTCCCCGTCGGAGGACGCGCTGCTCTGGGCGAACTCGGTATCCTCGTCCGACGTAAGTTCTGGCAATGCCTTTGGGGCCGGGAGCAAAGGAGATGGCTTGGGCGCCGTGGAAATTGGAGCGGAAACGTTGTTGTTAGCACTCTCGAGCATCCTCTCTAGCTTCGTAATTGGCAGTCTGGTGAAGCGGACGCCCAATACTGCCATTGCGATGGACCCGTCCTTTGTGAGCACGAACACATCCCCCGCGGCCGTGGTCTCGCTCGAGGGTGAAAACATGGCGTAAACGGTCCACGACTTGCAGGCGTCGAAGTCGCAAAGCTTTGACAAAATTGCGCTGTCGATCCCCGTGGCAACAAAAACGTGCTCGGGTATGCAACAGTCACTGCTGTTGATGAGCAGGCCGGCGACTTGGATGAAAGTATCGAGCGCTACTGTGTCGCAAACTGATGTTACACTGCTCTCCTCGGCGCCCACATGGCCTGCGGAGACTTCGATATCAGCGACCGCCTGAGTGCCATCCATGATGATACAGGAAATGCCCTGCAGGAAGTCGGCGTAGTGAACAACGGAGCCAAATAAACCATACGCGCGCTTGGACATAAGCTTCTCGGCACTACTCTTGCCGCGTAGCTCCTTGATGCGGTCGGCTACAAGACGTTGATAAGGCTGTAGCTTTGGCTGCTCTGTCATTCGAAGGCTGCCTTTGCCGTGTACTGTTTGTCTGCCTTGGGCGTTTGCTTGAGACGTGCTCGTCAGTTTGAATCTCCAAGCATTGGTCCCGCTTTCATCAAGGCTGATGGAGACATTGCGAGCCAGATCGACGCCAAGTGGCGCCTCGAAAGATACATCTTCGAAGCACAGTGCTTTGGTCGTGACATCTCCTAGTAGAATTTCCGCGGCCATCACGGCGCACTCCATATACATTGACGCGGGACACAGAGGTCGACGCCGGACCGCGTGGCCGGAGACAATGGTAGTGAACCGCTTTGTTGCAATATTGACCGTGAAGTACTTCGTTTTGCCGCCATTACTTGAATCCTGCTGGTAAGTAACCAGCCGCAGAGGAATTGGAGGAGCTTGTAGAGTAGTCTCATGTGCAGCGGCCGTGCTCGCTATCTTTATTGCCTCAGTGGCGCGATCAATATTGGGAAGCCAGGCCAGCGTCCGCTGAAATTGGTATGGCGGGAGGTAGATGGAATCCAGGCCAGCCGAGTGAGGAGTCATGAAACCCCAGAACGAGGCTTCCACACCTTCCCGCCAGAGACCCACGGTTGTACTTGGAAGCACAGCTTTGGGGTCATGTGCGTCCATGAACTTGATGGGCTGGAATGCGTGGCCTTCCTGGTTTGCTACAGCTCTCTTGATCATTGGGACGACGGGCGAGTCAGCACCCGCCTCCAGCCAGATGCAACTTCCCAGCCGCTTCTCAATGCGACGGACAGCGTCTGCAAAATATACAGGCTCCCTGGTGTGCTGGACGAGGCGAGCGGGGACCACTGCCTCGGAAGGCTCCCTGGTGCACATCTCGATGCTCAGGTTTGGGGTTCTGAAAGTGATGCGTCTTGACATGTCTGCGATCCCTTCAAGCAGTGGTTCTGTAAATTTGGAGTGGAAACCATGGCTGACATCAAGACGCTGAGACCGGATGCCTTTGAAGCGCACATCGTCGCGGAGCACAACTTCCGCAGCGGCAATGGAAGATTCTGTTCCTACGACAACCAAGCTACCCGGTGCATTGTAGCAAGCAACCTCGAGCTCGCCGACGGTTGTCGCGATGGACTCAACAGTGTCCTTGTCCGTATGGATGGCCAGCATTGTCCCGCGTTCGCTTCCCCATTTGGATGCCATAAGAGAGGCACGAGTGGCAACCGTCATAAGCCCATCCTCGAGGGTGAACACTCCAGATACAGTCAGTGCAGTCAGCTCACCAAAGCTGTGGCCAATAGTGCAGTCAACCTGTACCCCGGCATCAATCCAGCATTTTGCGCTGGCGTACTGGACTGCGAAAGTGCCTGTCTGCAGGACCACGACATCCGAGATAGGCTGGGAATCGAATATAGCTGGCAAGATTGCCGGGAACCCAGCTGAAATAAGAAGGCTGTTGCATGTGTCGATGTGATGTCTCAGGCGTGGATAATCGTCATAGATCGACTTGTCCAAGCCAACCATTTGCTTGCTCTGGCCGCCAAATACAAGTACGACAGGCTTTGCAGCATTTGGAGCTTCGGAAATCTCTGAGGCAGTCTCGAGTGCTTTGACCACGTCGGAGATGTTGGTCGCTGTCGTGGCCAAACGGAAGCGATGGCGCTTCCGTCGCTCGCTAAGCGTATAAGCAAGGTCTGTAATTTTGGGGGTTTGGCGAATGAGGAAAGCCTTGAGAGTTCGGCAGTACGCATTTAAGCTTTCCCGTGTAGCTGCAGAGACCAGAATCGGATAGCTTGTGCAAGTCGTTGTCAATGTAGCTCTGCTGAGTCTACGAGGACCTTCGCCGCATAGCAAAGCAGCGTTGCTACCGGCAGCACCATAGCTGTTGACGCATGCCGCGCGCCAAGGCGCCTCCCAGGGCTCGGTGGCTTGCGCAATGGCCATCTTGTCTGGGGCTAGTGGTGGAATCTTCGGGTTGAGGGATCTGAAGTTTGCTAGGGGAGGAATGCTACTGCTACGGAGCATGGCAAGCACCTTGACCAGACCCGCAATGCCAGCAGCAGCCTCGCAGTGACCAATATTGCCTTTGAGAGAGCCCAAATGGAGAGGCGTGCTCCTCTCAGCACCGGCGAAAACTTCACGGAGGCTTTGAACTTCGAGGGGGTCGCCTGCTTGTGTGCCTGTGCCATGCGCCTCGACGTATGAGACGTGCTCAGGTTCCATGCGGGCCTGCTTTAGAATACTGCGATAAAGTTCCATTTGTGCTGGGGAGGATGGCACGGTGATGGATGCAGACAGGCCGCCTTGATTTGTCGCCGAACCAGCAATAACACCAAAGATATGGTCGTTGCTGGCAAGCGCGTCTTTCAGTGGCTTCAATACCACCAAGGCGGCGCCATCTGCACGGCAGTAGCCGTCTGCGGACTGGTCGAAGGGCTTGCACTGGCCAGTAGGGCTGAGAAACCCGGCTTTAGCCAAGTTCATGTAGTTGTGGACGCTGCTCATGATGTTGATGCCGCCGGTTAATGCCATCTTGCACTCACCCGTCCGGATGGCGCGCACAGCACGATTCACGGCGACCAGAGATGATGAGCATGCAGTATCGATGACTTCCGCTGGCCCGCTCCATCCAAAGTAGTAGCTGATGCGACCGCAGAGAAATGCTCGGATCATGCCGGTCGCTGTGTATGCTGTCGGCGGGAATGCGTTGGTGTTGTCGTGGTACTCAACGAAGCTGGCGCCGATGAAGCACCCGACCGGATCATTATCCTCACGCCGATGCGAGCGGAGATAGCCGCTGGAATCCATGGCTTGATAAGCGAGCTCGAGAAGCATACGTTGTTGGGGGTCCATGTGTGCTGCCTCCTTTGGATTGTGCCGGAAGAAGGTGTTATCAAAAGCGCCGACGTCTTCAACGAAATTGCCGAAGAAGTTCTGTTTGCTTGTCCACTTGCCGTCCTGAGCAGCTCGAAAACTCTCATCCATCGGGATGCGATCCGGGCGAATTTTCTCGCATGTCGACGTACCATTGGCCATCAAATCCCAGAGCTCGTCGAGACTGTTGGCACCCGGCAGGCGACACGCAATACCAGTCACTGCTACCGCATCGTCCGGGTAAGTGTACTCGGCAAGCTTTGAGTTCTTCAAGGTACAGTAGACATCAACCTTGGATGCTTTTAAGCGCGCCTGATGGAAGGGTGCCAGGGGCACTGGGTCCCCAATTCCGTAGAGCGCGAGGACGTGGGATTCGACGTCTGTCTTCTGTAGATCTTGGGCCAGATTAGTGAGAAGCGTGTACCATTCACAGCGGGATGCGAGAATGGTAAGAACAGCTTCATGCGTAAGAGAAACATCTTGTAAAAGCCTCCCGTCCCTGTTTGACCTCACTGGTACCTGCAAAGAGTTCGCCGGAGGAAGCTGGAATTCATTATGCGCATCGCAGAGCTGGCAGAGGTCTTCTGCCAGCTCCGCGTTCTCTGGATTGTGCACCTTTCCGCGGATATGCATCGTAGACACCAGGAGACCCTGATCGCGTGCGTACGCCACCAATTCGCCTAGCGTCTGGACGGGACCCACGATGCTGATGGTCTTCGGGTCTGTGATTGCAGAGATGTAGCACTACAAGAATAAGGTCAGATCTAATACGAATGGGTTCGGAGAGGCCACCTACGCCGGAGAATCTGCTCACGATGCCCTCTCCTTGGCCGGCTTGTTTCAGCCGCACCACAACCGTTGTAGGTCCCGGGATGTTCTCGTCATCTCCGAGCTCCCCAAAGGCACCGACAGCCAGAGCGATCCGCATAGCTTTTGCTGCCAGGTCCACAACCTCAGCTTCATCCCGAGCACATGCAATGGCGAAGGCTGGTAACAAGCCGCCACAGTAGCCCTGTGCACCTCCGCCTCTGTGCAAACTAGCCAGGAAGTCTGCGTGGCTGAGACCAGCGAGCTCGAGGAACTGGAAATACTGGCAGGTCTGTATCACCACTAGCAGGGGTAGGGAGAGAATTCCAGACATGGCGCCAGCAACAGGAGCTGCCCGGCCATGTGTGACCCAATCGCGTAGGTTTCTGACATAACGTGGGCCTTGCACGAGGGCGGCAATGTCGGCTCGGTGGCTGGCCAGGGCCGACCATGTGTCTTCAAGAGCCTTAATGTCTTCAGCAAGCCGTTGGAGGTGAGTGTGGCTGGTCAGAAGGAGCTGCAGCTGCTGCAGATACTCTTCACTAGGGGCCTTGCTCTGGGGGCAGAAGAAAGCCACAGAAGGAGCCTGGGGACGGCAGGAGAATGTCATGGCGGCGGAGTGGGTTCAATGCTGCCATGGTGCCTGCTGCGCCTCGGAGCATGTTTATACAGAAGACACGAATCAGGCTGGAGGTAGACGAGAAACGGCTTATCGTGCGGTAGCGGTAGCTACAATAGCCGCAGCCTGTGAAGCTCGAAACTGCAAGTTCCGTGCTCGCTGGGCTGAATCAAGCGGCAGCGGGCCGAAGGCAGGACTCGGCTAATTGCATGGCCAGGCTGAGTCGACGGCGCAAAGATTCGTCCAGAAAAGCTTGGAGGGCTTCTATCTCTTGGGACGCCTCTCCGTATCTCCGTCTGGGACGCCTGACCTGGGCGAGTCGCACGGGCGGCGGGAAATTCCCGACTGGGGTTCTCCACGGTTCCAGAGACTCGTGGCCGATACGACGGGGCCTGCGTCGTGCTGATGCATTGTGGCGCCTGACACGCCCATTGACTCGCCGCGCCAACCCCCGACTCTGCGGTCGCCTTGCGCGCGGTGCACCGATACTGGTACGGAGAGGCCGGTGTGGTAGGTTTAAGGCGAGATGGCGGAATGGCGGATGTAGGAGGATCGAGGCGAGGTGTTGGGACGTTGGTGCGCGACACGCGACGCGACGGACCCGGCCGCCAAGTCACGTGATCCAGCAACTTGCTCGACCCGGACGCCTCCCCAGCTTATCGGCGGGTAAATCAGTATTACTGCTTTGAAATCCCAGTTCTACGAAGTGATTGGAGCCGACTCGTGCTCGTCGCTACGCGAAATTCCACCGTTTCCCGGCTGACTCGGGGGCACGCAGCGCCTACGTCTTGTTCAATCGCAAGATAAGCAATTGCAGGGGAACTTTGTCGAATGAGGACTTTAGTAGTGTAAGGAATAGAGCAAAGTGGCCCCGTTCGAGTTCCTGTGCCTCGCTTATGCCGGGAGGCTGCTGAGCATCAATGCCTTTCCAGTCAAGTAGTCGATAGTACTATGGCTGGTGGCGTGTCTTTCGGCGGCTGGATCGCAACAAAGGCTGCGAGATATGTGATTGAGGGCAGGCCAAGATGACACGTGCTTGTTTGCGTAGTAAATATATTAAAGAACCTTGAGTACATGCGAGTCGAAATCCATTGCTCCCGTGAAGGGTTCCACGTTAATGGGGTAACAGCGGCTGAGTCCTGCATCATTCGGGACGCGTTTTCTTGGTGACGCAACCCGGATCGACGTACTGGATATCGCCGAGACACATGTCGTGGCATCTATGATGAGACGATCAATCATCACTACCAGCGCATGGAAACCGGCCAGCGGTGGGACACTCAAAAAGGGCAAGCTTACCCGCCGTATCGAACTTTGCAAGCATTCATGTAGTCTACGCAGACCATCGCGGGGCACACTAAACCATGTGGACCTGATGGGCCAGCAGAAACTTGCACACGGAATGCCGATTCTGTGGCGAAGAAAGGAGCAGTTGGGGTTGCGGAGGACGAGAGAACTTGTGAACCTGCTCCAACAAAGATTGTGTGGATTGACGGAGGCACGGCAGAATCGGCCTCTTCAAAGAGGGTCAGTATAGGTCTTTCAGTATGGTCTTGCAAGCTAACGTCATTGATTCTTCTAGCACAGTAGCAACGTACCATATGAGCTTGAGCTTCGAGCTGAAGCAATCGCGTACGTAGGGAAGCCACCAGCTGGTGATGCGGCCGCGCAAGCCGCAAGGCTGAATGCAAGGAGATGTTTTAAAGACATAGTGAGGGGCTAGGGCAGTCGAAGTAATGCATTGGCCTGTTGCTTTTCTGTAGTCCTGTGTGTTTAAGTTGCTGAATTCTGCTACATTGAAGGGCGCTTAGCATTTTATATAGGTGATGCCGCGCGTGGCAAAGCTCAATGTGCCCGGGAGACGCCGAGTCTCGACTTGCTATCTTGGTGGGCGAAGGACATTCACAGTCAAGTAAAGTCTGCCGGGAAACTTGATTGGCCCCCTATGGACATAGAAGCGGCCCCGGAAGGCAGGTCTAAATGGGCGAACGTGTTCCAGACTGCATTGTGTGTTCGATAGCTCGTGGTTCTGGGTGGCAGGAATGGGAAAGGGCCGGAATGCATGGGTTGTTTTCACGGGAGAAACGGGTTGCGGGGTCCCCGGCTGCGCCTTGGACTTCAAGGACATGGCCAACAGCCTGGAGCTTCCCGCGGAATGCAGCCGAGGAATCCAAACAGTGGCGACACGGACTATACCGGGATGCGCTGTATCCGCAGAGGAGCGGCGTGTGGTTGGCGAACGACCTTGCCGGTGTTTGGAATTCCGTGGAGTCGAGGAGCGAGTGAGAGAGACCTGAGCCTCTCTGGCGCACAGAGACAGCAGCGGCTGCGAGGAGTTGCGGGGAGCACGGGCACAGGCGCAGAGAGCGCAAACGCGGCAAACACGCCAAGCCCCGATCGCGGGTGAGGCTTTCGCCCTCGGACGCGCGCGGTCCAATTGTGGACCTCACGATAACGACGTCGAGCAATGCCGCCAGCTGCCACCGTCGCGAGCAGCCTCCGGCTTCGCTCTGAGCAAGCGCGCCTCGCCATCAATGGCCCGTCGCCCGCTGCTCTCGCTGCCCGACGCGCCCGCTGCCGCCTCGACTACTCCGCCCGCGCCGCCGCCCGCCTCCCGGGAGCGCCGCAACAACAGCGCCGCCATGCCTGCGCCATCTCCGTCGCCGATCAGCCGCGCTCGCTCGCCGAGATTTTGGGCGCGCAGCTCCAGCCCGAGACCGATGCGCCGCCGCAGGTAGCAGACAGCTCGCGCCCTCGGCCGCGAGATCCTCCTCGCCCGCCCTTCGACCTGGCCCTCCCCAGCAGCTCCAAGACCATCGAGTACATAGCCAACCTGCGGCTCGCCCTGCGCACACGCGAAAGCGACAATGTCCTCCGCTGCCTGGTCGCCGGCGCCCACGATGCCGCCTTTGTGTCTTCCATCCCGCCCACCACCTTCACCGAGCTCCTCCGCCTCGTGAGCTCGAGCTGCGAGAGGGAAGAGCTGCAGGATACACTAGAACAATCGTGGTGGATGCGGAACACCGAATTGCCTTCCCGCAACAAGTCAATGGCCAGGTTCCTGCAGGCGGCTCAGATCACGGCAACCATACGCAGGAGGACCAATGTTGCGCTGAGCTTGGTGGACTACAAGTTGCTGCTGAAGTGCGCTGCGTCCATCGCTGACAAGTCGGTGGCGAGGGATCTGTGGCGCCATCTGGAGGAGGACGAGCTGACGCCTGACACCGAGTGCTACAATGCCTACCTGCATGCAGTCCTGTGGGGAAGGCAGTTGGCCGGGCACAAGCGCAGTTGGACCAATCCGCTTAGCTTTAGGGTGGACGGATACTACCTGTCCGCCCGGCGGATGCAGAGGCTGTCTTATGCTCCTTCTCTGGGCGGTTATGAGATGGAGGCCAGAGCTCTTATCGACCGACTCCTTCAGCAAGCTCATCTCGGCGACGAAACCACCATCTTGCACCTGATCACTGCTTTTGCGCGCGAAGGAAACATTGCCGCCGTGAAAAACACTCTGAAGCGCGTGTGGAATATCCGCGTCGACGAACTCATGGCCAGCGGCCGACAGCACTCTACTCCGAAGAGCTTCCCTCCCTCAGCTCCTCTCCAACCGACCCGCCGACTCCTGTACACGGTTGCCCATGCCTTCGGAGCCAACTCCGAAGTCCCAACTGCGCTGCGCCTCACCGACTTCATCAGCAGCTCCTACGGACTTCCTATCCCGACGCAGGTGTGGTCCGAGCTGCTTGTGTGGACCTACGTGCAGTCTAGCATCCGCTCTGGCCGGTTCAAGCGCATGCATCGCACCGCAAACAAGTTGCCCCTTGATGCGCCCGAGAACCTGTGGCAAACGCTTGTCCACTCTCCGTACAACGTCAGCCCGTCGATGAAGATGTTCCACATGAGTATCAACAACCTTACCAAGTCCCAGCGCTACGACATTGTCGCCCAGCGCATCCGCGAGGGCATACAGCTGTACCGCGAAGACCTTGAAAAAGCACGTGCATCTGTACAGCGGTTCGCACAGGCGAAGCGAGACGTTGCCAAGGGCCGCTCACCGAAGCATTCGCTCTCATCTCTTCAGAGCGTGCGCAATGCCAAGGTGGCAGCCGTGCAGCGTGACCACACATTCATCAGGCGGTGGTGCCAGATGTACACGGCCCGCGGGAACGGCTATGGCTTCATGCACGAGTTCCAGCAAGACGACGGACAAGTAGGCCTGCACAGAGAAGTCATGTACGAGACGATCCCTGACTGGGCTACACGCGATGTTCCAAATTTCTTGAGCGAGTTTAGAAAGTATTGCCCCCGGGTTGTCAAATATCGCACGCATACCGGCGTGGTTGAGTTGGAGCTTAGACCCATGCCGCCCACCAAGACAGCAGCGAGAAATGTTCCACGCGACGAGGAGACAAAGGCGGCGGAGGATTTTTGGGAAAGGAGGAGGAACAGGTTCCTGCTGAACAGGCTGCTCGCAGGTGCTCGGAGGCTGCCGCATGGAAGGGATGGGTAGACTCTGCGCTGTATCAAGTGAAAGTAGTAACATGTAAGCTGGGCTCGAATGTACATACTGTACGCAGCTACGATAGATACTGTCGATACCGAATAGAGCTACTTCGGGTAATCTCAGGGCAGTCCGATAGGGCTGCGAGGTCTGTCTGCTCGCCCTTGCCGAGCGCCAGCTGTCTCGGCAGCGTTGGCGTGGCAGTCGGTGGCCGGCGGCTCGGTTCAGGTGGCCCGTGGTACGGTGCGAAGCTATCAAGAAAGTTTCCATGTGAATCGCGCCGCACCTTAACTGAACGACGCCCGCGCATTGCATCAGTGCAGCCGACCTCCTGCCCGACATGTCGTCCAGCCCAGCGCCGCGGGCGCTCCTCGCACGCCGACGGCTAACGGCACCGGTGGCGGCAGAGCAGGTGGCTTGGCGCCACGCGCAGAGGACGGGCCAAGCGGCGGGTGATGACGCCGACGACTGAGGGCGCTGCCCGGCCGTAACGCTGCAGTTGCGCCGCTCGCAACCGTTGCCGCTTCCGACACTGGCTCTCCCCAGAGCCCCAGAGCCCCAGAGCGCTCTGCGGCGCGGCGCATCTGATCCTATATGAGGCTCTGCAGTCCCACTTCTGGCACCTTTGCTGCCGGGAACATGCGCCGCCCGCCCTTCGCGACTTCCGAAACCACCTAGGAGGAGCATGAGACAGGCCAGATACCTCCGACGCGCGCCCGCTCGCTGACTTCTGCCGCCGCCCGACCAGCCGCAACCTTCGTCTGCCGTGTCCCCACGTCCGCCTTAGCCTGACGAGCGCAGCACAAGCCCTTCTCCGCCGCCATGGCGATACTCGGCCAGACGTGGACGCTCACCAAGAAGAACCTGCTCATTGTTGCGCTGCGCCATCCGCTGTCTACGATACTGCGCGCCGTTCTCTTGCCTATATTGTTTGTACGCGAGCCCTTCAGGAATGGGAAAGGCGGTGGATGGAAAGAGGGGCGTTTGGAATGGCGGTCGCCGCCATCGGGCGCCTTGTTCTCGGCCTCCATTGCCCCCTTTGCCGTTGAGTGGCGCTGACAGTCGTTAGATGTTCTTTATCTCATATGCCAAAAACTTCTTCGTCCCACCCTCGAGTTTTGGCGTCGGGTCTGCCACCCCAATTCGAACGCTAGAGAACGCCCTGAACGCTGCCCAAGGAGGTCGCAACAAGGTCGTCTTCGTGAACAATGGCTTCACTGGTGGGGATATCGAGTCGCTTATCAACGGCATCTCGAACACTGTCCGGACCGCGGGCAGACAGGTCGAGGTTGTGGAGAACGACATCGACCTCCTGACCCAGTGCCGCAGCTCCCTGCGCGGCGTCTCGACATGCTTTGCCGCGGCAAACTTTCACTCCTCTCCAAACGAAGGCCCCGGTGGCATTTGGAACTATACCCTGAGGGCGGACGGTGCTTTCGGCGAACGCATCTATGTCGAGAAGAACAACAACGACGCCGAAATCTATATTCTACCCATTCAGCACGCCATTGACGCCGAGATCGCCTCTATCAGCGGCTCCTCGATCCCGAGCACAGTCGACGAGTATCCTTTCACTTCTGAGACGGCCGAAGAGCGAAAAGACCAAATCCGGCACCTGTACATGCGCGCGTTGGTCAACATTCTGGCAGTGGCCTTCTTCATCGGCATCTGCGGCATCACCTACCAGCTGACTGGCCACATGGCGTCGGAACGGGAGCTTGGCATGTCACAGCTCATTGAAGCCATGACCCCGAACCGGAGCGTTTGGCATACCCAGGTCGCGCGCCTCCTCGCAAATCACCTGGCTTTCGACATCATCTATCTCCCGAGCTGGATCATCATGGCCGTGATCATGCGGGCCCTTGTGTTTCCAACCTCCAGTGACGGCGTCATCATCGTATATCATATTCTAGCGGGCTTGTCGCTTTCCAGCTTCTCCATTCTGGGCGGCAGTCTCTTCCGGAAAGCGCAATTGTCTGGTATCACGGTTGTTTTGGTCTCGATTGTGTTGGCAATCGTGGCCCAAGTGACCAAACTCGAATCCACCGGTGCAGTTGCTATCCTCAGCCTGCTGTTCCCACCAATGAACTACACGTACTTCATGATTCTCATTGCGAGGTTCGAGCGGCAGGATGAGGCAGTAAATTTGACAGAGGGCGCGCCGGAGAGCCCCTGGCAGCTGCCCGGCATTGCTTTCTGGGTCTTTTTGATCATTCAGATACTCGCATTCCCAATCATTGGCGCTTTCGTGGAGAGGAGCCTGTACGGCACTGCTTCAAAGACCCGAAAGATGACACTAGATTCCGCCGATGAGCCCGCTATCTCGATTAGGTTAACGAACTTCACCAAGCGCTGGCAGCCAAGCTGGTGGCATCGAAAGGTAATGTGCCGTCTCGGTGCCGCGCCCAAGGAAACCGTATTGGCAGTCAACAATCTGAGCCTCTCCGCCCTGCGCGGACAGATCATGGTCCTTCTTGGCGCCAACGGATCTGGAAAGAGCACGACGTTAGATGCAATATCGGGTCTCAACACCATCACGAGCGGGTCAATAGAAGTGGACGGGAACGGGGGTTTGGGGCTCTGCCCGCAGAAGAACGTCATGTGGGACGAACTGACCGTGCTTGAGCACGTCAGAATCTTCAACCAACTCAAAGCCTCCAAGCCGGACACGAAGGAGCAGATAACCGACCTCATTCGCTCTTGCGATTTGGACATTAAGTTGAACGCCAAAGCGAGGACTTTGTCCGGGGGCCAAAAGCGCAAGCTTCAGCTTGCCATGATGTTCACGGGTGGTAGCCGTGTCTGCTGCGTCGACGAAGTCAGTTCCGGCATTGATCCTCTCTCCCGCAGAAAGATATGGGATATCTTGTTGGCCGAACGTGGAGCTCGTACTATGCTGCTAACCACGCATTTCCTGGACGAGGCTGACTTCCTGTCGGACTACATCGCCGTGCTCTCCAAAGGTAATTTGAAGGCAGGAGGTACCGCTGTCGAGCTCAAGCACAATCTGGGCGGTGGCTATCGCATTATCACCGACAACGCACTTGTTCAATCAACGCCAAAAGCTCTACAGAACGTACCCCGGAAGGTGCTTTTTGACCAGACGGTCTACCAGGTCGCCGATTCAGCTCAGGCCAGTACTCTCACCGCTGCGCTAGAGCGGGACGGCGTCACTCAGTATCAGGTCAATGGCCCTACCATCGAGGATGTCTTCCTGCGGCTGGCCGAGGAGATTCAGGACCAGGCATCCGCACCGGATGTTGTCGCGTCCGAGGCCCATGCTAAAGCGCCCGACAACTCGGACTCGACCAAGACAATAGAATCCGAGAATGCATCAGAGGTAAAGACAGATAAAGATCGGATGGAAATGACAACAGGCAAAGGCACGAAATTTCTCACGCAGACGTGGGTGCTCTTTCTCAAGCGTCTCACGATAGTACGCCGCAACTACCTACCCTACGTTGCCGCCGTTCTGATTCCAGTCGTCGCTGCCGGCCTGGTCACCATGTTCCTCCAAGGCTTCGACGGCGCGTCTTGCGATCCGGGCTTGGCATCGAGCAACCCGAGGGTTGCGAGCCTTGCCGCAGCAAACATCCTCGACGATGGCCTTCTGATCCCCGTTGGGCCTTCCAGCGCCGTTTCTCCTGAAGCATTGGCGGCGGCATTCCGAATGAACGAAACAAACTTTCACGTTGTCGACACTCTGTCAGAGTTCAACACCTTTGTCACAGAAAATTACGCGAATGTTACCCCGGGTGGTTTCTTTCTTGAGCCCAATGCCGGGCCGACGTTGGCCTACGTTGGAAACATTAATATTTATTGGTCGCTCCTCACTCAGAATCTACTCGACAATGTTCTTGCGGACAGCACTATCGTTACGTCGTTCCAACAATTCGCGGTTCCCTTTGCTCCAGGCGCTGGAGACACGTTACAGCTCATACTTTACTTTGGCCTGGCTATGTGCGCATTCACTGGCTTTTTCGCATTGTACCCCACCATGGAGCGTCTTCGAATGGTGCGCGCCCTCCATTACAGCAACGGAATACGTGCCGGCCCCTTATGGATTGCCTACACACTCTTCGACTTTCTCTTCGTGGCACTGGTTGCTGCAATCGTGACGATAATATTCGCCTCCGCATCGGATGTCTGGTACTACCCGGGCTATCTTTTTGTCGTTTTATTCTTATACGGATTCACGTCCATCTTGATGAGCTACGTTGTATCGCTCTTCGTCACCTCACAGCTCGCCGCTTTCGCGTTCATGGCTGGCGGCCAGGCCGTCTTCTTCCTCCTATACTTCATCGCGTACATGAGTATTCTCACGTACAGTCAGCCCGCCAATATCGACAGCGACATCAAAGTGGCCCATTTCACCATTGGAATCATTACTCCTTCTGGCAATCTCCTCCGTGCCCTTCTGCTTGCCCTCAACTCATTCTCACTGCTCTGCCGTGGAAGCTCCGTAGCTTCGTACCCTGGGGACATCACGGTGTATGGTGGTCCGATACTCTACCTCATCTGCCAAGCCGTAGCATTGTTCATCTTCCTCGTCTGGTGGGACAGTGGGTACAAGCCGGCTTTCCTCGTCCGTGCAGCGCACAAGCAAAAGCATGTCGAAGAGACCGAAGCGCGGGGTGCGGACGTGATCGCCGAAGCTACACGCACCGAGCAGTCCCACGACAGCCTGCGCGTCATGCACCTCACAAAGCATTTTGGACACAATACCGCTGTTGACGACATAACTTTTGGTATTTCGAAAGGCGAGGTCTTTGCTCTGCTTGGTCCCAACGGTGCTGGCAAATCAACCACGATTTCCCTCATCCGTGGCGACACGCGGCCTTCAAACAGCGGCGGCGATGTCTTGGTCGAAGGGATTAGCATTATTCAACGCCGCGCCGCTGCTCGTGGCTTCCTGGGCGTCTGCCCGCAGTTCGACGCCATGGACCAGATGACAGTCCTCGAGCATCTTCGCTTCTACGCTCGCGCCCGTGGCGTAGCCAACATCACGCAGAATGTCGTGGCTGTTCTGTCTGCCGTCGGGCTTACTGCCTTTCAAAACCGCATGGCCGCCAAACTGTCCGGGGGCAACAAGCGGAAGCTATCACTGGGTATTGCACTGATGGGCAACCCCTCAGTGCTTCTCCTCGATGAGCCATCCTCCGGAATGGACGCCGCCGCCAAGCGTGTCATGTGGCGCACTCTCGGGCAGGTGTCTGGCGGTCGCGCGCTGCTCATCACGACACACAGCATGGAGGAAGCCGACGCGCTGGCCACGCGCGCCGGCATCATGGCACGGCGCATGCTGGCGCTCGGCTCGGGCGAGGAGCTCCGGCAGCGCTTCGGCGACGGCTGGGTCGTTCAGGTCGTGCAGTCAACTGCTCCCGCGACAAGTTCTGAAGAGATGCAACGTGTCGCGGAATGGGTGCAGAGGAACGTCCCCGGCGCTCAGCTCGACCAGCGCGTCGCCCACGGTCAGCTGCGCTTCACGGCCCCGTGGCGAGCCCCTTCGGCGGACGTCGGCGGCGAAAAGACGCTGTCGATCGCAGAGCTGTTCGAGAAGTTGGAGCAGGAGAAGGATGCGCTGGGCGTCGCCTACTACTCGGTCGGCCGCACCACTTTAGATCAAGTCTTCTTAAGCATCGTTGGGAAGCACGAAGTTCACGAAGAAGGCTAGCACGCGGACCAACAGCAGAGGAGTTGAGGCCCAAAATGAGCTCTAAAGATATTAATAGATAGAATAGAAGACTTTAATACACGGTTAATCCCAACGAAAGCGAACGAAAGCGGATAAGAACCTCCTGATAAATTTGCCTCAAAATCATACATGTTCACTGATGGCGAAAAAGTAAAAGCAGAATCCAGACATGCGCTGTGTAATTGCAGTAAGGATGTTCTCTCCACCCGTAAGTAAATCAATTGCTCATGAAGATATCCAAGTGTTTTTATACTTTTCGAACCGTCCTCGTAGTGAAAAGGGCAGAGTATCGGTGGACTCGTGGGCTTACGGCAGTCAGCTTTATGCACGAGGTGAAGGTGGGCGAAGGGAGGATGTTGGAGCGTTGAACGGACGACGAGAAAACTGAAGATGGGAGTAGAACGGTCAGATCACGCAAGGATGGCAATGACTCTCGCAGAGTGGCCAGGCAGTGCGACATGCAAGCCAACGATCGCGCGACGGTGCAAGCGACGCCGGAGCGGGTTCTCGTATATTGCGATTGCGATTGCGTTGACGGGAAGCGAGCGGGTCACCACCACCAATCTCGCGAGTGGAGCGGGCGGAGGCCCATTCGAGCGCCTCTCGCCGGCGAGCTGCTATCTGTGCTTCTGAGGGCGTACAGAGAACACCGAGGCGAGAGAGCTTGCGCTTGGTTAGCAGTGTCTGCTCCATGCCCTCGGCGCATAGTGGCTCCGCCGGAAATAGGCTGAATTTCAGGGCTCGCAACTCGCCCGAGCTCGACGGGAGCTTCGCGAAGCGAGAAGGGCGGGATAGCGGATTTCGACCAATGGTGTGAGGAGTGGATCCATGCGACAGCATTGGCGAGGAGCACGTCATCCTGGTCGACGAGCCCGCTCCGCCGCATACAACACCTATAAATTGGACGGCAACGGCTTTCCAGCTGCCCCAGCCACGCCACGAGCCGCAAGAAGAACATGACGGTCAAAGGCTTTGGACTCGGCCTGCTGTTCTCGCAGCTCTGCGCTGCCGCCGGCCCGTTCCTCCAATCGCTGGAGGACGGCAGCTGGGTCATTGGCAACGATCTCTGGAACATCACTCAGGGTTCCGTGTACGGCAAGCAGCTGTACTACAAGGACAAGGATCTTATTGGCGATGCTGTTGGACACTATGTCGGATACAGTACTACAATGCCCCAACCGCCCTTTCCCCGAACACGGCAGCTGACCAAGACAGACGGCGAGAACAACCTGAACTTCACCTCCGCCGAGATCGTCGCCCAGGGCGACAACTACATCGACATCAGCTTCAACGCGGCCCAGGGAGAATTCCACTGGGTCATTTTCGACGACCTGACCGGCGCGTACCAGTACTTCGTGAACCGCGACCTGCCCGTGCTCGGCGTGTTCCGCACGCTCTTCCGCCTCGACAACCAGACCTTCCCCAACGGCCGCACCAACATCAAGGACGAGCCGCTCCCGGCCTTCGCCGAGTTTCTCAACGCCACCAACGTGCAGGACGAGACGTGGGAGCGCGCCGACGGCACCTTCCTCACCAAGTACGACTGGAGCGCCTTCATCCGCGACATCGACTACTACGGCGTCTACGGCGACGACTACGGCAGCTGGTACATCCGCCCCGGAACCGACTACTTCAACGGAAACCACCTGAAGCAGGAGCTGATCGTGCGGCCTCCCTCCCTTCCTCCCTCCCGCGGCTCGGGAAGGCGATGATGCTGACGTGCGAGACAGGTCCACCGCGAGTCGAAGACGGGAGACGCCGTGCAGCTGAACGTGGTGCACGGCACGCACTTCCAGGCCTCGTCGTCCGACGCCTTCCCGGACGGCAAGATCTTCGGGCCCTGGCTGTGGTACCTCGTGAGTGCACCCCCCTTTCCCTTCGCAACAAACGCATAACCCCCTCCCCCCCATTCCCTCGCTCACCTCCCGCAGAACGACGGCTCGAGGGACGACGCGACGGCGCGGCAGAAACAAGAGTTCGCAGCGTGGCCGTACGCCTGGCTAGACGACGCGGCGTACCAGGCGCGGGCGAGCGAGGTAACCGGCACGCTACGTCTGTCTGACGGGCGGCCAGCGGCGGGCGCGGCCGTGTTCCTGGGCGAGAACCGGTCGAACAAGACGACTCTGGACCAGGGGGCGCTGTACAACTACGCGACGCACGCGGACGCGCAGGGCGGCTTCCGGTTCGCGGACGTGCGGGCCGCGACGTACGGGCTGTACGCGTGGGCGGACGGCGGCGAGGTGCTCGGCAACGTGACGACCAGCTTCGTGCAGGACGACGTCGAGATCGCGGCCGGGGCCACCGTCGCGCTGCCCGCGCTCGACGAGTGGGCGGTGCCGGCGGGGCGCGAGCCCATCTTCCGCATCGGCGACGTCGACCGCAAGGCGCTGGGCTTCGCGCTGGGCGGGCACGCGTACCAGCACGGCCTGGTCGACCAGGCGCCCGCCAACCTGACCTTCACCGTCGGCGTTAGCCAGGTTGACGACTGGTACTTCGCGCAGTCGGCGCTCGGCAGCTGGGACGTCGTGTTCGACGTCGACGCCGCGGCGAGCGCCCGCAACCGCTCCGCGCTGCTGTCCGTCGCGCTGGCCGGCTTCTCGCGCGGCTCCAGCGCCAGCATCTACCTCAACGGCGCCGCCGCCAGGGTCGGCAACATCACGACCGACGCCGTGCCCACCGACCCGTCGCTATACCGGTCGGCCACCGTGGCCGGCGAGTGGCACCTGTTCGAGTTCCCCGTCGACGGCGCGCTGCTGGTCGACGGGTCCAACACGCTGAGCGTCGTCGTCGAGCGGTCGACGCGCTGGAGGGGCTGGCTGTGGGACAGCCTCATCCTGGAGTGGGTGTGAGAGACGGCGCTCGGCTGCGGCGTGGGCGGGGCGGGCGTGGATGTTGATAGAATGTATATACATACCTTGCCGAGACTCTGGCTTCGCTCGTCCGGACGATTTTCCAAATACCAACACCATTGTCTCCGCTGCTTTTGTCAGAAACGCCATGCACCTCTAAGCTCAGCCATCAGCTTCTTCTGCTCTCTGCCATGTGACCGTGATGGAGGACGGAAACCAGACCAATCCGTGGGGCGTCTCGGGCAATCGAATCCAAGCAATTCACAGTAGCGACGATCAAAGCCAGGAAATTCGATCCAAACCTTCCAATTTTCTTTCCTCCGTCTTTTGTCTTGTCGTGACTCATTTTACCCAGAGGAACACCTTTATATATCCCTTTTGTTATCCCAGATTGCCTTCCTCATGACACTGCCCTCTCCCGACCATCATGAACGATATACGACGAAAAACAAGACATTACCGCCAGGGATAGCCACGCAAATTTCCGCCCTGATTGAGCATCTCAAAAGACGACCCCGGCTCCACAGAAGGAGGAAATACGGAGAAGAAAAGGCAGGAGGGAAACGTCTCGTTAAATTACAAACGAAGGAAACGGTAGCATCGCCCAGGTCAGGCACCCCCCCAAGCTTCCCTCGCCCTCTCCACCTCCTCATCGATTTCAGTTTTTTCGCGCTCCTCTT
This sequence comes from Neofusicoccum parvum, assembly GCA_020912385.1. Lineage (NCBI taxonomy): Eukaryota > Fungi > Ascomycota > Dothideomycetes > Botryosphaeriales > Botryosphaeriaceae > Neofusicoccum > Neofusicoccum parvum. The sequence goes on along the minus strand of CP087208.1, from coordinate 2,563,124 downwards.
TTGCCTCTTGACTTTCATCATCCTTATCGCTTTTTCTGTCATTCTTGTCCGGGCTTACGGTGGGAGCGGCAGTCCCCCCTACATTCACATCCTTTGCCCCGCCTCCGGGCAGGCCATTCTTGTATCCACCATCCAACGTCTTGATTTGCGTCTCTTCCAACGACTTCTTGTCCGTTTCATCTGTCGAGATTTTGTTCTCGGTTGGCGACGCAAGTGAGAGCTTGCTCTCAATCGGGGGTGACAGCGGTCCAGGGGATGTAGGTGACTTTTCTGAGCCCGCAGACCGGCGCCAGCCTGCTCGTTTTTCTGATGCCCACTGCCCCCACGAAGAAAGATAGGCGCTAGCACGCTCAGAACGCGTAGTGCCCTTATCAGACACGCTGGCAGCTGGTGAATTCCTAGCATCCTTCTCGTCTGTTGCTGCTTTCTCGGCCGCGACGCGTTTGTCCTCCTCCGCCTTCTTGCGCTGCGCCTCACGCATGGCCTCGATATCGTTCCATATATTGTTGAAAGCAGTCGATACCTTTTTCTGTCCCTCAGCGAAGTGCTTGTTGAACGTCTCTTTGCCCTGAGCGAAACGCTCGTCCAGATGAAGGGCTTCGACTTGAGCGTTGAGTCGCCGCTGGACATCCTCCATGGTGAGACCGCCGCTGCAGGGATGTTCTGGGACAACGATGTCGAAGAGATGTTCATCCGTGTACTGGCTGAATATGCGGAAGTTCTCCGTCCTCATCCAAGAGTGGATGAAGTCGTTGTTGAATTCGGCCGATGGATCGCCGTCTATCTCGTCGATGACGGGCCCTTTGGGATTGTCCCTCTGAGCTTCGCGGTAAAGTCGATATTTGGTTGTCGAGAGCAAAGCGAGAAGGTATTCTTCGAACTGAAGACGGATGAACTCCTCGCTACCAGCGTATCCAAGCGTGTTCGGCCGCCCAGGGTTGTTCTCGTCCCATGTGTCGTTGACCTGCTGAGTTAGGAAATCGATCCATCGACGATCCGGAGTCGATAGCCCGAGGGCGGTGCGCAGAGAAGGAGATGAGATGGTGATTACATCCTCATCAAGCTGGAAGAAAAGTCAGCCAACGCCCTCAGTATGCGGGGGCTGCTGAGTACATTTATCAAAATGTCACTGTAGCGATCCTTCTGTTGCAGCAGTAGCGAGTTCGTGGAGCCGACGATGTAAGATTTGGTATCCCTATCGGCCAGCAGATCGAGTTGCTGCAACGGTGTATAAGGACCAAACAAGCTTCCCTGCACAAAGTCAGCCTCTGATTACCGCATGCACCGGATCCAAGCCGTCACCTTTCCAAAAAGCTGAAGCGGCAGTCCCATGTAGGCCAATACTGCGCTGACTGTTAGCCGCGTTAAAGAAGGCTGGGGGGAAAGTCGCACATGACGCGCGCTCGCTAGTTTTCAACGAGGTAGGCCTCTGTAGATTCTCCTCGTAAGAATTGAATGCGGGGTCGGCGCAGTCGTGGAGCTGACGAATCAAGCCGGGTATCAACGAAACCAAAGAGAACTGGAGCAAGCAGAGGCGCTCGCAATTGGAGCCGAAGAAGAGCATCTAATGCAATCAGCCGGGCCCAGGCGGACCAATCACAGACCGGGAGGCGCACCTTCGGCTGGAGCAAGCAGCATTTGAAGAGGACGAGGGTCTGATGCTTGAATTCGTGGACGATCTCGCGTAGCGAGAGGCCTGGGGCAACGGTCAGCGGAGGCCGGGCTCGCGGGCCAAAGCAGGGGTCGACGCACCGAAGAACTGGTCGCGCTCATTTTCCCGGTCCTTGAAAGTCTTGGCCAAACTCTCTTGAAATCGCTGGGCACGGTCAGCACGACTCGGGGCGGCGGCGACGGGCAGCGCGGCGACAGACCTGCAAGATGTCCAGATCGGTGAAGTCCCTGGCGGGGGTCAGCGTGTGTTCAGGCAGGCGGATGCTGCAGGGCGCACCTCTGGGCGAACCAGGCCTTTGTGACGACGGACAGCTTCTCTCGCAGGTGTCCGAAGTGCTGGGGGCTGTCGGAGATGACGACGACGGCCTTCTGGACGGTGGAGCGCGTGACGTCGGCGGGGCGGTTGATCAGCTTGTCGGCGTCGAGCTGGCGGGTGCAGGAGATGCCGAAGAGGGAGGTGGCGGGGCTGTCAGCCGTCTGCTCGTGTCTCAGGGTAAAGTAAGAGAAGTCCTCGGTGGCCCTGGGCGCGGTCAGCGGCAGTCGCGGGAGGGGAGCGGCAGCACTCACGCGTGGGCGCCGTCGGACAGGGCCATGAACGGCAGCAGCGGCCAGTCGTTCTCCGCCGACGGGTCGGAGCCATGTTCGACACCGAGCCAGGTCTCTACCTCGGGACCCCTATGGGCGCGTCAGCGGCGGAGCGGGCGCCAGAGCGGCGGCGGAGCACGAACCGGGCGTGGTGGAAGTCGACGATGCAGACGATGGGCGGGAAGGGGGGGCGGGCGGCCATAGTCCAGGCATAGCAGAGCCTCAGCAGACGAGCGCAGCGCCTGCGTGGAGAGGCGGCGGTTGCATGTGTTGGTCCCGCAGCCGCAGCCCACCCAGCCCAGCCCTACGCGCCGCCGCGCGCTAGCCCCGACCGGCGCCTTCCCTGCGCCGATCACCGACGCGCGACGCGACGCGACCACCGACCAGCTCAACACCATCCGCCCGTGCTCTGCCCGCCCGCCGTCCGCTGCCGCTCCGCGCTCCGCGATCCAGCACGCCCCGCGCCCGCGCTGTCTCGAGCCCGCGTCCGCCGCTGCCCGATCCGCGCCGCGTCTGTCTGCCCGTCCACCGCAGCGTCGCCGACCCGCTCCCGAGCTCTTTCGTCTCTGCCGCCCGCACACGCCTTTCCGGCTTCCTGCAGCAGCCACAGTCCGTGCCCGCAGAGACATCCGCTTTGCTATATCTTGCTCCGGCCTTGACCGTCGCTGCCGTCCACGTGACTCCACGTGCTCGACCGCAGGGGCTCGCTGTCCCGCATCTGCCAGAACGCCTGGCGCTCCTTGTTTCTCGCCACTAGAATGATTCCATTCTCGCCGCCTTTCCTCTCCGGGCGCCGCAGCGGGCGCTCCTAGCGGGCAGGAACGCGCTAGTCGTCAGCTGCGCTGCCTCTCCATTCCCCGTGAGATTACCGAGACGGCCAACAATGCAAGCACTACAAGCACCACAAGCACCGCTAAGCGAGCATCAAGCCGCCCAGCCCTCTGCCCAGAAGCGTGCGCTTGCTTGTCTCTGACGCTGCTGCACGTCTCACATACAGACACTGCATGCAGGCTTTCGTCTGCTTCTCTCCCGCTGCGTGTCTCTACTTCTACAACACTGCGTCCCGCCATGCATGCTGCGGTGCCTCTCTCCCCGGGAGCAGCCCGCACCGCACCGATTCGGCCCGCAACCAGGCCCTGTCTCTGCGTGCCTGGATCGTCGTGAGCCCGCTACTAATCTCATTTGCCGCTCTAGGCTCCCTCGTTGTTTGTTGTTTTGGCCTCGTCAATAATGGAATGCTCGGATCCCAAATTTTTCAGCCCGTCGACGCCGTGTACAAATTGCAGCTTGCATCTCGCCGTCAAGCCTCATCCTCATCCCTCGTCACTCGTTCAATCGCCCACCCGCGTCCACCAGCGCCTTGCTCCTGACATCGGAACACGCTTCTCTCGTCCTGCCTGTTCCAGACAGAGGCAGCGCTTTTCGCTCCTTGTCGACGCGGACGTTCGCCATGCGTGCTGGTGCTGTCGCCCCGTTGCTGGCCTTGGCCGTCAACGCCTTGCCCCAGGACGACCCAGACGCCACTTTTTTCAACTTTCCCACCCCGCTAATTCTGCCTATCGGTGACCCTCCAGGTGTGTCTCCTCTTGTGGATCCTACACCTGCCCTCTCCACCGAGACGTGCTGTGATACGACCGTTCGCACGCTCTCTACCATCACCATCATCAACAGCTTCACCTCGACCTATGGTGGAACCGTTGGGGTCGTGACCTACACGAGCTTCATTTACGGGGGCTCAACCTCGGTCGTCACTGAAACCGGCTACCCTACACGTATGCCACGCCCGTCAGGCTTCATGTCACCAGAGCCGAGCCAAGTTGATCCTGTCATGAGCATTGCTAATCCGTATCGGCAGCCTCATTCCCGTATGGCCCCACGTTTTCGGGAGGTCCCCCGACCCCTCCAGGCCCTCGGCCCACTCCTTGCCCGGAGTCCGAGTACGGCCCAGGAGAAGTCACGTACTACACCACCGTCTACACCACCGAGTACGACGAGATTTGTGACACCGGTTATGGCAAGGCCACTTACACCATCACCGACCAGTGGTCTGGCCCGCATGGCCCCAGGCCAAGCGACTATCTGCCACCGGGCTTCACCGTGACCGTCACGGCTTGTGACACCTGCGAGGATGAATCGACAACCACCTTGACCGTTCCTTGCTCTTCAGATGAGCCCACTTACGAGCCATCTTACGAGCCATCTTACGAGCCGACTTACGAACCCTCTTACGAGCCATCGTACACTCCGATATACACTCCGTCGCTGCCCCCGTACCCGCCACCCAGGTACACGCACTCCAGGCCTCCCCCCAAGCCGAAGCCGTCTGAGCCTTGCCCGGATGATGACTCGACCACCTGGGAGTACGAGCCGACGCCCACTCCGGAGCCTCCTTACGAGCCGTCCGACGAACCGTCCTACGAGCCGACAATCACTTACGATGACGACACGACTACCTGGGAGTATGAGCCAACGACCACTCCCGAGCCTCCTTACGGACCGTCCGACGAACCGCCCTACCCTGAGCCTGAGTACACGACCACTACCACGACGGAATGCCCCGAGGAGACTCCAGACTACCCGCCGCCGGATTACACTCCTGATGAGCCAAGCTACACCCCTGAGCCGAGCTACACTCCTGATGAGCCGAGCTACACTCCTGATGAGCCGAGCTACACTCCTGATGAGCCAAGCTACACTCCTGATGAGCCAAGCTACACTCCTGATGAGCCAAGCTACACCCCTGACGAGCCAAGCTACACTCCCGGACCAAGCTACACTCCTGACGAGCCTGAGTACACCACGACTACGACCGAGTGCCCTGAAGAGACCCCAGACTACCCGACGCCGCCAGATTACACGCCTGATGAGCCGAGCTACACCCCGGAGCCAAGCTACACTCCTGACGAGCCGAGCTACACCCCCGAGGAGCCGAGCTATACTACCGACGAGCCAAGCTACAGCACTGATGAGCCTGAGTACACGACCACAACTACAACGGAATGCCCCGAGGAGACCCCAGACTACCCGACGCCGCCAGATTACACTCCTGATGAGCCGAGCTACACTCCTGAGCCGAGCTACACTCCTGACGAGCCCAGTTACACTCCTGATGAGCCAAGCTACACTCCTGATGAGCCAAGCTACACTCCTGGACCAAGTTACACCCCTGACGAGCCGGAGTACACCACCACGACTACGACCGAGTGCCCTGAGGAAACTCCGGAGTACCCGCCGTACGAGCCGTCTTACACCCCCGAGGAACCAAGCTACACTCCTGAAGAGCCCAGCTACTCGGCCGCGGAGCCCAGCTACTCGGCCGCGGAGCCCACGTACTCGTCTGAGGAGCCTGGCTACACAGAGCCTCCGTACTACCCCAGCGAGAGTGCGACATGGGACTACACGACCCACACGCTCACTGTCTCTGAGTTCTGCTCTACCGGTCTGCAGCCCATTACCCACACGATCACCGAGAGCTGCAAGCCGAAGTGTACGCCGAAGCCAGAGCCCTACATTCCCGAAGGCTGGACCACCACTGTCACCGAGTGCACGAAGTGCGGGCCCACTCCCATTACGGCTACTCTTACAGTCACCTGCCACGAGTGCGAGCACACTCCTGAGCCTACTCCCTACGATTTGCCTGAGCCCGAGGAGCCTTCTTACTATCCCATCCTTACCTCGACGCTCCCGATGTCAATCTATGGCTCGGAGCCTGAGCCGACCGACTCTGGCTACGCCGAACCCCCGCTTCCCCCGCCGGCGAAGGTCTTCAACAACGCCACTTACCACGTGCCCAGCAACGTCTCAACTTCGGCCAAGGCGACTCTGCAGCCTACGACCGAGACGCCTGCCGACTCGGCCCCCACGACTTCGGCCACTGGTGGCTCCGACAACAGTATTCCGGCCAGCGCCGCTTCTGCCGTCTCCGTCTCGGCTGCTGCGACCGTCCTGGTGTCTCTCTTCCTTTCGCTCTGCTTCCTCCACTTGTAATCGCCCCGTCTGCTATTCTGATTGTCAACATTCACTTTGGGATCCGCACACCTGTGCAAACTCATGATATTTTCCCGTTCACTTTATCTTCCAACTCATATCGTCAGTCAAGTCCTGTTTGAATAAAAGGATCGTTTCTTGTTCGAATGTCTGTAGATACCGTTACGGTTGATTGCATTTGAGCCTTTGAGCATAAGGAGAGGAAAAGAGAAAAAAAAAAGGGGCTAGAGCAACAAGCAGCACGTCGAGCAGTGGTGGGGATCGCTGTCGCTACGCGGTAATAATGTACTGTAGAGTACGATAATGAGCCAGATTGCGCACTTTAACACGCCCACCCTTCAGTGACGTTTCTGCAAAGCGATCCGTGACACCTGTGCTCCGACACAACCAGCAAGAAGAAGGCAAAGCCCATCCAAGAGCGAGACACCCCGCCACCTCACCACCCTTCCCCCCCACCGCCCACCCCCAACCCCCCACACCACGACGCCAACGAAAACGACGCCACCGACCCCCGCACCCCGGACCTCGCCCTCCTCCCCTTCCCCATCCTCCTCCCCCACCACCCCCACCACCACCGCGCCGTCACCGCCCCCCACGCCCCGCCCCCCTCGTCCAGCCGCCACCCGTGCAGCCCCACCACCGCCCCGACGTCGCACACGGCCGCCTCCAGCAGCGCGCGGCCCGCCTGGAAGACGAGGAAGCCCGCCGCGCGCGCGGCCAGCTTGGCGGCCAGCGGGGCGTCGGCGGCCGTCGTCGTCGCGCTGTCCGGCGCGAGGAGCAGGCGGTGCGCGAGCGCGAGCGCGAGGGCGGTGCGGATGAGGCGGAAGAGGAGGGTCGCGGAGGCGGGGGGCGGGGCGCGCAGCGGACGGGAGGGCTTTGTGGGCGGTGGTGGGGGGATGCTGTTGGTTGCGCCTGCGGTGGTGGGTGGGGGGTGTTGTTTGCGGTGGCGGGGGGGTTTGGGTGGTTGTTGCTGTTGCTGCTGCTGCGGTTTCGCGGCAGATGTGGTTTCGGAGGCCATGGTTGTGGTGGCCTCGCGGCGGTGGTTTGTGGGTGGAGGGTAGGTTGAGCTCTGGAGATACTGAGGGTGTGGAGGAGTGGGGTTTGATGTTGGCAGTGGAGGATTCAGTCAGGTTCAATGGCTCTTTTCAGTTCTCGCTCCTTTTATGAGCGGTTGCACAATCAATGCTTGAATCGAGAAGGACGGCAACCAAACCAGTAAGGCACTCTGACTTCTGATATGGTGCCAGACCGCTCGCTAGTGGGAATAGGCTCGAGCATGTTGAGGTTGGATGACAGCCGCCCGAAAAGGAAGGTGGTCAACGAACAGGTCGGAGAGTCGGCAAGTCGGAGGATCGGGTCTTTCACACAACATACATACTCGAATATGCCTAACAAATGCAGTAATTGTTCCTGTTCTGCCGACACAGCTGCAGTGGCTTCACCGAGCAACCGCGTTGAGTCCTCCCGGCCGACACCCGACGACCGCACTGCAGCAACGGCAAACACTCACTTCCCAAGCAAACCCCCAAGCCTATCTCAACCATAACACCGACCTACCAAAATCATCCACCGCCAATTCCCCATCTCCCTCAAACCACGCAGCGCCTCCACCCCGGAACCTGCGCCGTGACCCACCCAGCAACCCAGCTCCCCACGACACCCAAAGACCCAACAACAAACGTCTTGACCACGCCGCCCGCGCGCCAGCCATCCAACCAGCCCATCAGCGCCACCAGCACCGGCGCGTGAACCAGGAACGCCGCGTACGAGTACCTACCGACCCTCCCCCAATCCGCGCGCAGCGCCTCCACGCTCGCGAAGCCGTGCAGCAGCGCCGAGAAGACCAGCAGCCCGGTGGCCTCGTGCCACAGTGCGTACGCCAGCGCAGGCGCATTCCAGCCGCCGCGCGCGGCCACGAGCGGCGGCAGGTTGGACGTAGACGCAGCGCCCAGGGCGACGGCGGCGGCGCAGGCGGCGAGCAGGCCCGGGAGCAGGGCGCGCGGGGCGGGCACGCCGTCGCGCGGGTCGCGGCCGGCGAGGCGCAGGCCCAGCGCGTACGCGGCCAGGTACTGCAGCACGAAGCCGGGGCGCACGCTCAGCGGCACGAAGTTGCGGCCGATGGGGAAGGCGAGGCGCACGCCGAAGCTCAGCAGCGCGAGGGACGTTACCGCCGCCAGGGCGCGGGTGCGCGTCGGGTGGGCTGGTGGTGGTGGGGAGGCCGCTCTGGGTGATGGGCGTGGTCGTAGCAGGATGTATGCGGTGTCGAAGACCAGGAGCAGTGCTGAGTACCATACGGGACCCCGGACGCCGCGCACGCTCGCCCAGTACGCTGTCATCGTGTCCCAATCCGGGAGTTGACGGGTCTGGATGAGGCGGAGCAGGGCCAATTGGAGGGGTCCAGAGAGGAATGTCGAGACGATGGTTGGGATGCCGAGGCGGATCGTCTTGTCCTTTAGAAAGGCTGCGCGGGAGCGCTTGCGGCCCGTCAACGCGGAGAAGTAGCCAGATAGAAAGAAGAAAGTAGCCATGAGGTAGGAGCGGTTGAAAGCCTTGAAGACTATGAGGGGGATGGAGCGTCCGTGGTACGGGGAGATGTAGTGCCAGGACCCGTCAGCGCCATACGCGCTGGCCGTGTGCTGGTACATGACAAAGACTGTGAGAATGGTGCGTATATTGTCCAGGTAGTAAATGCGCTGTTTCCGAGGGGGCGGTGCTTCAACTAATTTTTCTTCATTCGGAGGTCCAGTGGACATCTTGCGGAAATGAATGTCGCTTGCCATTTTTCAGTCAGTGTGGAGGAAATGTGACAGAGAGGAAACGGTCGTGTAGGAGGACATCAGCAGATATACGTGACGGAGCAGTCGGAGTCAGAATCGGGTACGAAAATTCGACAGCACCGACGACGTATAGATAAAAGACGTCTGATTGGTGCGCATGATATCCGTCCCAGATAGGCAGGAGAGAAGTGTTGGTTTCGACCAGGAGTTTGATAGAGTCGGCGACCGGCGTTTTGTTGGGGCGAAACGCTCAAGCACGAAAGTCCCACTCTTGCAGCAGCTTCCCTGCTTCAAGTTCCTGCTCGTTGCGAGTTTCGACGGGTTTCACCAGAAGATGTCCAGTTGAATGTGGTAGAAATGCCGACCGGCTCTTCAATTTTCCCAATTTTCCCCTCAGCCAATCTTCAATTTGTCCTCAATATCCAAAAAATCTCTTTACCAAGCCCTCATTCTCTTATTTCCGTATCTTGCAATTTCCAAAATCGGCCCTTCACTTTTTCTCCGCGGCAGCCAAAGTCATCTTGACCGCGTCTCTCACCGAAACCGGCTCAACACCAACGAGCTCATTCTCGACCTTGGGCCAGAAGTTGGCGGCACTCCCCTCCTCATTGAACTGGCCGCTCAGGGCCAGGCCGCGGTTGGCCTGCTTGAATTCGCCCTTCTGCAGCAGCTCCAGCGCCTCCTGCTTGATCTTCTTGATGTCGACGCGCTCGACCGCGAACGGCTCGCCCAGCTCGGCCTCCAGGGCCTCCAGGATGGCGCCCTGGGTGTTGTCGCGGACGCCGGCGACGAAGATGGGGCGGTTCTTGATGGCGTCCGGGTTGCGCAGCATGTTGCGCGCGGCCGTGGCCATGAAGGGCAGCGGCGTCCAGCAGGACAGGTTGTTGCCGGTGCCGTAGATGGTGGCCTTCCTGGCGGCGATGTCGAAACCCGCGGGGCCGCCCAGAAGCCCTTTGCACGTCCAAATCCATCAGCTGTCATATTCTCGGGATGGGAAAATCAAACTGATTGCAGGAAATAAACTCACACATGTCGAAGAATGGTCCTCCGTTGAGAGCGGTCCAGCAGATTTTTCCGGCGGCGGCCTGCTCCTCGAGATAGGCGCGGACGCGCACCTTGTCGCCAACAAACTGCGGCGGAAAGATGGCGTACTGTGGGGTGGAGATGTCGGCGACGAACTCGTCGGCGAAGAAGAGCTTCACGCCGGCGGCGATGGCGGCGTCGATGAGGCGCTTCTGTGAGTCGAATTGGACCTGGCCGCCGGGAACGCAGCACAGGACGGCATCCTGACCAGCCAGAGCCTGCTCCAACGAGGCCTGGTCTTCGTAGTCGGCGACGACAGTGCGGATGCGTGGGTCCGGGGCAGTGAAGGATCCACGGGTGATGGCAGTGACGACGAAGCTACCATCGTCGAGGAGCTGGCGAATGATTGACGTCCCGACGTTGCCGCCAGCCTGACTAGTGTAAGTGGCCGTGATGTGGTATTCATGGGGCTGAAAAGGGGTGCTGGTGGCTTACTCCCACGACGGCGATGTTCTTAAGCTCCATGGTTGTTGACAGTGTTTGCAGTGGAAGAGGTGCTCAGAGGGCGGGGACTGAATTGGTGCAAGACTACAGCACTCCTGGGTTCTTATATACAGCTGCCACAAGCGGGCGAGGGAGCGGGCGCGATGGTGTTGGTGGTTGGGGGCGCAAATCCGCGTCAGCACAGCAGCCTGGCGTGCCTGCCTGCTCAGGCACCAGGCCCCAGCCGCCAGGCACCGGCCCCACCAGCCACGCCGCAAGCCACATTCCTGCGCCTGCTCCTCCTCCAAAGCAACTCGACCGTTGACTCACCACCAAACACGACCAGTCACCGCATCCCGTCTCAGCGGAACTCGGCGTACGCAAAGTCCGCCGGCGCGAAGCACTTCTCCAGCTCGCCGAACGCATACACCCCGAACATCATTCCCGTGAACGCCGCTCCCACGTCCGGGTCCCGCGTCATCACCTGCCTGCTCACCTGCCCCACCCACCGCGTCGCCCCGCTTCCTTTGCCGTCCAACTCCTCGCGGAACCCGAGTGCGAATCCGCCCTCCGACTTGATCATTAGCACGACGTCCGAGTCCCACGACGCCAACTCCTTCTCCACGACCGCCCCTTCTGCCGGCCGGAACCTGATTATTCTCTTGCTTGCTTCGCCGCCGCCGCCGTCAGTCGCCACCCGGATGCCGATGCTCGAGTATGTGTGCTGGTTCCAGTACACGACCGTCCCAGCCTCGGTGTGCGGCGAGTCTGGGCGGAATGACAGCTTCGTCTCCCACGTCACCGGGTCGCGCGTCTGCTTGCGGAGGAAGAGCGTCGGGCACGCCGGCGTCGAGAGCGAGTACGGGCCGCCGTGAAGCCGCAGGAATCCAGGCCGCTCCGTGAGCGAGAAGTCTTTCTTCAAAGGCGTGTCTGGCAGCAAGCTGCCGTTAGCTTGGCGCGCAGAAGTGACGGGTCAGGGGGGAAGCTGAAGCTTCAACTCGATGTGTCCTCACTCTTCCGGTACCATCCCAGCTGCAGCTCCTCAGCCTCAAAGTCATCCCGCCACGCCGTCTTCCGCTCGATCTGGAAGAGGCCGGGCGCGTCGCTCTGGAGCGTGACCTTCCGCCCGCCGTTGAAGACGGGCCAGTCGTCCTCCCACGTCACGGGGACGAGGAACGTCTCCCTCCCTGCCACGAAGCCACCAGTCAGCCAACCCGGTCCTCTGAACCGCATAATGATCCCCTCCTCCGCCTCGATTGCCCCTGACCGCCCACTCACCAAAAACCGACGTCCCCCCACCCCCCGCCCTCACCCCCAAAAACACCGCCCACCACCTCCCATCCGCCCCCTCCACCAAATCCGCATGCCCCGTCCTCTCCACCTCATCCCCAGCCGCCCCACTCTCCCACAGCACCCTCCCGCTCCCATCATCCACCCACTCCTCCCACGGCCCCAGCGGGCCCCCCTCGCTGCGGCACACGCGCTCGCAGTGCCCGCCCTCGGTGCCGCCCTCGGCCGTCAGGAGGTAGCAAAACCGGCCGCGGCGGAACAGGTGCGCGCCCTCGGCGACGCCGCTGCCGGCACGTGACTCGCGCAGCAGGACGGGCGGCGCGGCGGCGGCGCCAGTCGCCAGGTCGACGGCGGCGGCGTGCACGGCGAAGTCCTTGAGCGCGGCGCCGGGCGTGCGCGCGCGCTTGCGGTACGTCGTCGAGAGGTAGGCGGTGCCGTCGGTGTCCCAGAAGAGCTGGGGCGTGCGCGCGGGGGGTCAGCCGGAGGGGTCCTTTCTTCCTTCTTGGTGGTGCTGGGGGGGTGCGGAGGCTTACGTCTTGGTCGAAGCCGAGCTGGTCGAAGTACACGGGGTCCGACCACGACGCGTCGTCCCAGATGTCGGCGGTCGAGACGTAGAAGCCGCGCGGCCACACGCGGTCGTCGGCCTGCGGCCTGTAGCGGTCGAAGCAGGCGGTCGTCACGTAGAAGGCGCCGCCGTGCCAGCGGATCGTCGGCGCCCAGATGCCGCCGCCCGCCTCGGGCGTTCTGATGTCGAGCTGGCTGCGCCGCGTGAGGGCGTGGCCGATCAGCCGCCAGCGGATCAGGTCGGTGCTGTGGTAGACGGGCACGCCGGGGAAGTACTCGAAGGTGGACGTCACCAGAAAGTAGTCCGGGCCGACCCGCACGATTGACGGGTCCGGGTTGAAGCCGGGGATGATGGGGTTGTCGTAGACGCCCATGGTGACCTTCACGGCGTGCTAGGGTCTTAGACGCTTGATCGGGACGCAGCCGACTGCTTTTAAGTTTCAGAGGCTTCGGCTAATGACGAGCATCTTGCCGGCTAATGAGCCCCCTCAATCCGCCTCGCCCCACCGTGCTGGCTTGCGTCGGGACTGCTGCATATCAGCCACGAAGGGCCCGGATTAATTTCTGTGAGGTGAGACGCCAGGATGAATGGTCTGCAAGATGATGGTTTGAAACGAAATCTATATTCTTTCTTGCTCGAATTTCCCGGACATACGTTACGTGCTCGTAACCAGCCATGACATCTCTACACTGTCGAGTTTGCGCCACGACCTCATGCCGCCAGAAAGCTCGTCCACGTAGGCTTAATAGATGATGCGACGATCGGAGTTGTTGTTCTCCCAATCAGCCAGCACACTGAGGAAAAATAGAGGTACGATCACTGGACTCTTCACCGGGTCCTGTTCGCCTCCTGCACACCAGCCCCTTCAGACTCCGCCGATGACAGCTCCACATCCCACTTCGATCCGCTCGATTTCTTCTCCTTCCCGAAAGACCAGTCGGCCTCCATCCACCGACCGCGGAAGCAGATTCCAGGGTGGAACACTGTCAGGCACACGCAGGCAATGATGATCATCGGGCCCTCCAAGATCATGAATACCAGTTCGTCGTTTGCGAGCGGCCCGTTGAAGCCCTCGTTCAGCTCAAGCACCCGGTAGATGCAACGGGCCATGATGGTAGTGGTGGCAATGGAGATTCCTAGAGCACTGTTAGAAATAATTCGATTATGTTGTTGCAGTGGTTTACTTACCGAACAAGAAGCCTTTCCACAAGCGCGTCGAGCGCAGATGGATGAAGTCGTTGTTGAGCTGGTCTCGGTGCCTGCACGCACGGATGGCGAAGTCGACACAAAGAGCCATGAACACAGCCAGGGACGCGACCTGGGACGCAAGACCTGCAATCATGATGTTGATGCCAGTCTGACCGAGATCCGGCTGGTCCTCGTCCGCTGTAGCAGTCAGGGCGCCGCCCGCGGCCTGCAGGATGAGCGAGATCAGGTCGCAGCAGACGAAGATGATGGCATAAGTGCGCGGTCGGATACGGGAGATTCCTTCACCGTATACCACGATGATCCGGCCAAGGCACAGGTAGATGGCGGCGCTGAGGAATGCGGGGCCGATAGTGAGACAAATAAGGTATCTAGGTCCCACATTAGAAGGAGGCTTTGAGTGCAAGAGAGCTGGGGGGTCTTACTCGAGAAAAGGGTCAAATGGGAAAGGGTTGAAGTGGAGCTGGATCCTCCCGGCATAGCCAACAATTTCGAGAGCAATTCCACCAAACATTCCGAGAAGAAACCCCCATGTCCGGTAGCGAACCCCGAGGAACACTTGAATGGGCAAGAGTAACGCAAAGATTGCAAGGTATGTCGCATTGCCGGCCAAGGTAGGTACGTAAGTGAAGTTGGCTAAGCTAAGTGGGCATGTGTCCAGGGTGCAGTAGTCGCCCGGGTCCGTGGAGTTGGATGCCATGTTGGTCGCTGAATTCCGGGCAAGACTAGAAAACGAAAATATAGGCGAGGGATGTCGCGCTTGTTGTAGCAAGAAAAAATGGATTAGAATGCTTGTGGATGCGTAAGAATGGAGTAACATACGTGTGAGTACTTATATTCCTCCTGAATGCACTCTCTCGATAGCAACAATGGCAGTGCATCCAGCCGCAGCTGTTGTCTCCATGTTTTCTCTACTATATTCACAGGGCGCTCAGGAAACGCGCAAGGGAATAGAGGCGCAGCGATCCTTCGTTTATCGCCCATGCCAGGGACGAGAATAGTCACCAACCAACGCGGGAAGATTGTTGGTGCCTGGAGTGAATCCTAGTACGGACACGGACACGGACAAGGACTCGGACGTGTATGACGGTCCGAGGCTAAGCCACTGTATAAGCATCCGACGAGACGCACCAATCCGCTGCAGGAACGAGAATCCTGCACATGCATAAGCTCAGCAGTAAATCTGACGGGGAATCGAAGGATTTCCATGATCCCCGCAATCTTCAAACTTTGCTGTTCTCTTCAACTGGTTTCAGAAGCCACCCGAATATGTCGTCCAGTCACCCCAGCTATCTTCCATTCGCAAATCCGGGAAGAAGATGGCCGACAGCTCAAGATCGTACGCTGCCATTCCTTCCAAGCCTTGCGAAACAGGCAGCAGCAACCCTCCATCAATTGGCATCGGATATGCACCGTCATTCGTCTCAGGCTGGCTTGTATGTTGAACACCTTCTTGCACTCGGGCGTATCGATCCTCAAACCAAGTCTGCATGCGTCTAACTCGTTGCTCGAACCCATGGAAAATGTCCGGCTGCCCTTGATCGTCGGTTACCGGGGACGCCAAAGCACCCAACCGCCGTACTAGCTGACGGAGAATGCTTGAAAGGCCGAGAGAATCTCGTAAGCGCTTTATTTCCTGACCAACTAAAGGGTCCGTAGCGGCAAACACAAGCTTGGCCGCGACTGTCAACGCAAAGCTGAGCTGCAGCCACTCCGAGTTGTTGAAGGCCATCTCCGTCCGCAGAGGAAAATTAAGAAAAGAGTTAAGAAGATACGATGCCGCTTGAAAGCCCTCGGTGAAAGCATGTGAGTCAGTAAACGCCCCTGATTCTGTTCCTGGGGCAGAAAGCCGCATTTGGACATTGTGGAGCCTGACTGTGTGATACAGCATCATTACCATATCTAGAGGAAATATTAGAGTTATTTACAAAGTTAGGGCGAGATGGCTTACCGCTGTCACTCATGTGGAACGGGACATTTACTTCGAACGAGCTTATGGTACTGTGAAAATGTTCGAAGTTGCTCGTTGCTGTTCCCGCTGAGGGATGGGCAGCCATGTTCTCCGAGTCCGAAGGTGGATCAATAGATTCTGTGATACGCTGGAGATAGATGATACTGTGTAGGTACCTATCGGTCGGAAATTTTGGCTCTGCACTCAGCGACTTGCAGCAATCTTCGATATAGGTATTACACTGGAACGTGTTCAGCTTCTGTAGGAGGGTTGAGATACTGGTACCGTTAGCAGGCGCATCTGATGACAACCGTACATGGCGCACCTTGAAGATAGGTAGTAGCAACCAGCCACAGCTCTCTGTACATCAGGACTTCTGGAAGCATGTGGTGGTTGGGCCTCATCGAAGTGCTCTTCGGCACTGGCACCGACGTGCGTCTTCCAGCGTCGGGTGCGCGGATGGCGGTCAAGACGTTGGTCAACAATGATGCTCACGGCAAGCTGCAAGTACTGGGAGTAGCGTTTTGGCTTGGGGTGGTACTGGCTCCTGGATAACGTCAGAAGCCGAAAAATCAGGGGGTTTAACGTTGGAGGCCAACCAGGCTAGATGCACGAGCAAAGCCTGCAGAAGCTCAAAGGACATCGATCCCCGCCCAGCGAGATACTCCGCAATGACGTTACGCATGCGCATCGCGAGGTCCCTTTGCACGGCGACATCACCATAGGCGGCAGAGGCCAGAACGGCCAGGAACAACAAGGGTTTCTCGCGACGGAGCTGCTGGGCTGAAGTATCCTGGGGCAGCACCACGAAAGGAAAGTGCGGTGTCAGGGTTGACTTGTAGAGCTCCACATAGTACTCGGCGGCCTGGAAAGTGACGGCGCCAGCGTCGACAACGTCACACGCGTCAGGCGTCGCAGTCCTGGAGCCAGTGAGCGTGGGCTGAGGGGAGGCATGGAGGCTGATCAGGTGATCAAGCTTGGCTTCGATGGAAGCGAGACCATCGCTGCGCCTGCAGGGCAGTCAGCGGAGAGGTAGGGAGCGAGCAACATCAGGGCTCACGGCTCTCGCGGCGGGGCATTGAACCGGCGGCGCGCAGGGCGGAAAACGCATTCCTTGTCCAGGCGTTGGCAGCGGTCGCACGAGCCCTCAGGGCGGCTGCGGTTGCAGCGAATCTTCGCGTGTGCGCAGTTCTGACAGGTGCGGACTGTGTCGGTCTCCATGGCGAGTGGATGCGTGGTGTTTCGGGCAGGATATCGTCGGGTTGGCTGGACGGGAGTGTGCTGGGCGGCGTCACGTGTGCTCCAGGCAGCCGTCCGGGGCCCTTCTGTCAGCAGTCACCCGCTGGCGGTCGTTCAATTCCCTGCAGGACATGGCATCAAGGCCACCACCAGCTGCTGGATATCTTTCGGCTTCTTCCTTGAACTGGGCACGTGTAGCTCAGGCTGGAGACTCTCACGGGCACCACTGATTTTACAGTCTGCCAGGCATCAAGAGCATCTGGACCAGGCTTAGCGTTGATACACGAAGGGCCGTTCCGCCATCCTTTTCTCCATGAAGCTAGATTGAGTCTGGCCGAATCGGGGACCTATCACCAAATCCCTGTAGATGACGTCTCAGTTGCAGATTTGTGTATCCACACTGCATGGCGATCGGCAACACATGGCACCACAGGACATGCACTCATTACACCGAAGAAGGCCGTCAATTTTCATCTAACTCCAATAACAGCCCAAGCAATAATACCGTGAAAATAAGGAAATGACTGTCCCGAGGTCCTCATGTACTCCCATCCGGGAAATTCGACCAAGACCACAATAGGTAAAAGAATATGTGGTAGGGACGGTGAAGATTATCAACCCAGGAATGAGTGACACCAGAGACTGGAAAATATCCACTGCTGACCATCAGCACCCCCCGTTGACCTAGTATCCGTTCTCTCCCAGACGGGGCGCACCGCCCTTCCAGTCGAAACGCTCATAGTAGCGGAAGACGAGGTCGTAACCGTCGAGATCATGGATGACGCGGTCAACCCTCTTGTAACCCTGGATACTGTCCATACGCGCGCTGCGCTTAGCAGCCGAGGCGATAGTCTCATCCTCGGCGGGCTTGGCCTCGAAAAGGGTGACGCTGAAGCGGCCGGGCTTGAAGATCTTGACAACCTGTTCGACAATGTCCGCCGTCTCGCGGCCGCTCTGACGCGCCGGGACGTTTGTCTCGAACGAGGCATACGAGCACTGCGGCTCCGGCGTGACATGGACGGTAAAGTAATGAGTAGCGTCGGTACCGTCAGGACCGCCAGGGGCAGGGATGACGCCATTGGCAGAGAAGCCACAGGGTGTGAATAAGTAAGCGTCAATGCGCGCGTCAGGGTACTTGCTAGTAGGATAGACATCCGAAAGGCCGCAGGAATCAGAGACGACCGTCCCGAGCGTGTGACCCTCAGTCGTGAGCTCCTCGGGGAATGTCAGGTCCTCATCAGAGGCATCCGAATGGAATCCACTGTGGTCAGAAGAGGTCTGCTCGAACACATCAAAGCTATCGTTGTTGTTCGAGCTTCCGTTGAGAAGAGTGCTGCCAGCCAGACTGGACTCCGCAGAACCTTCCTCGTGGATAATGCCGAGACTCTTGATAGCACTCTTACGCGCCTCACGAGCCTTCTGGAAGTACCGACCTTCCGCGACCGCACTCGCGTCTTCAAGGTAGAACTGGCGGGCGTTCTCCTCGTCGAGATCGGTCATGAGTACTTCCAGCGTCTCGTCTTGCGCCTCATCGGTTGCCGCACCGACCACCATCCGCTGCGGCACGCTCAGGTACCTGGTCTCGGTTTCGCGGTCGCGCTCCCCATCGGGCGTAGACGGCGGCGTCAGGCGCGTGTCGGGCCCGGTGATGTACAGGTACCAATGCTCTCCGTTCATCTTGCCAATCATGTAGGCACTGCCGCCAAGGAACATCTTGTCCAAATACTTGACCTCATCGCGCCAGCTGCGGTGAGGGCCGCGCTGCTGGTCGGGGAACAGGAAGTTCTTGCGGCTATAGAAGACTCGGTACGGAGTGGCAGCGGCCGGAATGCCCTTGGGCAGGTTGGCAGGAACTCCGGGGAATCCAGCGTCGAGAGCAGCAATCTCAAGCATGCGCGGGAGGCCGTAGAGCAGGGTCGTGGTGCCACAGGTCTTGAGGACCAGCTTGTGGGGCCACACAAACATGCTTGACTCCGAGAGCAGGTAGGCATCGACATCCTGGGACTCAACAATGGAAAGAACCTTGCAGTTGACCAGATCAAGCATCTCCTTCCAGGTGTCGGCAGGGACTGATTTCAGACCATTGGGACGGGCCGAAGCCGGAAGCAGGGTGGCCGACGGGCTGAACCATACTTCTAGGAGCTTCTCAGGACCTATTCCTTTGTAAGCGCATGGTATCAATCGCAGTCGCGTGGCCTGTCCCTACCTTCGAATGCATTGGAAGAGTCGAGGTTCTCGGTAGCCTCGCGATTGATTGTGAGGTGGGGCGTTCCGTAGTACGAGGACGGAGACGAAGTATAATGCTTGGGGATTTCAGCAATCATCTCCGTGGGTGTATGGGACTAGCAGGCTCTAGTCGTCTCGCTACAACGGTGGTGGCTCGTGTGCCCTTGGGACTGTTCAATCAATGGGTGTGGCTCAAGGCAGTGAAGCACAATCTGCCACCCAGGCGAATGGTGCGGATTCGCCTGAAGGAGAAGGCCCACGAGAAGGTGGACTGAGTAGGAGGCTGGCCTTTGCCAGCAGCAATGGACGAGTGTGTGGTGAACGGCCTTGAAAGGACGTTATGGAGGGCGGGCGGAGAAGGGGATAAAAGACGCTTTGCGCCGAGGAATGGCGACAGTCAGTGGTGGTCCTCGAACTGGCAGATACCGATACCCTGGAGAAGTATCGGGTCCAGCAGACGAGGAAATCTGCTCAGGTGGATTCTGGTAGGTGTTGGAAAGTGTGTGGGGGTGTAGAGGGTGTTATCTGGGCCTGTGAAAAGTTTTAGCCGGCGACGATTGTGGGCACAGGAGCAGGCAGGCGGCTGCGCGAGGATTGTACGCACTTCGCGGGCTTGGACAGGAAACGCAGAAGGTCCTCTTGACGCATGGACTCAGGCAATCGGTCTACGAGGGCAGTGTCTGCGTGGCTGGTTACAGCCGGGCAGGAAGAGGATGCGCAGAGGCAAGTAGGTCTGCCAGCGTGACTGACGAGGCGGGCGGGCAGGAGCGGTCGCAGCAGAGGCGCAATGGGTCCGCGTCAGTCGAATCTTGACTGCTGTCGACGCGGCGCTGAGAGCTGGGAGCTGGGAGCTGGGAGCTAGGGTTCAGGCAGGCTGCGCGCGGTCAGCTTCAGGCAGGCGGGGACGGGGGCGAGTGCGGCGGGGCGGGGGCTACCTCGGGGAGCGGGTTCGCAGGAGCGGCGCGCAGAGGGATCACAGAATGCAGCGGGTTGGCAGGGCCAGACGACTGGAGTGGTGTTGTGGGCGGGAGCAGCGACGCGGAGGCGTGTGAGGGTGTGGATTTTCGGTGTGGCTCTCCCAAGCCTGTGCGTCACAGGCCTGCCCACAGCCCAAGGCACAACCGCTGCCCGCCGCCGCTGCCCACCCGCCCGATTCAACGCGCCCGCGTCGATCCGGGCATGTGCCAGGTGCCGCGTGCGAAAAGCCTCGCTGGCCTCCAGACCCCCAGCGCGGCAGCCGGCGCGCTAGCCGCGACACCTGCGACTCCGTCTGCCTCTTCGCCCTTCGACGCCGTCGCGAACATCGCCGCTGGACGCTGGATATCGCGGCACTGGCCGCCAAGCCCTCCACAGTGCCCCAGCTGCTGGCGGCCCAATCCTGTCGCACGCCCGCCAGGGACAATCTCGATCGTTGCATCAATCCCCGATATACACAGCGCCGTCAGGCCACACAGCCGTGCCTCGTGCGCCCGCCGCCGGTCAGCATCCCTATCCACGACGTCTATGCCTCCGACTCTGCACTGTACATGCACGTCGAGTGACCTCTGGCTGTGTACTCGCCGGTCCGGGAGAGGCGCCACGCATTCTCTTCGCAAAGACGCGTAGGACCCATGCAGGGGCACGGACGAGACCCATAAAATGCCTCACGGACAGGAACCAAAATCCGACGGCACCTCAGCTGTTTTCGGTGCCCAGAGATCAGAGAAATAGGAGTGCGACGCCATGACGTGCAAGGAAGACTCGTGAGAAGAAGCCGGCAGCTGTGCGCTGTCCATCTTCATCCCACCAAATATGTTTCTATCTAGACGACTGACTGAGTAAAAAAGAAACTCCCTTAGGTATACGGTCTCTGCTCGTAAATTGTTGCAACGCCAGGAAAAGGCACACTCGTGCAGGTGCGAAAATAAAAGGGAAGAAAAAACACCACCACAGGCCGAAGACGAGTGACCAGCCCTCGTCTCCTGCGAGATTACCACTCATCGTCATGCCTCCCCAGAAAGAGTCCAGGCCTTCCCAAAACCCTCCCTCAGATCCGCGACCAACTCCTCTGGCGCTTCCCACTCTGGCCTGACTGAATCCACGTCTTCCCTCCTCTTCAACCAACTCACTCTCTGCCATGCCTCGGCCCACCCCAAAACCCCATCTTCCCTCTCACCGGGTCCTCTTTGCCGACCGAACTGGCTAATGCCCAGCGGCACGCTACTGTACGCGTTCCACAGCCGCCCTCCCAGTCCTGCTTCCCACCTCGCCCGCTGCATCCACCTCAGCCCAGCCTCCGGCCCGGGCAACCACTGCATCATGGTCCAAGTCAGCAGCGTCGCCGGGCTCCAGACCGCGCTCACCAGCCCCCAGCCTCGCGGCGCCAGGCACGGCCTCAACACGTCCAACGTGTGCGCCAGCAGGCCGACGGGAGAGTCGCAGAGCGCGTACGCGGCCGTCTGTGGCCGTGAGATGCACGCGACGCCACCCTCGCGCTGCTCGTGACCTTCGTCGACCCCTGCGGGCGGCACCTCCTCGTCCGGCAGTCTGCTCCTGCCGGGCGCGGCGGGGGCGCCAAAGTCCTCGGGCAGGTACCCAAACGTCAGCGCCGGGACGCGCGCCCCGGTCAGGCGGGCGGCGTGGTACCGCAGCCAGGCGCCCGGCGCGGTGCGCAGCGACGGCGGCGGGAAGAAGGACGCCGGGTTCGCGGTGTGGATGGCGACGCAGCTCTCGGGGCCGTGGCGGAGAGCGAGGGCGCGGCAGACGGCGAAGCCCCTGTGCAGCACAGTATCCGTCAGTTTTGCTTCTCTCCGTTATGATTTGGAAAAAAGAAAGGGGGAGGGGGAGGTTCTGCGCTACTCACCACCCAGCGCCGAACGCGACGTAGCGCTCGTACCCCAGCCGCTTCATCAGCGCATCGAACACGTCCGCCGTCTGCGCAACCCCGAACCCCTCGTCCGCGCTCGCGTCGCTGAAGCCCGTGCCGGGGACGCTAGGCGCGACAACGTGGAAGGCGATAGGCCGGGCAGGAGCAGGACCCTCCGTTCCCGTGCGCTTTTCCCTCCTCTCCTCCTCCCCGGCCCCGTTCGCCCAGGACGCTGACCAGCCGTCTCCATCCTCCGGCCCGGCCCGCGTCAGCGCGTCGATGACGGCGCTTACGTCAAGGAACGAGGACGCAGGGCAGTCGTGGCAGAAGAGCAGCGGGATGACCTTGACGTCGCTGGTGCGCGGTGGCGTGATGTCGCCGAGGCGGCATTGCTTGTGGACGAAGTGGATGCGGAGGGCAGGTTCCGCGGAACTCGCACTTTCCGTCTCTCTCGCTAGAGGCGCCTTGATCGTGGTGCGGTATTGTGGGAGATTCGAATTGTAGTAGGATTCTTGGGCGCGCCAGTCGTACTGCTCGAGCCTGTCGACGGTGACTGTTAGCGGGACGCTCGTAGGTAGGAATGAGGGCTGCGTGAGGGGCTGTGGTGAGGCGTTGCAGTGATGGGTTGGACTACGCATGGGGAGTGGGAGCGCTCGTGCGAATGACGATGGTACATCTCGTCCGAATGACTGCTTCAAATGCCCATGCACTGGTGCTTCCCTCGCAGTGCACAGCTACAGAAAAACACATACTTTTCGAGAACAAGATCAACGAAAATGGAAAAAGAACTCGATCCGCACTGGATAACAAGAAGAAGACTGGTTTTTCACACTAGAAAGAAAACGGGATTCAGGTGTACCAGAAGTCCACCAGCGGCTCGAGCACGCTCTTCGGCGTTCCGTACCCCCATCTCCGCCCCTCAGGGATATGCAGCTCGTGTGGGAGTCTTGTGAATCCCAGCTTCCGCTTCGTCAGCTCAAGATACTTTGCAGATACCTGTGGCGGTCGATGGGGTTAGCTTTTGCAAGCTGAGCGAGCTTAATTTGGAGCTGGATGGCGGAGAGCTAAAACGTACGTGCATGCTATAAGGCTCTGTGGACGAGCCATCGTCATCGTCGCTGCTCTGCTGTGGGGATTTTGCTGCCTGAGCCGACATGGTCGAATGTACGAGTACAACAATACGAGTGTCTGAATCGGCGATGTAAGGTAGACGGTCAGGCGGAAGCGCCGACAGCACGGGAATTTTGGAGACAGTGCGGACACTGAGCATCCGAGACATCGGTCCTCACCGCGAGGAGGCAGGGGAGCATATCACACAGCAAGTGCCGTTATCCGCCAGGTCCGAGCTTCCCATGGAGCATTGCGCGGACGAAGCGTGCTACCGTGCACATGAGGTCGTGTGTGATTGGGCTCTAAAACTGTTTCGCCACAGCTTCAACGCCACGATGGTGGCTGTGAAGTTAATGCCTGCAAAGCCGGCGCGACCGATTCAGGATCATCCTCAAAATTGCCTAATGCGGTAATTGATGTTCACTCGCAAAAAAAGAACGCCAATGAAATCTACGGTCTTGA
The DNA here is from genome assembly GCA_020912385.1 of Neofusicoccum parvum. Taxonomy (NCBI): domain Eukaryota; kingdom Fungi; phylum Ascomycota; class Dothideomycetes; order Botryosphaeriales; family Botryosphaeriaceae; genus Neofusicoccum; species Neofusicoccum parvum. The sequence continues at coordinate 2,539,704 of CP087208.1, read as the reverse complement.
TAGTATTGCACTCGAAGAAAGGTAAAGGCTAGAACCATCTGCAAGAGAGAAAGTCGTCACCTGAGAAGTTCGTCACATCATCTGCACTTCCCTTTCCTGTTCCTTGCTCCTAGATATCTCTGACTGGACCCGTGCCTCCTGCGCCACCGCCGCCTGGGCTCTGTGCTCCTCCCTGGCCGGATGAGCGTCCCAAGTTGAGGCTTCCTATGCGCTGGCGCAGGTTGTCTCCAACGGCATCCACAGCCCCGCGTGGGGCGAGCAGGGATGGCGTCGCCGGGCCTACTTCCTGGACCCGGAAAAGTTTGATGCTCGTGCCGTTCCACACGCCTGCCGTGCCCTTTGAAACGAGCATTTCGCTGGCGAAAATGAAACTCCATAGTAACGACTCGTACCACCCGAGCGATAGTGGCGACCATTCGAACAGATGCACACGGATTGCCGATGGGTCAATTCCGTGGACATCGGTATTTCTGATGGTCTCTAGGGCTGTCGCCGTGTCTACCGATGAGTCTGCGGGTATCAGCGGGCCCAGTTGCGAGATCAGCGTCAGGATGGTGTGCAGGGGTAGTTCTGGCACCCAGCTCTCGAGCTAGTGAAAATGTCAGCCAGAATTCCAATTAAAGCCGCACGCACAAAATCTTACCCATTCACTCGTAGGAGTAAAATTGCCGTTTGACATCACGGTGAGCGTGGTCAGACTACTCAGGCTGCTCGTGCTGTTCTGCCTGGAGAAGGAAGGCGTACCAACAGGCATCTTCCCTCTTGCCTTCTCAGACATTCCGCGCAACTGGAGGGGGACAGCCTCGTCGGCGGCTGAACCGACGGATGCAGTTCTCGAGTTGCTTCCGGACTGCACTGGCGAGCGGCGCTGGGGAGTGCGGCTATCCTCTTCGTCGCCCGAGTCGTCGTCATCACCAATACTGAAGGCGCTGTGCTCCTCAGGCACGTTGCTCAAAGTTGGGGTCCGGCTGGAGATTGGGCTTCTTAGGCTGTCAATCGAGTTCTGACGCGAGTTGCCTCTCGTTGATCCTCCCCCTTCACTGGTCCTACGCTCTTTCCTTAGTTGATTCTGTCGTTCAATCTCATCTTGCGCTGTCTCAAGAGTGAAATCTGTCAACGCTTGGAACCGCTTCCGGGACCGCAATATCGCGTAAATCAGGTTTGGGTTGGCTACGGCATGGTTAGCTCAAAGCTCACAGGAAAATCAATGCGCTTAACCCACAGGAGTACTGATGCTCGATCATAGCGTTTAGGGCCTCAAGCAATGAGTGGAGGAGGCTGTGATTTGACTCGTTTGCCAAGAGGAAACTGGGCGAAGACATGGAAATGAAGAGCTGAATCAACTTGGAGGAGGTTGCCCGGCCAATGTTCTCCACGTATGCCGCAATGTTGTTGATAATGGCAAGTAGCGCGGGATAAACAGCATCCAGTTTTCCCTTCCGAGCGGTGAGAAGTGTGTATATTGACTATTTGTCGGTTAGAGCATATACCAGGAATGAAGTGCACCAGAGGCAGCTTACTGTGATGATGTAATCCGCGTACGTTCCGTGGAAGTTTGGAATGCGGATGCTTAGCGGAAGGGTTTCTTGGCCCTCGAACTTCTTGTTTAAGTTCTTTCCGAACTTTGGTTCTGTGCTCAAGGTCTGGAGTATGAAAATACACATCCGAATAAGGCCTTGCTTTGAGGGGTCGTTGCTCTGGTCAATAGCGTAGAATAGAATCAGAACCACAAAGTCATGGGCCCGGTCAGTGTCGATGATGAAAGTCCGGAAGCGCTTGTTGCATTGTAGAGCCTCCCAGAACAGGACGAGCATCTCGGGCGCCCATGTCAGGGATTTTTGGCTGCCAGGGAGGTATGCCGTCGTTGCTTGCAACTGAGCCCATATCAGCACTCATTCTGAACACGACTCTATTGTCTTACCGGCTGGTTGAGGATCCTCGTCATGCCATCATGAAGGAATTGGAAGTCTTGTGGTCTGTGAAGCCTGCCCAAGAAGTGCCGGAAGAAGTTCTTGGGCGGAGTACCATTTCCTGGTTCGGGGATAGGATAAAGTATGAGGACAAGAAGGAGCTGCAGGCAGTATGTGACGAGAATCTGTTTCGGATCCCTGAACACTACATGGTCGTAGGGCACGTGCCAGCTGGCTGGGTTGTACTTGAGCGTCTGCAAGGAAAGTCAGCATGCATGGCCGCCGGTGATAGTAGCGCGACGATCTTACCGTGTTGAGCAGCGAGCAGAGAAGCGACAGCACGATCTGCTTGTCGGGACAGGTAGTAATGTACGTAACTGCCTTAACACCCTTCACAGGAAGAATATCTGGGAGCGGTCAGTGAGCGTCCGGCGCAAGACAAAGAGAAAACCCACTGGGCGACATGTACATAGACTTGCTGGCCAGAGTAAGCAGCAGCCTGAGAATCTCGGTGCGGTTGTTCTCGAATTCCTTGCTCGTGCCAACCGGAGTGTTGCAGCCGACACCGCTCTGCCAGATAGCGTACGTCACTTTTCCTTTGCCGGGCTGAGCTTTGGGCAAGGTAAAGTCGGCGAAGAACAACAGGTCGATGAGGGTGTCTATCAATTCCTCGGCGAGCGGCTTGGCTTCCTCAAACTCTGGCACGTTCTCTTTCGGGGCCTCGTCCGTGTTGGCGCCGTCAAACAGCACTTCAGAGCGGTTCAATTGGCTTCTCCTGCTGCGCTTCCGGCGGGCGCCCCAGAAGAACTTGTCCTCCCATCCCTCCAGGTGGTCGGCCTCGTAGATGTAGGGCAGAAGGCGAGTGAGGACCCGGATGCAGTTCAGAGCGTCCCTCTCGGGCGCGAGCTCGGGATCGGGGAAGGACGGGTGGTTTCGCAGCACGCACAGCCTGGAGGTGACAACTAGCACGAGGGTTTCGAGGTTCCCGAGCGCATTGTCGCGGGTGCGGCGAATATCGGCGGGCGAGAAAAGAGTGAAGACATCTTCGGCGGACTCGGGCAGTTCCCAGAACTAGTCGCGAAGCTGGTCAGCACAGTGTCGACGTTGCGCGTGGGAGGATGGGCGGGCGTACTCCCGTCCAGTACGTGTCGTCGGCAGGGATCTCGGTCTGCTCAGACAGGCGGATGATGCCCTGCTTGAAGACGAGCTTGGAGTCGGAGGCGCCCATTATTCAGCGGCGAGAAGGCTATGTGGCATGTCGCGGCGGAGCGAGGCCATGCCGAGTGAGCATGCGATTGCGATGAGCGCGAGAGCCCCGGCGCTGCGCAGCGTCACTGCCAGCCAGACCACCCCGGCCCCAGCCCCCCGGCCTTGGCGCCTTTGCCACGTTTGCCTCATCATCACCAGCAGCTGCCTGCGCCGTCCATTCTTCCCTCCCCACCGCGCCGACTCTGTCCACCGCCCCGTCTTCGCGTTCCCCTTCGTGCGCGTGCGCCCAGCATCTTGCAGACCCGCCGTCCGCACCGCTCGCCCTGTCCGCCACGCCTGGGCTCCGCCTCCGCCCGCGCCTGGATCAAGAATCATCGCCCGCTCACCCGCCCGCTCCTCCGCCCGCCCACTCGGCTTGCGCCTAGTCGTCGTCGGCGACGGCGGGACAGCGAGATCTGATCATCGGCCATGGCGACAAAGCGCAAGGCGACGGGCCCGACTGGCGGCGCCGCTAAGAGGGTGGCATCTGGCGTGAACACGCCCATCAGCATGGCCAGCAGCGATGACGAGTACACTGAGCCGACCGCGGAGGAGGTCGAGGAGCAAGAGGCAATGCAGCAGCTGGTTGAGCGCTTCCATTCCAAGAAGAAGAGTGGCGCCGCGCCTGTCAGGAGGTCGGACACTGTCTCCAACTTCTTCCACGGCCACGACTACTCGAGCCTGGACTTGAAAAAGGAGCACACCGACCGCCCGCTCTGGGTGACCCCCGAGGGCAAGATTATCCTAGAGAGCTTTTCGCCGTATTTCAAGCAAGCCGAGAGATTTCTCATCAACATCGCCGAGCCCCAGTCGCGTGTGTCACTCATGCATGAATACTCCCTCACCGCCAACAGCCTGTTCGCCGCCGTCTCGGTCGGCCTCTCAACCAACGAGATCATCACCCAGCTCGAGAAGCTGTCCAAGACGCCTTTGGACGACGAGGTCAAGGAGTTCATCATCAACTCTACCAAGTCATTCGGCAAGGTCCGACTGGTCCTCAAGCAGACCAAGTACTTCGTCGAGAGTTCCGACCCGGACATTCTCCGCACCTTGCTAAGGGATTCTATCATTGGACCGTGCAGAATTGATAATACGGAGGGCCTGATGAAAAGCACTGCGGCCAAGAAGGGAGACCTGGTTATTCCTGGCACCAACATGGCCGCTGGTGCGAAGCAAGCCGCTCAAGCCCAAGCCCAACCCGAGGATGCTGACCAAATGATGAACGTGCTGAGAGAGGAAGATGACGAGGAGGAAGAGGACCAAGTCCACTCCTTTCAAATTGACGGCCCCAAGGTCCAGACGGTGTCGAAGCGGTGTCGGGCAATTGGACTGCCGCTGACTGAAGAGTACGATTTTCGCAATGACTACGTCAATGCCAATTTGGAAATTGATATCAGGCCTGGTGTTGAGATTCGGCCTTACCAAGAACAGGCGCTCACCAAGATGTTCGGTAACGGTCGTGCTCGTAGTGGTATCATCGTCTTGCCCTGCGGAGCCGGCAAGACTCTAGTCGGTATCACAGCTGCCTGCACCGTGAGAAAGGGCTGCATCGTGCTCTGCACAAGCACCATGTCCGTCCTCCAGTGGCGTGACGAGTTCATCAAGTGGTCCAACATCAACCCCAGCGACATTGCCGTCTTCACTGCCGAACAGAAGGACTTCTTCTCGGGAAACACCGGTGTCCTCATCTCAACGTACAACATGATTGCGATGAACCGGACCCGGTCATACGACTCGCAAAAGGTCATGGACTTCATCACGCAAAGAGAGTGGGGACTCATGGTTCTTGACGAGGTGCACGTCGTCCCTGCGGACATGTTCAGTCGAGTCACACACGCTGTACCGTCGCACGCCAAGCTCGGTCTCACGGCGACCTTGCTCCGTGAGGATGACAAGATCGTCGACTTGAACTTTCTGATTGGCCCGAAGCTGTACGAGGCCAACTGGCAAGAGTTGTCTGAAAATGGCTTCATTGCCAAGGTCATCTGCTCCGAAGTCTGGTGTCAAATGACAACAGAGTTTTACGCAGAGTACCTGAAGGCCAAAACGGTGAACAAGAAGTCGCTTCTGTACACGATGAACCCCCGCAAGTTCCAGGCTGCCCAGTTCCTCATCGACTATCATGAGAAGAGAGGAGATAAGACCATCGTCTTCTCAGACAATGTGTACGCCCTGAAGGCGTACGCTAGAAGGCTCAACAAAGCTTTCATTTACGGTGGCACTTCGAACCAGGAGCGGCAGACGGTCCTTCAGAACTTCATGTACAACGAGGACGTCAAGACGATCTTCCTTTCCAAGATTGGAGACACATCTCTCGACCTGCCCGAAGCGACATGCCTCATTCAGATTTCGTCGCACTACGGCTCGCGTCGTCAGGAGGCTCAGCGTCTAGGCCGCATCCTGCGGGCTAAGCGCAGGAATGATGAGGGCTTCAACGCGTTCTTCTACTCGCTCGTCTCGAAGGATACAACTGAAATGTTTTATTCTTCGAAACGACAGGCCTTCCTCGTGGACCAGGGCTACTCCTTCCGTGTGATTACACGCCTTCAGGGTATCGAGAATCTCCCAGGCCTTGTGTACGCCACTCCACAGGAACGCAGGGAGCTGCTTACGGACGTCATGCTGCAGAATGATGTCGCGGGCGAGGTTGAGAAGAATGATGGTGACTTATTCGACAGGAGGATGGGCAACCGGTTCAGGAAGGGAGTCCGCCGCACGGCTGGAACGCTGGGCGAGCTCAGTGGCGGTCAGGACATGGCATACATTGAGTACAACAGAGACAAGAACAAGGAGCTCAGGGCGTCCGGCAACCAGACGCTCAAGAAGCTCAAACGCAGCCTGGGGAAGCAAAACAAGAAGGTGCTACCGTCGTGAAGGGTCAGCTTCGTTCAACTTTCATCGACTTGTATTTGTTGCGGGTTTTACAAGAAATCTGGGTTACAGATTGGATCCTTTGCAGCGACGGCGTTGGGTAGGCGGGTGGCGTCAAGGACAAGCACAGGCAGAAGCCGTCCCGGAAGGGTTCGAAACAAGATGTCATAGACCCGGAAATAATGCAGGCAAACTGCAATCACAAAGATTGATTAAGTGGCTTCCGCATATCAGGAGCGAGTGCTGATGGGTTCCGTCAAATGGTTCAACACCAATTCCCCGTTTCTAACTTTTGATAAGCCTCGACACTTCCTGACGGTAAATCCACATGCAGTTGCACTCCAACTCCAATGTCCGTCTCCGGCGTATTCCCAGGTAAGACTCCGTGAGCCGAACGCTTGGTCCAGTCACCCCACGCCATCGGCAGCTCATGCGAGCCGGGACATGCCATCCTGCCATGCCGAAGACAAGCCAACACCGGGTCAGCGACCACTGGAAAAAGACGGCGACAGCTGAGCCGCGCACGTGGGAGGGCTTAGGCCAGGCACATGCGTCATCCATTGGCTGCCGTGGCCGGGCTTGGCCCCCCGCGCGCGGCCCTGCGCCGAACGTCCCGCAGGTCCACAACCACCACCCCGGTCGCCCGTCCCTCCCGTCATCTCATCATCGCCCGTCACCGCTCCGCCGGGAAAAGTATATAAAGCCGCGCCTGGGCTAAGCCGTCCGATCTGGTTTCCCTCTCCAGCCGCCGCATTCGCTTCTGCTCTTCCTCTCTCTGCCGTCTTTCCCAGCCAATCCCGCTTCTCCCGGCTCTCCGTGCCCGTTCGATTGCTTGTGCGTCGTGACCTCGATCTCGCCATCCCACGCGCTCCGCCGCTCCCTCAGCACAGCAAGATGAAGACGGTCATCTCGTCGACGCTGGCTTTCGCGGCTCTGCGGGCCGTTGACGCCGCGGCCATACCCGACGTGTCCGGCACGCTGCAGAATATCCTGCAGAACACGCACGGCAGCGACCTGTACACGTATCCGACTGACCTGACGCGCGGAATCCTGCCTGTGAGTGCCATTCAATAAGCCACTGCCGTCCACGATGGCTGATGCGCGGATGACAGAAACCGTTCCACAGCCACAACGACTACTGGAGAGATGTGCCTTTCTATTCTGGCCTATCTTACGGCGCCATATCGACTGAGGGAGATGTTTGGTTGGTCAACGGGACGCTCCACGTACGTTTTATCTCCTACTCTGGTGTCTTTTGTACGAGAAGGCTCAAGACCATCTTTCTTCCTTCGCTTGATGTACCCCAAGCAAGAGGCCTCCCAGGATGCGGAAGATCTCTTTTCATTTTTCTTCTTTTTCTCCAAATCTATCAGCCAATCTTCAAGGCTGCAAGTTGCAGACATTCACACGAGAATCATTGTTGCTCCTCGCCACGCCCTTCCGCCGCGAACCCCCGGAAAAGAAACGCAAAAACAAAATCTCACATCACACCCGCAGGTCGGCCACGAAATCAGCGCGCTCACGACCGCCCGCACGTTCGACGCCCTCTACATCCAACCCATCCTCGATACGCTCCGGCGCCAGAACCCCGTCACGGCCTTCGCGCCCGACCCGACCAGCAACGGCGTCTTCGACACGTCGTCGGGCCAGACGCTCTACCTGTGGATCGACCTCAAGACGGCCGCGGAAGACACCTTCCCGGCGGCGCTGGCCGCGCTCGAGCCGCTGCGCGCGGCCGGCCACCTGACGACGTACTTCCCGGGCAACGGCTCGCTGGCGCAGCGCGCCGTCACCGCCATCGGCACCGGCAACACGCGCCTCGCCGACGTCCTCGGCCAGACCGAGGCGCGCGACCTCTTCTACGACGCGCCGCTCGCCGGCCTGCCCGACGACGTCGACGGCCCCGGCGTCACGCCCGTCGCGTCCGCCCAGTTCTCCGCCCAGTTCGGCGACGTCCTGGGCGCGGCCGTGCCCGCGCTGAACGAGACGGCGCTGGCGAAGCTGAGGGAGCAGGTCGGTGCGGCGAAGGCAAGGGGCATCGGTGCGAGGTACTGGGATACCCCCGGCTATCCGATTGGGACGAGGAATGCGGTGTGGAGGACGCTGCTGGATGAGGGTGTGGCGTTGCTGAACGTGGATGATTTGGAGGGGGCGGCGGCGTTTTGGGAGATGGAGTAGCTGGTTTGAACGGGAACGATGTTAATGAAAGGTAGGAGCGATGGGTACTCTGTACAGTAATGGAGGGGGGAATGAGTGAAAAAATGGCATATGGGATGGAGTCTCATCAATATTTCGGACATGAGCCGAACTCAGACGGCTTTCACGCAGCACGGGGAGCTAGAGAGTGATGCAGAGACGAGACGCATCCGCTGGCTAATTGTTCGAAACACTCATGACCATTGCGTCTGCTTATGCGGCGAATTCAGAAATTCGGTTGCATGGATGGTTATTGCGGACGGTCGTCTGCATGACTTCTTTGAGGATGAAGATCTACAGCATCTGGTGGGCGGTGGACCCGAAAAGGAAACAGGGGAAAGTCAAGACTAATCAGACTTTCAGATAAAAGACAAAAAAATTTCGTCCGCAGATTGAATTCTCGACCTACAGCATAATCTACAGCGTTTCGGTCATTACCCGGGAGCACTTCGCTGTACCGTATGGCCACATGTCCTACTTCTCACTTTGTGAAAGGAAACATAGCTCTTCCAAATGATGTATTACCTCTTCGGTATCTCACCTCATTGATACCTCCCTTTGCAGATAGACGCCACAACTGTCCACCATCACCACCACTGCCCATCGCCCCTCAGCCACATAACGAACGCCTCTTCTCGTGCCTTCAGATACTTGATTCTACACACCACCGCTATTATCGACAATTAATGCAGGCAAATGATGCTCGTAGTATAAGACAATATAAATTTGAGCCTGTTCTGCTCGTCGTGAAACTACCGCTAACCTACTGTAACGGCGGGCCTCTGCCTCTAAGGATCAAACACCAAAGAGGGTGGTAAGCCGTGTAGGGTTTACCTTGAGTGGGTACAAGGTAGGGGGAGAGAACAAGTATGAACGAATACACGTGACTGGGCACTGCGTGCGAAGGCCGTGTTACTAATCAATGGTGTAGATTGATTATTGAAGTTGACCACGAAGGTCAAAGCTATGCTAAGGAGCGTGGTTTATATACGTGTAAGAGTTCTATACAATCTGTGGTTCATGGAGTTCATGCTGTAGGGTCGTCTGAACCGTCTGAACTGGAGTTCAGAGGTTCATTCTGCCAAGCCCATATGAACTGGTGAACTGGTGGGGCATCACGTGATCTTCGCCTGTCTGGAGGGATCTTCCGTGGCGTTTGTTCACGCCCCGCTTATCCTTCTTCTCTACCTTTCCTACCCTGTGGAGGCTGCGCCGTAACACCTACATCTAACAAGACACGGCTAGAGCATGGTAATACCGTGACATTTTGCCATAGAACTCTATTTATCCCGTATTGCTACCCCTACCTACGAAGAGTGCTCTATCGGAAACGGTACGTACATGTTTCCACGTTGGATCAGTAACAAGAACTTCTTATATATTCAAAGTTTGAGAATGGGTTAAGATTGTTTCAACCACAGCTTCCGAGGCCTCTAATCATTCGCTTTAGCTCACAAATCCGAATGTCTTACTGACATCCTGAGGAAAAATTCGGCAGGCACCAGCTACTAGAATGCAGTCCGAGAGCTCGGAGGTTCGCCGATGTGGTTTGGGCCACCAGGCGCAGTCTCTCACAAAGACCACCACCCGCCTGAAACCTTTGCCCTACCGCCCATGTTTCCATGGCAGATCGACTATATCTTAGGCCCACACTGTAATAACAGCGCGAATCCACCGCCCTCTAGTCTGTGAGCCTTCTCCATGCGTGCTCGGGTTCAGGAGCTTGGCTACGGGTTGTCTGATCTCAAGCGTTGTTACCATCCCCAATGACATTACCTGATGCCGGCGCTGGGCCTTTCAGCACGACCTTGGTAACTTAGACTCTAAGGACTTCCTCGAACAGTTTAACGATGCTGCCTCAGAGTGGAAGGGCTAGACTGTGTCTTTGGGGCATGCCACTTAACTATCTAGTAGTGCTAATGGTCAATCAGTCTTTCGCCTCTATTAGACCGACGGTATTGTTGCCATTGGCTCCGATTAATACCGAATTTGGCGATCGATTTGTATGTCAGAACCGATGCGGGCCTCCACCAGAGAGGCTTAGGGTCTATTGCAGGTGCATAATCGCATGAGCCCGGGACTAATCATGTCTAGCACGCGCTACCAAGATCACACACCGCAATCTAGACCAAATATGTAGATAAATGTAAGCAGACGAGCAATGAAGTGAGTCAAAGCGCCAGTAAAGCCAGGATAGTATGCACAGAAGAAGAACAACACACAAATCCGGATAAACGCATCAGCTCCTTGCCTGTCTGATATGCTTTTGAATGCCCCTGGAATCCCGCGTACAGTATTAAAGGGTGTGCTATGAGGATGTGTTCCAAACCGAGCTCGTGCATGGTATGTCCACGTATTGCTAACACCAGCACTGTTGCGAGTGCAATGGCTTGTCGCGCTTCTAGCCTTCTAGTGATGCTAGTGTGCTATGTTATCCTTATATGTTAAGCGATGGTGTGTCTCTCATGCGGTGAAAAGCGTAAGCGTTTGGTTCGAGTGCGAGTGAGCCCTGTTGGTGTACAATTTTAGGTGTTAACGTATGAGGGGGGAAAGTTGATACTCCTGAACATCGATGAAGTTCGCAAGAATTGTGCAAGAAACATTCCACTGATCTGTATTAACGTAGTGTCTAAGCTGAGCACTTGAGGCTTTAGATTGCATGAGATGAGTCCATATGGCGAGGTAGACTAATAGTTCAAGATCTTCGGCGGAATCTGAGAAAGATCCTATATGGCGCATCAGGTACAGGCACTCAAGCACGCAACAGCAGCTGTCATGTCTCTTGCGGTAGGTAACCTTGGCCTTGAGGTTTCCCCATATGGGCTTCTCGGTACATAAACTTGCTTGTGTGCCGAGATGTCGACGGGATAGAGCAATATGCGCGGCCTAGATGAATCATAGGAACCAGTCGTGCCGCCAAACGAGCTTCTACTAGAGAAATCCGAGCACCTCCCGAGCCTATGCTGAGCATCGGGTGAAAACAGAGTATGCAAGTATATGGTCGGCTCTGGGAGGTTTTGGCACAACGGGCGTCTTTGCCTTCTGATGGTTGGAGTGGTGTTGAAGGTTAGAGAGGACTCGTGGTTGGGACGGATGACTGCTACGGCCTATCTTGTTAGCCTACTGTCGATAGGACCAATTCGTTGGCTCCATGATATAGTAAAAGATAGACTGATGAGTGATTATAGACATTCCGCGTGGGTACTTGGGTTGACTGAGGTGTGAAGTGCGGCATTCTAGTGGTTCTGCAGACGTGATTCCAACGAAAGTCAGGGGACAATCTTCGGCCATAGGACATCTCAGCAATGTCCCTCATCTTCGATCCGCCACGGCCTTGCATCTCAGGCGCGCTGCAGGCGTCATGTTGGATGACTTCCTGGCGAATAACGGGCAGTATGGGAGCAGATGACGGGCATGGAGGTTTCTATGCCACGCAAGCGAGAATGACGGAGGTTGTCAGATCGCATCTACGATCCTTACGATGAATCGCGATTCAGAAGAGCAAGCGCAACCCCCGTTCCAGACCAGCGTCACCAGGCGAATCATACGCCATCTCCACGTACGTCAGCGTCATACGAGCCGCTCGAGCTATGCTGTGCTGCATGAGCCGCATCGACGCGAGGCCGATATCAGAGGGATTTTGGTGGTAGGAACAGCTCCGTCTAGCCTATATGCGTCATCCCTGCCGGGTACATCGTCATCTAACTCTGCATGGTGGTGCAAGCAAGGCGTCTCAACCACCGACCTCCACATTATTGATGCTTGTCGAGCGGCGGCCTGCTCCCCGTCGGCATCGCAACAGGGTTCGCAGCGGGCACGGCGCATCGCTGCATGCCATGCGGGGCGAGGTGTCCAGTCTCGGGCGGAGGTTGCTCTAGGTTGAATAGGAGGCTGATCGAGGCTTGATGCGGCGAGGGCTGCGGACTAGCCAAACTGCATGTGGGGAGATAGCGACGTCAGAAGTGCGTCGCTAGAAACGGGCACCTCGAGGACTTCATCCCGTTCCCAACGTGCCGACGCCTAGCGGAAGGCAAACAGAGCAAGCGTAGCGCTAGCAGGGCGAGGGACTAGTTGAGGCAACAAACAATAGTTGTGCTCGTTAGAGGAGCGTACGATCCGCTCGCGGGCACTCGTCGCGCAAGACCGTTGCGGTGGGCCTGCTACTACTGCAATACCGTTGTCGGGTGGAGCCGTGGAGGTTGTGTGGCTCTCTCGTGCCGGTTCGAGTTGCGCGAGGGTGGGTTAGGGCCACAGAGCAGGAGGCGGGAGTGGTGCGGATATGACGTTCGTGTCAGACGGAATGAGTGACAGATTGAGGCATGGGCGCAGACGTGTTGGATTGTTGGCGAGCGCGCGCCGGCGGGAGGCGGGCTTGACATCACGGGCTGCGTCAGCGGAGGCGGACTCCTGGGCCGCTGTCGCCGTGACCGGGCGGCGGGTTGGCAGAGCGCACTTTAAGCTCATGCTGCCTGACGTTTGATGGCCGAGGTGATCGCCGCGCTGAGCTGGGAAGGGGGAGGGTGTGTGGATGCTGGAAAGGGTGGACTTGAGCTATGACATCAGAGGTGGCGTCGTTGCACCAGCAACACCAGCCCTCGAGGAACGCAGTCTTGAAGCACAGAACTGGAGACGAAGAGCAGCTTGCAAATAGAGTAGGCGCGTAGATCATTGATGCGCGCGGGTGGGGGAAAAGGCCAGACGATGGGTGCCAGAACAGGAGTAGACGACGGGTTGGCGAGCTATCGCCGATGGGCCAGCCGCGTATCCACTCCCACCGCGAGTGGCAACGCTCCTGCGACCTGTCTTCTGATGCGCATGGTCGAGAGATGAAGCCGTGAGAAAAAAAAAAAAATCAAGCAGACGTGACAACGACTACAAGAGATGCGACGGAAGCCAACGCCAATGACACGACGCTTTAAGACTCGGGTTTTCAACGTGGCTCCAGAGCATTTCCTGAGGAAGCCCAGATGCTGCCACCGCAGCAATGCTCCAGAACGACATGCTCGCAATGCAGAGCACAGCGGGCGTGGTGTGCTTCGGCGCGGCGCTGAGGCAAGGCCTCGGTCACGCAGGGTCGTCAAAATGCCGAAACGGGCGACCGGCTTGGCGGCGAGGTGTTGCAGCACAGCGGCGCCGGGTGATCTCTGCAGAGGGTTGAAGAGGTGACGCACGGCGGATCGGCTGGGGAATGAGCGGGCTGAGGAGCGACCCGACGATGCGGCTCGCGGCGCGGCGCTGGGCGGTCTCGACCTTCGACCTCGGCGCGGCAGGGAGCGCAGGCCATCACTCGCAGGGCGGACGGGGCCACGGACGGCGCGGTGACGAGGAGCAGCGTGTCGCGGGCGGCCAGGAACAGTCGCGGCGCAGGTGGTGGAGCTTGGCGTGCGCATCATCGGCGGCGCTAGGCCCGCGGCTGCCCTGCCCTGCACACCCTGCGTTTGCGCGCTGCGTCATAGGCACCACCACCGGCGCCGCTGCGTTCAGCGCCCCCCGGCCTGCTGTTGCGCCATGCCGCTCCGGGCCCTGCTGCCCGCGGCTCAATGAGCAGGCTGACTTCATTCCTCCCACCGCGCCTGCGCGCCCGGCTGCGCCTGCTCGGTGCGCCTTGCGCCCGTCGCACACGCCCATGCCGGCCCAGCAGCGTCATTGTCCTGCCGCGCGCTGCCCGCCCGCCGCTCCCGCTCGCCTGCGTCCTGGCAAGCCGCCGCGCAGGGATCTCGCTGTCGATGGTCTGCGCCCCTGCTCGGCGGCGGGCGTCTGGGGAGGCACCACGCCGCTTGGGGCACGCGGTCGCGCGCTCGCTCAGGGACCTACGTCGGCGGGGAGCACTTGTACAAGGCACTCTAGCGGTGCTGGGAGGGCCAGCAGGCGCATGGGGGGCAGATCAGGGTCCACGGCTCGGGCTTACGCTCCAGCGCAGCCAGTGACACTCCAGCGATCACGCTGCCCGCACGGGAACAGCTCTTATCGACGCACTCTGGACCCTTAACGACTGCAGGCTGATCGGCACTATGATATCGCTCAGCGCCACAAGCGTGGCCCCTACTCGCCCTCCTCCGGCAAGCCCGCAGGGAGCCCCCGCTCCGCTCTGTTGTGGCCCTAACGCCTGCCTCCATGCTATATATGCTCGTCCCTGCCGCCTGATGCTGACTCTGCAGTCTCCAGCAGCAATCCTCAACCCTACAAGCTTACATAGCCCGCGCCGCCCAACTCAGTAACCTTCAGCCAAACCGCTCTTCATCCCACCTCACCACACTCCTCGCCTCATAGCTATGTCTTCCGCGCACGCTGGTGTCTACGTCCGCGACAACTACTCCGCACCCATGTCGGCCCAGCACAACTTCACCAACCAGTATGATCTGGACAACCCCACCGCCTCCATGAGTATCTACTCTCGGTACGTTGTGCAGCTGTAACTGCGTGATCATGATCCAAGTTGCTAACTGGTTCCCAGTGTCATGCATGAGCACACAAAGCATCAGCTCGAGAGCGCGACCAGCTCTGCGCGTCGGCGCTCGCAGGGCGGGAGCAACGCCAGCATGAACTCCGAGTCAAGCCGTGGTTCCGTCAGCTCCACCTCGTCATAGCGGACCACGAGCTCAGCCCCTTAAAACCCACGGTCATGTCGGGAGCATGACTTGATTTCTCTTAGATCGGCAGTGCGGCGTTACGAGCTACTGGCTCACGATTTGATGTCCTAATGCGGGACTACCCGGCGGCACATGGAGTATTCTTTCACTTTCATATTTTCGGAAAGCATTTGGCCGGAGTTTTTTTTCCATGGAGCGAGCGGATTGGCTCTCTTCCTCAGCGTCTTAGCGCTGTTTTCCCAACTTCGATTTTCCGCGAGACAGCTATCGGTGTGTAGGTTGGGCAGTTGAAAATGTCGAGCGTTTGGCACATGACAGACAATCTACAAGGTTTCTGCATCACCTTCGTCTATTTGAGTTGTGCTATTGTCCGTGTCTCGGTTCTTCCGTTTCGTCATCAGGGCCATGACGGCGCCTTCCACCAATATTCTCCTTTGTTTCGATCATACTTCGCGGGCTTGCATGATCTCACTCACGGCCTTCCCGCAAGGCCGCGTCAACGGTGTTGCATTTCCTCACCACAGCGCGCACGCAGGCATTGCTCCGCACGGTAGGGTTAGCACGGAGGGTCAGCCGTGCACTCTGTCCTGCAACAGCAACACCCAGCGGCCAGACAGGGCTTGAGAGGATCCACCAGTCACCGCGCGAACCCACACGCCCGCCGCTGACCTGACGCATCCCCACTTGCAAATGTGCGGATCCCTGTTCGATTTGGCGAGCAGCAGCGGGCTTTCGTGTCCTGCTCCAATCCCGGTGCGGTCGATCTCTTCCCTGCTTCGACCTTAGATTCTTGGCATACATCGCCCGCCTCACACAAGTGCGCCCGGCCGGCCATTCAGCGGCGGCAGCAGCGGCCAGGCTAGCCGGGCATTGGGCAGCGCGGCGCAGGCCAGAATGGCGGATGCTTCGTCTCGCTTGGGGAGGTCGGGGAAAGCTGCAGCTCTGCCCGCCGCTTGGCCGCGAAACGTCCATGATGATCACAATGCCGAACTGCTGCAAACCGTTACACCCGAATGCGACGGCGGCGGCGTTCGCCGGTTCCTTCTTCTTGTTCTCGCCCATCCGCCCACGACGAGAGATCGCCGGTCCTCGGCGGCTGGTCGGGTCTTCTCGAGCAGGAACGACTGGAGCGGACCCTTGCGCGGGTCATTGATCTGCTCAGGTACGTACCGTTGGCCTCTCCCGGGCGGACGGAGGGAGGTGATCCAATCGACTTCACGGTGGAGGAGGAAGAGACGCCTGCCCGTCGCGTTGGCAAGCCACCACCACTTCGCCGTCGACAGCACCAGCAGCGCCAACCCACCGCCAATGCGACCAGACCCGGCGCATCCATCGCAGCCGTCCTCGCCGTTCACATCGCCCCGCCGGCCTCCTCGCGAGGTGGCACCAAAGCGCAGAGTACTACGCACCCAAGAAAGTTCGCCACTCGGCAGGCGCTGGAGCATAAAGCTCCGAGACAGGCTCTGTCTCACTTGGGCTGTGATGTGCTGTCAGCCGGGCTCACGAGACACTCACACCAGACCCTTTCCCTTCAACAGCGCGAGTCCGTAACGGATGGGACATGTGCGCCCTCGATGTAATGCGGCAGAACAAGAGGAGATCAGGGTCCAGCGCCCGTGTTTCAACTTTCAATAACTTGTCGCTCCCTATACCTAACCGGGATCAGCAAGACGTCAGCGGAGCGGACTCAATGCTCGCTCGCTAATCGTGTTTGCTCGTCGCACTCTACGTCCCCACGGGGGTCCCACCGCGGCTGGACCGCCGTTGTACCCCGTGCGCCGCTCTGGCTGAGAAAACCAAGAAAATTCGTGAGGCGGAGGGTGCCCGGCCATGATTGGCAAGCCGTGCGGGTCGAGCATCAAAGAGATGGAGAGGCCAGTCACGGGCGGGCAGGCATGCGGTCGCTTCCAGCACCAGTTAGTGTAACCTCTTGTTTCTTTTCTTTTTCCTTTCCCCTTCTGCGTAATTGCCCGTAGTCTCTTTGACGTTCTCCCGGTAGAAATGCGAAGTTCGAGAGACCGGGCGAAGGGCCGGGCCCGTGTCGATCAGACGACAGTGGCTTTCAGTGGCAAAAAAATCCTGCAATGTCGGAGAACCATTAGACCGAAAGGGAAGGAAAATACCACACTGCTCCAACGCGAGTCTTTCCGGAGCTGTGTCCGCTCTTTTGGCCCCTTTCCTCCCTCTGTTGGCTTCATCAAAAAGCCAGGTTACATGACGTCCAGACTATAGCTGCGCGCCTTGCGGACCTGCTTTCTAGCCCCGCTATTCTACCCAGCGCAGGGGAACGGACGGACACCTTTTTGGTGTGCGCATTGTTGCAGGAACGGGAACTGACTAAGGATACCTGCACTTATGGCGGTCGGGTATCACCGCTCCCAAAAGCAAGCATGGGAAAGCGAAAAAGACTAGGGCAAGACTCAAGAAAGCGGCACCCTTCTCGGCAATACGAGTATGGGGATTCCTAGATAGATACCCGACCACCAAGGCCCACCCGGTCAACCTGTTCAGCCCAAAGTGCCGACAAATCCCGCATTGGCAGGTTGCTGTGTCCGTACACTCCGAGGCTTGCGAACCTCAACAACGCGGGCACTAAGACTGTCGATCCCTCGTCCACTAGTCACCACGAGTCTTGCCCTCGCCTCACTCTTCCCTTGCCCCTTAAGCGCCTCCCTCACCTCCTCGTCCGTTACGAGACCTCCGAAAACGCTCATGCCGCTATCGTCACCTTCACCCTCATCATCATCATCACCACCACCACCCTCCGTCCCACCGCCTCCTACCGTCCGCCCCGCAGCCCTGCCCCACGCTCGCCCAAGCATTGCCGAGCAGCGACAGCCCGGCGCGGTGTGGCACGCCAACACCCAGGCCACGGCCGGGAACCTGCACCGCGTGGGAGCGCGCCTGCCGCGCAGCTCCTCGGCCGGGACGTGGTCGGCGGCGGGCGGCTGCCCGTCGCAGGCGGTGGTGGGTGGGCACGGTGACGACGGGCGCGGCGGCGTGTGCGACGGCGGAGCCGATGGCGGCGCGGACGTTCGGGGGGCGTGGTGCTGAAGTTGTTGGGGGGGAGGATAGTGAGACGTCGAGAGAGGAGAGGGTGAGGGAGGATGGCTTGGGGAGCGTGACGATGCCGCGGTCGTCGGGCTGTCTGGCGTTGGGGTCGAGTTCGAGCTGGCGAAGACGCCGGGCTCTTCGTTGCCGGGTGGAGCATGCCAGCGGAGAGCTGGTGTCGTGCGGTTGCGAGAGCCGTACGCGTTGACTTCCATGTGGGCGGCATCCCTAGGTGGAAAGCAAAGAAGAAGAGAAAGGACGACGTGGAAGACGAGGTCAGTCACATCCGTCCAGGAATTCCGGGCGGATGTGACCGTCCCGTTTTGGTTCGCATTTTCGGTGGCTTCGGGATCTTGCGGGCCCCAATGGCAGGTCGGAGAGTAGAATGGTTGAAGTGGACTGAGGACTGATAATGGTGAGGAGTAAAAACGCTAATAGACCTAGGAACAGCAACGAACGTGGAGCGTTTGCTCCATATTCCAGGTTGCGAGCTGCTGAACTGGTCAATAGCCACGATTTCGTTCGGTACCTTAGGATTGAGACGCTACTTAAACTCTTCTGCGGACTTACTGGTTTCCTCCGAAAGGAAATAGAGATTTGCTAAGTTTGAATAGAAACAGGGTGGATTACCTCTCATGAGGATCAGGAGCAAGCTCTCTAAGTTTCGTACGAGTTCACTGAAAGAGATACGGGATTACGGGGTCAACTAATGAGGGCGGCAACGGACGTGGTGACGAGATCAGCAAGTACTGTCGTCGTCGCTCTGCTCGATAGATTCGATGAAAAGCTCGTGGGCTCCTCCGAATCGTTAATGTGCGAGGCTTGTTGTATCATGTCAGCGGTTGCATTCAATCATAGCTTAGCTTCTGCCGCATCGTTTGGTGAACGGGCAGCGTCTATATCGCGGTCAAGAAAGGCCCCGGCTTGACACGGGTTGAATTCGCAGCATTCAATGCTTTGGGATCCCTTATAGAATGCGTACCATATGTATGGACACGCCATCTCTCAATGCAAGGCCGTTTGTTTTTGGAAGAATGCTAGACGAAGCTGAAGTGCTACGCAACAGGATTCATCATATGCTTGTCTGTACTTAGCTGCCGGTGGATCAGTACAACAACACCACCTTCGACTTTGTTTAGTCGTTGCAGTGAAAGTAGTTTGTGTGTCGGCTGTGCGTTCTGATGCGTCGCGATTGCCGTCGCGGTTCCTGCATATCAGCCGAAGTCGACTAAGTTGTGTCCCCTGTCGTAAGCTTGCCTGTTTCGGATAGCGCGGTCGCGCGCATCTACCCCACATCAGCCTCACACCTCACAACACCACTCCACCGCAACCGCCACGCACACGCACCGCCTCGCCATGCCGCTCACCACCGGCCTGGAGGACACGCACGTCCTCAT
The DNA here is from genome assembly GCA_020912385.1 of Neofusicoccum parvum. Lineage (NCBI taxonomy): Eukaryota > Fungi > Ascomycota > Dothideomycetes > Botryosphaeriales > Botryosphaeriaceae > Neofusicoccum > Neofusicoccum parvum. The sequence continues at coordinate 2,520,441 of CP087208.1, read as the reverse complement.
CACCGGGGGCGCCGGGCTCATCGGCAGCGCCGTCGTCGACGCCTTCTGCGAGGAGGGCGCGCGCGTCTCTGTCGTCGACCTGCTGCCGCCGGACCGCTACGTCATCGACGACGCCGCGCGGGAGCCCGGCAGCCTGGACTACTACCAGGCCGACATCACCGACGAGGAGTCGCTCGACGACGCGTGGTCCGAGGCCGTGGCGACCAACGGGCCGGTCAGCTGCTGCGTCGCGCTCGCCAGCCTCGACCTCAGCGTGCTGGAGCACCACGGCACCGCCGCCGACATGTCCGTCAAGCAGTTCCGCCGCACCCTGGACGTCAACGTCACCGGCACCTTCTTGACCGCGCGCATGTGGATGCAGGGCGTGCAGGAGGAGGCAGGCAAGGGCGAGATGAGTAACGTGAGCCTGATCCTGGTCGGCAGCGAGAGCGGCTGGTTGGGCGAGCGCACCAACCCGGACTATGCTGCCTCGAAGAGCGCAGTGCAGGTGGGGCTGCTGAAGAGCCTGGCTGCGGACGCGCCGAGGTTGTACGAGGAAGCGCGGTAGGTTGGCCTTTCCTGTGTCTCGTCAGGCTGCGCGTCGGGTAGCGGTCACGTCTCTGATGCGTCATTGTTGCCAACTCTCCAGTGTCAATGCCATAGCTCCCGGGCCGGTGGACACGCCTCGCTTCGAGGAAGAGTGCAGTAGGAACCCCGATCAATTGTACATGGATGCACAAGCCACGGTAAGCCCCATCTGCTGCTGTTGATTATTGCGGAAATTGGCGTATTGAGCACGCACAGACCGGCCTATGCAAGCCAGTCCCGATGCAAGCAGTAGCCAGGAGTATTCTTTACCTTGCCAGCGACAATTTCAGCAGCCACGTACATGGCCAGGTCCTCAACGTGGACTCGGGAAAGCAAGGGAAAGTTTTGTACACGAAAAACGAGGCTAGCGAGCAGGTATGGGGGTGAGCACAGACATTACTCGATCAGGGAGAGCTGGTTCTCTAGTCGTGATGAGGATCAAGCAGGGAAAGAAGAGGATCTACAATGTCACGATGCCGGAGCTCGCACAAACTCGGCAACTATGATCATATGGGCTCATACGCAAGACGACACAGATACGCACGGATCTGCGCCCAAATAGCCTTGGGTGAAGGCCTTAATGTGGTCTCTGTGACCTCATATCCACTTGCTGTTGCTGTTGAAGCAACCATGCGCCAGGAAGGGAAAGCAGAGAGCACGAGATGAGAAGAGACAAAAAGTAACAATCAAACCAACAAAGGCCTCACACAGCATCCAGGATCCGCACCGCAGCACTCCTCCGCCGACAGATCCGTGACATCGATCTCAAACTCCAGTTCAATCCTCCATCCTTCCTCTCCCTCAAACCCAAACCTCCCATGTGCCTCTAAACTCCCGCAGCACCCCCGCATCCCTCAACTCCATCATCCCGCTCTCCGCACGCCCCGCCGACAGCAGCCTGCGCCCCTCCTCCGCCGCCGCCGCGCCGCACGTGATCACGGCCGACACGAACAGCCGCCGCGACAGCCGGGCCAACCGCATCATTCACCTTGCGCATCTGCGGGAAACCCCGTCCATCAGCTCCACGCAGTCGAAACCCCCGGTCCCAGGGCAGTTCGCCGGCGGCGCGCCAGGAAGTCGTCGCGGACGGCGGGCGGGAGGGGAGGTAGAGCGGGGACGAGGGCGGGGACGGGTCGAGAGGCTGGTTGGTGGGCGTTGAGGGGGAAGGTGGGGATCGAGGGGGGGCGGCGCGGTGGTGAGTTTGCTGGTGCCTGGGTAGGCGGGGTGGGGGGTTTATTCTTTTCCAGGGAATGTTTATGGGGGGTGGGGATTATCTGTTGGGAGGGAGGGGGGGCGAGTGGAGGGATTTGGAGCGAGGGACCTCAATGTTTGGAACTCGAAATTGTGTTGGAAACTATGCGCCATGGTGTGCCTTTGCTGGCTCAAACATTACCTGGTATGTACGTCGGAGAAGGTGGCCAACAGCGGTGGAGACTAGATGAGGTCCGAAGGGACGGGACGGAATATCTTCAATGGGGCTAAGCTTGAATGGTGTAAACAGTGCAGGTCGAAGCTAAACGGGTTGGTTGTTGTTTAGCCTGCCGTACATAGATGCCGTGAACGGCAGCTGGAATCTGGAGGCATTGCCATTTTCTACCTCATGTTTTGGAGAATATAACGTGAGAAGAACTTATAGCATTTCCAAGCATAAACCTTCCTGAGAGGCGCCGAAATATGACCTCCTTCCTGTCATGTGTCGAGAATAGTCATAAGCTCGTTCCAATTCTCTTTCCATACAACTCCAATCTCTTCTAACCAATGATGCCACATTTACACAATCTTGACAACGTCCATAGGCTCCCTAGGCTCCCTATCCCAATTGAACTCTATTTGGCGCTTAGCAGAATCCGAATCCTGTCAAAGCACCCATCTTCACATCCTCGTAACCCTGAACATTGGGGTCATCGTCCTTGAGGATCTCGTCGATCTTGGCGGGATCTTTGATGCGGAAGAAGGCCCGGGCGCCCTTGACGAACCTCTTGGTGATGGGCTCGATATCCTCTTCTGGGCTCGCAGCGAAGCACATCCTGAAGCAGTTGTACGCGTCTCTGTTGAGAATTTCCTGGGTAGGAGCAAAGATGCTACCAGGAGAGACAAGGACGCGATACGAAGGAGTGGTCCAGAATATCCACAAGGCGCGTGAAAGGCGAGCATGCGGAATCTTATTGGCCAATGGGTGCACCGTGAAGTCAAAGCGAACCCATACGAACATGCCGCCAAGCGGGCGGGCGAAGTCAAAGATGTTGCTTGTCTCAACGACAGCCCAATCGTCAGCTTCAGCGTCAAAGTCTTCAAAGGCACCGTTCGACGATGAGGGATGCGTCGTTGAGCGAATGAGCTTGCTCAGCGAGCTGCGACGGCCTGTCTTGACCATCAGCTTGCCAGAGTCCAAGATATCGCACATGACGTTCATGCGGCGCTCGTAGTTGCTGCGAAGGCCCTCGAGCCACCGCACCCATCCGCTGACGTCCCAACCGTGACCGTCCTTGGCACCGCCTTGGCCGCCGTCCTCCTTGCTCTGAGGACCCATAATGAGCTCAGCAATCATGGCCTGCACAAATCCTGAAGGCTGCTGGGTTGAGGTTTCAGTAAGACGCAGGATACGCTCCACCAGAGCCGGCTGGGCAGTGAGCCAGCCGAGACGACATCCTGGCGCGACAGTCTTGCTGAAGGTATCGACGCGCACAACACGGCCCTGGTAATCGACCGACAGATAAGACGGCACGAGAGAGTCGAGGAAGTCGAATCCGGAGGATTTGCCCTCGACCTTCTGAGGTGGGGTAGATTTCGAGGAAGTCGACGGGTATTGGAGGTACCAGTAGGGGTCATCCTCAACGATGATGATGTCATACTTCACGGCCAGCTCGTAGATCTCCTTTCGGCGCTGGACGCTCAGTACGCCAGACGTTGGGTTTTGACCGATGCTGAAAAACCATGTTAGAATGCGGCTTGTTGGGCAATTCGTAATTTGTAGTGCAGCGGCATGAATCAAGGCGAGGATATGGGATTAGTGATCTGCAATGCAGAGAAGAGAAGAGAAGCAGCGGTAGGAAGAAGGTCGAGTCATTGAGACAGTTGCAGCAATGAAGAACGGAAGTGCATACGTTACGGTGTAGATCAGGTGCGGCCGCCTGCCTCTCGAGGGATCCCAGCTGTCCAGAACGTCTTCCAGGCCGCCCGGACCTTTGGCGAGCATGCCTTCATCGTCAATCTTGACGGGCACAATGTTCAGGCCGCGAGGTCGCACAGCCTGGATGGCGTTCGTGTAACAGTACTCCTCGACTAGTAGTCCCTGCTTCTCGTCTATGGGATCCCTGCCTTCGTACCACTCATTGGTCAACGCCGCGACAGTCTTGGAGAAGCCGTCGGTGGAGCCGCAGGTGAGAATGACCTCCGGGCCGCCCCGGTAGGGAACATTTGGGTGCAGGTTCTGGGTGGTGAATTGGCGCACGAATTGGTAGAGAGGAGGGTAGCCCTGGGCGGTGCCATACTGTAGCGCCGTGTCCAGGTCAATCTTGCGCAGCACGTCGGTGGTTCCCGAGGTGTGCGGCACAATGAGACGGGCAGAGGGAGGCTGGCCAGAGAGAGAGGTGGCAGCCAGATCGGCCGCGGGCGGGTCCACCGGGTTGTTGGGAGTGGGCTTGAAGCGATCAGGCAGCGCTACACGGGCCTCGAGGTCGTCGTAAGGAAAGTATTTGTCGTTTGGCAGGCCTGGGCAGTATTTAGCAACAAAGGAACAGCACGGGCGGCATTGGGGCGGCGGGACCTCCAGCAAGCTGCCCTATCCCGGGGATGGCGAAGTACTTGTAGAACGACTTCATGGACGAGGGCACGCGGCTCTGGGCATTGCGCGAGACATGGTGCGAGAGATCGACGGGCTTGGGCAGGTCTTGGGACGAGGCCATCTTGGCAGAGACTCTCAGCTATCCAGGCCGGAAAGCAGAGTTGCTTGAGCAGCGAGGCAGGCTGCAGTGTGGGGAAGAATGGGGTGCTCGGTGTCGCTGATGAGGCATGGCTGGGCGATAGCGCCGGCGATAAGAGATGCCTGCAATTGTCAGCAGCCAGAGGGAGCTGCCCGTTCGGAGCGCGGCAGGCCCGTCCGGCGAGAGTGGAGGGGGCGCCAGCGTGCCAGCGCGCCAGTGTGCCAGTGCCAGCGAGCCACCCGCCGCGCGCCGCCCACTCGCACCGCACGCGTCGCCGGCCGCGGTGGAGACGCAATACGGCGTGCCGTCTGAGACGCCCGCATCGCCTCGCGCCGCCGCGCCGTCTCGCCCGGCTCCGGTGGACGTCTCGCCCTGTACAACATCACCACGGCACGATGGGCGGGTGGTGGACGAAGCTCGGAGGACAAGACAGCCTCGAGCTGCGGCCGCCCGGCGCTCGGGAGCACGGCCGCCCGTCACTGGCTGCACGTCATGGCCAGCTCCAGCATGCAGGTACGATTCGCCAGCACTCACGCCCGACGCCTCACCCCAAAGACCACCGCTCCGCCGCGCCCCCCCTCTCTCGCTGTCCCAGAGCGCCCGCTCGATCTGTCGCTGCTTCAGACTCCGCCGTCTCTCTGCGCGCTGCCCGACTTTCGCTGGTCGACGTCGCTCAGCCCCACCGTCATTAACTCCGGCGCATCCCGGCCTCGACCGCTGACCCGCCCCAGAGCCTCCCGCCGACTCGCGTCCGGCAGCCATGTCGCGACAGCACCAGGACGAAGACAACCTCCTCCCCGAGTATCGCGACGATGCCACCAGCACCGTCGACTCCGACGCCACCGCGACCAACAACCACACCCCCGCTGCGTATGGCTACGACGGCTCCGACGAGCTCGACGAGCTGCTCGCCCCGCCGGACGCCCCGAAGTACGTCCCAAAGTCACTTCAGCGAGTCGTGAACTCTATCGCCACCTGGGTCAAGGGTCCCCAGCCGCCGCGCCCATATAAAATCACTCCATTCTTTCCCCAGATCCAGGAGGCTCCGCCGAGACTGCTGGACAAATACTTGCCGAAGCGGAAGCAGAAGGCCTGGCTGCTGGTGGCCTTTTATGCCCTGTGGCTGCTATGCTTCTCTCTGGTGCTGCGCAAGTCCGCTTTTTCCACCGAAATTGGTGACTATGGCTCGCCTGTGAGACTTACCTGTCTCTCGCGCTTCTGGTATGACCATCCAACCCCGGGCTGGGAGTGCACAGATACTGACATGCCCCAGGAGGAACGACAACGGATGCGGCCTGAATGGTGATGACTGCCGTCCTTTCGGCAACCACACATTTGCCTTCCGCTGCCCTGCTAATTGCAAGCGCGTAGAGGTCTTCAACCCTCACGCTGTCGGAGATCAGGAGGTCAACTACAGACCTCTCGTGATTGGAGGCCCCACCGAGGGAGATGGCGGTGACAACGTCGCAAGCACCATCTACCGCGGCGATTCTTTCATCTGCGGTTCTGCCATCCATGCCGGCTTCGTGAACAACAAGGCTGGTGGCTGCGGCGTGGTGTCCCGCATCGGATCCCAGAGCGACTTCCCGTCGTCCAAGCATCACGGCATCGAGAGCATTGGCTTTGATTCCTACTTCCCTCTCTCCTACACCTTCGTCGAAGGGACCGCCTCACAGTGCAAGGATCTACGATGGTCTCTTTTCGCCGTCTCGCTGACGTTCACCATCGTCCTGTCACTCTTCACCACATCGCCAGCCGTATTCTTCCCGTCCATCTTCTTCGGCATTTTCTTCCATGTGGCCCTGGCCTCGGACCCACCTAACCTCACCGATTATCATGCTCTTGTTAGCATGGCGTTGGGCCGCTTTTTGCCCGCCGCATTCTGTGCCTTTGTCATTTACAAGTTCTCTGTCCGTCCCGCCCTGACCGGCCTCACTGCTCAGATCGAGAAAACGATTCTCTGGCTAGGAGGCTGCTGGGTCGGTGCCCTCAACAACTACACTTTCGACAAGATTCCAATCCAGCGCCTCACGCCACATGACCTGCAGCAGCCAGGCGCCATTCCCGCTCTCATCTGCGTCGTTCTCTTGATCTTTTTCATCGCCTTGGGTCAGGCGTACGCCCTGCGCGTCGAGGGAAGGCTTCCGCGCTACCTTGTCATCTACGGCATCATGGTTGCCTGCATTCTCGCCCTCGTTGCGGTCCCAAAGATGAATCTGCGCATCCACCATTATATCCTTGCTCTCCTGCTCCTTCCGGGCACCGGGATGCAGAACCGGCCCAGTCTCTTGTACCAAGGCATCCTTGTCGGCCTCTTCATCAACGGTGTCGCCCGCTGGGGATTCGACAGCATCCTACAAACTCCATTCGAACTTCGTCAAGACGCACATCTTGGTACCGCACTTCCTGAGATTCTGCCGCCTATTATTCACAATATCCTTGATCCGGCTCATAGCACCATGCCCAACATCACCTTTGACTGGGCCCTGCCTCTACCCGAGAAGTACGACGGCGTCAGCATCTTGGTCAACGATGTCGAACGATTCCGTGCGTACGTGGACGAGGATAAAACAAATTTTACTTGGGTGCGCCAGCACATCGCGCTTCCCGAGTACTTCAGGTTTGCATACATGCGCGGTTCGCTTCCGGGCGACTACACCAAGGCCGGTAAATGGTCACAGGATGGTGGATGGGTCCATATGAAGCCTGGTGCTGGTTAGACATCTTCTTCATCATTTGAAGGCCGCTGAGTTGGAGAGGTCGGATAAAGTCTTGTTTGTTGGAAAGAAAGAACGACAGAAAGAAAGAACGAAAGAAAGAAAGAAAGATTGGATCACTAGATGGAAACCCAGAAGCTGGTAAGGCCGCTAGGCAAATGGTAGTTGCAATACACCCTGATTCGTTATTCCAAGGCAGGAGCAATTCTCAAGCGTGCATTTACACCCCCAGAGCAGTATGCAACTCCGTGGATCTTCTCAAATTTAGCACCGGAGTTATGGTGGGCACTACCCCGCAGCTCAGGCAACTCGAAACCATTGGCTCCACAGGTGGGGAGATCTGAACGCTAGTTTTGCGTGTAGGGGAGAAGGTATTTAAGGATCGTCTGCTGCACCTGCTGTTATCCGTTTCGCTCGGACCACACCTCCAGTCACTTTTGCAGCCTTACAGTTCCGTTCTAATATCTCGTCTGTTGCAAAATGGCGGATCATCAACTTCCAATCATTCTTTTTTGTTACCCCGGCTCGGTGTATAGCAGACGTGTAAGCTGGTAGGTCGTTCCCATTCGCTCATTTCTTGTAAAGCTGTAATTACTTCTGCGAAGTCCGATATCCATCCCTTTCGACCGTTGCTTCGTCTGGCTTGCCACTTCATCATCGCCCCTCTTCAACTCAATTACCAACGTCTTTCAGCCTCTTCTCGTAAAAAAAAAAAAACTATTCATCCATAATCAATCCCACCCCCTTCCTCACACCAACGAAAAATCCACAGGTACCTCGATCTCCGCCGCATCCCCTACACGCAATCCATCCAGCCGCCCCAGCTCCCACGGCCCCTCCTCAAGCACACCCTCCACCTCAACTACCGCCGCATCCCCGTCCTCGCCATCGGCCGCTCCCTCCTCTGCGACACGCGCCTCATCCTCGCCAAGCTGGAGCGCCTCTTCCCACCATCCGCAGCCCACCCCAGCCTGCTCCCCGCCGCCGACGGCGGCGCCGCCGCCACGCTCGCCGCGCTCCTGGAGAAGTGGACGACGGGGCCGGACGTCTTCTTCGCGGCGGTGGGGCTGATCCCGGCGACGGCGCCGCTGCTGCGCGACCCGGCGTTCGTGGCCGACCGCGCCGAGCTGGCGGGCGTCGACCTGGCGGCCGCGGCCGCGTCCGCCGCCGCCCGGCCCGCCGCCCGCGCCCACGTTGAGCGCGCCCTGGGCTTCGTCGACGCCGTGGTCCTGGCCGCCGGCGCGCGCGACTGGGTCGCCGGGAGCGAGCCCTCGCTCGCGGACCTGCAGGGCGTGTGGGTGCTCGATTGGCTGCTGTGCGACCCGTTCATGGAGGGGGCGTTGGGGTCGCCCGAGGAGGTGGGGGAGCTGGAGGGGAGGTTTCCGCACGCGGTGGGGTGGGTGAGGAGGTGGAGGAGGTGGGTGGTGGAGGAGAAGGGGGCGTGGGATGCGGAGAGGGAGGAGCCGAGGGCGCCGGTGGGCGAGGCGGAGGTGGTGGCGAAGGTGTTCGGGGAGGGTTCGACTTTTGTGGACGAGGCGGCCGCCTGGGATGAGGCGTGCGCGAAAGTTCTGGGGCTTGAAAGGGGAGCGGTGGTGGAGGTTGCGCCGACGGACTATGGGTCGAAACACAAGGATAGGGGGAGGTTGGTAGGGTTTGGGTTGGACGAGGTGGTTATTGAGGTCGACGTTGAGGAGAGGGGTTGCGCATTGAGGCTGCACTTTCCGCGCACCGGGTTTCAGGTTCAGAAGGTCGAGTAATATGGTTCATATTTCTCCAGGTAGTCTCTCAGGGTGCATGTCAATATCATGGCTACTATGCACACACACACAAACACACACACAGAGAGAGAGAGAGTGAGAACAGATAGGTGATTCTCAACTTGATTCCCAGTTGCCAAAAGCATGCCTCCATGTACCGAAGATACGATCCTATCTCTACTGCCAAAAATCAACCGAATACCACTCCTCCCCCGTTCCGCTGGTCTGCCAACGCCCATTGAAGCAGATCCAGTAGAATGCCAAGCGCCGACAAAACAATGCAATGTGTTTGCCGGTTCATACACGCCAATGGCCAACGCATCCGCAGTCGATCACGGCTGGCGCAGGAGCAACCGTCCGCTGCATGCAGGAAAACCATAGTATCCACCATTCCCTCCTACGCGTTGAAATTTCTCAACGCGCCTAACCTTCCACCGTGGCCCAGCCCACTTGGCGCGGGACTGCCTCCCCTGCTTCCCGGTCCGCCACCCGTGATGCGCGGGCTCCTAGGCACGCTACCAGCGCGGGTGCCGACGCCCTGCCTGCCGCGGATGGCCTTGATCTCGTCGTTCTTCTGCTTGATGAGTTCTTCGCGGTCGCGCAGCTGCACCGTCAGGCGGTCGACCTCCTCCTTGTACGTATTGGTGGCCGTTTCGAGCGTGAGCTTGCGCGCGCGCTCGCGCTCGCCCGACGCCAGCTTCTCGAACTCGCGCATCTGCTGCGTCAGCGTCGTCACCTCTGTCGAGAGCGCCGTTGCCTGGTTGGACGCCTCCTGGTATTGCGAGCGGAAAAACTCCGATTCCTTGTTCTCTGTCTCCCGTGCCTTCTGAGCGCGCTCGAGCTTGGCCAGGGCTTCGTCGCGTTCGCGGCGCAACTGCTCGCGCTCGGCGACCTCCGGGATGGACGAACTTTCTAACTGTCCGCGAGCTTCGCCCAGCTGTTCTTTGAGTGTGCTGCGCTCATTCCTCAAGCTATTGAGAGTCGCGTTCTGCGTTCTGATACGTTCCGCCGCGTTGACCTGGCCCAACTTGAGTTCAGTGTTCTCTCTCTTGAGATCCAAGATCAACTGCTTCTGCATTTCCGTTTCACCCTGGCACAACGTGAGTGCATCTTCAAACTCCTTCAGACGTTCCTGCGTAGACTTTAACTTTTTGCGGAGCTTCTCATCTTTGCGATATGTCTTTATGTGCTCATCCAGGATGGAGTTAGAGGACAGTCCGTGGGATTGCGAAACCCCGGGAACAGAGTCGCTGATGCATGTGATGTCATTGGGATTTATGGTGCCTGGCTCCGGCTGTGGCGTCATCCGCGCCCTCTTCGCTGAATCCTCGTCTTCAATTTCCAGATGCCTCTTCTGTCCAGCTGATAGGGTCATCGTGCCCACCGGAACGGACGAGGAAACGGAGAGGGATGAGATCATCGACTCATTGAAATGAACATCGTCCTTGATGCTGGCGACACGAGGAAGCGGCCAGGCTTCATGGTGGTCCAGATCAGTATCGATACTGGGTACGATGAGGTTGACCGCATGGTCAGCCTTGGTAGACACCTCCACTCTGCCCGCTAGCTGTCTCAGTTCCGCCATGAACCGCACAACAAGCTTTGTCCTGGCGGGTCCTTGGAGAGAGGATGAGATGCAACGTTCGACGTGTTCCAGCGAGTTGGTAACAATGGGTGTAATTACCGGAATCGAATCCTTTCTGCCGCGAAGGTTGTTTCTTAGTGCTCTGGTCTTCGGATCTTGACATCGGAATGTCGAGTCCATTGCGAAGATGAGGTCTGCGGGTGGAAGGTCCTCATCAACATGCTCGAGTTGCGTTGAGAGAATGGTGACGAATAGGGAATTCTCGGCTTCAAAAGCTTGACGATTGACATTACCGCCAAGAGAGTATGCAACACCCATGCCGCCAACGAACTTCTCGACAATATCCATAAGGGTCCCCGGTCGACTAAGGATTACGAAGTGGAGATTCAAGTGGCGTAGACGGTCAAGAACACCCCCAAGGAACCGAAACTTCGTGCTGCTGTTGTTGCTCCACGCAACCATGCCATCTGCGCTATTATCATACTGTGTCAGAGCATCTGCATTTGCGAATCCAAGATCCATATGGGTGATGACATTGTCAACTTTTTTGAGCAAGTCATGAATCTCGTGCACCACTTGTTCATCTGGAGAGTCATCCTCAGTGAATTTGGTGATCGCATCCGCCTTAAAAGCGATTTCTCGCCTGTACTGGTCTCCTTGCAGGCCTTCCATGGAGAGGCCGATGAGGTATTCGGCTTCACCGATGATTGGCTCGTCGAGCAACACGCTGGGGGAGCTGTCGTCGGGCATCTCCGTGTCACTAGCAGGGTAGCGGATTTCTGGCAAGGAATTTTCGTCTTGTGCATCAGGAAGATGGCCCGCGTCAACATGGGCTTCTGCCGATAGGTTTGATGGCATCAATGTATGTTGTGGTTCCATGGCTGGTTGAGAACCGTGTGGTGGTATCGCTGATGGAGACCTTGTGCTAGCCTCAAGAGAGGGCGACTTGGGCGCTGTCTCGTTATACCTAGCTTCAAGCTCAGCCTTCTTCCTTTCCCTCTCAGCTTTATTATCCGCGTGCAGCTTGCGAAGCTTCTCCGTTAAGGTGAGTTGTGGGTTTGACTGGTCCGGTCCGCCCGTTGAACTGTTGGCAGGTTGCGGAGTCTGCGGCATGCCTCGTAGTCGTTTATAGTAACCGCCCCTGTATGGCTGTTCTGTCCGACCTTCGATGCTGGGCACAATGTCCTTGAGGGTAGGTACGTAGGAGTCGGCTTGTGCAAATGGATGGCGAACAACGTTGGGATCGGTTTGACTCAGTACACCAGACTCCGCACTGTCCTGTGAAGAATCCTTGCGCTTCTTAGACGGAGAGTTCCTCGAGGTGTCGGCGTGGTCTGAAGGCCTTGACCCGGATGATTCCGTCTGGAGACGGTCCAAGTCAAGTTCTGGGACGTACTGGGCAGCTTGCCAGTGGTCGCTGTTGTGCTGTAAATCGGTCTGCTCTGAATCTTCCTGCTGGTTGAGAACTGGAGCCGAAGCGTGATGGTTTTGCTCTGAGACGACGAAATCTTGGGCAGAGCGCTGAGAGTTTGGGCTGTTTTCGGTCACGTCTTGGGCAGAGACCTCTGCTAGATCCTGTGGGGTCTTCGCTCTCTCGCCTGATCCGGACGGTTCAGTTCCGCTGTCAGATGGCTTCTCGGGGCAGGTCAGGAAATTTTGAGCTTCTGCAGATTCTCCCGGTTCCTCGTTAAGGTCAGGTGCGTTCTCTTGGTCTCCTGTTTGCTCTCCGTCAACCGGCTCCTGTTCGCTGGTCTCGGCGATTTCAGGAAGAGCGTGGATTTCTTGAGCGTGGTCTTGTCCCTCGTCTTCCTGTTCACCCGTATTGTGTTCCTGGTCCTTGGTGCCGGTCTCGGTCTGCTGGTCGGGCGGTCCTTGATCTTGGCTTCCCGCTCTTTGCTCTATCGAATTAGGAACGCAAACGCTTTCCTGTTCCTGTGCCTCTGATTCCTGCGTAGTCCGTTCTGCGACAGAATCTTCCAAGAATCTTTCGGTGGTAGCCTGACGCTGCTCTTGCGGCCTTGATTTCGGGCTCAGAGCTCGCGAATCTGCATCCGTTTCAAGACCCTGCGTGTGCTCGTGCGCAGCTCTAGCCTGCGATTCGCCTTGGTCACCTAAAGAAGGTTGGGCGTTGCCTGACCCAGTCTGAGATTGCGTCGACTTATCAGGCGACTCGGTGGGGGGCGGTGAAGAAGCCGAGCTTGCACTCTGCCAGGGTGATTCCCGCTGCAGAGGGTTCAAGAACTGTTCTTCGTTGTGGCTGGGCGCAGCTGGACTCGATGGGACCTCCTCAATTGGATCTGTCTCCGGAACAGGCGCTGATGAGTCGGCCTCTCGTGAGTTGGTGAACTGTGCCGAGGCTGAGGCTGAGCTGTCCTGCTGGGCTCGGGTGGCTGCAGAATCGGTCTGCTCCGCCTGGATCTGAGCCAATTGGCTTTCAGCACCAGAACACGTCTGAGTGGATGGTGCAAAGCTCGAATCACCGGGCAGACTCTGGGAATCCGGAACGATGGCACCTTTTCCAAAACGAGGCTGGCGCAAAAGCTTCTCTGCCAGCACGTTATAGCTCTCAGCGGTGTGGGGGCTACTGGGCGCCTGCGATGAACTGACCGTGAAATCGGTCTGCTGAAGCTGGGGCGAGGAGGCGGGCGCTGCTTGGGACGAGCCCCAGGGAATTTGCGATGCGGAGAAGCGCTCGTAATCGGAGGGATTGAAGTCGGTGGGCTGAGTGACAATTACTGCAGGCTGCCTAGTCTCTCTCGGCTCTGTCTCTGGGATGACCCGCGACTCGTCGAGAGCGGGGCTATTAACGGGCACCGAATCTGCCTCCGGCTCAGGCTCTGGCGATGGCGACGAGCTCTGTACAATCCTGCGGCGCTTTGGTGCGTGCGGCTTCCGCTTCGGAGTGGCTGCAGACGGGGTTGTGGGTGCAGGGCTGCCGCTGGTATCGGTCTGCGGGCGGGCAGCAGATGCTGCGGGGCTGGGCGCCGACGTGGGTTCCTGCTGCTGCGGCTGCTTCTTTGGCCCTTGCTCTCCGAGCTTCCTGCACTTCCAATCGTCGACCAGCAGCTTGTTCGCGTTCCTCTTGGGCTCCCAGGTGGGTTGGTAGACCTCGCCGGTCACCCGGTCGTTCTCCCAGTCGATGAGGTACTTGTTCTTGGTCTCCTTGAGGATGGCCCGCGCCTCGTAGAACGAATCCGACTCGACGGAGGCGGGTTGTGCGGACTGGTCCAGGCCAGCTGGCTGCTCGTGCTGGCGGTTGCCGGTCTTCTTCTGGCGCTTGCGCGGGGTGGGGCGCGGAGTGGTATTCTTGGAGTCGATGGTGCTGGAGCGCTTGCGCTTGGTGGATTTGGCTCGGTCCGGTGCCATCATGCGGTCTGGACACCGCAGCTGGGGAGGGAGCTGGTCGCGCGCAGGAGGTCAGCCATGGTGGTATGCGGGTGAGGAGGGAAGCAAGAAGCGCGGAGCCACAAAGAAACACGGACGACGCTGCGACATCCAGTGAAGCAAGGATCTGGTGCCGACTTACGCTCAAGAGCTCATCCGCCGGGTAGGTCCGTCGATCTAGACTGCACGTGACAGCGTGCCGTTACAGCGCGCGCCAATAAGCCCGCGACGGCACGCGCGGAAATCGCCGGTGGCAGGGGAGATGCGGGAGAGAGGTGAGGCGGTCGGTGGACTGGTGTTTCTTGACAAAATGGTGCATGAGGGCGGGAAGGAGGGAAAGAGGACGGCCGGCGGTCCGCTCGTGGCGCGGCGTCGTTCAGCAATTTGGTCAAACCCATGCGACGCAGAGCGGTTCAGGATTCCTGGGTGAGGCGAGCTGCTCGCAGATGACAGCTCTCGTTTGTCACCGCATTTCCGAAATTAATTTATCACCCGTCCGTGTCTCGTAATGCACGGAAAAAGGGCTGTGCACGCATGCTTCTATTTATCTATTCTCGCCCTTCTGGAACCGCTCCTCGCGCTCCTTCTCGCGTTTGCGCTCCAGCTCCTTCACCTTGTCCGGTGGACTGTCTTCGATCAAGTTGCTCTCCTTGCTAAGACCATCCCATTTAGGCAAGCCATCCGGGACATCCATGACGCGCTGTCCGTAGAACATGTGGCAGCTGCAGAACACAGTCAGCAACAAGCAGAGCAATCCACATGGGCAAGAAACGTACCGAGGCTTGAAGTGGGCCCTATCTTCATCCGTCTTCAAGTGGATCAGACTCGGAAACAACAGGATCATGTTGCGGCCCTCGTCCATGATGGGCGAATGGCAGTATGAGCAGCGGACCTTGCATGGGAGCTTGTGTTCGATCGACTTATCTGTCGGGTCATACCATTCAAGGTCGTGGTGGCCGTTGACAAAATTGATGTCCTCCTTGTGGAATATCGCTGCCCACTGGAACGGCGCGGCTGTGTTTCAGTGCCAGTCAGCATCGATCCGGTGAGTGTCCAGGCAGTGTACCTTACCATGCTGCGTCTGGCAGGTGGTGCAGTGGCACAACTTCGAATCGAGCGGCTCAATGCGGCTGAGCTGGTACTTGACGCGGCCGCAGTGGCAATTGGCTTCGTACTTGACATCAAACTTCTCGTTGGGGTCGTGGACTCGGTAGGGCGCTCTCTTCTTCCACTCGCTCAGACCCTCCGTCTCTTGCCCTCTCGACTGATGCTTGTGCATGGCGGTACTGTGGAAGCTGCTGAACGTGGCGGGGTAGCTCTGTCGTGTGAGCAACGACAGGGACGGCTCTAACGCGCTGCGAGTTGCTCCAGACCAGAGAGCAGTGGTGGCAAATCTGGGCAGGCAGACCCTGGCAAAAGACATGAAGAGGCACACCTTCTAAGTGCTGTGAGAGAATTCTCTCACGGAAATGCGGAGGGCGGTCAGCGCATATGGGTGTGTTTGAGTAGCTTTTAGTAGTTTGACGTCATGTGTGGTCAGGAACGGCGATCGCCTGCAGGGGCCCAAGCTCCTCGCTGCCTCCGTCGTCAACACTCCTGTCGCCGCATCATCGAAAACTACTAGTGGCCTTGTGGGGTATTCGCCCCGCAGGAGGAATGTGGCATTCAGCTGTAATAGGTTTGGGTATAGATACTTCCTGTGTGGATATGCGCTCGCCCTACACTGCCGCCAGCCTAGCCAGTGTACACCTGCCCGTCGTCCTTGATGACTGCCGCCCATACGCTTCTCCGAAGAAAACAAACGCCCCGCAAATGCACCGATGCAGGCCATGCAGCACTAAAATCATCAACATCATCAAATCCTGCTTCCCGCTAGTTGACGCCTTTACAGCTTGAGCAGCTTCATTGCATCCTTCGAGCTGAGTCCAAACACATTGACCAGGTAGTCGAGCCTGTTTACACGTTAATATACTTCACCCACACTAGCTAGCTTTTGCACTTACTTAATGTCCGTCGCAAGCCGCTGCTTTAGTTCGTCGAACCTTTGTTCGCATTGTTCCCATGCGATCGCACGCCGCTTGGGATTGATTGTCTTGATGCGGATGTTGAATCTACCGCTGACCGGCCGATGGTCTGAAACGCGGATCTCGTGCCTCCTGTAATCAAGCTGCTTGATACGCCCTCTGCCGCGATAGAGCAGTCGGTCACACCATGCCGGAGATCGCTTCTTCTCGCTAGTGTCATACCTATCCGTCCCAACGTCGTACTTGTACGTCGGCGCGAAGGTAATTGGGCATTCTCTGAATGCGCGCAGCCGGAAGCCGGGGTTCCTCCGCTTGGATCGAAGCAGCTGGTCGTTTTCCAGAAGCCTGGTTAGGTTTCCTTCCTTGACGCATCTGATCACAGCGTCGCGGGTCATCGAGTCGATACGGTAGTTCAAGTCGCCATTCAGGATGCAAATCTCGTGGTCGAGGATCATGGAACCATCTCCTCCACCGACAAAAATATCAGCGCGAGCCCCGAGATCCATTTGGGGCGGGAGGGCAGATGTTTCCATGATAGCAGCAACGTCGTTGTTGCGATGGACCGTTTGCGTTTGCCCAGCGGCAAGATGGCAATTGACGAAACAAACGGAGCTGTCGTCAAGGATAAACCGGACGACCAAAGCACCCTAAATCCCCGTTTAGCTGTTGCAATCGTTTCGAACGCCTGCAGTCTTACCTTATTTCCATGCAAGCCACCCATACCAAGTTTGACTTCGGCAGCGTTCAAGTCCCGGATTCTCATACGCTCAGACTCCTTCACGAAGACGCACGTGAAAAGACCAACAAGATTGGCTGTGTGCAGAAGAGTGTAGCTTTCACCCGGCAGGTAGTCGTCGATGGTTCTGATAAGATGGTCTCGCCAGGCACGGTATTGACGACTCATGTGCTCTTGTTCGGACGCATCCTTTTTCTTGCTGCTCTTGAAGAAGCTCTCTGCTCGTGCGTAAGTATACAATCTCATATAATCGCGAACGTGAGCACTTACTCGCAGTAACCTTTTTATCCTCCAGATCCACCAGTTCCTGGAAACCAAAAACCAGGATGTCTGAAGGATCCTCAGGTTTCAACAAATCTCTAAAGAAGTTTCCATCCTGCTCTTCGAATCTCCCTGACAGGCTCGTTGGTTTCGAGGCGCCTGCATTCCAGGTCATGACTGTTGCTGAAACTTCGCGGAAATCGCAGAACTCCAAATCATGTTCCTGCATGTCTTGTTCGAGCCAGTCATCCTTCAACATGCCATCCCATATTCTTATCACGCTGTCGGTACCCAGCGATGCGACCTGGAGACGATCCATTTTCCACAAGCTGCTGCGGTCCACCATCACCCCAGCGATTGGATTATCGTGTGCATGCCAATCCTTCTTCACTTGCCAGGGAGTCTGAGTAGTGTCGTACACGTAGACCATACCAGTGTTGTAGCCTGCCCAAAGGTAGTCGCCTGCGCCTGCCAGACAGCTTATCTTGTACAAACTAACGCTGACAACGCCTAGGCAGGAATAATCTTTGCGGGAGTAAACAGTAACCTTGCCATCGTTGTGGCCGAAGTAAGCGCGGTCTGGCTGGCTTGGAATCATTGCCGCGGCTGTGACCTCTCCGGCATTCGGGTGCGAGAGTGCCTGTGGAAGAACTTGGAAAAAGCCGTTGTGTTCTGGGCTTCTTTGGAAGATCCTAATGTCCTTCCCATGCGCGACCCAGAGCTTATTTCCAGCAACCAGCGAACAGCTGTGGTTTTTGGGGATCCGGAAGCTGTTCGGAGTCTGTTGTAGAGTCGGGGAACCAGTTTCGTCCGGAGGCCAGATATCCACCTTTCCATCCTCGTCGATTGTCCACATTTCCGCAGCGTAACGATAAATCTTAACAATCCTGCTCGAATGGGCGTTTCGCTTCTCAGCAACGACGCTTCCAGATGGAATGTCCAGCTCAAACAGCTCGCCCTTTTCATTCCCAAGCCAAATCCTATTTCCCTCCTTCTCTACATCCGTCGATGGTCTGAAGCACATAGCCGTCATCTTGGTAGATTCTCCTAGAGCTGTGTTGAGGATCATGTCGCCCGTTACCAAGCTCCATGCGCGGGTGAGATATCCAGAGGAACAAACTGTTTCCCCGCACACGGCGAATAACTTAGTGTCGTAACCCAGCGAAATTTCACGGGGGCGTTGTCTGAAAACGGGTGGCCGCCTGTTGGCTTGAGACGAGTCGGGATATTCGGACAAGATGGTGGTTGCCTTATCCGACGATTGCTCAGCCTCGTCCGAATCGTATTTGTAAAGGGCGCTGTATCTCTGGGTCTGAGGCTGTTTCCCACCAATTGCGGGTCTGGGCGATGCCTGAGGCGCGGCATGATGCTGACCTCCATTCAAGTTTGGAGATTTTGAGGGTCCAAAGGTCGCCGTCCGCTTTGGCAGCTTCGGTGTGGGCTCGCTAGCTGCCGCGGCGCGTGCAGCATCTTGAACTGCTGCCCTCGAAGTATCCATTGACCTACGTGCCGGCGGCGGATCCGGCGGCGGCGGTTTTGATTTCCGGATATCACCACCGCGGCGTGGAGGCAATCCGGGCCGCTCATCAAGCGAGTCGCTAGCCTCGCCCGCAGAAACATCTGCGGGGGCTCGAAGAGACCTCAGGCTAGGCTGCTTAGGCAATTCTCGAACTTCCTGCGGGCGTCCCGGAGGCGGTTGTTGGAAGTAGCTTCCTCTTTTCGTCGACGGAACGCTAGAGGAAAAGTTTCCAGTGACCTGGCTACGGGGTGGGGACGGGGATTGGAAACCACTCTCGTCACTGCTTGGGGGCGTACTGAATGGAGAGATTCTCTCCTCGGCCGATGCGTTGCCAGCCTCAGGGGCTAGAGAGGCTTTTCCAGTTGTGCCCGAGACTGACGTGCCGGAGACGGAAGCAGGCTTGCTGGGGATCTTGGGTTTGCCAGCTCGATTTATGGGAGGGGGACCACCGGCGCTCGAAGCCACTGACGGAGACCTAGCACCAAAATCCCTTTCCGATGGTGTTGATATCGACTTCAATGGATCAGGCGAAGGAACTGATTTCCCAGCTGCCTGGAGGAAGGGGGCCTGGAGGGCTTCGATAGCTGGGGTTGCGGGTTTGCTCTGAGCCCGAAAATGCCGAAAGCTACCTATGTACGGCGAGCCGGAACGAGGAGATGGCGATGGCTTTGGGGGTTGCGGAGTGCTCCGTGGAGTGGGAGACTTTACGTCGGACTCTGGAAATTTGTTAGGTGATTTAGGAGAGTTTACTGTGACCACCGGCGGCGATCTTGTTGGGGACCTCGGCGGAGAGCTTCGCGGAGATAGCTGGTACATGGAGATTGGCCGAGCTTTGTTTGTGTCTATGGACATGCCCCGGGTCTCTGGCGTTCGCGGAGGCGCGTACAGCCCTTTCGGAGATGCGCTTCGCAGGCCTACGTTGGGACGCGGCAAATCCAGCGACATGCGACCGTCCGGGCGCGCGCGGGTCTCGTCATGTCCGTCGAAGAGGTTGCCCAAACTCTGTCGTGGATTGCTCGAGGGCGGCGGATCGGGGGTGGAAGACGACTGGCGGTTGAGCATGTTCTCGAAGTGGCTCCGCAGCGACGACACGGGCTTCTGCACGGCTGGGATCAGCAAGGGTTCTGCAACGGGAGGCAGTAGCGCTTACGATGGAGGAGCCATCAGTCTCCGTCTTGCCTGGAGGCTTATCCATGGCCACTTGGCTAGGGCAGCAGCGCAACTCGGTCACCGGCGGGCTTCGTCGGACTCATGCCCCCAGCTTGGGCGATTATAATGATCGGTAGTGGCCAGGGCGGCGCGAAAGGATAGGTCGGAGCGGCGGCAGCAGCAGCATGCCCAGCGCGAGAGAGAGCGAGAGGAGAGAGCGCGGTCGGGAGGCGTGGGAAGATTAAGTTTCGGGGCGCGATGGGCGTGGGTCGGCTTGGGCTGGCGATGCGGCAGGAGGGCTGGCCGGGGATGGAGGGGTCCTGCGCGAGTACCTTGCAGCAGGCGGCGTGGCCCCCTGGGCGCGAGCGAGTGTGATGGAATTCGGGTCGAGAATGTGGCGGTGTGCGGCGAGCAGGACTGCTGCTGGCGGCGGGTGGTGACGATAGTGGTGAGGCTGTGGTGAGCCTGGTACCGTACGTGCCGGTAGGGCAACGGCGTTTCCCCACAAGGCGCGCGCGTGGTGCTTTTTGCGGCGCCGCGATGTCATCTCCAATGCCGCTCTAGGACCCCTCTGTTTCAGCCCGAGTCCCACGCCAAACTCACCTCTCGCACGCCTCCGCGCCCAACCTCGCACGCCTGAGGCTCCGACGCGTCCGCGCCCGCCCGCGAACACTGACACGCCCGCCGCCATGTGGTACGTCGCCGCCCGCTGTCCGCGCTGCCCCCTGGCCGCCGCCGCTGACCTCCGCCTCTCCGCCGCAGCAAGCACATCCTCAACGCCCAGGTCTCGATCCGCAGTCCCTGCTGCAGGAAGTGGTTCGACTGCGCCGAGTGCCACGCCGAGAAGGAGGACCACCCGCTAAAGAAGACCACCGAGATGACCTTCCTGTGCAAGAAATGCAAGAAGGCCTTCCGCAAGGACGCCGAGGAGTTTGAGGAGAGCGACGAGTACTGCCCGCACTGCGACAACCACTTCGTCATTGATGCCAAGGTCCCCGAAGCGCGCCTGGAGGTCGAAGGTGAAGATGTCCGCAAGGACAGCAGGTACAGATCCCCCCCGGACTGGCCGTGGGGCGCCTACGACAAGCTAACCTGTGTTGCGCAGAATGCTCAAGGACGATCGCGTTCAGAGAACAGAGCCCAGGACCATCTGGGACATCAACGTCACGGATAGGCTTGGCTAGACTGCCCCAATGTCGGCGTGTTCGGAGATATCACGAAGTGCATCGGGCGGCGTTCACATTTGTTTTTGGGAGTAGTAGGGGCAGTTATATCAGGAGCAGGAACCAGGCGCAGCTCAGCAGATGCAAAATAGCATGTGAGGCGAAGGGAACCGTGAAAGGGGGCGTGCATGCTCTCCATAATTTCGTGCTACTATACAGGCTCGAGACCCTCTCTATCATGATCCGAACGCCTGTGCCGTTTGCCATGACTATCTGTGTCCCACGTCACGCGATCTTTCTCAGCCGGAACCCTCGCCCGAGGGACGCGTCAAGATGGCTGCAGTGCCAGTGCCCGGCGTCCTTCCTCCGCGCCTGGTCGCCGCCTCCTCCTGCTTCTCCGTGTTGATGCTCTCAACGTACTTCTCGATCTGCTCCACAGGCAGCATCTCGATGGACTTGCCAGGAGCCATGATGGCGATCTCGATATTCTTTGCGCCGGTCTGAACAACCTCGAGCAGTGACTTGACGGTCAGCTTGATCGTCTCCTCCCGGTCCATGTCGCCCTTGTGGTTGCGCTCGAGGAACTCGCGGACCGTCTTGCTCGACCTTCCAATCGCGTTTGCCTTCCTGTGAACGTGTGAGCATCTCAGCCAATCCCATTTTATTTCCACATCGCCTACCATGCCGAGTAGATACCCGAAGGCTCCGTCTGGTACAGGCGCGGCGTCTTGTCGTTCGGGTCGAAGCCTACGATGAGTGTGCTGATGCCGAAAGGCCGGACACCACCACTTTGGGTGTACCTCTGCTGAACACCAGCAACGTACTTGGTGATGTACTCGATTGAGACAGCATCTTCAACGGTCAGACGGTGGGACTGTGCTTCTAACCGGGCCTTGTCGACGAGAATGCGGGCGTCGGCGTTGAGGCCAGCAAAGGCCAGGGCAACGTGGTTGTCTACCAGGCAGATCTTCGATGGGGTGATACGGGTATCTTGAAGCTTCATCGCAGAACGCTTCTCGCAGCCAAGAACGACGATGTCCGCGCCCTTGACGGCAACAGCGCAGGTTCCTGGCATTGTCAGCACGACCGAAGGACAGAACTTGTGGAAGGTGGCGCACCTCTCTTGACGGCCTCCAGCGCGTACTCGACCTGGAAAACGTGTCCATCAGGACTGAAGACTGGAGTCGACAGAACAATTAGCTATGCTGCAGAGCTGGTGGCCTCTGGGTGGAGCTCACCGGACAGCGCTCTGTCGTAGCCGGACGCCATGGTGGGAGACTATGGGGATGCGTGTGTAGGTGGACGGGTCTGGCAAGCGGATGCTGCTGCTTCAGGAAGCGGAGGCGGGTGCGGATGGGAGCGGGCAAGGGTTGGTTGTGATGGCGTCGTGAAGCCGCGTCGTGCTGAGCTGCCTGTCCAGAGGTGCGGCGCGCGCCAAGGCTGCACCTTCCGGCGGAGCTCAGTCCCAAGCTCCGCGTGCCGTCGGCTTCGGCGCCGCTCCGACGTCGCCGGCCATGACATTTTTTGCTGTCGCAATCGATCTTTGTGCTCATTCCCGTCTCTCCTCCGCACCCCCACCGTCACCCCATTTCTCCCTTCTACCTCTCTCTCCGCTCCTCCTAGCTCCTTTCTCTACATCCTGCTACCTGCCTGCCTTCGCCCCCATGGCATGCTCCTCTAGATTCGCCGGCGCCGCGCTGCGCAGAGCACGATGCTCTCCCGCTTCACTGCCGAAGGCCGCCCGCTTGCGCCCTGCTACCCAGGCTCGCTGGGCTGGCAGCACTTCTGCTACCAGTGAGCCCCATCAGTCAGACAGCAAGGATGGCGTGAAGGGTAAGCCGGCTCCTTCAAAGACTGTCAAGTTCACCTCTGAATCGTACATCTTCCCAATGCTTTGTGTGTAGAGGAATAGACAATTAAGCATCGTCACAGATACCCGCACTTGAAGCGCGACTCCAAATTCGCAGAAATCACGCCGGACCACGTGAAATATTTCAAAGAGCTTCTGGGCTCCCAATCCGCGGTGATCGATGGTGTTACCTCCGACGCTTCGGACGACCTCGAGGCTTTCAACAGCGATTGGATGCGCAAATTCCGTGGCCACACCAAGCTTGTCCTCAAGCCCGGTTCAACGGAGGAAGTGAGCAAAATTTTGAACTACTGCAACGAAAACATGCTTGCTGTGGTTCCGCAGGGTGGTAACAGTGGCCTGGTTGGTGGCTCGGTACCGGTGTTTGACGAGATTGTCGTCAACATGTCTCGCATGAACAAAATCAGGTCTTTCGATGACGTGTCAGGCATTCTGGTCGTGGACGCCGGAGTAATCTTGGAGGTGGCCGACAATTTCCTGCAGGAGAAGAACCACGTATTCCCGCTGGACTTGGGTGCAAAGGGATCTTGCCACATTGGTGGTAATGTTGCCACGAATGCTGGCGGGTTGAGGCTTTTGAGATATGGTAGCTTGCACGGAAACGTTCTGGGCATCGAGGCTGTCCTTCCCGATGGCACGATTGTCGATGATCTGTGCAAATTACGCAAGAACAACACCGGATACGATCTCAAGCAGCTCTTCATTGGGGGTGAAGGTACGATCGGCATCATTACTGGGGTTTCAGTCATCTGCCCGCAGCAGTCGCCTGCTATGAATGTTGCGTATTTTGGTGTCGAGAGCTTTGAGAAGTGTCAGCAAGCATTCCGGGAAGCCAAGAGCCAGCTCTCGGAGATTCTGTCTGCATTCGAACTGATGGATGGTCGGAGCCAAAACATCTTGAAGAGCACGGTCAATAAGAAGCTGCCATTAGAGGGCGACTACCCTTTCTACTGCTTGGTCGAGACTAGGGGCTCGAACTCGGACCATGACAGCGAGGTTGGTGATTGTTGATCTTCCTTTTGGATGATGAGACTAACATTGGCAGAAACTGTCAACGTTCCTCGAACATGTTATGGGCGAGGAAATAGTTGCTGATGGTGTGCTCGCGCAAGACCAGACCCAAATGGCGGAGCTTTGGTCCTGCCGTGAGGGCATCACTGAATGCCTGGGTCATTGGGGAGGTGTCTACAAGTACGACTTGTCCATTCCGTTGGAAGAACTGTATCAGCTTGTCGATGACACCCGCGAGCGCCTTACCAAGGCAGGCCTCGTTGGAGATACGGACGACTACCCAGTCGTTGATGTGGTAGGATACGGCCACATGGGAGACAGCAACCTTCACTTGAACGTTCCCACAAGGAGGTTCGACAAGGCGGTGGAGAAGGAGCTCGAGCCATTCGTGTACGAATGGGTCGCAAAGAGGAACGGAAGTATCAGCGCCGAACACGGTCTTGGCATCACGAAGAAGCCGTACATTGGCTACAGCCGAAGCGAGACAATGATCAAGTTGATGAAGCAGATCAAGGATACGTTCGACCCGGTAAGTTCGCTCACGTTGTTGCAAGGTTACCTGTACTAACCCCGTTGCAGAAGGGCATCATGAACCCTTACAAGTACATATGATTGTGCCGAGGTGATCTCTCTTTGGAGATTTTCTGGAGGAATACCCCGAGTGTACGAACAACTCTGTATATACATCACCAGATTGACAAGGGAAGAAGGAAAAGGAGAGTCCTGCAGTACTAACCCATGTTCTCGGATCTACTACGTAATGAGACGCACGTACAGGCGGTTAAGGCAGTCTTCCCTCCGTGCGCGTCCCTTGCTTTCCAGTGGATGGTTGGACGGAATAAATACTATGTGAGTGAGTGGGTCGTTGTATCCTTGCAACTCGCGTTGGGTTCTCGCCTCGATTACAAAGAATGATGTGCTGAGATGGCGTTGCATGCATGCACTGCGGGACGACGCGCCAGCGAGCCAGGGAGGCGGACCCCCATTCGAGGAGTTTCTCCGCCGAACCCACCAAGGGCGGTGGCGAACCCGTGCAGCCTGCGAGAGGCGCAGAGGTGGAAAGCAGAGCGCTGGGTTCTCACGGGACGGAGCGGGCTCGCCTCGTTCGGCAGAGATGGGCTCGGATTTAGTGGGGACTTAGCATAAAAGATAAGTGCCGCCAAGCAAGCTTGCATAGGGCCCTGGACCGCCCGCCGTTAGCCGTCGCCTGTCGCCAACGCCGTCGCTTGTGTCAGAGCGAATGCGCCTGAAGGTTTGCCAGCCGTCTCGTCACGCCGCCCAGCATCGATGCACGCCGGATCAGAAGCCTTGCGCTCGTCGGCGTTTGAACAGAGCGTCGGCGTTTGCCTGCTCGCACGATCATCAGCACTGCTCCGCTTCCCCGCCCTGGCGGCGCGGCCTGTTTACTCGGCGGAGACGGCGAAAGCGACAACACCAAGCCCGAACGGGTGATCGGCCCCCGCTCGGAGCAGAGTCAGCGCAACCACGCCAATCTGGGGTGCTGGGGCCCCATATCGTGGGCCCGCTTTCGCGCGTCGCGTGGTGCGAGGACGTCGGCTTTTGAACGACGCGGGTCCGGCCACCGGGGGCATGACGTGAATCGGGCGCAGATTCTCCGCCTGCATCTGCCTGCCTGCTTGGTGTTGTCGCAACATACACTTTTTAACCTCACCGCTGTCCGCTGCATGTCGTCGTAGTCGCCCGCCCGTCTTCACCCCTCCCCTCCCCTTCCCTCCCCTCCTCGCTCAGGTCTGCCACACTGCGGCCTCCCACAGTCCCAATCATGTCTTCCTCGTTCGACGCGCGAGCGCCCTCGAAGAAGGGCGTCGCAAAGATATGGGCCGACTTCAAAGAGTATCGACGCGCCTACTTCTTGACTGCTATCGCCTCGTTTGGCGGCATGCTTTTTGGGTGAGTCGGCCACGTCGCTCAGCTCGCAGCCAACATGATGCTGACGCACACAACAGATGGGACACGGGCCTGATCGGTGGCGTGCTGACCATGGACGCGTTCAAGCACTCGTTCAACCTTGACGCCGAAGACCCCTCCTTCGCCGATCTGCAAGGAAACATCGTCTCGGTATTGCAGGGTGGCTGCTTCTTTGGAGCCGCCGCGTCTTTCTGGCTGAGCGACAAGGTGTAAGTGCAACCGCTCCAACTCCACATGCTTTTTTTCATTCGTGCCTGCTGATGCGGAATAGTGGGCGTAAATGGGCTCTCATCATTGCGGACCTCATCTTCATCATCGGGTCCATCATCCAGACCTGCTGCGGTATTGGCACGACGGATCTTTCACAGCTCTATGTTGGTCGCTTCATCGGAGGCTTCGGTGTCGGTCTTATCAGTGCTGTCGTCCCCACCTACATTGGAGAGAATGCAAACAAGGAGATCCGTGGTCGTTGCATCGGATGGTGAGCCGCCTCATACCAAAGATCGCACTCGCCCGATTTTTGCTGACATCCCAACTCACACAGCATGCAACTGTTCAACGTCACCGGTATCATGCTGAGTTACTTCGTCAACTTTGGTATCAACAAGCAGATCACCAGCCCCACCGATGCGTCCAAATGGCGCATTCCTTTTGCGCTCCAGATGCTTCCCGGCCTTTTGCTCCTCCTGATCATCTTCGAGAACGAGTCCCCGCGCTGGCTCGTGGAGAAGAATCGTCTGGCCGAGGCAAAGCGTGCCCTGGCTTTCGTCCGCAACAGGTCCGAGGACGACCCTGTGCTGTTGCAAGAACTCGACGAGATCATCACCGATTTCGAGGGCCGCGAGAAGCTATCGCTCGTTGCCCAGATGAAGGCTGTCTGCGCAACCAAAAAGATCTTCTACCAGTCGAGCATGGCGGTTGTGTTGATGTTCTGGCAACAGTGGACCGGAACTAACAGCATCAACTATTACAGTCCGCAGATTTTCCAGAGTGTCGGCTTGACGAGCCAGTCCGCTGGTCTGTTCGCGACTGGTATCTACGGTGTCGTGAAGGTCGTCTTCACGTCGCTGGGGCTGTTGCTCGGCGTCGAGCAGGCAGGAAGAAAGGTTCGTTTCTCAATGCCTCCGCCGCCCGTGTTCAACCTGCTGACTGTCCTTACAGTGGTCTCTTATTTGCGGCGCCGCAGGCCAGGCCTTCGCCATGTTTTATATCGGCATCAACCAGGCTGTTCACCCCAACCAGAACAGTCTCACCGGCAATAACATTTTCGCCATCATCTGCGTGTATCTCTTTGTCGTCTTCTACTCCTTTGGCTGGGGCCCAATTCCATTCATCCTGTCGTCCGAGTGCTCTCCTAACCACGGTAAGCCCATTGTTCCTGGCGGTTCTCCAATTGTGTGCGTTGCTGACAACCACCTCAGTCCGATCTCTCGTCATGGCAGCTGCCCTCATGACCCAATGGCTCTTCAACTTCGTGATTGCCAAGCTCACGCCCATCATGCTCGCCAACATCACATACGGAACATTCCTGCTCTTCGGCGCCTGCTGCCTGCTCATGCTGGTCTATGCCGTCATGTGCGTTCCGGAAACCAAGGGGGTCCCTCTTGAATCGGTGAACCTCCTCTTCGATGGCAACATTATCGCGGGCGCGACCAAGGACACGATCCCGAGATTCAGCAGGGCGAAGAAGTTGAAGGACCACCATCTTGGGAGTGACGAGTGGACGGACAGGTCGAAGTCGGTGGATGAGGGCGAGGTGGAGCCCGGAAAGACGGCGAATGTCAGGCACGTGGAGGGTGCTTGATTGCGGTGTATTGTGGCTACTGAGGCATGTTTCAGGGTCTGAAATGATGCCACGACTACGTTTGATGTTGGAACTGTGCACGATACCTATTTCATATTCACAAAACTGGTGCTGCGGCCGAGGGCTGCTCTTGACACGCTCTCTGACATGGATGCTTTGGCCAAGGGCTTGCCTCGGCGACACTGAATGAAAGCTTCTTTGAATGGAGAATCAGGCTACTCCTGCAGCACGACCAACGTCGGCGGGCGGTGCGCTGGCCAATGAGAGGCCAGGCACGAAGCTTATCCGATAGCATCGTCATGGATGCGCGGGCCGGTAGGGGGCGTTTGTCGGTCCCACGTGCGGGAGGCTCTTCAGCTCGGGCGATGCTGCAACTTTGGCCGTGGCTGCTGGCGCAGGCCGGCGGTCCAGGCCGGTGGTCGAAAGCGGCTGGCGGAGGATCGACACGGGCTGCTGCCGTTTCCACAACACGCCCTCTGCTGGCGCTGGGCAGCCGCATCTCCGCCGATGAAGCAGCCCGCCGCGCTCCAGAGCAAAGGCGTCGAGGAGTGGAGTCGCCCTCGTCGCCCACGGCCGCACCCGCTCCACGACTCGCACCCGCGCCATCCCGCACTGCGCGTAGCGCCCGGCTCAGAGCGCAGGCTGCCGGGGCCCTAGGTCCTCCGCCATCCACCACCACGGGACCATGAGCTCTCCCGGCGACGAGGCCCACGAGATCTCCGCGCACATCATCAGGTCCATCCAGCAGCAGCTCGCGTCGCTGCTGCACGAGCAGCTGCTCGCGAGCGATGGCCTGGTGAAGCCCACGCTCAAGATCGAGGGCGTCATCCACGAGGGCTGGGAGGGCGCCGACAAGCACCAAGTCCCCCGCCGCATCAATCTCGTACGTTCCCCAGCCCGTCCCGGCGCGAGCCTGCTGTGCTGAATGCGGATCTGCTTCCGAAGGGCTCCGTCGACATCGCTGCTATAAGAGCCGCCTCGTCCGCCCCGCGCACGCCGGCCACCACCAACGACTCCCCCGACCCCAGCGGCGACCCGCCCAATGGCGCCCTCGCCCTGTCGCGCCCGCAGCGCGCGCGACGCCCGCCGCCGCGAGACTACCTGTCCGACCCGGAGCCCGCGTCCAAGCGCAGGAAGGAGACAGGTGGCCTCCGCCTGGGCCGCCCGTCAAACCCCCCTACCGCGAGCGCCTCCGACGAGACCGAGCCCGCCACTGGCCGCCAGATCGAGCCCGAGACGCGAAAGTTCCCGCAGCGCAAGAAGGTCGCCCCGAAAGTGCGTCCGATGCAGCCCTCCACCCTGGACCGTCTGATCATCGGCATCTGGGAGCAGATCCACGGCAGCATCAGCTTCGACCCGCAGATTGTGGTAAGTTCTCATGCCGCCGCGCAGCAGTTGCTTTGGATGGCCGCCCGCCGCTGTTTCCAGCCTCCGTTCCTCTGCAAAGGCCGCGCCGTTGCATGCAGCTCTCCTCGTTTGTCACGTGAACGGCTCCCTTTCTTGGCAGCGCGCGGCGAGGACCTCAGCTCCGCATGCCGTCGTGCCATCCCGCTTGACTTGACGCCTGCCACTGACGAAGCCAGATTGACCAATGGAAGGAGCCTCGCACGGCGCCGAAGAGCATCGATTCCACGAGCTCCGCGTCGCAGATGGAGCTCACTCCGGCAGGTAGCAAAATATCAGCCTTCAACAAGATGAACGTCCTGTGCCGCAAAGTCACAACGGCCAGTCGTTGCTGCCGCTCTCTCGAGGTCATTGTGCAAGCCTATTGGATCCAGTGCTTCGAAGCAAGGGTGCAGACTCTAAGCGAATTCAACCCGCAGCAGTCCGTCACCAAGAGCCGGAAAGCTGCGCTAATGGAAGCTTGCCAGGATTTTGGGTGGAGCGAAAAGGACCTCAGGAACAAGATGTAGGCCTGCCTCTCTCTTTTCCAAAGCCCGTGGTTCTCCGCAGCATCTGCGTGCAGCATCCCGTGTTTGAGACCATTTCCCTAACCTGTGCGTTCAGGGCAATATGGAGAGGTTACTATGAAATCAAGGAGGCCGCAGGATGGGTTGCTCTTGTGTTCGCCGGTATGGGCATCTACCGTTTCTGCAAGTACCGGATCAGCTTCGATAGGGAAGCGATGCAACGTCTGGCCAGCCTTCGCCCCCGGCTTGAAGTGGCAGCCGACACTTTGCAGCCTCAATGGCGGCAACTTCTCTCGTTCATTGGCGAGCCTTCGGAAAGGATATACCATGGACACCCGCACGACTGGGTTGTCGAAGATAACAGCAGGCCAATCCCGCTGTCCATTACTTACCTCCAATGGGACCCTAATTTTTCTTACGAACACATCGATTCCTCCATCGTAGACGTGGATGCATGGGGGCTCAACGACCCTCGAGACCTTACTGCTGACAGACCGCAGCAGTCTTTCACCTGCGCCGCGTGTAGGGAGTTGCAAGCAGATGATCCTGCCGTAAATTCTTGCCGCTGTTTCCCTAATCTGTATGGCGGACCACGAAACCCGTGCCCGGTCCAAGTGTTCCGAACACCCAACGGACGAAATAATGGACTCATAGCTTGTTGTGTAAGTACATTCAATTCTTCCTGAAAACGGACCGCTCTTCTGACCCGCAGCAGCCTTTCGAAAGAGGAATGGCGGTAGGAGAGTTCGTTGGACTCGTCACGCGCGGCCTGCGAGACATGGACGTCATGCAGGGCGAGACGAACGGGAACATCTACCAGATCTGGCAGGGCCGGCAGGGCAACTACACGAGATTCGTGAATCACTCGTGCCACCCCAACAGCCAATTCGAGAAGTTCACGTGGCTCGGGGTCCAGCGGATCATCCTAGTGTCGAAGGGGATAGAGGCCGGGCAAGAGGTCACCGTCGACTACTCCGGGAGGTATTGGACCAACCTGGACAAGGAGTGTCTATGCGGCGAGAGCTGCTGTAGGTATCGCAACAGGGGCCGTAGAGTCGAGATAAGGTCCCCAGAGTAATAAAAACGAAGTACATTAAAAAGAAGGGTTGCCGCAGCCAAACCATGTCTGAGTGCAACAACCACGATACCACCTCGGAGCAAATCCAAGACTGCAACACACAGATTTACGCCCGCCTCTTCCAAACCATACATCGGACCTGACGAAGCCCTAACACTGTCGTTATTGCCACACCGCCCCGCCCTCCCCCGCCGTCCAATCCATCGACAGCTGATCCATCCCGTCCAACCCCACCAAGCCACCGGGCAGCCCGCCGCCACCCAACCCCAACCCCGGCCACTCCTCCCCTACCAACCCAGCAGCCCAGCACGAGGGTAGGTCCTCCGCGCCGTCGGGCGGCTGCCACTGGAAATCGTCGACGCAATCCAGCTCCAGCCCGAACTCCGCCATCACGTCGGTGCCCTGCTGCTGCTGCTGCTGCTGGGCCTCCGCCGCCGTCGTCATCGTCGTCGTCGTCGCCGTATCAGGCGTCAAGACGGGCGTGTTGGACGGCGTCAGCGATTCTCCTGCACTCAACGATAGCCGCCGCCGCCGCTGTCGCCTGGCCACGGAGCCTTCAGACGACGACAACGACACGCACGACGACGAGGGGCTGGGTGGGGTGGCAGGGGTCACGTGGATAGGGCCGTCATCGCTGCCGCCGTGCTTCTTTCTCTCCTGGCTCAGCTCGATCAGCTCGATGATCTCGTTGACGGAGAGCTTCTCGGCCGGGGGTGCGGGCGGCGGCGTTTTGGTGGTGGTAGTGGTGGTGGGTGGTGCCGTCGGGTCGTCGCCGTCGGCGGGTGGAGCGTACAGCTCCGGTGCGCGCGAGGAGAGCTGCTGGTGGAGGACTTTGACGGCGTTGACGAGGCGGGTGCGCTCCGAGCGGAGCCTTTCGATCTCCCTGGTGCGAGGAGGCGTTAAGAGGGGACGCTTTGGGGTTTCGCGCGGGAGGGGTGGAGCCCGGGGGGCAGCGCTCACCAGTCCCGGGTCGACTTCCTGGCCGTGGCCTTGACGGACGTGCACAGGATGTCGGCTTCCTGGCAGTTGGTGCACGGCTTCGTGTTGCTGCACTGGCCGGGGGCGAGCCGAGTCGAGGTCAGATCATGGATTTTAAGAAGGAATGGGTCGGCGGTCGGCTGCCACGGGGTCTCTGCTTACCTTTGCCTTTCTGGCTTTACAGTTGTCGCAGGCTTGCTTGGTGCGGCGGTGCGGCAGCGACGTGCGTGGCTCGCCGGGCCACATCACGGGGTGCAGCATGCCGCTGATGGCGCTGCTGCTGCTAGACATGGTGCTCGCGGGGGACACCGCCTTCGTGGGCGGTGGTGCGCAATGACTCGTTGTGTTGGTGGGTAGTGGTGCGGCCGGAGATCTATCATCAATATCGATCAGTGGTCAGGATGCACGAGACGAATAGGGGTGAGTGGGGAGATATAAATAGGTGTGGATCGGGAAGATGCGTGCATGCGCAGTCGAGGTCGAGTCGATGAGGACGGAACGCTTGATGCAAGAAAGGTAGAAGTTGGAGGAAGATGCGTGTCACCTACCCACGTTGAGAGGAGTGTCGACCGAATCTGGACGATGGACGGTGGAGGAGGAATAGGCGAGTTACGTGGGCGGCTGCATTATCAACAGGGCGGGGAGGAGGCAGCGGGCAGCAGCGGCAGATGAAGTACCCGG
Source organism: Neofusicoccum parvum (assembly GCA_020912385.1). Lineage (NCBI taxonomy): Eukaryota > Fungi > Ascomycota > Dothideomycetes > Botryosphaeriales > Botryosphaeriaceae > Neofusicoccum > Neofusicoccum parvum. The sequence continues at coordinate 2,488,395 of CP087208.1, read as the reverse complement.
AGACGCGACGCACTCCCGGCTGGCAAAGTCACTTCGGGGGCTCGTCTCGCTGAGGCGTCAGGCTGGGTTGCCAAGCAGCAGTGCAGCGCTGCCGGCCAAGGTCGAGCACAGACTGGACGCGAGGACGGGTGGAGGTGGAGGAAGTATGCTGCGTGGAGCTGCGGCGTCCTGAATCAGCGCCTGGCCGCGTTGCAGCTCTCAATGCGCCGCGCCTGCAAGGCCAAAGCCACGGGCTCCAAGCAACAGGTCACATATTGGGCGGCGTGCACCGGCCGGGAAGAGGGTCCGCTGCGGGCTCACTCGGTGCGGGCTCACTCGCTATATGGCGGGCGCCGGAGTCCCTGTGGGGACGCAGACGAGGGCGGGCCGGACGTGCGGGCGACGGGCGGATGCTGCGAGGCAGCTGGCTGGCTGGGCGGACGTTGGGGGAATTTCTGCCCGGGCAGCAGAAATGGTCGAGCTGGCGGCCAATGGCGCAGCGTGGGGCCTGAGGGAACTGCCGCCCACACGCCTGCCGCTGCTCCACCACACACACACCCGTCCATGCTTCTCGGCACCTGTCATCGCCGCTCGACTCCATCGCCGCCGACGGCCAGCCGGGATCGTCCCGGCGCCCGCCAGAGTGCTCAGCGGCCCTCCTGACGGCTTCCGGCGCGGCCGCCATCACCTCGCCGTTGATCGTGTCGCGGTCAGCAGCGAAAACGCATGCAGCTAGCCTCTGCACTGACGACACAACGCCATGGCTCCACAAGCATCCCCGTGTCCGCCCCTCCTGCCATCGCCTGTCGCCGCAAGCATAGGGTTCTTCAGATCGCCCCAAGCCCCTCTGTGACCAACCCTTTGCTCCGCCAGACCGGCCATCCATGCATATTAATATCTCTGTGCCTTCTGCCATGCAGGTGACGCCCATCTCTCCCGGACAAGGCCCGCATCGACCTGTTTGAGCCTCTTCTGCGTCGTGCGTCCTGCTTTCTTGTCTCAGTCTTGCTCCTGGGTCTTTTCCCCTGCAATTCTGCTCTTGCAACATACGGTAGCATTCTTCTCACTCCTCCCACCATGGCTTCCGCCTCTTCCCCCAGCAGCCCTGATTCTGAGGCTGGTGTGGGCGCACCTCTCGCGCGGGAGAAGTCTTTCGCCGATTCATACACCTTTGACGGCCGCAAGGGATGGCGGAGATACAGAGTGCTGCAGCCCGGTCGCGGCATGTACCACGACGTGAAGCGCCGGCTGCCGTATTACTGGAGCGATATTGCCGATGCGTGGACCTACCGCACCGTGGCAAGCACCATTCGCATGTATTTCGTCAAGTAAGTTTGCATCGCGGCCACTGGCCAACAACTTCGAACCGAAGAACAGAAGAATGGCAGCTGACGGTCCGTCCAGCCTCCTTCCGGCTCTCGCATACACGCTGGACATGTACCGGCGGACCGGCGAATTCTTCGGCGTCAATGAGGCTCTCTTCTCGTCCGCCCTCGCCGCCATGGTCTTCAGCATCCTGGGCGCGCAGCCGCTCACCATCGTCGGCATCACGGGCTTGATCTCGCTTTTTAACTACACCATCTACGACATAGTCATCCAGTACGATGCATCCATCTACCCGCAGTTCATGGCATGGACCGCCATCTGGGCTGCCATCTTCCACTGGCTGGCTGGCTTGTGGAACCTATGCGACTACATGCGCTACGTGACCGACTTCTCGAGCGAGTCGTTCGGCATGTACGTCGGGATCATCTACATGAGTAAGTGCTGAAGATCTCTTCGTCCGACTTCCCTATCTTGCTGCAAGATGTGCGGCAGTGTTTGGTGCGGTGTGCTGACTCGGCATGATGCACACAGTCAAAGGAGTCGAGGAGCTCGTCAACGAGTTCACCACCGAGGGCAGCGCCGCGGGCTACCTGGCCTGCATGATCGCCATTCTGTACTTCGGTAGCATCTATGGGCTGGAGAAGCTCGGCGCGAGTGTGATGTGGAAGCCCTGGTTCCGCGGCGTCCTGGCCGACTACGCATACGTGGTACGTGCTCTGCTGCTGATAGAACTTCGCCGACGCTTTGGCATTGACGGATCCTCGTGCAGATTGGAACGCTTTTCTGGGTCGGCTTCTCACATATCCCCGGCAATCTGAAGTCCACTCATCTTACCTTCGTCCCGACCACGAGGGCCTTCTACCCGACGCAGCCGCGGGACTGGCTGATCGACTTCTGGAATCTTGACGTCAAGTGGGTCTTTGTCGCCCTGCCGTTCGGGTTCCTGCTTATGCTGCTCTTCTACTATGATCACGTAAGAATCATCTACTATTTCAAGCCGCAAAGGGGTCGTGATGCTGACGCGCAAACCAGAACGTGAGCAGCCTCACCGCGCAGGCGCGCCAGTTCCCTCTCAAGAAGCCCGGAGGCTTTCATTGGGACTTCTTCCTGTTGGGATGCACCACTTTCGTCGCCGGCATCCTGGGGCTGCCAATGCCTAATGGCCTCGTCCCGCAGGCCCCCGTCCACACCGACTCCTTGACCGTCTACGAGACCGAGCTCAAGATCATTACCACGGACGGAGGCGAGGGCGCCGAGATCCGCCGCCCCATCATCAAGGCCGCGGCTGTCGTCGAGCAGCGCGTCTCGCACTTCCTCATGGGGCTGGCGTTGATTGGGACCATGACGGGCCCGCTGCTCGTGGTCTTGCATACCATGCCCGCAGCTGTCTTCAGCGGCGTGTTCTTCGTCGTTGGTGTACGTCTACTGTCTCCTTCTCTCCAGATAAATAGTTTCTGCTGACGCATTTGATCCAGTGGGGTTCCATCGAGTCCAACGGCATCCTCAAGAAACTTATCTTCCTCATGGCCGAGAATCGGTTCGTCCAACGCGACGAGCCGCTGCTGCGGGTCGAGAAGCGGAAGATTTGGTGGTATATCGGCTTCCAGATATTCGGCGTCGCTGCGTGCGTGGCCATTTCCCAGACCATCGCTGCGATAGGTGAGCCAATCCCCCAACATAGCTTCTCTTTTCTTCAAACGCGTCTCAGTCATCTACTCCACACCTTTGGTGAGGTTCTATGTCAGGTGCTAAGTGCTGGTCTTGTGTAGGTTTCCCTGTCCTCATCTGCGCCCTCATCCCCCTGCGGACGCATGTGCTGCCCAAGGTCTTCGCCAGGGAGGAGCTCGAGGTGCTGGACGACCTGACGGCGAACAACTCAGCGGTGCTGGCCAGCCTAGGCGGCGCCCCGACGCTGCCAGAGAACGCAACGCCAGACGATTACGGCGTGGAGAAGAGGTATCATGAGAAGGAGCACGGGGTTGAGAGGCAGAGGGCGGGGAGCATTCACCGGTGAAGAAAGGCAAGGTCACTGTGGCGGGTAAAGGGAAAAGATATAGAGCAGAGGGTGCTGATAATACTGAAGACATGGGGTTCGAAAAGCGGTAGGAAAGGGGCCTGGCATTATGATTGACGCGGCAGTGAAAAGTCAAGTACTTGTTGAGAATGAATGATGAATAGAAAAATTGGTCTACTTACAATTTTTCTGGCTTTGGAATACCTATTTAGATCATTAATATTAAAGAAGATCAGGTACTATTAGAGTCTTTAGGTTTTGGGAGGATTACCGGTATGGTCGCAAGGCTGAAACTTTGATGAAGTTGACTGAAGGGCACCACTAGGCGTAAGCCAAATCCGCAGCGACTCTGCGCCTGAAATCAGCCCGAAACGGTGAGGTGATTCGTCCTTAAATGTTACTCTGCTCCGGCAGGCAGCACGCCCAAATTGTGGAGAGTTCCTAAGATCCCATAGCTTCCAAGCCAACAGTCGAAAGCTGTCGGTGGCTAGGCTAATTGCCTCGGGCACGGCCATAACGCTCGGGATGCAAATAATGGATAATCCACAGTCAAGCTCCGAAGTCCTTCCATGGACACGGGGAAAGTTAGGGGGCTGGTTGGGTGTGAGCGGCGATAGATGCTGCTTAAGATATAGTCCGTCCACTGTCCGAAAGGCCGTGATCTTCAACCTGGAGCCTGCGGCTTAATTTGGCTCAGCACGGGAAGATTCACCAGGCCAAGACACAGTAAGGACTGACAGATTGAGAGCTCTTTCCTGATTTTGAGGAAGGTGGAGCATGGCCGTTCTTAGTTGGCAGAGTGATCTGTCTGCTTAATTGCGACAACGAACGAGATCTTGACCTGCCAGGCCCGTTTTGGCGGATCGTCGGCTTCTTAGAGGGATGATCGGCTCAATCTCATGGAAGTTTGAGGCGATAACAACTTAACCATTACACGCATGTGATAACGGGGCCCCGACTTACTTTCGTGGGATTTTCCGCCAGTCGATCGTCCGTGACCGTTGGGCAAGCGCCCTAGTATCCAGCAGTCGGGCTGCTGAAGGGCAGCCTAGGATACAGCAAGACAGCCTGGTTTTGGGACTCCAGTTCAGGCTGATCAATCCCGAGGCAAGTTACTATAGCGAGCACCCGTTATAATGCTAAATCCTTATTAATAGAGCTCGTAAGAAAAGGCCTGATACATCGAAGCGTACGGGAGTCACCGAGCAAGGTGGCTGACATGAATTGTTGTTAAGCTCTTAGATTTTCAGGGCCGCCTGCACGCTACGCCAACAGAGCAAACGAGTTTGCTACCCTGGCCGGAAGGTCCGGGGGATTTTTTGAAACTTTCCCGTGCTGATGATACAGCACTACAAACTTCTCAGAGTGTCTGGTGTGCTATAGCCGGCCCTGAGATTAGCGGCACTTGTGTAGATTATGACTTTCAGGTTCATAAGCAGACTATACAACTGGAAAAGGCTGCTCTTGACTTGGTCAGGTTGAGTCCAGTGCTTAGATTCGTCACGGATTTGGGGATGTTAATGATGTTGATGTTTTATTTGCTGCATCCTTGACTGTGTCCAGTTGTTCTGTACTCTGACAGGTGTACAGCTTGGTCGCAGAGGAATATATGTTCAGACCAGCGTCATGAATTAGAAGCTAAGGAGGAGTAAGGTGAGAATGAATAGGAATAGTCGTTGAGCCATTACCGCGATTGGATATGATCTGAGAGACATCATTAGCTGGCTGATGCATTACATATCCAGGCGAAAGGGGATCAGTGGAGAGGTGACAAGGAATCCATCAGGCTGTAATCTCCTGAGGTGAGGGTTCGGAGTCAATGCTGCTTACCTCAAACATCCTGCCTCGTTAACTTCCACTCTTCCCTCGCAGCCACATATATCTCCAAATCGATATTGTTGCAATAGCCCGGCGCGTTCACCGGGTTACATCTCACAACACCCCCATTTGGCAGCTTCGCCACATACTCGCTGTTATACCTGCTCGCCATGCCCACACCAGGCCAATCCGTGCTTACTACCTGCGCGCCGGACTCGAGCGCCTCGCTCAGCCTCTTGTTCGCAAGGCTGTCTCCCTCCAAGACCGAATCAATTGGTTCATCCGCGCGCGTCCGCACAAGGTAACCCTTCCGTACCAGAGCCTGGATTTTGGCGAGATTTTCACTAGACGGGTCGTTTGACTTGATGAAGGCCGCGTCCGCGCTACCGGGCTCCGAGTTGGTGAAGATGACGCGCCCCTCGAGGCTCTCGTGGCCGTCGCGGCGGTAGTCGTTGCGCAGAGAATCAGGACCAGGGTTGTTGTCCATGACGAAGAGGAACTTGCCCCTGCTTGCGTCAAGCGTCGGCCAGCCGTGCTGCAGCACCGCTTCCTCGAGCGTGAGGTTTGACGCAGTCGTGGTCACATCGGTGCGCTGCAGACGCACGTCATCCGGGGTGATGATCTTGTCGTTGCCTAAGATGCTGCGGATCTCTTCGTCCAGAAGGGCCAGATTGTCGGCGTCCCATGGTTCGCCTGTCGCGGCACCGGGCACGTTCTCGGCGATCAATTTTTCCACGTTCTTAAATTCGACGTCTATGATAATGGGTACGTGGCTAGGGTTCTGATTGGACCAGTCGCGCAGCCCCGAGAGGCAGATCTTGAAGGTAGGACAGGTGCTGTTCACGTCCAAGTCGGACACATGCAGGACTTTGGCGCCCGGCTCGCGCATCTGCTTCTGCCATTCTTCTGGCCGGGCGGGCAGCTTGGCCGCGCTGTCGATGAGTGGATGCGCAAACTGTCCCGGCTCTACATAGTCCGCGTAGACGTCGAGCTCGAGGCTGCGGACGGATTGGTAAGTCAGCTGGTCCGGGAGTGAGGCATGGCTGTAGTAGAAGTTCTGCGGCGGCGTGTAGCCCTTGACTATCTGCTCAAAGAAAGACCTTGCGGCGAGCGAGACTTCACGGTGGTAGCTGTTATGCGTGCCGATGACCTGGATGTGGTTCAAGCGGAGATCGGCGGAGGATGCTTGCGAAAGCGGGCTTGCCAGGCCGATTTGCATGATGGCTTCGAACATAGCAGTCAGACGCGGCATGACTCAGAGTAGAGGAGCGGGATATGCAAACAAAGAATAGCGGTGCTGATTCGCAATGGTCCAGCGAGTGACTTGGGTTGAGCTCTCTGCATGAACGGTCGTGAATAACCCGACACTTCCGGCAAGGCGAGGCAAGTACGCCCGTAGCATCCTGGTGGGGTGACGCACTGTGGATTCCATCATCGCAGCTGACCTTCTCGGCACGGCCCTCAACTGTTCAGACAAAGAAGCAGCCCAGCACTGGAGGTGAAGCAGGTCCAGAGACTGGATCTCAGCACTCTATTCTGTACCGTCGTCATCACGGTTCAGCCGGCATCGAGGATCCTTGCAGTCTTGGCCTGCCTCACGTGTGACAGCGCTGCGCATCCCATTGGCGGAAATGGTCGTTCGCACGTGATTTTGAGTCTGGATAAACTGTGGGCAGCGCTTCTCCTCCAGTGGTTCCGCGCACGCGCTCCACGAACCCCAGGGCCATTGCTCTATTGGCCTCTGCAACGCAAGGCATGGCTGAAAGCGTAGGGCAGCATGCCCGGAGTACTCCCGCAGGAGCGGCAACTGGTGAGTATTCACTTCTCCAAACGTATGTGCGGGAAAAGGTGCGTTCGACGGCGGATTAAAAGGAAAAAGCTCGGTTTCGGGCCTGCGGTGAGAGCTTCCTTCTGTGGGTCTCTGTCAGACTATGTGGTCCGAGTTGCGGCGAAGCTCTTCCATGACTAGACGCGGCGCAAGTAGGTAGCATCTCGGCAGTTCGGCGAACACACACATGCAGCGCGTGAAACCAATGCTCGCGGGGTATGGTCAGCGGCGTGTCCATCACCTACCGCTCGAGGCAGTGGTATCAGACGTGGTTTCCGAAACAGGCGATGAGGCATGGTCCGCATGTCTACCTCAAACGCGTGCGCCGTCGTATCGATGGGGCCGGGGCAGATCACACCCACGGCGAGGCTGGCCACGCGCCCGGCATTGGGACCTATAGGCCTCATAAGACGCGCTAATTAAAGAGCTGACGAGAGTCGAGCGGGGCGGAGGCTGGGGACAGCTTATCGCGACCCATGCGCGCGGTGAGGCGTGACGCGCTGAAACGGCAATGCTCAGTCTCGTCGGGCTCGCCTTGCGTCGGCGGCAGTGGCTCGCGAGTAAGGGCAAGGCGACGCTTGCGCGGTAGCGCTCAGCTGCGTGAGCTGGCACGGCGGACGATGCGAGTTAGATTGGCGGCGGTGGTGTCGAGAGCCCGCTAGGCGGCTGAGGACGCACCGGCGGCAGCAAAGAGAGGAAGGCAGGACGTCGTCCGAACCGGGCGCCTGTGGCTCGTCGCGATCCGGACCACTCAACGCGGTGGTCGCGCGTCGCGTCGCGTTCGCGCAACCCTGCGCGCGCAGCGTGTAATGCAGGTGGCGGGCAGGGGCGGGGGGCTGGGAGCCAGTGCTGGGGCAGCTCGGCGGCCTGGTGCATGACTTCGGTGGCAGCTACTGCAGAGGGCCAGGCACAGCAAACCGGTTTTGCGCGGCTGCTACTGGTCTTTGGGCTTAGCCCCCGGCGCGAGAACACCAACAGTACACCAGGCAAACGCGCTGCTCCTTGCAGCCGGGGCCGCCTAGACGCCACAGATCGCACCTTCGCGTCTCGTGCGGCCGGCTGACGCCTCCGCCCTGCTCCGATATACACCTCGCGCGCCCTCGCGCCGCCCTCGTCTCCCCAGGCTTGCCTGCTCTCCCTCAAGTCCTCCGCGATTGCGACTCCTCGCCTTGCGTCCATCGTCAAGAATTTGCCGTTGTTGTTGTTGCCGTTGCTGCCTACAACACTGCGAGTCCGTGCTGCCGTTCCCCGCTCGATCGCTTGTTTATCTGCTGCCTTTCGCGGGAGGACGTCAACACGCACATCACCGCGCACGAGTCGCGTCTGCCCAGCTCCACTCCACGCAAAATCGGCCGTCGCCAGCAACTTCATCAAACGCCGTCCATATCACATCGCAGAAAATGACTGCTCACGTACCTGCGCGCCAGCCGTTCGCGGCCCTTGACAGCCCTCGCTTGCACAACCTTGCCAGCGCGAAAAACCGCCAGAACTGTAAGCTCTCTTCTCATCTCGCGCGTCGGCCCGCCTGGCTGCCCTCCGCGCCGATCCGCCCAATCTTGCTCACCCCTCTCCAGCCATTCCCGCCTCCCCATTTTCGTTCTCTTCGCCGTCCGGCAAGCAGTTGAACCTGTCTCCGTCGAAGCGCCGCCACACCACCCAAGCCTTTGACGATGACTTCGACAGCGAGAACGTGGATCCCGCGCTCTTTTCCTCGCCCACCAAGCGCTCCAAGAACCTGGACGGCACCCCGAAGAAGGTCTCCAAGTTCATCTTGAAGACCGACGCAGTTCCTACCTCTTCGTCCTCTGCTCGTTCCTCAGCTCCCGCGCCGACCTCTCAGAAGCCGCGGACATCCTTCGTTTCCTCCAAGCCGTCAATCAGCACCAGCCGCGGTTCCCCGAAGCACAAGCGTGTCGGTCTCCTTTCCAAGCGCCGCACCACTCGCATCGACCCGCCTGCCTTTGGACTCAGCCCTCGTCGTGACTCTGGTCTGCCTTTCTCTATCGACGCTGCTTTGACGGGCACCATCTCCAGCTACGCGCCAAGCCCCAAAGCTGTGAAGCCGAAGCCCGCTCCTACTCTCGATGAGGCTATGCCCAACGGCTGGTTCTTTGAAATCCACGAGGACAGCCCCGAGGAGGAAGCCACAAACATGATGGAGCACTCCGCCTACATTCTCGACATCTCGTCTGATGATGACTCCGACACCCGGGCCGAGAACGAGTCTCGCGAGAAGGGCAAGGAGAACATCCCACCACCCGACTACCACCTTGCTTCCACTTCCCGCTCTGCCAGCACGTCTGAAGCTGATGCCACAGAGCCAAGCAAGCTCCTCAAGCACCGTCGCAAGCTTGACAGCGACGCCATGGAGGAGGATCGCTCGCCGCTGTCGGACCTGCCTGCCTCGGATTACTTCGCCGATGGTCTGGATGCAAACTCGCATGTCATCATTGACGGCAACGCGCCGGAGAAGTCATCGTCGCTGTCGAAGGAGTGCACCTTTGAGGACATCCCGACACAGGAGAAGGAGGCTGCCACTGTGCCCCCTATCATGCAGCCTACTGAAAATGTCGAGAAGGAGACTGAATCAGCTGAGCCTGAATTCCCGTCGTCGGAAGAGAGCAAAGACTTCGTTGTCTTCGACGAGACCGCAGCAGCAGCTGACGTCGTACCCGAAACAACTGAAGCAGCGAAAGCTTAAGCGTTCTCTTCCAACGACGCGACGAGGCGAGTGCTTATCAGTATTATACCCCTTCTTACAGTTCGCTCTTACTCGCTACTTGTTTAATGATGGCTAGCGACTCGAGTCGGCGTTTGTATTGTCTTCATGTTTCTGCTTGTCTGGGTTTTAGCGCGGCTATGGAGCGGGTTTGGCTTACACGGGGCTGGTAACGGGGCAAAAAAGCAGAGGTTTAGGCTGCTGGTCTGGTGTTTTGTGTGTTAGCTTTTGGTTTTTGGCAGACGGAGTTGCATGATTCAGATGCTGTCACGATATCGTGGATGTAGTTCCGATGTCACGCCGTCACGGTACACGTCTTGGAAACAATTAAGTCTGTAGTTGAATCTAGCAGTAGATACTAATTAGCCCTCAAAAACGTGCAATTTCGCTCGGTGCTTAATGGAAGAGACGAATCAGAACAGACAATGGCATAGCGGTGCGCACGGGCCCGGCGGCGAAACGATCGGCCGGCAGAGCTCCGTCGGCGGGTTGGAAAGTCGACGGCATCGCGACTCGACCCACTCCACACGCCCCAATGGCTTCAACACAGCGGTGTCTTGCTCACCTGAGCAGGAATGTCCTCAGCACCTCCATACGACCGGCTGCCAGCCGGACACTCGCTCCCGCGCTGATACCCATCCAGCAAGTCCGCTGCGCAACCGCCGGCAAAGGCTACAAGAAAAAAGACGACAGCGCCAGCAAGAAGAAGAAGAAGACCCGGACGACCTACGGCACACACGAAATCAAGGAGGCCGATCAATTCACCCTGCTGGATGCGATACGGTACGCCCAACCCCGGTGTCAACCGAGCAGTGCGGCGAACCCGCGCCTCCTCCGCAGCACGGAGCCAAACCACCACCAAGCATCAAACTGACAGTTGCCACCGCAGGTACATCCGCGCTTTCGAAGTCGGCCGGGACCCCACCTCCACCAAATACGAAGTGCACGTCAAGCTCCGCACGCTCAAGAACGGGCCGGTGGTGCGCAACCGGCTACGACTGCCACACCCGGTCAAGACGGACCTGCGCATCTGCGTGATCGCGCCGCGCGACTCCAAGGCCGGAAAGGCGGCGGTGGCGGCGGGCGCGGCGGTGGTGGGCGAGGACGAGGTGTTCGAGGCGGTCAAGGAGGGCCGCATCGACTTCGACCGCTGCCTGTGCCACGCCGACTCGCTGCAGAAGATGAACAAGGCCGGCCTGGGCCGCATCCTCGGTCCGAAGGGCCTCATGCCCAGCGCGAAGACGGGTACCGTCGTCAAGGAAGTCGGCACCGCCGTCAAGGAGATGGTCGGCGGCGCCGAGTACAGAGAGCGGTTAGGCGTCGTCAGGATGGCCATCGGCCAGCTGGGTTTCTCGCCCGAGGAGCTGCAGAAGAATATCAGGTTCTTCATGAGTAGCGTAAAGAAGGATATCGCACAGCTGAGCGATCGCATCTCGAAGGATGTCCACGAGGTGGTAAGTTTGGGGACTTGTGTGGATGTTGGTTGGATGCTGGTTGCTAACTTGTGCTTTCCAGGTGCTGAGCTCGACTAACTCTCCTGGCTTCAGTTTGAATGGCGAATTCAGGGGGCCGGAGTCGCCTTCATCAAAGGACCTGGCAACTTTGTAAATTCGGGGAAATGTATATCAATAGCGGGCACGGAAAATGTGTATTATCATGAAATGATCCTTGAAACTCCTTGCTATGCTGCAGGCAGCGTGCTTTTGGGTATTGTGCGTTGCTCGTGAAGCCCATCTATGGAACCAGTGAACGTTTTGTCCAGACTGCGGGAATATCGGTTCCCTATGAGCCTCCTTTCAGCACCTTGACAGCTTCCATGCCTTCGTCCATCTCCGCATAGATGCTCATGACCTTGAGCACTCTGTTCTTGCCCTGAGCGCCTGCCGCCTTTGCCTGCTTCAACGCTGCTCCAAGATCCAACAAAAGTGTGTTCCGAATCTTCGTGAGACGGGGCTCCTGCGCGACCAGGAACGGATGCTCCACGCCCACCCGCTCCGCAATCTGGCGCACGCCCAGATACTGCCTCGCCAACCTCCGCAGCCTCGCTAGCGACACATTATTGCCTGTGCTCTCCCCATCCTCATCCTCGTCGCTTTCCTCTTCATCTTCTTCATCACTACTCTCCGAGCTCTCGCCATCGTCCTCCTTCCTCACCCCACTTCCCCCTGCCTGCCCAACCACCAACCCCGCCTCCAACTCCCCCACCCTCCTCTCCACCTCCAGCAGCGCCCTCGCCACACCCCTCTCTCTCCTCACCTTCTCCCTCCCCGCCACCAGCTCTCTGACCTCCTCCTCCCTCCCCACCACCCCGCCGCGCACCTCCCCAACCGCCTTCCGCATGCCCAGCAGCCCCACCCTCACCTCCTCGACGCGCTCCTCGCCGCCCCGCAGCGCCTGGCCCAGGCTCAGGAAGTCGGCGTAGTTGGCGTTGACCAGGTCCAGCAGCTCGCGGCTGATCAGCGCCGAGCGCGCGCGCAGGTCGGACCGCAGGTCGCCCAGCGTCTGGTGGCGGTGCGACAGCGTCGAGAGGTACCGGCTCGCCGAGAACTGGGCCGCCGGGATCGCGAAGGCGGAGCGCGGGAGCGGCGCCGGGTACGGCAGCGACGCGTCGTCGTCGTCCGAGTCGGAGATGGCGGCGGAGGAGAGGTGCGAGCGCGGCGTGTCCGAGGTGTTGGAGGAGGGGAGCTGCGGGCCGCGCGCCGGCGCGTGTCAGATCGGGGTCGGTGATGAGGTGGGTTGTGGGGGGCGGGAGGGTTACCTCGAATTTGCTCATTTTGGCGGGCGGTTGGCGGGTGCCCGTGGAGGGATTCTTGTGGTTGGAGCTCGTGGGGGTATTCACGGCGCCCGGGGCATTGAATTCGCCGCGGTCCTGTTTGTAGTTGGGCGTGTGGGCGAGTTGAGGTACAGGTGTTGGTTTCGCTTTGGACTGCGCGAGGCGGAAGTCCGCCGCTGATCTCCCGCTCCGCAAGCGCGTCATGCAGGACCCTGACCGAAGCTACTACTACCTTTCCGGGATTACGATTGATCGCAAAATCAATGAACGGCTTCAATTCAGATAATTTTTCTGATGGGGAATCGGAGAGTCCACATAGATGGCTTTGATAAATAACCAAAGCACGTCTGTATCCTGATACAACTCTCCAACTATATAGCTTGCCTACTTCACGCGCTTTGGCGGCTGGATCACCTCTGTACCACCTTTTCTTCTTATAAACCACTGCTAATACACGCAAAGGAAGCGGCCTGAGACCTTGAATTCAAAGTTTCTGATCCATTGGTTTTTAGAGTAGTGAAATCAGCTATCCTCGTTTGCAAATGATCGTGGAAAGCTCCGTATTCGCGCAAGTACTGTTTTTTTTAGTTACTTCACCAAGAAGTCATACTGAAGTCTGAAATAAAGATTCAAAAAATATGCTAAGCCAACGACCTTTGACCGGCGAGATGACTGCGCCCCGAACTATGCTAAGCCAATGATCTTTGACCGGCGAGATACTGCGCACTAAAATTTGAATCCGCAAAACGTTGAAGCCATTGGAGCCTTCAGCCTTAGTTCCTTGTGACGACCAGATGAAATTCTTCGCAAGATTTCCAGCGGGTGTTGACTGTGATGCGTCCAGATCGTGACATATCTACGGAGGTTCGAGCAATGTACCTATTGTGACCTTTACTCTTTTGGTTAAATCCATCTCCGTTACATCTTTACAACCTAACACTAAACTCATGAAATGAATCTCCTCTCGAGTGGGCGTTTGCAACTGATGTGATCAAGCACACTGACCTGTTGCTACCAGCCCTCTAGCCATAACACCCCAAACGCCTGCACCATGAAAATCCTACTTGAAAGCCATCTTGGGAAACGCCGACTCCGTCTCATTCGGACTCGAGGTCTTTTGCTGTGAAGCTCCGCGGCCTGCTACACTTTCGGAATCGAAGAACCTCTTGAACATGCAAACCCTCAACACGGTCAGCGCCCTCAGATATCGATTCACGATAAATCCTAACACGCCCACACGTCTCCCATCACCGAATGCCCAACCCGCCAAACGCCCTATCCAGCTCCTCCCCTTCATTACTCTGCACGACACCCTGCATCGCCTCCCCACCAGCACCGCCGCCGCCGCCCTCGTGCCCCTGCGGCGACACGCCCCCATCCAACAAGCTCCCCTGCTGACCGCCGCCGCCCCTCCGCTCCGGCACCAGCATCTTGACCTCCTCGTCCAGCCAGCCGGGGGCGACGCGGCGCTTCTCGGCGAGGTCGCGCTCGCGGATGCCGTCGTCCCACCGGCGCAGCGTGGCGCGGGCGTCGTCCGTCAGCCGCGTCAGGTGCGCCTGCAGCGCGCGGCACGACGCGATGATGTCGTCCGGGTGCGCCGCGTGCTGCCCCGACGCCGACTGCACGTACGCCGGCTTCTGTTGCTGCTGCTGTGGTGCTTGCGCGGCGTCGTCCGCGGGCGGCGGGGCGTCGGTGACGGAGGGTGGGAGGGTGGAGGGGAGCTGCTTGTAGGTGTAGGGGAGGGGCGTGGCGGTTGGGAGCGAGACGAAGGGCGAGACGGTGAGGGGGATTTGGGCGAGGAGTGGGTGCGGGTCTGCGAGGTGGTGGTGGTGGTTAGCGGAGGGATGACGGGGAAGGTGTGGGGAAGCTCTAGCGGCGGCGTACGGTCTTCGTGCATGGTGGATGGATGCTGCGTGTATTTCCGGGATTCCGAAGAGGTGGATGCCTCAGGTCGGGGCGAGGCTTGTGATTGCAAAAAGTCGGCGAACAGAGGTGATTCGGGGTCGGCGACCGAGGACGGAGGTGAAGCGGCGGACTGGTCGACACACGGGAAGCTACGTGATAGGCGGCTCGAGCTTCCGCTTCGGTGCGGCGTCAGCCCTACGGTATGGCCTGATTTCATCCACTATTTTGCTGCGAACCGGCCGTTCTCTTCGTTCCCTTCTCCCGACAATCCCCAATCCCGCGATACAGCCTCTTCCTCCCGTCTCGCAGCCTCGCAACAATGAACACCGTAAGCTCGGCCGCCGCATCAATTCCGCAGAACAAGCTGTCCCACTGACGCCCGCGTAGATCAGGTCTACCGCGTACGTCATTTGCAGCCATTCCCGACCACCTCCGCAGGACCAGCGCTCACCACTCACTCCACCAGCTACGGTTGGGGCATTTTGATCGTCGGTACGTTCTGCGCCCAGCAGCTCCTGTCCTCGTCCCGCGTCCACCCGCTTGCCGCAGCCCACCACCGCCTCGCGACGACCTGACTGACGCGAGCACACTTCCACACCCGCAGCCGGCGGCGGTGCCTATTACTTCGCGAAGAAGGAGATCAACGCCGAGCGCGCCGAGAAAGCAGCGGCCGACCGCCGCAAGCGCGAGATGCAGCAGCGCCTCGAGGCGCAAGCCTTCTCCAACGGTGGCGCCAACCCCAGCCACGAGGCCAGCCAGGACCCGGCGCCGACGAGACACGCGCCCGCGACCGAGGGCCAGCAGGTGCTCGAGAAGAGCAAATACGAGGCCAGCGAGCCGTTTAGGAGCAGGAAGGGCGACCGGTTTAGCTAAGGACGTTGTTGGTGGTGAGATACGGTCGGGATGAGGTGATGGAGGGGCCGCGGAGGCTCTTAAACGAGCTGAATGTGGAGAAGGGACGGAGAGTGGAGAACAAATGCGGAGGGGAAAGGCTAGGGGCACCTCTGCGGGTGTGTGGCTGAAACGTGGGATGGTCGGATGGCTGCATGAATGCAGCTATCTCTCTGGTGGATTGTTTATCTGGATCAAAGGCAGCTGCACTTCGTCAACCGTGGAAGCAAGCAATTGCATGCGCTGATGGAACCACGATTCCTCGTCGGGAAAAACAACCCATATTTCAGATGCTGGTTCCACAAAGGCGCTTGCATTCAATTGGTGTTCAAGGAGTAAAGCCTTGGTCTGGTTTGTTACTCTGTCTCCACCTTTTCTCTCCACTCTGTACAAAACATTGAAAACACTAAAACTGTTATTCCACTATGGACTTCGTCGATAATATGCAGATCTCCATGAGGAGCAAAGCCGCTCTGAAAAAAAAAAAAGAAAGAGCGAGCGACTGGCAATTCCGAAATGATCACCCTTCCTGGTATATTGCCACCAACGCCAATATGATGCTCCGAACGGGAGGGCTTCACCAGCCCTTGGTCCCTCCCTTCTCAACAGCAATTCCTTATAGCCCTACGCGCCGATGAAGCCTCGAAAAATAATTCTCCGTCCCGACAACAGCTGATGCCCCGGTCCGAAGACATGAGAGAGAGCTCTCCTTGATCTCTAGAACTTGGGGCTCGGCGTGAACGGGATCGGCGGCCTAGCGAACGGTGCTCTGTCAGCCCTGTGGACTCTTTTTTGATTTCGAAAATCCCCGAAGTGGAGATCTCCACTCTCCCAAATAAGCCCGACTAAACGCCCTATTCGTGCTGGCAGTTGCGTGTACACGCAACGCCGAACAGAAAGGGGGCGCAAGAACGAGGAGTAGGACAGGTGGGGCAGAGGTAGTGAAAGTGGGCCTTCTGAAGACTTACTTCGTCATGTAGGTGCCGTCGCGCTTTGCTTGGCGGGTTTGCATGTAAGGGTGCACGAAGGGCAGCACGACGCCGGCAGTGATGGCAGTGTGAGCGGCAAGCAGCTGCAGGCGCGAGTAGCGCGGCACGTAGCCGTACGCGCGCGACGAGTAGCGGCGGATGGCGTGTCTGATGACGGGCATTTTGCGAGGACTGCACAAAGCTCGGGAGCTTCGAGAAATGGAAGAAAGATTGTCTTGAGGCTGAAGCTTTGGGGAGGCTTCAAGGTGCTCTTCCGAGGCTGGTGGGGAGAGAGCGGAATGTTAGCGCGGGGGTGGTTGGTTGCGGTTGGAGGCTTGCGCCGCGCGAATGTTGGTTTATTGGAGGAAGCGTGGCGTGGAAGAGAGGAGGAAGGCGCGAGGGGGAGGTGTGACGGAGGGAAGTGCGCCATTTTGTATATGCGTAGCTCTTGCACCGGCGAGGCTGGCGTGAGGAGCGGCAGGCAACAGGGACGTACCTCTCAGTGACTATGATGCCAGACCGCAACAGGGCTGAGCTGTGACTGACGAATGCCGGCGCTAAAGCCGAGACGGGCCGCCGAGGGAGGATGGTCGCGTGGGCGGTGTCGGGTATTTTTGGAGCAGGCTCAGGGTCCGCGGGCTCAGGAACGGCAGGCTGGTGCGAGTTGGATGCGGGTTGGATGCAGCTGCAGGCAGTCTATCATACACGCAGGAAACGCAGTCCAGGGCGCGGGGCAACGATTATATGTGTTTCACGCAGGCCCGGCCCTGGATCTCGTCGTGCGGATGCGCTCCGCCCTGAGGCCCTGCGAGTAGAGCCGCCCCTGCGCCAAGCCGCCGGGGCCATGCGTGAGTGTGGGCTGGCTATCAGGCGACACGGCCGCTGGCCTCCCGGGCGCTGCTGCCCGCCATTGGGCCCGCGAGAGGAGCCCTCCTCTGGCAGCGCCCCGCCTACCCATTCGAGCCCGCCATTCCAGCCCCTCCGTCACATGGGAGCACACCATTTCGAGCCCATCCGTGCCATCGTCCCCCTCCGCCGCGGGCAGGACAGGCGTGCGCCGGTGCTTCTTCCGGCGCTATTATGCCATTGTGCCCTTGGTCCCCGATCTGCGGAGCGCAGTGCTGCTTGCCTGCTCGCCCTGCCGCTTGCGCGTTCGCCCAGCCCACAGCTGCTGCACAGTGACGGCGCTCCCAAGGGTGATGTGCAGGGCTACATGAGGATCGGATCCGTGGTAAATGACGACAGATCAGGAGGCGCCGTCTCCACGTCTCTCGCCCAGCAGCAGAGGCCGCCGTGCATCTCCACGCGCCACGCGGCAGCCCAGGCAAGCTGCGTGCGAAAAGGGCGTGAGGAGCGGACGCTATGGGTGTGGCTGGGCCCAGCAGGCCAGGGACACGTTCGTCAAAGACGGAAGGCCGATCCTCGTCAGATTTTGGGGCGCCGTCGGGGACAATAATGCAGGCGACAACTGCGGCAGGGCGGGCAAAAAGAACTACTGGTGGGTTGACGTGCGGCATAGCGAGAGGTCAAGTCGACACGGGACGAAACGAAACGACTGGCCTGTCTGGCACGCGGCTGCTCCCGCGCTCGCCAGCCGTGGCTCGTCCAGCGAGTGTGACCTGCCACTGCCGGCCGGCCCAAGCACCTGGCTCACCTCGAAACTCTCGCCACTGGCACTGCGCCTGCCCGCGCGACATCTGCCGCGTCTGGTGCCCGTCTGCCCGCCCACCCGTGCTGTTCCGCGCCTCTGCTGCGAACCCTCCTTTCTTGCATCCTTCTTTGAAACGCCCTCGCTCCTATTGGGCCGCCTGGCCCCTGTCCTGCACGCCAGTAGGTGTGACATCTGCCCATAGCGCACGCCATGTCGCCCCGGAAAGTGGATATCGCTCAAAGCCACGCGCGAGCAGCGTCAGCTCGGACGTGCTGCATGGATGACTCTGCTTCTACTGCTTGTACTCGGAATATCGATTCCTTGCCTGTACGTACTTGCTCCGAGCAGGTAGGTGAGAGGACTCTCCTGCCGCTGTGGTTAAAGATTTGCCCGCGCTTGTGTTGCATGCATATTGCGTCCAGCCCGTCGAGGCAAGTGGATGAATCAGTGCCTTGCGTGCGTCTGCAGCAGGACGGGTAAACGATCAACCAAATGTCAATGCAAGCCACGGCATTCATCACCCTCGGTTTCACGTCAAGCTCCACTGCCCGCCTTCTTTCTTTCATGTGCTTGCCTTGAAAGAAGAACTGCTGTCTAATTCCCCGAGAAAGCGACCTTTTTCTTTTTCTTCGGAAGCTTCTCCGCGTGCGCGTTTCGAGCTTGCCGAGCCAGTACATAATGCTCCGCCCCATGCTATAACGATGGATAACATGTCTATTTCCTTCATTCTCTTACGTTCTCTCCCTGGCCATGGAATTTATTTCTCCACTTACTTCAAGATAGTCGATTCCCGAAATCGGAGATCCCTTCATTACCGTACTTATTTTAGATTCCGATTCCGGTCCACACAGGTTGCGGTTCCGAAAATAGAATCCAGTATTTCACGGTATCATCTCGCCCATCGATATGGTGTAAAGTTGTTTCATAGTCTAGATTCGAAAGCATGAATCAGAAAAGCGATGGATGAATAATGGACACTAAAAAGTTGAATAGACGTCTGTTCCTCTGCATTCGAAGGGCTATGTCCACCCTCATAGTTCCTACTGTCTATAAATTTCACGCAGATCGACCGCATTCTTATTCCTCAACCTCACTAGACAATTTCCTACCTGTTCTCGCTCAAATTTCGCGGCAAAAAAGCTAAGAGCCGCAAAATCTCCAAGGGATGTGGTCACTGTATGGTTCGCACTTCCGCGCCATAAAGAGTCCAAATGAGGCAAGTATGCGCGCTCGCGGCCGCTCTCTGAGGCTCAAATACGTACCAACGAAGGTCATGGGTCCCCTGGGTAGATCTATTGTGAAGTACCTCTGCACGTCAACAGAGCTGTCGTCACCCTTCCTACTCACCCGGATCAAAAAACAACGTCGTTGTGAACGCTTGACTACTATAAGCCATGACCTTAGTACCAGGACGTGTAGGGCCAGCACTTGACGTTGTTGCTTCTGTCTGCAACTAACCCCTATTCCTCCGGCTTGTGCCTGTGGGTATGGCAGAGGCACCCTTTCGGGTGAGAGTAGTCCTTACCCTATGCCTAACCTTTTACCGGTCGAACCCACACCTTAGCGAGCGTCGAACTGCCCAGCTGCAAGCTCTGATCTCAAGGCCAAGTGAGCCAAGTAGGCTGTGGATTTTCTCCATCTCTCAGCTTCTTACCCGCTTTCCACAACAAGCTTCACAACGGAGTTTTTTCCCGCATCCAGGTGTGTTTCTCTACAAGCAGCGAGAAATACTGCCTTCAGTACAACAAGCGCGATTTAGTAGCAGCCAGACTAAACCCTGCTGAGAGGCAGAGCCTGAGACTTTCAGCAACTCAGTCAATGCCTGTGGTAAACTTTCTGGCACCTCAACCCTCAGATTTTGAGGGACTAAAGTATCGATAGGTTACACTACCATGGTTTGCATTCATACTGAAAATCTAAATCAAGGGGACGTTTACCTTTTTATTCCATTGGAGGTTTTTGTTCTCTATGAATTCCCGTCGGGACACTTGCATGATGGTTTAACAGACGTGCCCGCCCTGCCAAACTCCCCACCTGAAAATGTCTTCAATCAAAACCGGCCCGTCTTCCACTACACTGCATTGCTCTTTCACAGACTTGACTACCCACCTGCCCATCTAAGCACACCATATCACATGGGCGCAGACCATTCCCATGATATTACCCAAGAAGAAAATAACCCCGCCAATACCACTGTCCAAGATCCAGTCGATTCCCTTCTCTTTCGTAGTGAACGCCGACAAATGCACTCTCTCACAGTCCCCAAACCACAACGTTCCCATCGCCCCCTGCGCTGGCGAATTCATTTCTCTTCGGGCAGAAGGCAACAGCGCTGACGACATCCTTCTTGGATGCCCCCTTGGGCTCGCCGTGTCGCAGATGGTGTAGAACGGTGCCCTGAACGACGTCCCAGGCGAGGATACTGCCGTCCTCGCTGCCAGCGATCGCGACGGCATCTTTAAGACCGAGCGTAGAGCGGATGCGGTAGGTGGTGTTGACGTACTACTGAGGATCAGCACAACCGTTCTTCAAGAGTGGTGATGTGGGGGGTGGAATCCAGGTAGAGACGACATACCTCGGGCGCTTTGTACGACTGCAGCAGTTTCCCGTTCGACTTGTCCATGAGGCGGATTGTAGAGTCAAGCGTGCTGGTCAAGATGGAATCGGCATCACGAGTAGGCGTGATGGAAGTCACCGAGGCTGCAAAATCGGTCAAACCGTGCTCTCCGTCGACTCCATCCGCCGGTGATGGCTGAAGTGATCTGACTTACGGCCGACGACATCCACGAACACCTGCCCCATCCTGAGGTCGTACATCCGAACCCTTCCGTCCACGCAGCCAGCGAAAATCTCGTGCCCCCACACGCAAACCGACGAGATGCTGTCCTTCGCCTCCGACAGCGTCATGAGCGGCTTGTTCGACTGCGACTTGAGATCCCACAGCTTGACCGTCGCATCGAAGCTTCCTGCACGGCACAACGCACTTGTTAGCCTCCCGTCCCACAAGCCCAGAGGAGGAAGAGAGAGAGAAAGAGAAAAAAAAAAGGACGACTCACCACTAACAAGTACACTCCCCCCGGCCGCAAAAGCCACGGCATTGCACCTCCCGCTATGCCCCGCGAACCTGCGCAGCGTCGTCGCGCTCGCCACGTCCCACAGGAACACCTGCTTGTCGCCCCCGACCGATGCGAAGCGCGCGTTGTCGGCCGCCACTGCCAGGTCCAGCACCTCGTAGCCGTGCGCCTCGTACGTCTGGACTAGCGAGTTGCCGCCCCTCGCCGGGTTGAACAGGCGGATTGTGCGGTCGGAGCAGCCGGTGAGGATCTGTGGAGAGCTCTGGTGGTTAACCGGCGGGCACTTGTTGATTGCTGAAAGGGGAAGGGCGGGCGATTATGGCGGTCGAACGAGGGCGTGCGCGCAGGTGGAACGTACGTATTGACCAAGGCCGGCGCTGTAGGTCACGGCGTGGACGGGTCCTGTTGGAGTGTTAGAGCTTGAGCTTGGCCATTTGTTTGGATAAGAGCAGGAGTATCTGGTGGAAACTATTACCATTGTGGCCGGAGAGCTTCGCAATCTGCCGGGTTGGAAATTGCGCCGTCATGACATGTCGCTGGAAACTGGTCGCGGAGTGTCGGTGGTGATGTCGGTGGTGATGTCGGAGGTGACGCGGGGAGCTTCAATGCGGGTGCGCAGTCTTGGCATCTAATTTACGGCACCGGCGTCACAGTACGCACCTCAAATTCTCTCATGGGCAACGCAAAATATCATTAATCTACAGTGGAGAAGAAGTGGAAGATGCAATATTAACGACTGCTCCCCCGAATTTTATGCTTCTCTCCCAGTCAGAAAACCCCCAACTACGCAACGGTTCCCGCGCCAAAACGGATCCCGCTCCCCCGTCGCGCGGCTTAAGAAAAAGGCTCAGTCGCATAGTCGCAAAGCCTCAAACCAACCTTGGACTGAAGCTCGCTAAGCGCCATTACAAACGTACTGAAGGACTGCAAATGAGAGGTATCAGAAGAAAGGAAAAACCGGGTGCGCTGTGCGAAAGTGGCCTAACGACGGCCGTGAGAGCGGGTAACGCTGCCCTGCAGTGCCTCGACCTCCGCCTCGAGCTGCTTGATGACGGCGTGGCTCTGCTCCAGGTCCTTGTTGAGACGATCGCGCTCCGAGATGAGCTTCTGCTCCCACTGGCGGAAACGCTGCTCCTCCACCTTGACCTGCTCTGTGAAGCGCTTGCGGAGCGCCTCTTCCTCCTCCTTGAACTTGGGGTTGTCCAACTTTCTTGGCCGAGCCTCGCCAAACTTCCGCGTCTCCATCTGCTGCGCCCTGTACGCCTCGTAGTGGTTCTCCTCTGTCGTGTGGATCAGGTCCAGCATGTGCGTCCGGATCAGAATCGCGCGAAGCTTCTTGAAGTCGCAGTGCTCCTCGTTCTCGACCTCGGCGACACCCCAGGCGTACTGGCGGCCCTTGACGGTGCGGCCGTCGTGGGTCGAGACATCCTTCTCAGAGCCGATGACGGAGAAAGGCATGGCAGCAATCAGGCTGCGGGCGTGCTGGAGACCGGCCTCGTCATCCTCCTCAAGCGGGGGCTGGTAAATCTTGATGCCCTGGGCCTCAACAACCGAGCGGATCTACGATACTCCATCAGTAAACAGAACGGTATCATACAAGAGTACGCAAATTATACCTTCGCCTTGAACTTGGCCAGATCGGCAGGGCTGAGAGTGTCGGCCTTGGCGACAACAGGAATGAGGTTGACGCGGGTGCAGAGACGCTTCATGACCTCAATGTCCAGAGGCTTCAGGGTGTGGCCGGTGGGGCGGATGAAGTACAGACAGGCGTGGACACGGAGATCGATCTTCTCGGTACGCTTGGGCTGCTGCTCCTGAAGCATGTACGACTCATGCTGGTCGTCGAGGAACTCAATGATGGGTTGCCAGGAGTCGCGGTTGTTGACATAGTCGCCGAAGCCAGGTGTATCGATGACGGTCAGGCGGACTGTAAAGCAAATGAGCGAATGCCTTCACTTGGCCAACGCGGGGTCCCCTATACTGACCCTTGAAGAACTTCTCCTCAAGCTCGGCCTTGGTGATCTCGATCTCCACCGTCTTGTCGACCTGCTTCTGGTGGCGGCGCTTGTGGTCGGCGTAGTTCTTGATGGTGGTGGAGAACAGGGTGTTGATGAAGGTCGTCTTTCCCAGGCCGGACTCGCCAGCAACCTATCACACGACGTCAATCCCGGGCCCGGCTCCATTGTGCAAGACGATGCGTACCATGATGGTGAAGGCGGCACCGCGCTTGGCAACGATCTTGTGTCTGCGACGGGGTCAGGTCTCACGATCGGCGCGGCAAGGAGGTGCAGGTAGCTATTTACCGTTGGTTAGGAAGCTGTGGGCAGGTCAGCACTGGTTTGTCGCAAAAGCTCAGAGGGCCAACTCACATTGGCAATGCCAATCGGGGACGCAGATTCCGCCATGTCGATGTGTGGAGGCGCGTTGCCTTTGACTGTGCGAATGGAAAAGTACGGAACTGGGAGAGCGTGAGCAGATGCGCGCGGAGCCCCTGAGCAGACGAAGCTCAAGGTGAAGGCGACCGAGGCCAGGACAGCACTGACAGTGGTGGAGCGAGCGGACGAAGTTGGAGGCGGGCGGGCGTCAATGGGCAGCGGGCGCTGGGAGGAAGTGGAGAGCGGTGGTGGAAGCCCCTAAGTCGAGGTTCCCCTTCGGCGAGCGAGAGAGACCCTGGGGGAAAGCGCGTTGGGCCACGCTAGCACGCGCGCTCGGGCCCCGTCGTGCCCGGCCGCCAAGCCGCGTCGACAGCTGCAACTCCAAAAAGTTTCGAGCCCGCAATCGATAAGTCCGCGCAACCATGAAGACCGACTTCCGGGTGCGTGCTGTCCTCGCTGCCCTGCGCATGCCCGCCGCTGACCCGCGCACAGTTCTCGAACCTGCTGGGCACCGTCTACAGCCGCGGCAACCTCCTCTTCACCCCCGATGGCACTTGTCTGCTGTCGCCCGTGGGCAACCGCGTCTCTGTCTTCGATCTAGTCAAGTGCGATCTACCATACGACCTGCTCAGCACTCGGGCCTCAGGAGCTGACCGTGTTGCAGCAACAAATCGCATACCCTCCCCTTCTCCCACCGCCGCAACATCGCCCGCATCGCATTAAATCCCCGCGGCAACCTGCTGCTGTCCGTCGACGAGGATGGCCGTGCCATTCTAACCAATGTCCCCCGGCGCATAGCCCTCTACCACTTCTCCTTCCGGTCGCCTGTCTCCTCGATCGTATTTGCACCGGATGGCCGCCAGTTTGCCGCTGCCATTGGCCGCCAAATCGAAGTCTGGCACACGCCCTCGACCCCCGATGCCGGTGCAGACGGCGAGCTGGAGTTTGCGCCTTTCGTGCGCCACAGGGTATACACTGGACACTATGACAGTGTCGAGAGCATAGAGTGGTCGACCGACTCAAGATTTTTCCTAAGTTCCTCCAAAGATCTCACTGCACGAATATGGAGCTTGAACCCGGAGGAAGGTTTCGTGCCCACCACGCTGGCTGGCCATAGACAGGCTGTCGTGGGCGCATGGTTCTCAAAAGACCAAGAAACGGTGGGTAGAGTTGGGGGTACGCGGGTTTTGGAAGTATGATTGCTGAACCTGGCGCAGATGTACACGGTCAGCAAAGACGGCGCGCTGTTCGAGTGGCAGTACCTACCAAAGCCCGGTGTCATGGATGAGGACGAGCCTGAAGAGGACACCGAGCGGTGGAGAATAGCTGAGAAGCATTACTTCATGCAGAACAACGCCCATGTCACATGTGCTGCGTTCCACGCAGAGACAAACCTTCTGGTTGTGGGTTTCTCCAACGGTATCTTTGGAATTCACGAATTGCCTGAGTTCTCTACCATTCAAAATCTCAGGTACGGATTCCGCATCTTTAGCCAAGCTCTACTCTGACTTTGCCAGTATTTCGCAAAACGACATTGATTTTGTCACAATTAACAAAACTGGCGAATGGCTCGCATTCGGCGCATCCAAACTCGGGCAGCTGCTCGTCTGGGAGTGGCAGTCTGAGTCCTACATTCTCAAACAGCAGGGACACTTTGACTCAATGAACTCGATCGTCTATTCGCCTGATGGCCAAAGGATCATCACTTGCGCCGACGATGGCAAGATCAAGGTCTGGGACGTCGCCTCGGGTTTCTGCATTGTCACCTTCACCGAGCACACCAGTGGTGTGACAGCCTGCGAATTCGCAAAGCGGGGTAATGTTCTCTTCACAGCTTCGCTCGATGGTTCCGTCCGCGCGTGGGATCTCATCCGCTACCGCAATTTCCGCACCTTCACCGCACCGAAACGCCTTTCATTCTCCTCCATCGCCGTCGATCCCAGCGGAGAGGTTATATGTGCTGGCTCGCGTGACGACCCTGACATCCACATCTGGTCTGTCCAGACTGGGCAGCTGCTTGATACTCTCTCCGGACACGAGGCGCCCGTTGCCTGCCTCGCCTTTGCGCCGAACGGAGGTAACATCGTTAGTGGAAGTTGGGATCACACCGTCCGTATCTGGGATATTTTCGCACGGACCCAGACAAGCGAGCCTCTTCAATTGCAATCCGATGTGCTCAGCTTGGCTTTCCGTCCAGACTCAAAGCAGATCGCGGTGGCGACTCTCGATGGTCAGCTGTCATTCTGGTCGGTTTCCGAGGCTACTCAAGTCGGCGGTCTAGATGGTCGTCGTGATGTTTCCGGCGGACGCAAGATGACGGACCGACGGACCGCGGCAAACGTGGCCGGCACCAAATCCTTCCAGACCATTACCTATAGCACGGATGGCACGTGCGTCCTTGCCAGCGGCAACAGCAAGTACATCTGCCTGTACGACGTGCAGTCTGGCGTGCTATTGAAAAAGTACACAGTCAGTGTGAACCTCTCGCTAGACGGCACGCAAGAGTTCCTCAACAGCAAGCTGCTAAGCGAAGGTGGACCTCGTGGTCTCATCGACGAGACTGGCGACGCCTCGGACTTGGAGGACCGCCTTGCCGGAGACAAGACACTACCTGGCGCTCAACGCGGTGGTGACATGAGCTCACGGCGCACTCGCCCAGAAGTTCGCGTGCCCGCCGTAGCATTCGCGCCTACCGGCCGCGCCTTCTGCGCTGCAAGCACGGAAGGTCTGCTGATCTACGGCCTGGACAACACTCTGCAGTTCGACCCCTTCGACCTTGATGTGACGGTGACGCCCGAGTCGACATTAGCTGCGGTGAAGGAAGGCCAGTATCTGCGGGCGCTGGCCATGGCCTTCCGGCTGAATGAGCGTGGCCTCATCGCCAGGGTGTACTACGCAACACCTCTTCCCGATGTGGCGCTCGTCGTGCGCGACCTCCCTCAGGTCTACCTCGCCCGCCTGCTGCGCTTTGTCGCGGCTCAAGCAGATGAAAGCCCACACCTCGAGTTCAACCTCCGCTGGATCGAGGCATTGCTGACCAGTCATGGTCGAGTGCTCAAAGACCGCCAAGGCGAGTTCGCTCCGGAGTTGCGTGCCGTCCAGAAGGTTGTTGCGAAGGTGCAACGAGAGGTGGCGCGGTTGGCGGAAGAAAACGTGTATGCGATTGACTTCTTGCTGGCGCAGCCAGTGGGAAGACAAGGGGGTGCATTGGGAGCAGACGAGGTGCTTGGTCTTGTTGAGGGGGGCGAGGAAATGGAGGTTGAGGAAGGAGAGAGTAGCGGCGGTGAGAGCGAGGAGTGGATGGGACTCGACTAGACCCTCTCTCTCCACTTTTCCACCTTTTCGTACGTTTCTTGTTGATTTAGGGGCTTGAAGGATCAAAAAGGAGTTTGCGCTTTGTTGTACGAAAAAGCACGGATAATTCTGCGGGTTGCCAGGGACTAGATAGAACATGGAGGCGAGGCTCCAAGCGAAGATAAGATGCGGCCCTTGTTTTGGAAGGATCAGATATCTCTAGCCGACGGAAAAGCACATGATCTGACGGTCGATTGTCTCACGCATGCTGCTCGGAGTCAAAGCTGAAGATATCGTTGGACTATCTACAGAGACCGTCGTCCCAAACAAGTTATATTTACTTGAAGAGTTAAAACCACTTTCCGCCGAGACCAGCTTCGACCAAGCGCCAACTATCAACAAGAAGCTTCGTCGAAGCATGATCGCCGTCGAGACCTCTCCCGGAGTGCCGCAGCGCGCAGCAGGCGCTTCTAGCACGTCAACACCGTCGGGCCGGGGATGGTGTACGCGGTCGGCGTAGGGTAGTAGAGCTGCAGTCCACACGGTCAGAAAGAGCCAACAGCAAGAGAAAGGGCCAGCACTCACGTTGAACACGATGCCGGGGTCGTCGGTCTTGTAGGCGCCGGGGAAGCTGACGCCGCTGGGCACGCTGGTGCCGGTGCCGCCGCTGACGTTGATCTGGGCGCACTCCATGTACAGCTGGGCGCCGGGGTAGGTGCTGGCGCCGTGCAGGGCGATGATCTCGACGCGCAGCAGGTAGTTGCCGGCGGGGATGCACTTGGGGATGGTGAAGTCGACCTTGCCCTTGTTGTCGATCAGCTTGTCGACCGCCCACGTGCCCGACGCCCCGTCCAGCCCGTCCGCGTAGATCTTGAACCACGACAGCCCCGTCACCGTCTCGGCGGTCGCGTCGGGAACCTTGGCCAGGTACGCGATGACCGGCCCCTTGTGCGACGCCGAGATCGGGTCGTCGCCGTCCGTGGCCGAGTAGCCGGCGAGCGTGTGGTGCCATTCGGCGGTTACGGTGGCGCCGGCGGGGATCTGGATGGGGATGGAGTTAGTGGGTGGGTTACGCGGGTTGGTGGGGTTGAGATGGTCGGAGTGAGGCTCTCCGAGTTTCCGGATGAGGGCAGGACTGGGTGCTTGCTTGCGCGTTCGGGGCTCGTGTTCGGAGGGGAAGGGGGAGTTGATGTGGCCTTGGCTTTGCCAATGGTGTGTCATGGCTGTCTGAGGTGCTTGGCATGTGTGCGTGTCATGGTGTCCGGCGAGAGTCCGTATCCGAGGAGGTGGATGCGGCTCTGAGGGGCTGGAGAGTATAGAAATCGGAGGCTACGTACGTCAATCACGGCCGATGGGAGCGGCGTGTTGAGCGGGTTGACACCGCCGTTGCAGATGACATCGTTGGAAGTGACGTCGGTGATAGGGCTGGCGGGAAGTGCTGTTAGTGGTTGTCCGGCAGTTCCCCAGAGCCGAAAGTCTAAACACGACTAGAAGGGGGCCGAAGTAGAGGCTGTGCAGATAACCGAACGATCTTCGGCATGGTCGTGGGAAACAAGAAAAAGGGCTAAGAGTCGTACCCGTCGTAATTGGGCACGCGAATGCCGGTAGTGTGGCCCTGAGACACGCCGTTGACCCAGAGCTCCTGGAAAATGGTGTGGGCGGAGGCGGCGGCGACCAGCGCACTGATGGAAAGAATAGACCTCATGGTGACTAGCACAGCTATCGCAGACGGAGAGGCAGAAAGGAGACAACACGGCGCTGCCGATCGGTGGTAGCAAGAGCGGACGCAGCAGTCACAATGCGGCGCATCGCCTATTTATCTGGCTAATGAGGATAGACGGAAACATCACGAGCGGTCCCCGGCGGCGACGCGCTCCGTGGGGCCTGCATCTCAATTGGAAACGGAACGAAACGTCGTGGGCCGCTAGCACGCTGCTACGTGCATGAGACTGGGGCTGACTCTGGGCGAGCATCCAGGGGCAGCAGGCGGTAGGCGATGGTGGTGACGCATGTTCATCTGGGTAAAGATCAGACAACCCTGCAAGACTATAGCAGGTCCAATATAGCTGAACATGCCAGAGACGCTAGCGGAATCGAGCATTGCGGTGCAGAAAAGGGTAGGTTGGGGCCTGGGCGAGGATGGAGTCGGCCGCCGTCGAGGCCCGTTTGGGAGAGGCCCCGGCAAGCGAGGTCGAAAGAGGCGCGTGAAACGGAGGGCTGGAGACGCGAGCGGCGGCCGGGGTGTCGCAACGGCGGTCCGGGCAGGCTCCTGTATAAGCAATTTAGCGCGGCGAGCATTGGTTGGCGCGCATGAAGTGTTTCGCAGTGTCGGGCGGGCTTCCCGGAGCTGCGGGCAGGCGGGGCAGCACGGCGTCTTCCAGGCGAGTCGGAGCTCGCCCGTGCCGCGGCGGTGGGCTCCAGAAAGCTTGTCTCTATTTTTCCGGCGCGGTGAGGCCGCTGTTGTTGGCGGAAGAAGCTGGGCGGGCTGTGTAATGACAGGAGCGGCGGCTAAACGAGTGGAAACAGGGCTCGGCCTGGGCGCTGGTGCTGGGCCCCAAGCGGCAACCGAGGCGAGACTTGGCCGCAATCAACATCAATCAAACATCCAGCGCCTGACATCAAACGGCCAGCCCGCAGCGCAGCGACTCGCCGCCCGCGGGCTGCCAACAGCGCCGTCGACCTGTGTCGAAACACGGCGGCCCTCGCTTGCCACGGGCCTCGACGCCGCCCGCCTGGTCGACCAACCGCCGCCCGGCTGGTCCGGCTTACGATCTCGTCCCCCGGTTTGCCTAAACAATCTTACTTTGCGCACGTTATGCGCCTTCCCGCCTGTCTTTCCGCATTCGAAATGGATATAAGGCCATTGGCTGCCGGCCCGAGTATATCTACTCCCCCACGAGCGCCGTCCTTTGCCTTTTGGCCCGATTCCATTCACTCATTTCTGTCGTTCTTTTCCTCGGCGCCGGGTCGCCAACTTCCACCATGAGGTTCTCCGCCATCTGCAGGGCTGTGCCCCTTCTTTCGTCTCTCCGTGCGTCCGCCGCGAGCCTGCCATTCAAGCTTAAACTTATGCTCACAAAATGCAGTTTTCCCTGTTGTCTCGGCCCAGACGGGCGCCTACTACACCGATGCCGACACCGGCATCAAGTTCTGGCAGTACACCATCCCCACTGCCCAAACCACTGGTGGTTTCCAATTTGGTATGGCTCTGCCCGGCGAGGCCGGCGGCACCAATGACGAGTACATCGGCCACATGGTCGGTTCGCTCACCGACGGCGCCGGTTGGTCTGGTATCTCTCACGGCGGTGGCATGACTTCGGCCCTGTTGCTCATGGCCTGGGTCAATGGCGATGAGATCCAGACCTCCTTCCGCTATGCCAGCGGCTACACCACCCCCGAAATCTACACCGGCAACGCCACCGTTTCCGAGATCTCGCACACCGTCAACGAGACCCACTTCTCCTACATCTACCGCTGCCAGTGGTGCTTTGTCTGGGACCAGAACGGCGCAACCGGCTCGCAGCTCCCCACCGGCCAGGTCCAGGTCATCGGCTGGGTCCAGGCCAACGACTCCCCTACCCCGGTTGATGACTCGGCTGGCACCATTGTTCAGCACGACAATGGCATGGGCCAGTATGGCCACGTTGTTGCCAGTGCCAGGAACACCGCCTACTCTACCTGGGCTTCCTCGGCTACCGGCACCGTGCCTACCTCGACGTCTGCTCCCAACGGCACTGCGACCGCCACAGCCACCTCTGCGCCCGCCGCTTCCTGCACCGCCACCAACGTCCCGACCGACACTTACGACTACATCATTGTCGGTGCCGGTGCCGGTGGTATCCCGCTCGCTGACAAGCTCTCCGAGGCTGGCAAGAGCGTGCTCCTGATCGAGAGGGGTCCTCCCTCGTCCGGCCGCTGGGTTGAGGGTGACATGCCCTTCACCAACTGGAGGCCTTCGTGGCTCGATGGTACCAACTTGACCCGCTTCGATGTGCCCGGCCTCTGCAACCAGATCTGGGTCGACTCCGCCAACATTGCCTGCAACGACATTGACCAGATGGCCGGCTGCGTTCTCGGTGGTGGAACTGCTGTCAACGCTGCTCTGTGGTGGAAGGCCCCCGCCATCGATTGGGACTACAACTTCCCCACTGGCTGGAAGTCCACAGACATGTCTGCTGCGGTTGAGCGTGTCTTCGACATTATTCCTGGAACCGACCACCCCTCTATGGATGGTGACCTCTACTATCAGCAGGGCTTCAACGTCCTCTCGAGTGCTATGGCTGCCGGGGGCTGGAAACAGGTCACGGCCAACGAGTCTCCTGACTCGAAGAACAAGACTTTCGCTCACGCTCCTTTCATGTATGCTAACGGTGAGCGTGGCGGCCCCATGGGTACCTACCTCGTGAACGCTGCCAGCCGTAGCAACTTCAAGCTCTGGATGAACACTTCTGTTCGTCGTGTTGTGCGCAACGGTGGCCACATTACCGGTGTTGAGGTCCAGTCCAACGCCGATGGCGGCTACTGCGGCACTGTCAACGTCACAGCCAGCTCCGGCCGCGTCATCCTCTCTGCCGGTACCTTCGGTACCACTAAGATCTTGTTCCGTAGCGGTGTCGGTCCTCAGGAGCAGCTCACCGTTGTCAACGCCAGCACCATCGACGGCGACACCATGATCGATGAGAAGCAGTGGATCAACCTTCCCGTCGGCAAGAACCTGGATGACCACACCAACACCGATGTCCAGGTCACGCACAAGAACGTCACCTTTTACGATTTCTACGGCGCCTGGAAGGCCCCTATCGAGTCCGACAAGGAAGCCTACCTCAACGGCCGCACCGGCATCCTGACCACCTCCGCCCCCAACATCGGCCCCGTCATGTGGGACGAAATCACCGGCTCTGATGGCATCACCCGCCAGCTCCAGTGGACCGCCCGCGTCGAGGGCGACACCAACACCTCCATGACCATCTCGCAGTACCTGGGCCGCGGCGCCACCTCGCGCGGCGTGCTCTCCATCAGCTCCGGCCTGACTATGCAGGTCTCGACCGTCCCGTACCTGCGCACCGACGAGGATAAGGCCGCCGTCATCCAGGGCATCAAGAACCTGCAAGCCGCGCTCTCCAAGGACCCGAGCATCGTCTTCACCCAGCCGCCCGCCAACACCACCGTCGAGGAGTTCGTCGACAGCGTACGTTGCTCCCCTCTCCCCCCACCCCATCCCCAAACTAACGCGAAATCAGATCGCCGTCACGGCCTCCAAGCGCCGCGCCAACCACTGGATGGGCACGGCCAAGATGGGCACCGACAGCGGCTTGGTCGGCGGTACGGCTGTTGTTGACACCAACACGCGCGTCTACGGCACCGACAACCTGTACGTCGTCGACGCGTCCATCTTCCCGGGCATGGTCGCCACCAACCCGTCCGCGCTCATCGTCGCCGTCGCCGAGAAGGCCGCCGAGAAGATCCTGGCTCAGGAGCCCGCCGAGGCTGTTCAGAAAGTGAGTGCTACTGGCAGAAGGGGTGGCCGCTGGGGTGCGAGCGGGAAGGAGTAGGGTTTAGAGTGTAGAGAGAGGGTGTATGTTTCGTTTTCTTCTTTGACCTCGGTGGTGCAGAGAAAGCAGTTGCGGTTGAGAGATGTTTCATTTTTTGTGATCTTGGGACGAACGCTGACGATGCTTCTTTGACAGTACTACCAATGCGGCGGCAGGAACTGGACCGGCTCGAGGCACTGCGCGGAGGGTCTGACATGCACGTCGTATGAGGGCAACGCGGATTACATGCAAGTAAGTGGCTACTCATCCGTCTCTCCCACACCTTGCCATACTGACGTTGGTGCAGTGCATATAAGCAGCGTCGTGCTGTCGGAGGGAAAGAGAGACGCTTCTTCTACATAAATACTTCTTAAACATTCCTTCTTACTTTCTTGTGGATACTTCTTCTCATAGAAAGCTTTTTTTTTTTGGCCTGAGGTCTGGTTTTGTGGGTGTCTTTCTTGAAACGTGATGCGTCGCATAAGCATTGTGGTGTTCTTGTGGATTCTTTCCGCATTGTCGCTCTCTTAGTGATAGCTGTCTCTGTGCATGCCATAGGATGAATATGCTGTGGCTTTGTTGATGAGAGGGGATTGGCCTGTGGTGAAGGTATTGATTCAATATAGGACGCCGATATAGTATACAGTTCATCACTGTACCCAGTGGTCTTCTGGAAATCTTACTGAGTGCTTCGTAGGTGTGCGAAAATGTTATTCTCTGGCATGACGTACATTTATCACAGGTGCTTGTCATTCCAAGGGCCGTGGACGAGTTCCAGAATACTGGGTGATGGTGAGGTTTTTGAGCGAAATTCATCCGGTATGCTTTCTGGTAGCCTTTGTGGCAAAGGGCCCCACCCGTGATATATCAGACCGTTCGGCATGACAGATTTACATAGTTCATCGGCGGAGTCAGCGTGAGTTCAGTGTAACACACAGCGCATAGCTGCAAACTGCTTCTTCTACAGTATAATACGGAATGAGATTGAATACCGAAGCAGAAGAAAAGACTAGGAGCCGGGCCGTCAGTCACACCAAAGCATCAAAAAATACAATCACCGCAACTCCACATCGATATCCTCCGGGTCCTGGCTGTCCCATACTGACTTCTCAATCCGTCCGACAGCTTCGCGGAGAGCCCAAGTCTTTTCTCGCTTGATCCAGAGCACGTTGTAGTACTTGTATCTTTCGGAAATTTTGGGTCTGGCATCCAGTTCCACCTCTATCATACAGCCCCATGGCCCCGATGAATCTTCTACTGAGATACTACCGTATGATATCGCAACAAGCTCGCAAGTTTCGTCGATGCGTACTTCCTCCATCAGATCAGTATTCAAGTGCAGTACTCCAGCCCATCTGCCTGTCTCGTCCGCCAACTGCACATTTATAGTAGAAAAACTCCTCACCCTCGGGAGAACCTTACAGATTGTGAAGAAGGCTCGCTTTGAGCGCAGTCGAAGATACGGTGGCCAGTCGCGATATGTGTGGACGACCTCGTGAGGACCAAGTGGAACCGGATAGCGGAACGTAGTCCCAGGTGCAACTGGGTGAGTCCAAATCCCGTTGGACAATTTCCACCCAAGCTTCTCATGAAAATCTGGTTGCTGTCGTTCTTGATCTTTTTTCCAGATGTGGTAATCATTCTCTATCCGACGTTCTTGACCTCTCGGTCCCTTTTGTGTCCACGAAGCTTCCGGTTGCACTTTCGAAGTTTCACTAAAAGCAAATTGCCCCTCTCCAAAATCTACCACTTGAAGCCATTCGAAGAAGTGATGGAAGTTGAGTAGGAGACGTCCCTCCCAGCCGAGGAATGACCATGAGGGCATGTAGTTAGGATCCTCAAAAATGGAACACCTTCTTCGAAGTGGCTGCATGGGCTGCCAAAGTAGAGCGATATCAAAGTAGAATTCCGGCAGGCCGTAACAGAAGCCTCCCCGAAATGAAGGGCTCAAGACCTCTTCAATACCAGCAAATGCCGCCTTCGCATCACTATCAAAAGTGAGGCTTCTCCCGGAATACTCCTCAGCGAGAACTCTCCACTGAAACATATCGGCCCAGGGTTCGATTGTCATGGACCAGCAACTTGTCGCCTTTTCTGGCAGCCTGCTCGGGTGACCCTCCGGATCCGCAGTCACGTCTTCTTTCCACCGGCGTAGTTGGCACCACCAGTCGACATAGTTATCCCCGAAAACGAGCATCCTTCTAGACAGACTGTGCTCTTGGAAAGTCCAACCTCGAGTACTGTATATAGACCCGTTGGCTGGATGTATTAGCCTACTTTCGACCATCCGAAACGATGGAAAATGGATGATTGTTTGAGATTCGTATAGACGTGGCTTCGCTGGTTTGGAACATTTTATCGTGCCAGGGATTCCGTGTTCTGCACTTGAGCCATCGGCAACTACTATTGTGCAATATGAGTTTGCGTATATCGATCCCATCATATTGATTTCCGTGTGTTTGCTTTCGACGTCATCCTGGATTATGCATAGCCGATCCACCCAAAGAAAGCGCTCTCCGAGCGATTTAACAAGACCTATGGCATCCTCGACTGTTCGAGGTAGAGTGAATCCAGGAATACCGGTCGACATAGAGCCATTTTTCTTCAGTGACTCAACATTCTCTTTGGTCGTCTGGCCTACCCCTTCAAGTCCGCCCCAGACGTATGAGAGTGTGAAGTACCGTGAGTTGGGCTGCGGCTCGACAAGGCAACCATTCTCCACATCGATAAGAAAATGAGGACCAGTCCAAGCGACGTCGAGCCATTTTGCCAGACTGTGACATGTATCTCCATGCTGACTGTCACAGTAGTCGAGCCATCTCCGAAGTCTTTCAATCTCGATCCAGTTTGGGTCGACAACAACTCCTTGCGGCCCGTACGGGTCGTCCAGACCTGAAGGATTCATGAAAATTCTACCCATGTCATTTCCCTCAATGTAAACATGAAACATGGCGCAATTAGACGTTTCATCCACGTCGAAGACCACCTCTTCTTCTGGGAAAATAGACAATCCGAATCTTCGCTGTATCATAGCTTTAATGGCGCCGCACGAAGGGCAGCCTTCTTTCGACACAATTTCTTTCCACATACCGAAGGAGAATTTAGAGTTTTCAAGGTATGAACGCGATGTGACCCAATCCTCAGCCCTCTGGCAAACAATGCACCATCTCCAGGCATGAGGATCAAAAGTGCTGTCGTCATCGAAATCATCATCGGAACCTGAGAGACCTTCAGAAGATGAATTGCTGTCGGTATCGGTTCCATCTTCGGAATGTACTGAATGTTCAAGATCAGAACCATCAATGTCGGGAATCTGTATGTCGACATCATCGTGATTTTGGGACTCTTGTTGGTCTTCGTGCTCATTGCCCGACTGGAGGGACTCATCTGAACTTTGATCAAGCTCCCGACTGTCCGATGATTGTTCTACAAGCTGTGGATGTTCGGAGAAGTCTGAGCCAGTGCTATGCTTCCGTTTCGTTCCACGTTTTGGCAGTTCCGTTGGTGTGCGTCGATCCTCTTGCAAAGCCGCAGATGGCTTCTTGGCAGCCTTGCCTTGGGCTCTTTCCGAGCGGTCCCGGCTGGACTCCAGTTCCACAAAGGATGTAGTCGCATCCATCGTCCAAGCGGAAAGGACGAAATGGGGTTTGGGGCGAGCAAAAGATGGGGGCAAGGCTGAGCCGAACTCCAACACCCCGCACCGAAGCGAGGGCCCTTCACTTAAAACCTCGAAATCCCGCAAGGCCAGATTCAGCCTCATCTCTGCTGCCTGAATTCCATGTCTCAGCTTCGGTCAGCCTCGTGCTGCCACACAGCCCCACAAGCTGCTGCATGGACACGAGGCGTTGCAGACACAACCCCACTGGTCTGCTCTTCGTGTGACACCAGATGCAGCCACAATGCATGCCGGCCGGTAAGCATGCAGCTGCAGAAGCTGAAGAATTCAGCCTTCCGGACGTCCGAACGCTGATATCTCGTCCGATGGCTGCAGTATCCAATCTCGCCTTTTCTGTGATTGGGTTGGATCTGCTGAATTCTCCATGCTGTTGATTTGTTCTCTGGGTGTTTTGAAGGATTTAGCCTTACAAAAGCGATAATAGCAAGATTTTGACAAAATACGACGTCGACGATGCAAAGGGGTCGGGAAATGTACATTCAATACCACAAAGACCATGGAAAACTCGACACGAAGCAAGTTACTTGCGCACTTTGACTACCTTGGACTGCAGCAGGGCAGCTAATTTCTAGTTTACCACGAAAAAAATCTTTCAATCTCCAAGCATGGCGACCGACATTGGCTACAAGGGCTGCTAAATGAGCCGTACGAAGCCAAAGATGCATCTGAAGGGCACGCAGGCTGCCCCACGGGTGGGTGCTGCAGCCGACAACTAGCGCAAAAGTGTTTCCCGCCCTTCTGTAACCAGCAAAGTTCTTGGCTGAGAGCCTTCGGCTCCCAACAGCAGGATACGCTTGAATTTGGAGGAGCTTGAAGAATACATTAGGACGTATTTGGTAATCCGGTGTCTTCTTGACTTCCTAATGTGCATTTCCGCTCAACCCTCCGTGAATACTTTGAAGGTTAGCAATAGAGCCCCGCTCTTGCATGTCCTGGACGTTGGGACAACCAGGATAACCTCTCCGAGTCTCTGCTGTAAGGGTTCGGTGTACTGATTCTGTAGCGACACAATTGAGCCATCTCCCGAAGTCGAAATCTAGACAGAAGGAATCTACGGCGCATTCGGATTACAAGTGATTCTCCGAATAGATAGGATGTCAGACCAGCGAGCATGTAGAAGCTGCTCCGAGTATCAGTTCGACAGAACATCAAAGTCCCTCACTCACAATTTCCAACCACCAGAATACATACCCGCCTAATTTTCCGTCCAATGCCACGACGACAACCCCCCACGCGGTGCAGACAGCGCATGCCCTGCCTATCTCACCATCGTCTGCAGCCGCCGCCGCCATGCAAAGGCCGGAACTTCCCAATGACAAATTGGCGCCCGAGCTCCCGGTACAGTACATGGCGCGACTTTCTCCAGCAACTGCATCTGCTACAGCTGCTCCGTCACCGTGCATTGGCCCGCAGAGATACCGCGTCTATGCCGAAAGGAATCGGAACAACATAGGAGCAACACATGAGCAAATTGTCGGATTGGACGCGAGGGACATGAGGCTGTCCGCTGCTCAAGCCGCGAGAACCGCACGCCAGAAACGTCGACGTGCATCAGTGCCTCAAAACTCAATTTGCCTCTGTCCCTGCATACCTTGCTGTCCGGCGTGCTTTCCCATGTGGCACTCAGTCATGGGGACCAGCAAATCCTGCCGATCAGCGCAAAGGACGGGTCGCGGCGCCGGACTTAGCACCGAAAATCGTACGGCAGCGGGCGCCTGGGTGCGTATGCACGCCCTGGGCCCCTTCACCCGGGCAGTTATCGATCAGCAGGAAAGTGCATCGTGCACTCGGCCGTCGATTTCGAAGGCCAAGATCTCGGCCCGTTGATCGGAAGGACGCGGCACGGCGCGCGCTCGCGCTGAACGCTCCGACCATTGTCTTCGCCCGGCCGTTGGCACTAAAAGCGCAAGCGCCGCCAGAGATAAGGCCCCGGGTGCGGCAGAACGCGGACGCGCACGCGTCAACATCGACCGGCGGAGCGGATGGACGCTATGTATCCAGCTTAGCACCGGCACTCGCATCGCAGCAAAGTTTCGCGTTCTGGCGTGATTTTGGGGGCCGGAGTCAATTCCGTTTCGCGCGAAGTGATGGAGCAAGCCGTGTGCTAAGGGCCGGAGCTGCACAGGCGGCCAGAACTGGGGGGGCGTGGCTCCGCCGAGGCGGCCGTGGTGATTGGAGTCGACATGTGTGATGATGAGTGGGAGAGTGGAGTAACGTCAGGATATCCCGAGGGCCAGCAGGAGTCGGAAGAGCAGCCCAACCACTCCGCATGTTTCGTCATGTTGCACAGAGGCGCCGGTAGAGGAGGGCCGCTGCTTACTCCGAAACGCGTGCTTGCCGGTCGGTAAGCCGATGGGCATCTAGAATCCCATGGGGGCCATACGTGGCGGTTCTCGCGAAGTGTCCGCAAGAGCAGCCGTTGCACCAGGCTTGGCCG
The DNA here is from genome assembly GCA_020912385.1 of Neofusicoccum parvum. Taxonomy (NCBI): domain Eukaryota; kingdom Fungi; phylum Ascomycota; class Dothideomycetes; order Botryosphaeriales; family Botryosphaeriaceae; genus Neofusicoccum; species Neofusicoccum parvum. Next base: position 2,450,136 of record CP087208.1, on the reverse strand, counting down.
CTCTGCAATTAGCCGGGCTGCGCGGCAGACCACCCCACGGAGCGGCCAACGGGATGGCGGGATACCCGCGGTGCTTTAGCAGGCTGTTGCACGGCGTGCCGGGAAGTACAAATCGAGCTTCCCGAACAGATGGGCTGGAGGGGTTAAAGGCGTCGATTATACCTGCGGCAGATCGGTGATACATACGCGGCTGCAGCGGCCCTTGAAGCTTGCACGCCTGCCCCGCTATGCAAGGCAAGCACATCTTCTTTTGTGGAGAAGTGGCCTGCGAACGTGTTGACGATGACGATGGCGGCGGATCCCCCACGCTAGCTGAGGAGGGGTCCGTTTCGAAACCTGAGGGCGCCCGGCCGCTGCGACTGCTCGCCGTGGCGACGAGAGCCTGGCCGGCCGAGCTGAAGGATGGAGGCGGCTGCGAGATGACGGCCAACCCATTCTTCGCCGCCGGTTCCACAGCTGCGCGGCATGCAGGCGCGGTGGGGTTCGAGCAGCGGAAGGAGCGCCTATAGGGCGGGCCTGCGTGTGCGGCTGACGGAGCAGGTCCATACCGGCAGGCGGGCTGGGCGGGCGAGGGCTGAGGGAGGGGGGCTCATCTGGTGCGGCGTGGACACGCGCGGGCAGGCAGGCTGCGGTGGTGGCCGGGGCGGGCTGCATGCAGGTGTTCGCTGAGCTTGGCTGGGTGGCTTATGCGAGTGCTGCCGGCGACCAGGGCCCAATCTCACTTGGCTGGCTGCGCTGCTAAAGATGGAAAGCGGGCGGTTGATGTCATGGCCGCGGGCGAGCGCGTCGTCGGGTCCGGCGCGTCGCAGCGCGCGGCGAGCAGACGCAGGCGGCGCGGAGCGGGCGATGGGTGGGCCGTGGGCGCGCGGGCGAGCGCGGCGGTGATTGGGCGGCCGGGTGCCTTGCTGTGGGATGGCCAGCCAGGGTCTGGGGCTGCCGAGCTCTGAGGACCCCGACGACCGCTCCGGCGGCGGGCTGCAGCCGGGCGTGCATCTGCGATTCGGACCCTCGCTCTAGCCGCTCCCAGCAGCGCGCGCGGGACGAGGGCTGCGCTGGCGATCCTGATCTGAAGCGCCTGGCGCTGCACCCGCTGGCCGGCGGCGGTCGGCGGGCGCTGCGCTTAGTGTCGGCTGGAGTGGGAGATGAGGACTTCTGACTCTGCCCTCGAGAGCGTCCAGGAACGGGCCCATCCCGGCGCGGCCAGGGCGCCCGCGTCATGGCGGTGCCAGATGCGTGCGTGGGAGCGTGGGTGTTGGAGACGCGCTGCAGCCGATGCTGGCGCGACGACTGAGAACACCAGGCCAGCTGACGAGCGCGACTCGTGATGCCGCCCGCCCTGAGCGCCAGCGAGCATCTCCCGCCGCGCTGAGGCGCTGCCACCATGCCGCCCGCAATCGCACCGCTCGCACCGCTCGCACCGCACTAGCCAGGCGCGCCTGCGAGGACAGTCAGAGCGCCGCCGGCGCATAAAATCTGGCGCGCCCCGCTGGTCACCACCCGTGCAAGCCAGCCCAGTCCAGAGCCTCGCGGACCTGGACGTCAGCACCCAGCACCAGCACCAGCACCCAGCACCCAGCGCTCAGCACCGCCCGCCCACTCGCGCCTGCCGGCCTCCCGTTGCGCTTTGGGACAGAGGCGCTGGCGCACGGCCGATCCACGCCCTCCCCCACGCCCGCACCCCTCGACATCGCGCTGCCACGCCCTCGTCCGGAGCTCTCCCATACGCCGGCCCAGCCAACACCACCGTGCAACCTGCGGCGACCAAGCAGCCTCTCCTGCGCAACCCGCCGCCCCCAGCACCCGCAGCGCGCGTCACCTGAGCCCGGCGCCGCCCTTCTTATACGCCTGCGCCCTCCGCCCCGCGAGCTCCACCCGGCGCGCAAACCCACCACGCATCCGGGGATGAACTTCAAGAACGACACCTCCCACTGGCCCGTCGGACAAGAGCACATCAACCGCTGAGCCGGGCGTCGTCAAGGGCCGTGCCACCGGCCAAACCATAACCGCTCCGCCTCCAATTATCGCCCACGCTGCCGTTCCACGCGGGGTGCGCCCTAGCTTGCTTTTGCTCTGCTGTCTCACAGCCACCGCGACAGCTTCCGTGCGCGGCCACGCCTGCAGCCAATTCAATCCGGCCGCCCAGCCGGGGCCCTGTCGGTTCCCCAGATTCTGCCTTTCCCGTCCGGGCAGGAGCTCCTCCAACCAGCACCGCACAGGCGTCTGCGCTGACGAGCGAGCCCCCAGCAAGCGCCCCCGGCTGCCTGCCCGACTGGCTGCTGTCAGCTGTCACTTCCCGACCTCTGCTCCTGCTGCCTTCCGCAACTGTCTCCCAGGCCAGCTGTCCACGGGCCACCATGGACTCGTCCATGACGTTGCTCAATGCGCACATTCAGTTTCTCGTACGTCGCCTCCGCTTCTCCACTTCCTGCGCCGCACAATGCGCCTTCTTCTGAGCCCCAATTGCACCTTGCGTCCCTCTCGCCTCCGGCCGGTCGGTGGCGCCATGTAAGGCTGTGTTAAATAAGCCCCGACACGTCGTGCCTGTGTTGCCTGCACCTTGTGCTTAGCCTCGACCCCCTCTCCACCTCACGCCCGCCCTCCTCTCTTTGCTGACATGGTCCTCTCGCTACAGGAAACGCAGCTGGCCCTGATACACATCCCGCTGCACCTCTATTCCAACTTCCTGCAGCCCATACTCCAGCTGCTGCTGCCGTCCAGCCGGCCGAGCAGCTCGGGCAGTTCGTCTACCAATGGCAGCAACAACCAGCGCTCCAGGAAGTCGTGGGCCTACGAGCACCCTTTCACCAATATCTCTGTGACGCCTATCGAGTGCTCGATTGCGTGCTCGCGGGAGCTGGCGGAGGATCTCTTCACCCCTGTGCGCGACAGTCTAGATCCTGCATATAGAGATCAGGTGTCCATCACGAATGAAGACTACATTGTCATGCAAGTCGATGGCGAGGGGCTTGACGCTGGACAGCGTGTCCTCGAGCTAACGAGCCCGCTCGCAATGGCAGGGATGTGCGTACAACTCCTTCACGACCTCCCCCAGCCCACCTCCTCTCAGCACCAGCCCCAGCATGTCCAGCCCCAGTTGCAACACGCCCACTCCATTTTCAGACCCCTTATACACCGTCGTCATTCGAACCGTCAGCACCCACAAGCTCAGCATCCAGCCGATTCTCACACCTCTGGCGCCGACAGCTCCATCTTCTTCATCACAACATATTTCTCCGACTACATCCTGGTCCCGGTTCGCGCGCGAGGTCAAGTTATCAAGGCGCTCGAGGACCGGGGGTTCGCCTTCGAACAGACGACGTCGTCCTACGTGAATCCAATCGCGAACCCGCTCAACACCCACACGCGCAACAAATCCAGCTCGTCATCGTTCGACACGCTGCCCCCGCCCCCAGGCACGCCCCCGCCTGCCAGTATCCACGAGCTCCAAACCCGCACCTTCTCTCTCCTCAAGCGCCGCAATATCGTCTTCGCCGTCGATCCGACCATCCAGCTCGTCCAATGCGCCGGCAGCAAAGACAGCGCCTCCGCGCGTCCCACCAGCGGCGGTGCCCTGAACGGAAGCTCCCTTGCCAACCGTAGCCATCAGCCATCTCTCGAAGACACGCTACACCTCGGCCTCGTCAAGTGCCTGATCAGCGCGCCCCGCCCGACCTTCCTCTCTCTTACGCTCACTGATACCGAGCCCGCGTCTATTCTTCTCGAGAAGCGCCTCCTCCCCAACTTCGCCCCTGACGTCTTGCTCGGCTCAAAAGAGGACGTGCTGGTCCCTATCACGTTGGACTTGCGCGAACTCCCGCTTGAGAGCACGGGTATTGTCTGTGGTGTCGCGGGAAGGCTGGTAGGCGGCACGAGGGGCATGGGCGCCTTTGATGGAGAAGGCAGCGATGCCGTAGAAATGAGCTATCTGAGCACCGCGAGAGCGGGGACTGTAATGGTTGGAGAAGAAGAATTGGAGAGGGCCATGGAGGCTCTGAGAGGGGCGGATGATGATGTGAGTGTGAATTGATTTGCATTTGTTTGGTTTTGGAGCAGTTGCGAAAGTCTAGCACACCATTGATGGGTAAAATTTACGCAGTAAGTCATGGCGAAGGATTATCGTCTCAGGGCGGGAAAAATTTGGGCAAAAAAGGATCGCATAGCATTTTCATTGGATTTCATTGGGGGTTCTTGTACGCAGCAGCATTTGTGTGGATGTCTTGTCCGTTCATCATCAATTCTCTACTTCTTGGATGTTACAAAACAAAACATATCAACACCATCTCAGGGTTTTCCAATGTTCCTCCTTAACTTTCCTTCGTCAGTGTGTGGTCGCAGCCTCACCTCCAGGGAACAGGGAAGAGGCCAAAAAGACCGCCTCACTTTGCCACGCAAGTGCACGCACACGACTCAGTGCCGCCCATCTCACATTGCTTTTTCAATCTCTCCTCTCGGTCTGTTCGACAGTCAGGCAAGAGGCGCAAACGCCAAAGTGCAAGCGGCGCTTTATTGCGTCATCGGCAAGCAACCTTCCTCCGACCAGCACTCGCATATGCGAGTAAGCAGGCTAAAAGAAAAACCGTTTCCACTAGCCGCAGCCAGGACCATTTTCTCGGCCCAGGAATAGCCATACGCGTGACCACAGGCCCTGGCCACCAGCCGCGCTAGATATCTACCCGCCGTTTAGGACACTTATAAGCCTCCGGCAGCATCCCGGCCTGGATTTCACCGCTCTTGCTGACGTCTCCAGACCGTGTCCGCTGCCTGACGAGAGTAGACGTTCGAGGCCCTTTTTTTTTTTCTTCCTCCGCTTCCACAGCAGCCCAAGGCCGATCTATCCACCTCACCCACCGATCCAGCCGGCCGTCACGCCCACGCCAACGCCGCCGTCGGGCTCACACTGACAGACCGGTCGCCAGCAGACGGGCCGCTTCGAGTCGGGCACCCTCGTAGGTGCGCGGCCTATCACCGCGTGCCAGCGATGGCCCCTTGCTCTCTCCAGCCTGACCGACGTATCACTCCATCCGTCCGTGACCGTCGCTCCCAGCCACCTGATTTCTCCCACCGCCAAGAAGCCGCTCTTCGGCCGGCGAGACAGGCCGTGTGGAGGGCGTAGGGCGCTGGGCGAGTGGGTGGCGGGTGGCAAGTGTGGAGAATGAATGGTGGTCTTGCCAGCTCACCGCGGACCCGCCCCCCGCACCCGGGCCTGGCTGGCTGGCTGGGTGGGTGGCGTCGGTCGGGCACGAAGGAGATGGTGCAATACAGCGGCGAAAGGGAGAGAGATGAGGTGGGGTGAGTGGATTGGGGATCTGGGTGACGGAGTCAATAGCGAAGCATTTCTGGTGCTCTGTCGGAGAAAAGAGCGGTGTTGGTGGACGAAGGTACTTACCGAATTGGGGAGTGTGTTTTTGAGCATGTAAGTGACGGTCACTCTCAACACCAAAGGATTAGATATTTTACCTTCCTTCGAACGAAGTGAGTCTCTCCTTCCTCAGTGTCCCAAGATCAAAATATCTTATCCCTTTCACTGACCTCTTTGGCAGTGAAAAACGTTAGATATTTCTCCCTTACGCGTGGCTCGATGTACCCTCTCAACCAAATACAGACGCAAAGAAGCCACAGTTCCGACAAGTATGTCCCATAGCCCAGTCGTAATTTTCATTTCTAAGAGATGTAAATTTCTGCTAACCAGTCCGCCCCTTCCCCGTCCACCAAACGCAATCTCTTAACCCCAAGGATGATTTATCTATTTACACCCCTCCCCCCTTCACTCCTATGCCTAGACATAAGCCAGGCACCCATCATCCCTCACCCTCCCCACCGCCGGGATCACCGTCTTCCCGCCCGCCACCGCCGGGCCCATGACCGAGATCTCGCCCTTGGCCTCGTTGTCTGTCGTCTTGTGCTCCGCCGTGTCGACCAGCTTGATCTCGACGCTGTTGAGCGGCGCGCCGAAATGGCTGTACTGCTTGCCGCGACCGCTGTTGTTGCTGCTCTGCAGCTCCTCGCGCCGGTAGTCGAAGACGTTGGTCTGGGCGACGGCACCCGCCACCTTGGCGGCCGTCAGTGCGTAGACGACGCGTGCGCTGAGGTAGATGCGCAGGTCCGATAGGTCGGTGCTGCTGAGCGGCGGTGCGTCCTGGGCGCCTGCGCGTTCCGCCACGTGCACCAGACGCAGCTTGCCGGGCGTGGTGCCGACGGCGGCGCGCGTGGGCGCGTTGAGCTTGGTTAGGAACGTGTTGGTCGGCATCTTGCCCGACGACGTGAGGGCCCGCGTCTCGGTGTAGTGGGCCAGCTTCTTGACGCCGCTGGTCACTGACGCCGTGGTTGCGCTGTGCAGGTTGGCGGCCGTCTCAGCGGAGATGGCAATGACGGTAGGTGCAACACCACGGGTGGCCAGGTTAAGTTCAACGCCAGGACCTGCAACAGACGTGATGGCCAGGGAGGCATGGCTGAAGAGCGCAGCCATGGTCAGGGACAGGGTGTACGAGTTAGTGAGAGAGTCAGCGGGGAGGAACAGGTCCGAAGGAGTCAAGCGCTGCCCGGCAGGCAACGCGGAAATCAAGCTGGCGATGGCAGCGGAGATGTTCTGGTGGTGAGTTAGCAATTTGGTTCAGACATCGGCCCTCACACGTAGTCTCACCTGCTGCGTGAATTCCACAATCTCCCCTTCCGCACCCTCACGATCTTGCCACACGGTGATGATGTTCTCAGCCCTATCACCGGTTGAGTACTGCGGCAGCTGAAGGCTGGCTCCAGCAAGGTTGTCTTGCACCAACTCATGCCAGGTCGACACCTCGACCTTGCCACCGGCTCCCTCAGGAACTTCATTCCAATCGACATGCCTGCTGGTCTTCTCGACAACCCAGATAGCCTGCTTCAGATTCGGAACGCCCTTGGCTACATCGCTAAGCGGGATGGAGCCAGCCTCGGCAATCAGAGAGTCGGCACCGCTGCGCTGAAGCATCGCCACGACGGCGTTGTGCGGCTGGTTGTACGGGATCAAGACGGGGGAGAAGCCGTAGAAGGCAGCAGCTGCAGAAAGGTCATGCCATCAGCCGAGCGTGTTCCTCGCGTATGTACGCGTCTCCAGCGAACGCCTTGCTAGAGCAGCGGGGAAAGGGAGGCATACAAAAGACAGTGGTCAGCAACTCAATCGAGTTGGGCAAATAGACGGCCACGCGCTTGCCGCCATGCTCCTTGACATGGCTGCCCAGAATGTTGATTTCCTTCGTGACATCATCAAAGCTGTGCTCCACGAGCTCCTTCCCGATCACGGTCAATATCTTCCCCGGGCTGCGCGTGGCCTCGCCCTGATCAACCGGGAGCTGGCCGAGAACCTTGCGCCAGATGTCGCGCAGGTCGCCGTCGCGGCGTTCGTAGCGTTGCTGACCGGGGATGCTGAGGCCCGTCTGGAGCGGGTAGCCGTGCGGGACGTGGGGGCTGCGGTAGATGGCAGACTCGCCGGGCTGGCGGATGCCAGCGGCGATGGAGCTGCGCTGCAGCAGCATGGGGTGGATGTCCGGGTCCTCGAGGCCGAGGTAGATGCTGTAGCCCAGGAAGCCGGCGATGGCCAGCACCAGCAGCGTCGTGGTCGAGTTCCATCCGGCGAACAGCTCCACGAGCTGCTGGTCAAGTTGCTCTACGAGGCCGGCCATGGTTGCGGCATCGAGGGGCGAACAGGGAATGCGGGTGGTGTGTGGTGTGTGGTGTGTGGAAGCTCGAGGCGGGCTGTGTTGTTCGGCGGAGTTGAGGTGGAGAGCGGAGCGGCGCGCGGCGGGGGCTGACGACATGCGTGTACTCGTACAGCCCGCGCGCCTGGCGCCTCGCCCACCAGGGTCCGCCGACTTCCGAATGCTCCGCTTCGGGTACATTCCGACCCCGACCCGCGTGCAAGCCACGCCGACGCCCCTGCGCGGCTCCGAGCGAGCCCGGCTTCTTCACGACAGACCATGGAGTTGCACAAGTATACAATTGATTACTCTTCCGCAGCCCCAGCCCTCAGGTATCGCATAACACATCCTCATTCTCTCATTCTGAACAGCCAAAGCATAAACCAACGGCATCATGAACCACTAAAGCTACTCCTCCGCCGCCTTCGCCTGGTGATGTTCTAGTCTTAACACGTTAAACCCAAATTGCAGTCCCAAGCTCCTCCAACGCAAAAAGCCTGCCTCTTTGTGACCGGAAAGAAATAGGGACAACAAGAATCATTGAGAGCGAGGCTGGCCCATGCCAGGCCTGCCCCTCTCCCCGCGCCGCTCGGTGCGCTTACTGCACCTGGTTGACGATCTCTTGCGCGCGCGTAAGCGACTCGACCATCTGCTGGCACTCCTTCCTCCTGCGGACCGTGTACTCGCTCTCCTTGAGCAAGTCATCCAGCTCCTCCGTGCGGTACATGTTCTCGAGCAGCTCACGCTGCATCTCCTCCTTGGTGAACCTGCCGCTTGCGTTAGCTTTTATTCTCTGCTTTTATCGAGCGGGTCGTGAAGAAACTTACGAGACGAGGTTCAACATAATGGCCTTGGGGACCATGTCGATCATCGTCCGCCTGGTAATGTTGAAGTACGAGCTGATGAGCAGCTTGATGACCTCGACCTCCTGCGCCTCCTTCTCCGAGAGCGTGCCGCTGGCCTTGAGCTGAGGCGGCGGCGCCTCCATGGCAGCCATCTTCTTCTTGTTCTTACTGGCGAAAAAGCTGCCGAAGAAACCCGAGTTGCTATCGCCGTCCAGCGTGGGACTAGCCGTCCTGGGAGGAATAGCGCTAGGTGGAAGCGGCTTGCCGGTCTTGGGATCGACTTGAGTGGGTTTCGATGCATTGTGACGTTCGTGAACAATTGCCATAGCCTGCGGTTATTGAATTTAGCATTGCTTCCGCACTAGCCTTTCATGGAGCAGCTTACCCGCGAACCGTTGATGAAATCGGGGTGTCCAGTGTTGATATAGCAAGATTCCATTGAGACCAGATCCTTGACAAGCTTGTTGGTAGGCTCCATGGCCTTCTTGAAGAACTGGACAACAACGGCGTGGAACTTCTCCTTCAAAGCGGGGTATCTCCTAAACATGGGCTTGCCGAGAAGCTGGCCCAGGATGCGGATGAGTTCGTCGTAAACAAGGGAAACGCACTTCAAGCTGGGATCCTCAAGCCTCTTAATCTGCTGCTTGACGATCAGCTCGAAGGCAGTGGTGCCGACGAAAAGAGCGGGTGCCGATCCAGACGAGTTGTAGAGCACAGTCCTGATGTCAATGTCCTTGACCTGATCAAACGGATCCACTGCCTTGACACCGTTGGAGTACAGCTCGTGGTAGACGAAGCTGATACGCGCGCCACCAGAAAGCTCCACACTGGACAGCTCCTGGTTGTTACCTTCCAGCACAGACCGGTATTCGTTGGAGAACTCGGTGATCATGTTGAGGACGATGTTCGACGAGTTGCCAAGGATGGAGTCGCCGAGCTGGCCGAGTTCGACGGAATATTTCTGAAGGGAGGAAGCAATGCGCGCCTTAATGTCGGGGAGGGTTTGCTTGATGTGCATCATCAAGATCTGTGATGGAAGAGTCAGCCTCGTATTTGTGGCAATGCTGCGGCTTCAACCTACCAAGTTCAGCTTGCGCGCAAGGTAGGGGGTACCACAGTACGCGCTCTTGTTCCTGTACGCCTTATGGTTCTCAAAGAACTGCCTCTCGTGCTCCAGGGCATAGGAAATCGCCTTCTTGTTCTCGATGTCCCTTTGCCCGCGGTTGACGACGGGCACGTAGCCCAGACGCAGGGGAATGATGCGGCCAGCCAGAATGTCGACGACATCAGTGCCTTCGTCCATTAGATCAACCTTGGTCAGCACGCCGATGGTCCGCTGTCCCTCCGGGTCAACCTCGCGCGCCAGCTTCAAACCATCCGAGTTTGCCAAGTCGGTGTTGGCGGCAGTAACAGCCAGTATTATAGCATTGGGCTTGCTAATCTGCTTCAACACCATCTCCCTAATCTGCCTCTCGATATCCCTTGGCTGGTCGCCAATGGGCACCTTTGTCAGACCAGGCAGATCGACCAGCGTGAGAGTGAGCACGTTTGGCGAGTATATGCGCAGGTTGATGGGCGCCGGAGAGATGCCAGCATTGCGTCCGGTCTTCGCCTCCGTCTCCCGTACAATCTCCTCTCTAATCTTATTGAAGTCGAAGAACTTCTGGCCAGGAATGTGCAGGAACTCGCCCCACTCATCGGCGTTGGACGCAGCATCGGTGGTCTCGACGGATTCGCTGGTGCCGTTGGGTTGCTTGGTCTGAGCCGGGCGGTTGATGAGCTGGAGGATGAGAGGGCGCCGAGTCACTATGCCAGTACCGCGGGGCAAGCTGGGGTTGTTGTTATCAGCTCAAGGCGCCAGGAATTCAGGGAGGGCTCTGTCGGGGCAAGCAAACGTACAAGTCTCTGCCAACTATGTTTTCTAGCACCGAACTCTTTCCACTGGACTGCGAGCCGACGACGGCGATTTGGGGTAGGTCTATGGGGTTTTGGACCTGCAGCAAGGCATCAGCATTTTGGCGGTGCGCGGCGGTCTGGCAAAGCGCGGAGGGCGGTGACGTACGCCGACGGTGGTGAAGACATCCTGGAGCTTGTTGACGAGCGTGATCAGGCTCGGATCATTGACGTTTATGCTGGAAATCGCGTTAGCTAGATGCGTCTTCGAGCGCGCGCGCAGGAGCCATACGCAGTGGGGTTCGCCGTCATGATGGGCGGCGTGCTCGCGGGCGGTGATGCGGAGTCCGTGTAGCAGGTCGGGAACGGGGCAAGGCAGGCCGTTCGCGCCCGTGACAGAGTCGGATGCGCGTGGATATGGAGCGGGTGGGAAGTAAAGTTGTGCGTTGTTGAAGCTTGCTGGCACGTTCATCATAGGAGAGCGCTGCCCGCCAAGCGACAGGGCAGGGCCCGACCAGCTGTGGCAGGGGTGGCGCATGCGGCCGCGTGGACCGGGGCCCAACAGTCACCAGGCACCACCATTTGGCCACACGCCCACGGCCAGCAGCCCGACGGCAAACGTGAAATAGTCATCATGTACATTCTATCTACACAGTCGTGACGTGACTGCGAAGCAAAATTCAGAAAAGAACACTTCGGTCGCTCTGTTCGCAATGCCACACCGCCTTCTTCAACCCTCGCCCGCCTGAAACCATCCACCGCTCCGAAACCTACTCGTCCGTCACAGCCGCGAACTTCTCCTGCATCTTCTGGTACAGCTCCTCGTACTGCAATCGCGTTAGCGTCCAGCTTCTTGCCTGTCCACGTGACTCCACAACATACCTTCTTCGTGATCTTCTCCTCGCCTTCGCTAGGCACCTCGAACTTCATGCTCCTCAGCGCAGTCTGAATGTCCGACGTAGCGTCCCTAACCTTGGCCCAGCTCTGGCCTTGTGCGACTGCCTTTTGTGCCTCGTCGTGGAAGCCCATCATGGCCTTCATCATCCATTCCGTCTTCCACAGCGGGCAGAACTGGTCGTAGTCACTGTAGCCGTTTTGCTGAAGGAAGTCTTCCTTGAGCAGCGTGGCAACGTCCAGAGTGATCTTATCTGGGTCACCCAGCGCCGACTTTCCGACCAGCTGGACAACCTGGTCCAGATCCTCTGACGTCGAGAGCAGCTCCTTGATCCTGTCCCTCAGGCGGGGGAAGTCGGGGTTGTTCTCCTGGTAGTACTTCTCGAGAGGGCCCGTGTACTTGCTGTACGACATAGACGTGTTGACCGACGGGAAGTGCTTGCGCTGCGCCAGCTTCTTGTCAAGACCCCAGAAGACCTGGACGATACCGAGGGTACTGCTAGTAACGGGATCCGAGAAATCACCACCGGGCGGGCTGACGGCTCCGACAATACTGACACTGCCCTTGCGGTCAGGGCTACCAAGCGCGGTAACACGGCCAGCACGCTCGTAGAAGGAAGCAAGCTTGGCACCGAGATACGCGGGGAAACCCTGATCAGCAGGCATCTCCCCAAGACGACCGGAAATCTCACGAAGAGCCTCGGCCCAGCGCGACGAAGAATCGGCCATCATAGCAACGTCCTTGCCTTGATCACGGAAGTACTCGGCGACAGTAATACCAGTGTAGATGGAAGCTTCTCTTGCGGCCACAGGCATGTTGGAGGTGTTGGCGATGAGGGTAGTACGCTTCATGATGGGCTCCTTGCGGCCGCCAACGTCGATCGTAAGCTGGTATAGAGTTAGCAATTGCAGCGGGGGAGCATATGGTCGGCACGCACCTCAGGGAAATCCATCAAGACTTCAGCCATCTCGTTACCGCGCTCACCGCATCCGACGTAAACGATGATGTCACTGTTGGAGAACTTGGACAAACTCTGGGAGATGACAGTCTTGCCACAGCCGAAGGCACCAGGAATACAGACAGTGCCACCCTGGACACTAGGGAAGAGGGCGTCCAGCACACGCTGTCCGACAATAAGTGGCGAGTCCGAAGACAGCTTCTCATTGACGGGACGAGGCACACGGACGGGCCAGTTGTGCATCATGCTGAATTCCGTCTTCTTGCCATCGAACTCAACCTCGAGAATCTTCTCATCCACAGTGTAGCTGCCCTTCTCAGCAATGCGCGTGATAGTACCCCGCGCCCTGGGAGGGAGCAGGATTTTGTGGTCGTTGAGCAGCGAGTTCTCGAAGACGGAGCCAAAGACATCACCGCCGGTGATGTGGTCGCCAACCTTCAGCTTGCCGGGCGTGAAGTCCCACTTGTACTCGCGGTTCAGAGCAGGCACGTCAATGCCACGGGGAATGTAAATGCTCTTGGAGACGTCGGAGATACTGCGGAGGGGACGCTGGATACCATCGTAAATCGTCTCCATCAAACCGGGGCCGAGCTCGACGGAGAGAGGCTTTCCTGAGCGGATGACGGGGTCGCCGACGGTGACACCAGCTGTAACGTATCAGACGACCTTCCCACTCTCTTGATCTCATTTCGCCGCCTGGGCAGGGTGCCAAGCTTACCGGTCTCCTCGTAGACCTGGATGGTGGCCTTGTCGGCCTCAATCCTAATGACTTCTCCAACCAGACTATCGTGACCGACGCGGACAAGCTCGTACATGGCGCAGCCGATCATGTTCTCGGCGACAATGACGGGACTGTTTGTTTGTCAGACGGGCGGGGGCAGGGCGGAGCTTCGACGACGTACCCGGAAACGGAGAAGACAGAGCCTGTGGTAGCATTGGGTCAGCGCGTGGGTGCGACAAAGATGGAGATGTTCAACGCACCATACTGCTCTTCGCCAGCTTCCTGGACCTTGCGCTGGTTCTGCTTCTGTTGGTCACCGCATCAGCCACCGCCTTTTCCAGGTGTTGGGCCTTGGGCTTACCGGCGGCATTTTGAGCTCTGGAGATGGATTGGCGTCAGTGGGCAGTCTAAAGGAGCTGATGCGTGGTCGGGAGCGCGTGTGCTGGGGCGACTCGGGAAGTGGGACCTCGTAGGGTGCTGGACGCTCGTCGTCCTCGTCAAGCTCAGATGGCACTGGAGTGGAGGGGCGGCTGAGGGCGGGGTTGGCAGTCTTGGACACAAGGTCGAGGAGAGAAGGCCGGGACTTGAGCTGGGGACGGAGACCAAGACGCATGCACCCGGGCGTCAGTTGGAGGTTGATGGGTGGGTTGGGCAAGCTGTTTGGAAGCTGCGGTCGTCACAAGCTGCACGGATCCCTGTCGCTTGGCGCCCGCCTAACGGACTCGCCCCGCCCACGTCAAACAAGAGAAATCAACAGCGCCTCCAGCGTTACTCGGCTCCGGCCTGGCAGCAGGCGACGATATCAGCCCGGCGCATACCGCGATAGACGGCGCGTTGGCGCGCGAGAAGAAACCTGGCTGCCGCTCTTGGAAGCTGCCCGAACCCAGCACGCCTGCTCACCATGGCCCTCCCGCTAACCTTGATTGGTGAACTGCCACCCGCTTACTTTCGTGCCGCTGGGGATCAGCTGGCACGCGCCACGAGCTTCGAAGCTGACAGTCTTTCGTCGATCCCTGCCGCTCGACTCTGCGAGCCGCTCGCCAAGTTTGTCCACCAGAAGAAGTCGTGGCCACTGCGCTTCCCATCGGCTCTCTTCAAAGCGGCATCGACCAACTTCAGCCTGTGCGGAGCATTCTCAAGGCTTCAAGAGACATTCGACCGGGGCGTCTTTTCTCGTCCCCGACATTTCAATCACGCTGGCCTTCTGCGACTTGAAAGGTTTGCCAATTGGCAATGCCCGCCCAGGTGTAGCCTGCTTCTGCACCCCGCAAGGAAAGAGACCAGGGCAGATATCTCGAAGCTTTCTTCTCCATGCTCAAAGGAATAAAATAGCATGCCAAGGTATACAACTGAAGCTGTCATGATCAGCAAGCAGAAGGAAGCGGAAGACAAGAGGACATCAATGCGCAGAGGACGCCATCGCAAACCCGAACACCAGGTACCAGTGCCAAAGTTCAGAACCAGTCTATTCCTTTTTCGCCTCTGGTATGGTTTCCATCTCGGTCTCTATATCTTTCCAGGTGCCCCCATGGTCTCGGTACCTATATTTTCCGATATGGATAGAAACAGCCTCCTGGCCTTCGCTTTTCCACTTGCGCTCCGGAGGGAATGATCCCGGATGGACCTGTTGGACATGGGCCAACACTAGGGTGACGTGGTGTCCGTAGTTGGTCTGGCCACAGAGCGAATCAGTGTCGTCGTCAGAGACGCTGTCGGTATCGTCGTAGTAGTCTTCCTCTGGCTCGCCCGCTCCCTCAACTGGCTCGACCTCTTTCTCCTTTTCTTCTCTGACCCTCGTAGAGACCAGTGAACCGATGACCCAGGGTGAGGGCAACGGTGTACTGAGCGGTTCAGTACTCACGATCGCGCCGTCGTGGATGCCCGTCTTGATTGGCACCGGCGTTGGCCTCTGTGGCGGCGATGGCGGCGGAGGCGGGTTGTCAGTCTCCTCTCTTTGCTTCCGATCGGCATGGTCTTCATGATAACCGACCGAGATGTCGGCATGGAAAACCTGCTCCTCGGTGGGCCAGATGGCGGCGAAAGAGCTGACAACGTGGCGAGAAATATGGCCTTCAGTAAGGTCGTACAAAACGCCCATACGGAGACCGTCTTCGAAATATGCCACATCGTTGCTCACGCCATCCATCTTTTTGCCATGGCTGAAGTTGACGATTTCCAGGACTTCAATCGCAGGCTGCGTTGGAAGCATACGTCGCCAGCTCGCTTCTGGCCTCGTGAAAGCCTTATGGCGCTTTGGGTTCCTGTCCCAGTCCATCTCCTCAAAGGCTCTCACATCCGGCATGTGATACCGATTGCGGGGTTGTGCGAACCATGAGGGAAAGGCTATGAAGAGGAGGGGGTTGTAGTGCCAGACAGTTGATCCGAGTTCGTTGACGGTGCGTGGCTTGGGCCGAAAGAAGAGCTCCTGCTGAAGCGGCATCGACGCCTGGATCGTGTGCCTCCAGGTGTGGGCGACGCGTTGGGCATGAAGGAGTGTAAACACGGGACAGTAAAGAAGGATAAGCTCCAACAGATCCGGAACTTCGAGGACGCGATCTTTTGCGCTGCGTCGGCTGCCCATGATTAAAAAACCAGAGAGTAAGATCACGACTCCTTTCCCATCGGGCGCCGGTCCTGTTAAGGACTCTCGGGAGCATTTAAACGGTTCAAACGGAATCCGCCGTAAACCTTGGCCACGAGTGCCACCTCATTCGTCGTCGGGGCGGATCGACCCTCCGACCCCGTGGCTACTCCCCGGCCACTCAACTGTCACATCAACAAGCCGTCAAATCATGCACGCCAGGGCCACATATCACACCAAAACGAAAGGGCAACCAACCGGTTGGTTACCAGACTGCCTGGATCACAACCTCGGGACCGCAACGACCTACCCCAGGAAATACAGGGGTTAAAAGACGATCGAGCCTGAGTGAAGGTTAAGGGAAGTGTAGACGGAACTTGCATAATCCGCCTGCGCCTACCGAGCCGCGAAGACGCAGGTTGCGCTCTTTTGGTTCCGATTGCACGTGCCGCGCGTTGCGTAGGCTTGCGATCAGGAGAGGTGCCCCCATACTGATAAAGAAGCGACTCCTGGGCGCATCCCACCACCGGGTGCCGTCCAGGGCGGCATTCACCGGATCAGGGGCTTCTATCTCGGGGGCCAGGAGGACAACCCAACCCGCTATTTCCTTGAAACCTTTCGGCAAAGATGCAGGGCGGTCCCGTGCCAATATAAAGTTCGATTATCGACACGCGGGAGAGTTGGAAGGATATGGCAGGCTAAGGCCGGGTGTGACGAGAGGCGTCAGCTTTGGACATCCAATGTCGGTTTCGGTTCGGATCCGGGCTTATGGTAAAGCCGCTAGGTTGCTTCGTCTGCTCCATGGGGCGCAATCCGGTCAGCATGGCGGAGCGTATCACAGGCGACTACGTGCGCACCCGAAGCCACCAAAGTGTTGCAGGTTTGCAGCAGGCTCGCTGTCTCGACCGACAGTGTGCGGGCTGTTGTCGCGATGTTAAGCGCCAGGTCAAGATTACCTGCGCGCGAAGGTCAGTTTAAAGTGAGTTGCCCCGCATCCCAACGGACGATCGATTTTGCGGTTCTCTGCCTTACAGAAGCTGCACTCGGCGCCACGGCGCTTAGATGCATGCGTTCATCCTCCACTCATCGCCACGACTCATGGGCTAGCGACCGCACGCTAGCGATCCTGTCACCGCTGTCCTTCAAAAGGTCGCCGCCCTGCTCCCCGTCCCGCTCTCCAATCATGACAATCCCTCTCTGGCGCCCAGAGACATCGCTTCTCTTCCCACAGCTGCCACAAGCACTCTTCTATGCTTGCAGACACCGCCATTGATCTTTGAGGGACGGTGACGATAGTCTCTTGCCACTAAGACAACACATATTTATTCCATAGCTGTCCCAGTAATTCCATTTCTATGCATTTCATCAGTTTCTCGATTCCACAGTGTTTTCGTCTGATTTAGATTTGTTTTACGAGCATCACAGCAGCACCACAAGCAGTTCATTGCCCTCATCTCTCAGCAAGACTTTTCAACCCGCCGTCTATCCATCGCATCAAACTCCTTTCATTCTCCAACAAGGAAACAGCAAGCTGCAACCATGCCCTTCAAAGTCCAACCCACAGTCCTCGCCGACATCCCCATCCTCGTCGACATTTACCTCGCCGCCTTCCGCACCAACGCCTTCGGCGGCGCCGTCTTCCCGGACACGCCCGCCGTCCGGCAATGGTGGACCGCCGCGCTCTCCCACGAGCTCTCGCACCAAAAAGGCGCCGCCTTCTACAACCTAGTCGAGTACGCCGCTGGCACCGACACGCCGACCTTCTCCGGAAACGACGAGCAGCGACAGACCGGTGGCCCCACCATCGTCGCCTTCGCCAAGTGGCTCCGCCCGATGGAGGGCGTTGACCCGCAGGACGCCGTCGAGATCCCGACAGACCTGCCGCCCGAGTGCGACGGCGAGCTGTTCGCGCGCTACTTCCCAGAACTCTCGCGGCGGCACAAGATGTGCATGGGGACGAGGGCGCACTGGTGTAAGCTTTTACACTCCCCACCCCCCAATTACTCCCACCAACCTACTTAACCGCGAAACTGAATTTGACCTGATTGATGGCGCGCAGATCTTGAGCTCCTGGCCACCCACCCGTCCCACCAGCGCCGTGGCGCTGCGTCGCAGCTCGTCAACCACGTGCTGGTCGAGAACAGCGCGAACGCGCGCTTCGACGCGTATCTCGAGGCGAGTCCGGAGGGTTTGTCGACGTATCGGCGGTTGGGGTTTGAGAGGAGGGATGGGTTTGTTGTGGATATCAAGGGACAGCCGTATGAGACGTTGATGATGGTGCGGCCGGGGAAGGTGGAGGTTGCTGCGGTGGAGGGAGCTTAGGATGTGGAGGCATGGGTGGAGCAGTGGTGAAAAGTAAAACAAGAAGCAGAGAAGCAATGGAGGGATTACCTCTTATCTAATTTCTGCAGAACCAGGACATTAATATACATTTATGCATTCTAAAAAGGAAGCGTAGAAAGGAGAACACGTTGAAAGGAAAATCACGAAACAGTTCCTCCCGTAGATTTACAGAGTAATCTGCGGCGCTTCGCTCATTACCCGGGAGCACTTCGCTCTACAGTATGGCCTCATGTCCTACTGTTACCTTTGTAGGAAAAGACACCGCTGCTTCGGATTATACACCACATCCTCAGCTTCTCATCTTAACGTTTCGGTGAAGGTGAGCTTGTGCCTGCTTCGGTATCCAGCTTAGATGACTCAACAGCGCTTGCAACAAGGCGCTCCAGCACGACGGATTAGAGCATCTGCAGTCAAAGCATTCACAAGGAACTCAAAGGTAGAGAGCTCAACTATTCGTCCGGGAGGATTTCGGGGCATCTGACCCGACAATTTCGCTTCCAGGTGTATACCTGAAGCCTCCGAGCTTAAGCTGACTTCACCCCTTCTGAATATCCTCTTGGTCGCAATTCGCAATTTCATTTCAGACTACGAGAACTGAGGACTAATCACTACGTGAAATCACTACGTGAAGAGCTATGCTTCTTTTTTGTACCGTCTATCGGTCCCCCGAAATATGCTTGGAAGAAAAGAGCCAAGGTGTAGAGCTTGGACGGGCAACACCGGAAGGAAAGTTAAGAGAAATTAAAGACAATCGTTGCTGGAATGGAAAACGAAAGTTATGCAAAGCTCTACTCAACGCTGGCCATTAAACGCATGCACCGCATTAGAACTCTCGCTGTTGAGGTACTCTTCTCCCCGACACCGAGTCTGTGTTCGACCTGTTTCCAGCATTACGGCTTTTGCAATCAGCGTTGTGTTTAGCTCGGTTGTGTCGTTCTTCGTACCGTCATTAGCACCCCCAGTATTCCTCCCATCATCAACAGATCTGTTTCAGCCCAATTTTGTGTCCACTCACCCACACCCTGTTGATCTTGATGTTGAATCAACAACGCCGCCCTCCACGAACACTTATGCACACCGGCCCCGCTCACTGCACCCTCACGACCTTCTCCTTCCTCTCCTTCGCCTCCAACAACGCCTCGCCCCACGCATCCACCTCCTCCACCGCCCGCTCCGGCTCCTTCTTGCGCGTGAGCAAGAAGTTCTGGATCTCCGCCGGGCTGAGCTTGCCCTCGGGAAGCCTTTCCGCAAACTTCACCGCCAAGCCTCGCAGCTCCTCCTTCGAGAGTGCGGGCAGGGTAGCCGGCGAGAAAGGCAGCTTTGGGATGACCGTCTTCGGCTTCGCAGCAGGGGCTCCAGCCTTGGGGGCACCGTTCGCGTTGGCGACGGATTTTTGGGTTTTCTTGTGCAGGTTCAGGCCGTCGTCGTCGGGCGAGTACATGCGGATGAAGATGTCGCGCATCTGGTCGTGCGACGCCAGGCTGAACTCGACCTGCATATCGACGCGGCCGGGCCGGATGAGCGCGTCGTCGAGCTTCTCTGGGTGGTTGGTCGTCATGACCAGCACGCGGCCCTCGTGCGTGGCGACGCCATCGATGGCGTTGAGGAGGCCCGAGAGCGAGATGCCTTGCTTGTTGTCGTCGGCTTGCTTCTGCTTGCGGTTGGCGGTGGTGAGGGCTTTTGCGAGGGTCTCGGCGCTGAATTCCTCCTTCTTCTTGTTGTTGATGTTGGCGGCATCGTCTTGGTCGCTCTTCTCGTCACGGAGGAGGCCGGCGCTGTCGATGTCTTCAAGGAGGACGATGCATCGCTGTGGAAGGTTGTTGAACAGGCGGTTGAGGTCGGACTCGGTCAGGGTTGGTTCGAGCAGGGAGATGTTGTAGATGTCTAGTCCAAAGATGCCGGCGAGAGCGTACGCCAAACTGGTCTTGCCAACGCCGGGAGGTCCGTGGAAGAGATATCCACGACGGTAGGGAATTCCGCGTGTGGCATACCAACGTGGGCTAGACGGATGAAGGTACTCATTGATATCGGCAATGATGTTCTCTTTCTGCTCTGGATCGAGGGCAACAGTCTCTATTGGACGAGACGGCTTGGACCGAAGGCGATCCCAAGCACCAGCGTATCTCGACCGATCTTTACTAGCAGGGCGGCGAATCACCGTCATTGCCGTCTCCTTTTCAATCGACCACATTTTGATGTAGTCGAGGAGGAACTTGATGGGGAGAGTACTGCGACCAATGCAAGCCAACTTGATCAGCTCTTCCTCTCTCCGGCTGGGCTGGAAGGGGTTCGGCGCCACCTCCCGGCGGGAGCGATCGAACATGTACATGCGCCCACTGTGCCAGAACCGATGACTTCCGAAGTATGGCTCGTAGCGAGGAGGAATCTTCGCAGA
The DNA here is from genome assembly GCA_020912385.1 of Neofusicoccum parvum. NCBI lineage: Eukaryota > Fungi > Ascomycota > Dothideomycetes > Botryosphaeriales > Botryosphaeriaceae > Neofusicoccum > Neofusicoccum parvum. The sequence continues at coordinate 2,429,835 of CP087208.1, read as the reverse complement.
CCACTTGCCATAGTTGAAGATCCCTTGTTCATCCATAGCGCCATCACTATCCTCTTCAGCTTCTGTATGTGACATTCCGTAGCGTGTCACCGCTTTGATAGAGCGAGACACCTTTGACATGCGCTGCTCGGCAATCCATTCCAGCACCGAATCGTACAAATCGTCCGAATCATCGATGTAGACATTTGACATGTAGTAGGTTTGGAATAAGGAGAATGCTTTGTCCCAGATGTACGTGACGGAAGTAACGACTGCGAAGGCCAATATGGCCACGGAAACGACAAGACCAATATCGAAGCCAAATACGTCCAGGATGAACCTTGATATCAAACTGTAGCCTGGTATGAACGCTTCCAGGATATTGCTAGGCAGCTCCGTAAGATTGGCAGTGGTGCCATTGAGTGACTCACTGGACGAGTCTAAGGCGCCGCGGAGTCTTTTAAGATCCATATTTGGCTGTTGATGAGAATCAGTCCTGCGCAATCAACGAAAGACAGGAAACGGCGAACGGTAGCTCCAGAAGAATTTTATATAATCTCGTGTGGCAAGCGGGTGGTGGCGCAATAGATGACTGGTTTGAAAGCTGACTGTGCTGCCTTGAGGCTGTAGGAGACTGGCGGCTGTCTGAACGGCTGGATGCAGGATGCTTTCTTCCCGGATTTCGTGTAGGCACCTTCCCGATATCGTGCGTCTTTTACCAATGCCGTGGCGGTTCCCTGCGTGCAACAAATGGACGAAAACGAGCGAACCAAGCTGGAGGGACAAACAGAACGTGCAGGCAACAGGATCCCACACGACGATGCTTTATGTCTTCCACAGGCTCACGCAATTGTGAGGCTCAAAACTGGTTCCCAGCACGATTGCTGATGATTTATCAGCCTCAATGAACAAGGGTTGAGGATCGATCGGGCGGCCGGAGTTCTATGAATGCTCACCGAAGAGCCGCAAGCGGAACACGAAGCGCAGCCACAGAAAGAATTAACGGTGGTTCCCCGCAACAAGAAAAGCCGATGGTGATACGGAGTTGAGGCTGCAGGTGGCTTGCCAGGCTGAAGCTCAGCCTTGTCGCGAAAAGTAAGTAGTCGATCCGATCGCTACTCGTAGAGGAAACTTTAGCGACCGCGCCGGAACCACGCAGCAGAGCCTCAGGTGAGATGCCTGTGCTGAGTGAGGTAAATGCAGCTGCCTGGAGGCGTTGGCGAGACCAGGGCCGATACAGGATCTGCGTCAGCGCAAGGATGACGAGGGTTCGGTGCCTTGGGGCCGCGTTGGTTCTTATAATGCTCGATTGCTCCGCGAACGGTCCACGGATTCAGGATTTCGGCGATACCGGGCGATGACCTGGCGAAGCTGAATAAATGCCGGTCAGAAGGAGAACCTGGAGGAGCTGAGACTGATGAGCAGCGAGAGGCGGTGCGTCGCCACGGAGGTGAGGGCGGGCAAGGGCGCATCGAATTGCCACTCCGGGAAGGCAGCAACGACGCGCGGTATGGGCGTCATGACGGGCGTGCGCGCCACAACCACCATTTAAAGGGCCGTTGGCGAGTCCGCTGCAGCAGCTGACCTGTGGGCCGCCACAGCATGGGGAGATGCTGCGCTGGTGGCTAGTGGTGTGGATAGAAGTGCGCGCCGAGCAGCGAGGGTGTGGGCAGTCGGGATGCCGGGGCAAACGCCGGGTAGATCGGAGTCGAGAGCGACGCCGGCCATGCACGACGACGGCCGGGCGAGATGATCGGTCGCATTAGCGGTGTCGAGCGCGCCGCCAGTCAGCACCCAGCGTGCGTGCTACAGCGTTGGCGCAGTCGGCAGATGCCAGTGTTTGCTCGAGCTGCCGCTGTCAGCCCGAGCACGTGGCGGCCGCCGGCGTTGGTGGCGCGGGGCCGCTGCGACTGCGCCCACCCTGCCCGCTGCACCTCGTCCAGCAGGCATTCGCTATTTGTCACGTCACCAGCAGGAAACACGCGAAACAGAACGTGGACAAGCATAATCATCGTTATAGTGTCGCTAAACGGGACGAGCCCCTAGCCCCACCAGCGCGGAGTTTCCGATGTGATGCAGATTGCGGACTTGTTTAGAACCAGTAAAAAGTTTGTACAACGCGAATATATGCCCTTCGCAGGCCAGGCGCAGCCCGACCCGCAAAGCGGCCATCGGTCTGATATACGCAGAGCAAGAAGAGCAGAGAAGAGAAGACAAGGAAAAAAGGGGGGTAATAAAAGAGTCAAAACACCAAGCCTATCCCACTTCTTTTCGTCCCGCATGAATAATCAAAAGAAGCACGCACAATGCCCGGAACACCTGTCCAAATGCCGGTACTGCGTCAAGAGAAGCAAATCCTTTAGGCAAGGAGACCGTGCTCGCGGCGGTTGTGGTGGCCGTGGTGCATGTGGCGCTTGTGCTTCGCGACAGGGCTCGGCGTGGCGCCGCCAACGGTGACGTAGACAATCTCCTCCTCGATCGCAACCTCGTAGACCGCACCGTTGCTGGTGTAGGTCGTGGTAGCAATGATCTCGCCGTCCTCGTCCGTCTCGGGGTAAGTCGGCGCGGGCGTCGTGGTGGCGAGAGCGATGGTCGAAGGAGTGCCAGTGGCAGCGCCAGCAACCTTGTTGACGGTGACACCGCCGCCGTACTGGTCCGAGGCGAAGGACTCGCGGCCGGTCGAGTAGGAGAGGGTGGGCACGAGGGGAGTGCTGGCGTGGGAGGTGGTCGAGATGGCAGGCGGCGACGTCTCGGCAGCCTGGGTCGAGGCGTACTCGGGGCCGTACTGGATCGGGACGTTGCCGCAGAGGCCGTCGGTGGGACCGGCGCAGTTCTCATCCGCAAGGACCTCGGGGACATCGAACTTGCAGTCCAGCATGTCCGCCTCCTCCTGCAGGTTGAAGAGCGCGCAGTCCTCGACCTTGCCGCTCTCGTTGGTGCACGTCTCAACCGCGCTCTGGAGGAAGTCGACGTCCCAGCCGGACATGAAGTCACCGTGGTACCCGTACCCGGTGGGGTCACCGTACGACAGGACGAACTCTCCGTCGACACCAATGAAGTCGTTGGTGGCCCAGATGGTCTCGTACATCAGGGAGATGAGGCGGGTCTCGAAGCCCTCGGGGCAGGTGCCGGTGATGGTCTGGTCGGGGTAGGCCATGTGGCTCTTGTGGTCGTCCGAGTCAAGGTCCTTGCCGTTCCAGCACGACGGGAACATGACCTCAAGACGGAGGCCGTCGGAGCAGTTCTCGTCCAGGAAGGACTTGTCGGGCAGGAAGTGGCGGTACAGGGTCGCCTCGGGCGGGTTCACGTTGTAGTGGAGGCAGTTGAAGCCAAGGGCCTTCTGCTCAAGAGCCTTCTGGGTCGCGTCCTCGCCGGTCCAGGGCTTCTCGGGGTCAGGGACGGCCAGGGTGAAGTTGCGCTGGCGCATGTCACCGGCGAGCATGCGGAAGTTCTTGGGGAAAGCCTGGACGTTGTCTCCGTAGAGAAGGTAGTAGCTGTGACGGGGTCAGTGAGATCTACCGGCCAGTGGTTTTCATGTACTTACGCAAGCATACCGCCGACCTGCGGGACGACGACCGTGGTGCCGTTGGTGTAGATGAAGTGCATGGACGGGGTCCTGGCGGAGGGTCTGGTGTCAGCAACGCTTCGGGGGCGCGATTTGGACGTGCAAGCTTACCAGTAGGCAGAGTTGTCCTGGGTGACCTGGCAGGAGGTGCAGGACGAGCTGACGAGATCAGCATAGCCGATGCTCATGCCGAAGTTGTTACCGCCATGGATGGCGTGGGCGTGGCTGGAGACCTCGCCGGTGTCGACGATGGGGTCGATACGGGCAAGACCGGTGCGGCCACGGCAGGGCATGCGCCAGAAGGCGTCGGCGGCGCCGGAGAGGGCGAGGAAGGAGAGGACCTCCGGGAGGATGGTGGACTTGACCATGGCGACGGTGTTTTGGGATCGGAAGGTCGAAGAGGAAGGGCCGGACCGAGAAGAGCTTGGCCGCGGGTCGGAAGGTCGGAAGCGAAGGGAAGGTCTGCAAAGGAGCGGAGAGGGTTGGTCGAGGGTGGCGGAGAAGAGACGGGGTGTGGGTGGAGTAGAAGTGTGTTTGTTCGCAACAACGCACGGAGCTGGTGGCCACCTACAATCACAACTGCACCGCCTCGGAGATGGGCAACGTAGTTCGGCTGGGAATACGGATTACGGGGCGGCCGTAACCTTTTCTCGAAGAACGGTCGTGATGCTTCTCTTCAGCCCTATGCGCCCTGATTCGGCTCTTTAAAGACAACCCTGCGCGGTGAAGCCCTTCTCCTTTACGTCAAATTGATTGATCGCGCGCGCCCGTGCTTGAATCCACCGGGGACAGTTGGTATTGCTCGGGCTGAAAAGACGATATGTCCAAGAAAGAACGGCGCTGGGCCTCGGGCGGCAGATAGGGAACGTGAGTGAGCGGTTGCGCGAACGAGCGGCGAACGGTCAGCTGGTAAAGGAGCGACGGATGCGGGACAGGCAAGGAGAGGAAGCGCGAGCGCAGCGTAGTCTTGAAAAATCACGATGGGGGATAAGGAATGTTCTTTTCAGGCCAGGGAAAACATGGGGGTACACGTTGACCTGAGACACGATGGATCCCCACTGGAATCTCCCTGACACACGGCGCACTGATAGCCTGCCGACAGGGCCCAAGACATTCCTGCCCTGCCCAGGTGCGTCATCCCGGCGCCGGCGTGCACATCCTCGTTTGCTTTTCGCGCTGAAACGCTGGGGATACACCAATCGGCTTGGGCAGCTTGGCCTGCCCTGCGTCCGCCCTCGCGCCGTCGCCGCCGCCGCCAGCTGAAGGGTGGTTCGGGTCGGGAGGCGGCGCACGACGACGGCGTGCGGTGTGCGTCTGCCCTGTGGCCGTGGCCCGCAGGCGCCGTGGTGGAGCGGTGGGCGGGCAGCATCGTGAACCGAGGCGTTGGCGCGGCCTCCCATCTCCGTCCGCCGCGCGCCATCGCTTGTTGGCCTCCTATTCGAGCAGCTCAGCAGCGTCGCCAGAGCCGCCTGACTCACGATCTGCGCGCTCATCTCGCGTCACGGCCACAGAGCCCTTTTCACGCTCCCCTGGGCGCAGTGCCGCCCGTGGTGCCGCCAGCGGCGCCCGCCCGCGCTGCTGCGAGGAGGCTGGCAGCCGCCCGCAATATAGCAAGGAGCGAGGCGTACGTAACCCGGCGCGCCAATCGTGCCACGCCCCGGCCGGCCGACTCAGATCTCATCACTCGGGGATGTGGCTGCCGTTTCACGTCCATCGATAGCAAAAGCTTGGTTCTCGGGAAGCGTCGTGGCAGGTGCGTCCGGTATAAAACACCGCCGGCCACTCACGGCGCGCAGGTGTTTGCGGCGCGCCAGGTGCATCCCGACCGCGGCGGAGCCCTGCCCGTCGGCGGCTGTGTCGCGCGCCGGCTCGCGTCGTTCCTCCGCGCGTGGAGCGCTCGCACGCCGTGGGACCGCAGGCCGGCGACGGGCGCTCGCACAGAGCGTGCCTGGTCCAGCAGCTGAATTTCTTTTTCATCTGCGCTGCCCATTCGCTGGCACCTGTGCGGCCGCCGCGCCTGACCGACTCGAGCGCATTGTTCTCCTCGTACAGCCAGCCTCCACCTGCATTTCGCAGGGCCGCCAGCTCGCTCAGGGGTGCGCCGGTGCGCAAGCGCGCTCGGGGCCGGCAGAGAAGGGAAGGAGTTGCAGTGGGGCGCCGTGCACGCCGGCCACCACTTACTCGGCCGTGCTATAGCCAAAACTCGAGGATAAGGGCCGCGACGAGCGGAGGACGCTGCTGGCCGGCCCGCTGGCCAGCCAGAATCGACAGTGTGGCAGAGCTGCCATCCCGGCGGGGGCGAGGTCGGCCTTTGCTCTGGGCGAAACGTCGACGGGTGTCAGAAGTCGGGCCAGGACGCCACCTCATGCGGGGAATCTTGTCTGCTCTAAGTTTGGTATCTTCGGAGAAAACCCGAACGGTCACGGGACGCCTACGCCTGCGCGGCGCCGTCACCGTCACCGTGAACGCCGGCAGACAATGCGTGCCTCGTTGCCTAAGGACCGGTGGGCGGCGCGCGACAGTGCAACACCAGCCTCCGCCATAATGCGCGCGTCTCAGACGGCGCTGCCTCTGCATGACGGTGCCTGTCGATCACTGGGGACGACATCATACCCGCCAGCCCGCCGCCGCCATCCCTCTCCGCTGCAGCTACACTGAAGATCACCTGTTTCGAGCGGAAAGCTTGGTATGCAGCTTCTGAAACCGCATCAAGCAAGGAACAGCCTTGCACCAACACAAGCCCTCCCCGAACCGCCTCCACTACTTCTATCGCCTCCCTCACGCACCCGTTGCCCCTCTTGGATATACCGTAGCTGCTTTCGGAAGGATTCTGGTAGCTGTCGTGTGAGCGAGACCACCCACGCATTCTATCCAAAACGCTGCTGCAGTATCACCAGCCGGGGCACATGCTACTTAGCCCACGCTGCCCACGACCAGAGGGGCACACAGTACATCATGGTGGTGCAATCGATTGATTGATCAACTAAGCTACCTCCGACACATCTACCGCTGCTGGTAGCTGGTCGCATTCCGAGGTTTGAAATTCGTTTCGGACCTGTCGCTGAAAAGCTTTTGGATATCACCATCCCCTTTCTCCTGCAACGCCGTTACCGCCCATTTTTTTAACCAAGTGTGTGCATGCTATAGACCACCAGAGATTATGCCCATAGCTGCTGGAGAAGTAGGGGCTGCTCGGTGAGCACTGTAAACGAGAGTCTCGGGAGAAATGCCGCAATAATGCATGGCCGCTAATGTCCAAGATCCCAAATGTGCAAGGCATGTGACTGTCGACCGCTTCCTGAGACGAAGGTGATTCGCCGACATGGCAGCTGTGCGAAATTCGATCATCCTGTCCCAGACGCGTCGTCGCAGCAATCTCACAGCAAGCCCTGTTTCTGGAGGTCGTAGTAGACCTTCTCGGGCATGACATTACCCGCCGCATCCTCCATCTGCACAACGTTGTCTTGAGCCTGCTTCTGCTTCTTCTTGTCGGCCTCAATTTTCTTGTGCAGGTTGATCGCATCCTCAATGCCAACAATCTCCCTGTAGAGTCCAGTGTCCTTGGTGATGCCCAGACACTTCAGGCCGTACAGGTGGCGGCCCTCGGTGAAGTGCTTGTCAAAGGCACGGCGCCCCATGTATACGAAGTTGCCGCAAATCTCGCAGGGGAACTCGACGCCCAGACCGTGGAGCTTATACAGCCAGAAGGGAATTGGCTTGCCATCCCAGGCAAGGGGTAGCTTGAGCGGGTTGTAGATCTTGTCATCGTCACCATCGTCCTCGCCTTCGCCCTCCTGAGCCTCTTCCTCGCCTTCAGCGAACAGGGCGTCGAGCTCCTGTTGACGCTCACGCTCCGTCATGCCCTGCCTGCGCTCGACGTTGACACGAGTATCGCCGCGCTGCATCTTCATGGCAGCCGAGAGCTTCTTGATGCGGAACTCGCGGTATGCGATGGCACGTTCCTTGAGACGCTTAACGTCCGTCGCGCCGTTCGGCTTGGAATCGGCGGCCTGCTCGCCACTCGCCGCCCTCTCCGCAGCATTCTTTTTGTGCTTCTTTCCAGTCAGATGGTGCTGGTAGGTATGCTCGGTGAACTCCTTCTGGCAGTCAGCGCACCAGTATCCAGAACCAGCTCCCTCAGTGACAGGGCCAGCAGAGGCATCCTTAGCTGCAGCTCCATCATCCCAGTCGGCGATCTCATTTGCCTCCCACGCCTTCTGGAATTCGTCCTCGAACTCAGCAAACAGCTTGTCCAAATCCTCCAGCGGCCTCGTCCTCCTCATGAAGTCCTCAAGATACGAGGCCAGGTTGCCGAGGTAGCGGAAGTAGGCATCTGTCATCTTGTTAGGACGCTTCAGCTGAGTGAAGGTGTCGAACGAGTCTAGGTACTGGAGGTACGAGACGCGACGGTTTTCCTTGATGCCAGGCAAGTTGAGATAGTTCTCGTGGAGGGTAGTCATGTCGAAGAAGCGTCCGAAACCCTCCTCGCCAGTGAACATGGCTTCGATATTGGGGGCCATGGGCTCGGGTTCGCCTTGGCGGTGCTTGTAGGCGCGCTCCAGGTTGTCGACCGTCTCGTTCGGGTAGTTCTTGTGGTGGGTCTTGATTTCCTGATACTCCTTGTAGAACTCGTCGAAGATGTCGCCGGTGGAGATGGACTGGATCTGGCGGGTGCGCTCGCCATCCTTGTCGGCGTAGATGTCCAGCAGGCGCTTTGACTGGCCCTGGATGCGGCTGATGTAGTTGGCGATCTGGTGGTCGCGGCGCAGCTGGTCTCTGGCCTGGGGAAGGAATGCTATATAAATTTATCCTGTCTTTGGCTCAAGGTGGAAGACGGTGGTCCTTACATATCTAGGCTCCTCAAGAAGGCGCTCAGCGGTTGCCTGCTCGAGGCGCTCGATGTCCTCGTGCAGCAGACGCTGCTCCTCGAGGAGGATGCTCATGGCTGTCGGCGGGCCTGCTCTGTGGGCGAGCTGCTGATCGGCGTGGCGGAATTGGGTGCCGGCGCCAGGGGAGATCGATTGCTGTAACGCAGAGTGTGGTTGCGTCAAGGTCGGGTCGAGCGCGAGCAGCGGCGGCGGCGAGGTCGCGGGCAAGATTATCTGGACGCGACGGATGCCAAGCCCAGCTCCGCGCTAGCAGCTCCGCGCCCTGGCACCAGCTCCCCGGAAACTTCACCACCGCCGCCGCGCTCAGGCCGCAAACATTTACATCCATCCTCCCCGCCGCTCCACCACCGCACCCCACCCTCCCGCGCAACCATGGCCGACGGCATCGACAGACGCGCCGATGAGAAGATGGAGTTCTCCACCTCCAAGGAGGTCACGGTGGCTCCTACCTTCGAGGCCATGCACCTGAAGGAGAATCTTCTGCGCGGCATCTACGCCTACGGCTACGAGTCGCCCTCAGCCGTGCAGTCGCGTGCCATTGTGCAGATCTGCAAGGGCCGCGACACGATTGCCCAGGCCCAGTCCGGCACCGGCAAGACTGCCACCTTCTCCATCAGCATTCTCCAGGTTATCGACACAGCCGTGCGCGAGACCCAAGGTGCGAGCCGACGCGCCTGATTGCTTGCGCTGCTAAAGTGCTGACTTGCTTGCCAGCTCTTGTTCTCTCTCCGACCCGCGAACTTGCGACCCAGATCCAATCCGTTGTCATGGCCCTCGGCGACTACATGAACGTCCAGTGCCACGCTTGCATTGGTGGCACCAACGTCGGAGAGGATATCCGCAAGCTTGACTACGGCCAGCACGTTGTCTCTGGCACTCCTGGCCGTGTTGCCGACATGATTCGCCGCCGCAATCTCCGTACTCGCCACATCAAGATGCTCGTCCTGGACGAGGCCGATGAGCTGCTCAACCGTGGTTTCCGTGAGCAGATCTACGACGTTTACCGCTATCTCCCTCCCGCGACACAGGTTGTCGTCGTCTCGGCCACGCTTCCGTATGATGTTCTCGACATGACTACTAAATTCATGACGGATCCGGTCAGAATTCTCGTTAAGCGTGACGAGTTGACCCTCGAAGGCCTGAAGCAGTACTTCATCGCTGTCGAGAAGGAGGAGTGGAAGTTCGATACTCTCTGTGACCTTTACGATACCCTCACCATCACCCAGGCCGTCATCTTCTGCAATACCAGGAGGAAGGTTGACTGGCTTACGGATAAGATGCGCGAGGCCAACTTCACCGTTTCCTCAATGCACGGAGAGATGCCGCAAAAGGAGCGCGATAGCATCATGCAAGACTTCCGTCAGGGCAACTCGCGTGTTCTGATCTCTACCGATGTCTGGGCGCGCGGAATTGATGTGCAGCAGGTGTCGCTGGTCATTAACTACGACCTTCCCAGCAACCGTGAAAACTACATCCACAGAATCGGTCGCAGTGGGCGTTTCGGAAGGAAGGGTGTTGCCATCAACTTCGTCACTAGCGAGGACGTAAGGATTCTGCGCGACATCGAACGTGAGTGAATAATCAGCTGTCACCCAGGTTATCTACTGACTCTCGCAGTGTACTACTCCACCCAGATTGATGAGATGCCGATGAACGGTAAGTCCTCTCTTCCCGCTGTTGAGTGCTCATGACTAATTGATGCGGTGCAGTTGCGGATCTTCTTTCGTAATCCGTTTGATTTACTGGGCGTTTTCTGGGAGACCAGCTGCCTAACGGCATAAAAGAGAGGAAAAGGGCGCTAAGCCCACATCCATTCGGGGCATATTGAGCGCGGAGGAAATGGGCATTGTAGCCAAATGGTTGGTTTCCATTCAACACAACGTTTCAAACTTTCAATCTGACATCCGTTGCATCAAAGATATCAAGATTGATTATTCCTTTGCACGCCGAACCTCGACAACAGCCTGCACGTTATATATTTGGGTAGGCCTGAGGACTGACTTATTTCACTGATGACATTGAAGATTGATGTAGGGCACGCCATCTCCTCGAGCTTCTTTTTGGATGCAAGGGTTCTACTAGGCACATGTAAGCCAGCTTACGGGATGGTTGGAAAAGCTCATGATGATCATCTCACGTCCAGCATGTAAAAGTGCAACGATTGCCCAAAGACCTACTGAACTTAGTCCTCGAACTGTTTTCGAAAAGGCATTCACAACCCTCACGCTGATGTTTTGCATATATTCGTAAACTATTGGGCTGAATGTGCTCCACTGTGGCCTTCCTCGGAACTAGCCTTGACTAATAGCTCGTTTCTGACACATTACTACTCGTTTGTCATTCATTATCTATCCACTTAGCAAGTTTCCTACACATCTTTTCGGTCGATTCGCGGAATGGGTATCAAAAGCAATTGAAACGGTTTTTTTCTCTTCCACTTGTCCACTTACGGTTTTAAGAAGCCCAGCCGACTCCGCTGTTGATTGTGTCTGGGTTCTCCCAACTACTCTGAGTTCCCCCATCGAGCTTCGCTTTCCTGAACGACCGTCGCTTTGATGATGCCGATAGCCGTGGCCCGATCGGGGCCAAGTTTTGCTTCGGCTCTTCTGTCATCCCTGGGGGTGCGAGGGGTGATTCGATGCTCCAGGAACTCGTGCACCGTTCAGTGTGCGCAGATTGGGGCGAGAGAAAGCTTGGGTTCGGCTCTGCCGCCTGAGGGTGCGGGTTGTAAAGGGTCAGCCTGGGCGGGACCTCCGCTGGGAGTTCAACCGGTGGGTTTTCGATGAACATGTGAAGGTAGGAGAATTCATCGTCGCTCAAATTAGCTGGGGTCGTTTGGTGTTTGGGAACTAAACCAATGTCAGCACAGCTATTAAATCTGCAGACTTCATCCGATGTAAGTTTAAAAAAAAATCGCACTGACCTGCCCGCAAATCTTGCTCCGCTATCACTGTAGGCATCTTCTCCTTTTTGTTTCTCATGAACCTCCTCACTGACGGCGACTTAAGCGCAACATCTCCCTCCGGCCTATACACCCACGGAACAACCCTCTCATCGTACTGGCTCGACTCATACGTCGGCAACTGCGCCGCCTGCTCCCCAACCTTCCCACCCCCGACCTCCTCACCCGCCGCCCCCTTCGATTCCGCCCCGCCGTCCTCCCTGCTCCCACCCCCGGGCATCACCGCACCCTCCTCAATCCGATGCAACTCCTTGATCGCGCTCAGCAAGCTGGCATGACACGTCGACAGCGCCTTCTCCTGCATGACCACCTTGTTCCGATGATCGAAAATCCACTGGAAGCGGTGATCGAGCCGCATGCTCCGCTCCTTCGCCTCGTCGATGCGCGCGCCCTCGACGTACCGGCCGATCTCGGCCAGCGCCTCGACGGCGTCGCGCACCGCGCGGTCCACCCAGGCCTTGCGCGCGCGCAGCGCGTCTGTCCCCTGCTCGAAGCGCGCGCGCACGGCCGGGGAGCTGTGCAGCCGCAGCGCCTCGTCCAGGTCCGCCTGCACGCGCTTGATCAGCCGCGAGAAGATGTGCACCTCGGCCGACGCCTCGCGCAGCTGCAGCCCGTACTCGGCCAGCTTGATCGCCACGTTGGTGCCCGCCGCGAGCGTCGCGAGCGTCGGCTCGAACATCGTGCTGAGGCTGGTAGGGCCGCGGCTGGGCGGGGCCGGGCAGGCCGGGGGCATGCGGCGGGGGTGTTGGTGGTGGTGGTGTTGTTTTGGGACGGGGCGGGTGGCTGCGGGCGAGGACTTGGGGCGGGGAGGTGGCGCGCAGGTTCTTGTGGGAAGATGTGGAGGTGGAAGGGTTTGGCGGGCTGTTATCTTCTTGCGACTTCAACGCGGAGGCGGGGGAGGTTTATTGGGGGTTGATGTGTGCACGTCGAGTGAACTGGGCTTTGACGGCAAGAGGGGAGCCCAAGGAAAAATGGGCCGCAAGCAATGCCGAAGCTATTTGAGAAGCGCTTAGCAATGCAGGAAGATAAGCCGGCTAGAGTGCCTGGTGTATAGGTCCCTAGGTCGCACGGCCGATTGGGCGGTAGGCAACAGCCGCCCAGTGAAACGCGGAACATTGCATAACGGGATACGGGAAGCAAGTTTTTTTGGGCTTCCTAATTTTGGGTGGGCGGGCGCCCGCCGGCCTTTACTCGCTCAGAGAGCCGCAGTGCTGCGGCGTGGGTGGCACTGAGGCAGTACATGCTGTAGTGCTATGTAAGCCGCCGCTCGTTATGCAAGCCACCGGACCCATCCGCGGCTGTGATTGCTTTCACAGTCAATCAAGTAGTGCGGCGTGCGGTACAGCGAACAAGCGAGAATCATTGCCGTTTGCAGATGCACCAAGGCATGGTTGCTCCCTCTCTCGAGAACATGACTTAGCCCCCTCAAGTAGAGCTCCATGCACAATGAGACGAAACGTCTTGCAACATACAGAGCAAGAGCGAACGGATGCTCCTTCAGCCTTGGGAGGCTCCCCTGTGTCTGCCAGAATTTCCTTTGCGATACACAGCTCAGATGTTGTACAAGGCTGCAATGGACCCGCCGCTCCGCACGGCGCTTGCACCCCTTTGAGACACACCATCCCTACTTCTCGGCGCAATGATGCATGAGAGCCGTGGGGGCGATTTTCGGGGCAAGCACAGCATTCTGAAGGGCTTGCTGGTGGCACCAGTCTGGTGCCACATTGGCTGCAGACCACAGCATGGCTCGAGGCTGATCATGCCTATCACTCGTACATGAGGGAACAAGTACATGCTGACTTTACAAGGTATTCCCCGCTATCCAATCAAGTAAAACGAGAAGAAAAGAGAAGCACTACGAGATAAGCAGCGGCGCCACTTCCGCCTCCTCGAACGTGCGAGGCCGGCTGTGCCTCTGCCCGCTCTCGTCCGTCACCTGAAGCAAGGCTGGGAAGATGACCACGCTGCCTGGCTCGTAAGTATGGGTTGCTTGCCAGTCAAACTCCCAGAAGCTTGGGTGGGAGAATAGCAGAAATGCGAAGCCGGCAGCGCGCTTGAGGATTTCCTCAAGGTTTCGGCGCCGTTGCGAATTTTCGTCTCTTCGTGATCTCAAGCGAACAAAGACGGAGTCAAGCTCTTCGAGCGCCTGGCCAATGTTATGCATTCTGGGATCGTCTTCGGTGATGGTCTTCGAGCCGTAGGTAGGCTGAAGCATTGCCGCAGTTATGGCTCGCCATTTGCTGAGAAGTGACGCCCGAGCTACAGAGCCCGTCAGCTGTAGCCCCATGGGAGAAATCAGGAGCAACATACCTTGTCCATCCTCTTGCAGTCCCGTCATTGATTCCAAGCATCCGCTAACTTCTGGTGGGAGGAGGCTCGTAGCTGGGTGACTCCTAAGGCCAATTCTTGAGAAAACAGCCGATGCGATGAGATAACGCAGCGCCGGGGTACGAGCTTTCGGAGCAGCAATAGAGGATGCCAGCGCTGAAATTGAGATCTGAGGGTTCTCTATCAAGGCAGCAACTGCCATCTGGTCGATGGTATCCAGATCGATCTCGGAAGTGCGGTAGTAGCTTTGAACGTGGTTGTTGATCAAACTGCGGAGTTTCGACATCTCCCCAGAGATACTGTCATCCGCTGGTGGCTGCGGCAAGTGTTTCTCCGCCGAGGAATTCCATGTCCCAATTGCGGTTACTTGCGAGAGACCTGGCGCTTTGTTCTCTCCGTACGACGGAGACCGTTTCAGAGGAATTTCGGTGTCGTAGCGGGGCCTTTTCTGTTTCGACCTCCGGAACCATAGGCAGAGAATGAGGGAGGCGAGAAGAATTCCTCCAATCGCGGCTCCAACTCCAATACCAGCGGCTGCTCCAGGATTGATGCCGCCGTAGTTGCCTCCGCCAGAATTTCCTGTACTCGAACTCGATGCTGGGGCACTGTTGGCGGTCGTACTAGCCGTCGGTGATGGAGTTGAGCCGCTGCTCACTGATGATTCGACAAGTGATAACCTATTGATTGTTTTGGCAATAGAAAACTGCCCTGAAGGGGCGACAACCTCAACGACGGCTTGTCCAACGGTCACGATACGGGTTCCACCCGGATTGGGCGTAACCTGCGCAACATCGACGAAGGCGGTCTCTCGTGAATTAGTGTACTGTACTTGTATTTGACCAACTCCGCCGGGGGGAGGAGTATAAAGGGACACGCCGTCTGTCGTTTCATGACCAGGTGCTTCCTTGGACCTTATCTTTGATGCTTCCGGATTTGGATTGTTGGAAGAATCAGCGGTAAGTCCAGCTTGGGACGACATATCTCTTAGAAGGAGAGTCAGAGAGGGAGATTCTGAGTGAAGAGTAGAATATCGAGAAAGGGACCGGTAGGAAAAGTAAGACAGGTCAGGCTCCGCTCCAGGGAAATGGGCTCACGGAGCAGCTCAAGGAAGCGAATGCCTGCGCAATGCACTGGCCAGCGGCAAGGATTGAAAATTGGTATCTGAGCTGATGCGTGCAGGTAGCCTCCTCCATTTGTACGGCAACCAGCAGTACGTGGTTGGGGGCCAGAATGACCCATGCACGCCTCATGTAGGCGCCCTCCTCTGTGCATCCCGAGAATTTGCACGTCAGAGTCAGGAGAGGGGGTGCGATTGGATAGGAGCACATGATTGCTTGTCGCCCGGCGGATCACTAAGCGCAATTGCACAAGTATGCACTTTCAACGGGAAACGGTGGGAAGGACGAAGCATCGCCATGCATTTCAAATGGCTGGCAGCCGTGGAATGCGCAGGGGCCGCAAAGATGGTACTCGTGAGAGCCAACCGCTTGGAGATATCTGGTCCGTCGCTGAGCTCGGCCGTGGGGGGCCTGTCCTCGCCGTTTGAGAAGGGATGCGAGGCGCTGTACTTCTGCGGCACAGCGCTACAGAGGCACTGCTTGTGTCAGGCATGCAGAGGCCGGAAGCGGACTGCTGCGCCGCTGGTGCTACCCACACGGCGGTTCAGCCTTGCGGACGGCAGGGGACGCCGTGGGGGCCAGAGGCTGCCGATAACAGGCGCATGCGGCACGGCGGTCAAAAGCAGGCCTGTGTGAGAGACGCCCTGCGGCCCCGCAGGTACTTCTTGCGAGCCGCAACGAGGTTCCGAAGACACCAACATGTACATGTACGGGGCGGAACGACAGCCCCCGGCGGCGGCGGAGGGGCCTCACATGGTGGTGGCGGTCGACTTTGGCATGACCTGTAAGTCATCTCAGCCACGGCTGGAGCTCGGTTGCTTGCTGGCATGGCGAGGGAGGAAAGAGAGGGCTGGAGTCATCGCAGGGTGAGCGTGCGACGTTGGAAGCTTCGGCCGAGCTCCGCCCAGGTGTCTCCGTCACGTGCGCTTCGCCTGCTCCTGCCTCACCCTGTCCACCAGCAGACCCAATCTCACTCTCGCTTCCAGGCACAGGCGTTGCGTACACCAATCTGTCCATCGGCTCGGAGACCGTCCGATGGATCCAGAAGTGGCCAGGCCGCGGGCAAGCCAACGAGAACAAATGCCCCACTGTGCTCGTCTATCCCCACCAATCACCAACGCCTTCGTCTTGGGGATTCCAGTCCGAGACGATATCAGAGCAGACCGCAGAAGACCGCGAATACCGGGAGTGGTTCAAAACGTACCTGGATCCCGCCAGACTGCAGCAAGCACAGGCCGAATTTCCACAGGAGACGCCCGGCTCCGTCCAAGAGGTGGAGAAGTGGTTCGAGGACTACATGCGCCACCTGTACCAGCACATCGAGTTTGTGCTGAGCCAGGAGCTCGCTGGCGTATACTGGCCCGACGCCTACATCGAGTTCATTTTCAGCGTTCCGACGACCTGGGACAACCCGACTGTGGAGAGGTTCAGAGCAATCATCCACCGAGCCGGATTCGCTCGGCATGTGAGACATGTTGTTTCCATTGGCCTGACGGAGGCCGAGGCTGCCGCCGTCCACACGTCTACCGAAGCCCCTGGAGTCTTCAGGGTATGTTTCTCCAGTGATTGATCGCCTGCATCGGTGCGACGCATTCCATCTTCGACCCTTTGCTGATTCGTGCAGGACCAAGACATTCTCCTCGTGTGCGATGCAGGTGGCGGCACTACTGACTTGTCCGTTCTGAGAGTCGTCGCCAATCAGAGCCATTGGATGTCACTTCAACAGCTCGATGTTGTTTTTGGTGAGTGAACTTTCCCGCCACTATCACGGTCTTATCTGAGAGGATGCAGGAGAGACAATCGGCTCGGCGGCGATTGATAACGACTTCGAGAATCTGGCCTTGGAGCGTCTGTCGAGAGTTGACCGATCTGTCATCGGGCTGGGGCCGGAAGAAACAGCTTGGCAAATGATGAAGAGCAAAGAGTTCCAGAATGCCAAATGCGAGCATGGAAGTCCAAGCGATACGCCTATATTCTCCGTTGGCATTCCACAGATTGACAGAAATTACACTCAAGTTGATGTCGGAGTCATGCATGGAGAGATGAGATTCAGAAGGCATGCTGGTTTCAAGTCACGTCCTCAAAAAGCAAACACTGATAGAGCAACAGAGGAGATCTACAGCAGCTTTTCGATAAACAGATTAGGAAGATGTTCGGTCTCGTTGACCATCAGTTGGAGAGACTGCAAAGAAGATATCCGGGCGAGCAGGTGGTAGGTTTTCACACCCTCGATCAGTGCAAGTTACTAAACGATTGGAGTCCCACGTCATCCTCTCAGGCGGTCTTGGAAATAGCGCCTATGTCCAGCAACGGCTCATGGAGAGATACGCTCGAGGCGTGCAGGCTTTTCAAAACGCCCAGAACATCCGCTTCAGAACCGCTCCAGACCCACAGCTGGCTGTTTGCAAAGGTCTAGTCACAGATCATCTCAGGCAGCTCAAGAGTGGGAGAAGTGTGCTTGACTGGAGATGTTGTAGAGCATCATATGGCACTCTTTGCAAAGTTCTCTATGACAAGAAGAATCCAGGTACGTGTTTGAACACGGCCGGGACAAAAAGCGAGCGCTGCTTACTCGACACAGATCACCACGGCAAAAAGACCCACAAAGACCCGATCAACGGCAAGCTCTACGTTTCCAACGCCATAGCCTGGTTCATCAGAAAGGTTTGTCAACATCCCCTTAAGACCAGCACAGAACTCACACCTCCCAGGGCGAAGCGATCCGCATCAACAACGCAATCATGCACAACTTCAGCAGGAAACTGACGCCCGGCGACCCCCAACGCGCCTTCCCCACCTGGATCATCAAGAGCGACAACGACGTCGACCTCCTGCCCTTCCAGATGGGCCCCGGCGCCGAGATCCTGTGCGAGATCCAGTCCGACCTCTCCGGCGCCGACCAGCGCGAGTTCAAGGAGAAGAACCGCCGCTTCTGGCAGGCCAGCCAGCGCTACTACATCGTCGAGTACCAGATACAGGTCATCATCGGACCCGCCGACCTGCGTTTCGAGCTTTGTATGAGCACGCTCCCCTTGCCGTCCGCTTGCGAGTCTCACCTGCTGACGCGTGCATCCGCACAGGGTTCAACGGCCAGAAAATGAGCAGAGACCAGCCCATCCGCGTCGAGTGGGCTCCGGCAACGCCGCCGCAGCAAGTGGCTGCGGAAATGCCGGCTTCGCCGCAGAGACAGGCGTCCGGAGAGAGCGTGTATTTGCCGCGCACAGAAGAGCAAAAGCGTATGCTTGGGAGCTTGGCAAATATCTTGAGTAGCAAGTAAACAGCAATAGATGGCTATAGAGTCAGTGGTGAGGAAACCTCTCATTTGGACGTTTGGGATTAGGTTGCTTGGGAAGAGGAGTGTGGAATCAGACTGCGGGGTCCTCTGTCTATTTCATGAATCCACGCTGCGGCGGACTTGCGCGAGTGCACTTTAACTCGCGGTATTTTGGCCATAAATGAGATGCCATGCCATGTTGTATTGGTCCTGAAATTGTGAGGAATCGATAAAACCATCATTTTGCATGAGGCAGCATCACAGCGTTGGCGGAACAGTAGAGACGCGCAGAAACTAGTCACATTGTTGTAACTTGCAACAAAGGATCCTCTCGGAGATCACTGGGAGCAATGGAGCTTAAGACCAGCACAGGAAGATTGTCAGGACGCCTACTTATGGCGTAGATCCCTCCTGTCGGCCTTCACATGTGCCCAACTCAGGCAGCTTCTCCAACAAATAAGTCCAGGCGCTGATGCTATCCCAGCCGTTACAGATGAAGACGGCGTGATATCCAATGTTCCAAGCAATGACGCCGCTGAGGTTGGCAACCGACCAGCGTGAAGCGTAAGTGTAAATATGAGATTGATTCAGGCTATGGAGGCTACAACAGTGAGGTGGGTGGCTCTGGTGACGAGGCTGCAAAGAAGGAGACCTGCTGCAGTGAGACGCCATCAGCTCTAAGAACTCAGAAACAGGTGAGAGGGTTGACGATACTCACTACTTCGCATTTTGCGGATCTTCTGGCCTACGTCTCCTTGGCCTACCTGCTCAGCTGAGCTTTGTTTTGCCTCTCCGGACACTGTATAGGAGATTAGAGCGAGTAAGGAGAGCGGTGTCGTATTCGGGAAATGGGAAGCAGTGTGGGTACTGCAGACAAGCTCGGACCGAGTGCAGAGGACGATCCAGGAGGCCTATGGTTGCTTGTTGAGGCGCTCAACAAGTGACAATGCTACCAGCGCAATTGGACCTGATATGAGCATTACGTCACATATATGATAGACCTCTGTGAAATGATTACTGAAAGCTGCGTCACAGGGGAGAAGTCTCTCAACGGATGTAGACTCTGGGAGTGCTTAATGGATGCCGAACTAGCCTTCTTTGGATGATGCGCCGTTCTATCATGAGAGGAAATGGGAGCTTTGAACACTCACATGAGACCAGAGAATCGGTACACATGTACATCCTGTCGGGATAAGTGAATCTCCCTGATCGCATCATTATTATTGTAGGACTCGTCATATCTTACGATACGCAACTGTGGAATTGCCCTAGAGCAGAGTACCCATGCGAAGCCTCCTGCAATATAAGCCCGATGATTTGGTATGACGCAGACCAGCAAAATCTCCTGGTGTGGTACAACAACGACGCTTACGTTACGTTGGGCGTTGAAGTAGTGGCTCATACTCAAAGACATGCCAGGAACGCGTGTCTCGCTGCCCTGCGCGCGCTATTGACGGACCGCTGTCCGAACGCTTTTACGGCCCGAAGCCATCCTCCCGGCCCCGCAGTCGTGTTCCTCCAATCTCATCCTCGTTGCGGGGCACCTCGTTCTTGAACATTCGTGTATTCCCGCAGTCGTGCATCCCTTGACTTCTGGCATGCGATGCTGTGCGATCGGTCGCCTTGGATATCGAGCCGGATGATCGAAGGTGTGGAGACGCGGCAGAGGGGTAGATAAGATGAGGGAGCGCTGCAAACCGATGCACCTATCACGTCTCGCGCGCTCGGTGTCTGGTCATGTTTATCATAGTGTTCGTCAGCATTCTAAAGTCTTTGGGGCTGTGGGGCTAACGATTGCAACACTCGGCATGGATGTGCGCAGTCGAAGAGCGCTCAAGTCCCGAGGGCGATCAGCCCGCGGTCACAAATCCCGAGGGGAATGCAGCGCGGCCAAGAGCGCGGCCGTGGCCGCTATCAGATGCTGGTCAGAAAGACCAAGTTGAGGAAATCAAACGGTATGGTGGGCAGGCCGGTTGGGCTCAGTAGATGGTGAGCAGTGCTGCGTAGTACTGTCGTCACGGTGGAGAAGCGCAGGTTCAAAGCAGCCGACCTCCTAGTAGACCCTCCGATGAACGCTTTTTTTTTAGCCGACCAGCATGCATTGGACCCCTTCCAAGGTACCACCACGCGTTCGGCTGAAGAAAAGCCTGGGTATCATGACAAAGTTGCATTTCAGAGACGTGCTACACGGCTTGGCAGCTGCAGGAGCTGGAGTATCTGTAAGCAGTAGGCGAAACGAAGGGCAGCGAAAGTGGCTGAGGAATTCCACGGGCGCAGCCTTGTCTAGCTGGTGGTTGCGTCGTGTGAAGAAATGTGCTGGCGTGCAGTCAGCGTCGTGTACTGCTTGGGGGCTTCGGGATGGTGTGCAGCCAAGACCACGGCGTCCAATGGCGGGGCCGGGCAGGACCAACAAGTGTAAAAGAAAGTGGAAGCTTTCGTCCAGAGGGTGGCGTGTGCTAACTTCGAAACGCACAGCTGCAGGAGAGCAGCCGGCTCGTCCAGACCCGTTGCCGTGTCGCATCGTGAGATCAATAGCGCACGCGCAGGAGCTACCGCAGTTGAGCGAGGGCGGAGAGAATCCTGGGGGCGGCTGCGACTGCTACGGCGTGAGACAGCGAGCCTACTGCCGGCACTCGCGCTGCGAACCACTGCGGGACGGCAGCCGAGGTTCCGAGCCTGAGGCCTGCGGCCTGATCGGCCTGTGGCGGCATCCAGGAGACGCCCCAAACCAGTAGGACGACGACCGGCTCCAGACATGAGATCACCAGTGGCGCCGATCCAGGCCTGCACGTGGAGGCGAGCGCATGAGGCATCCTGGCTGCGTATCCGCAATCCCCCAGGCGAGAGATGAGGCGCAATTCGAGAGGGCCTGCGGAATGCGTGCGGCAGCGGCAGGGCAGCGGCGCCGGGCGTTAGCTGCGCAGCAGGGCAGCCGTTGACAGGCGCGGCACGGCAGGGTCGCGCGAGACAGCAACGTCGTCGCGACGGCGGCAGCGCTGGCGACCTGCAGCACATGCCTCGGCGGGCGTGCCCAATGAGGCGTGCTGGCGTGCGGCCGCCCAACACAGGAGGCAGCACAGCTCAGCCGCATCCAGCCCCTGGCGGGCACCGGCTCCGTCGAAATGCTCCTACTGAGCAGTGGTTGCAGTGATCGGCCGCGCGCTAAGCCACGGCCGCGCGCAAGCTGGACGCGTGAGCGCAAGGGTCGCGCTGGCCGGGTGGGCAGAGTCCGGCGGCCAGGGCGAGAGCGGACGGATTGGGAAGCGTCGTGCAGCAGCGCGGCCGCAACAGGCGAGGCTTGGCGATCATGACAAAAGCCAAAACGGCGGAGAGAAGGCCATGCGGCCGCGCTGCCACGAGGCGCCCGAAATAGGCAGCGATGCGAGAGCTTGTTGTGGCGGCGATCTCTGGGGAAGCCTCAGGCCCGCGCTCGAGCGCCAAGCGGCGCGGAAGGGCAGCCGCGCTTCCCCGGCCAAGGGCGCCGAGCGCACTACGCCCGAACTGCTCCCTCGGCGCCGGCTTGATTTTTTTCTGGTGCGACGACTGCGCTCGCGGGCAACGAGCACTCCGGACCCTGCCTAGCACAAACCTTCCAATCTCCAGCTTACTTTGCGACCATTCCCAGAAGTGCCGAGACGAAACTCTGTCGGCTAATCCACGCCCGGCTGTTCTGCCCGAACTTGACTCGCGCGCAAAACCGCAACCTTAACCAAGCCACCACGAGCCTCACCTCCCAACCCACGCGAAACCCCTCCCGTTGCGCGACCTTGCACGTCATCTCAGCATGCCTGCCCCCGCCATCCCTGCCCCGCCCGCCCTCACCGAGGACCAGGCCGACGATCTGCTGTACCTCGCCCGCGCCAACGAGACCCAGGACCTCAGCCAATACCTCCAGGAGCTGGCCCAGAGCCATGCCGGCAGCTCGCCAGCCGACGTCCTGGTGGCCGCTGTGGACGCGCACTCGGGCAACAGCGCCCTGCACTACGCCGCCGCAAACGGCCACACCGGTATGTTGAGCAAGGCCACCCCGCGTCTTGATACCTCGTGGGGAAGCGGGCTGACCAAATTTTCTCCGCGGCTGTGCAGAAATCCTCGACGTGATCCGTACCACCCTTACATCGGCAGCGCCCTCTCCCGAGCACGCAAAACAAACCTACACCTCATTTGTGAACCTCAAGAACTCGGCGGGCAACACGGCGCTGCACTGGGCTGCCCTCAACGGCCACTTGTCGGCCGTGAAGACCCTCGTTTCGCTTGGCGCCGACGCTACCATCCTCAACACCGCCGGCCACGACGCCGTGTTCGAGGCTGAGCAGAACGGCAAGAACGATGTCGTGGGCTGGCTGCTCGTCGAGGGCGGCGCACTGGACACGGTTGTGGGGGCATTGAAGGAGGAGGAGACTGCAGAGTCCAGCAAGAATGGGGAGAAGGACGACGAAGGAGAGGACGTGGAGATGAAGTTCAGTGTGGGAGATACTTCCGAAACCGGCGTCGAGAAGGGCGTCGAGAAGCTGCAAGTGCACGACGCAGGGAAGTCGAAAGAGAATGCGAGCGGGTGAGGAGATCGAAGTGGGTCTGGCCAGGAACACCTCATCCAACATCGCCCCAAGTGAGGAGCCGTGCGACCAGGTGCGGAAATAACTGGCATCAGGAGCGCGGCTCTTTACCGCGTCTGTATATGGCGTACCGGCGCAAACGCTATTCCCGCACGGCCTCTAGCTAAATTAGCCTCAGGCTATAAAGCTGAGGCCACCGGATGCATCACCAGAGGTGCCACAGGTACAAGTCTGGAGGCTCGAGAGCCACGTGTTGGGAAAATGCCGCAGGCTTGTAATTGCGCGATTATCTATCATGCAACAAGATTGACCGAAACGGTCCTTCAAAACTTTTAAACTCTCCGTAAAACTCACTCGGAAAGGCCGAGTCCAATTGTGAAGATGGTTCTGTGGTTCGTGCTGCGCTCCATCAGTAACGGCTGAGATACGGTGCCACTGTTCTCTAAGAAGGTCAATGCTCTCCGGAAGAGAGAAACGAAAAAATAGTACAGATAAGGAAAAAAAGACCGGAAGGGGATGAATGAACCCACCGCGCCGTTAGTGCAAATATTGCAGTCCTTAGTCAAGAGGACTATCCGAACGCCAGTAATGCCGTGAAACATGAGCTGGAAAGAAGTAAAGAGAGGTCCAGAAGCTCTTAGCAGGCTTGAAATAGACTCTTAGCTACGTGGAAGCCCCGTGTGGCGTGCAAGACAATACGGAGCACTCACTTGACAAATCGCCTGCTAGTCTCTGAGCCACGCACGCCTCTTCTCCTCCTTCTTCTTTGCAGCCTTTGCCTTGAAAGCTTGGAGCTCCTTCTTTGACAGTCTCTTGTTCTGGCGCTCTGCCTTGAGGCTCCTTCCGTCGTGGCTATTGGCGGCTGCGTCCACGTCGAAATAGGCATTGAGCTGGCGCTTGCTCTTGTTCTCGTCATTGTGCTGCTCAGGAGCAAGGTTGCCGGCCTGGAAGCGGCCAGTGAAGCGGTTGAAGGTTCCGGTTTGCGTGTAGGCGTCGCCACCAAGCGCGGCGGCATGCATGGCGGCGGCAGTGCCAGGGTCAACGACGGCGGTTTCTTCATCTCCGTCGGTGTACTCCTGCGCGTAGTCGGCATTTGGGTCAAAGTCGCCGTGAATGGCCGGATTGTAGCCGCCGACACGCTTGCGGGGCGGCGAGCCCAAACTGCTGGCCCCAATGGCGGCAGTCCCAGGCGCGGCAGCCACGGCGGTGGAGGAGGAGGCTTCAGGAACCCGCGGATTCTCCCACTGCGTCACACCGGTGTGGCGGTTGTAGAAGTAGTACGCGCCAACATTGTGATCCCAAACAGGCTCCCAGCCATCGTCCTCCTGCGCCGGCGGCGCTTCGTCAGGCAGCGGCGGCGGCACTTCGTCGGTGGGCAGCGGGGGCGCGTCGCTGGCGGCAGCGTCTGAGGGCTGAGGTTGCGCGGGCGGCTCAGACTCTGGGCTGCGCTTACGCTTCTTCGCGGAGATGGAGGGTTCCGCTGGCGAGTCCTCTCTCGGAGGCCTCACATCCGGGCTCTTGTCTGCCTCAGCAGCCTGGCCATCGGCAGGCGGTGCTTCCTCCGTGGGTGGGGCACTGCCGGCAGCCGAAACTTCTGCTGTTTCCTGGACGCTCCCTTCCGCGGGCACTGTGTCGTCGGCGCGGTCGGCGGCGGCAGGCTCGTCGAGGGGCCGGGGCGACTGCGCCTCCGCATCGCGCTGGCTGGTGTCGGCGGGCATGGCGAGGGCGATAGCAATGGCAGATAGGCTAGGATGGGAGCGTGCGGGCAGGGCCTCGGAGGAGCGGTGCAGGCCAGCGTCCAAAGCCTCATACGACATGGGTGGCAGGACGGGCGTTGCGCGCGCACGTGATGCGGCACGTGCGCGGGCTCTCGTGGCGTCGGGCATGGGTGCGCGGATCCTCCCCCGAAGCGTGGAGTAGAAACCAACTGCCGTGCGCGCCCCTGCCCGGCTGCGCAGGGTGCCGGCCGGCACTGCGACGGGGAGCCCTGGAGCCCTGGCGCCCTGGAGCCCGCGGGCGCGCGAGCCCTGCAGCCCGCGAGCGCGCGGCCCTTGCGCGTGGTGTCGGCACGGCGGCCTGGGGCGCTGCTCTGCTCGCTGCTCGCTGCTCGCCGCGCGCCGGCTGGCCGGCCTCCAGGTCCCGCGCCTGTCGGCAGATGCTGAAACTGCCTGCAGCAACCAGGAGACGCGCCTTAATCTGGGCCAGACGCTTGCCCGAGCGCGGCTAGGCCTGGGGGCAGAGTGCGGGACAGCGAATCGATCGACAGCTAAATACCGCCTCCCCTGCGCGCAGCCATGCCCTCTGCCATCCCATCCACCACCGGCCATCGCGCTCGCCGGCCCCATCGCCCTGTTTGTTGCCCGCAGCCAAGCGTGCCGTGCTGCACCAGCCCAGGCCGCTGCCGGCTGCTCGCCAGCGCTGCCGCCGCCGCTGCTCCTGCCGCCGCCGCTGCTCGCGCTCCGCCTAAGCAAGCGCCGTTTCACCGTGCGCGCTGTAGACGTGCGGCCGGGCTGCTCCTTTGTTATCGCCCTCCCTGCGCTCGCTGCCCGCGCGGCACCTGGCCTGCTCGACTGCCGTCGCAAACGGGCCGAAGGCGAAACCCCGTCGCCTCAGCCCTGACTGCCGGGCATCAGCTGCGCGCTCGGTACTTCCGAGTCTCGTCAGCCCTCCCTCTGCGCGCCCACGCTGCCCGGCCTGCCCTGTCTGCCCGGGCTGTCCCTCCCGGCCTTGGCTCCTGCTCAGCCGAGCGCGACCCAGTTTAGGCCTTCCGTGGTACCGGGTCGTTGACTAGCTTCACCTTCGATGGCCAGAGCTTGGCCTGCCCGGTACTCGCTCGGCTCGGAATATAACTAGCTCTAGCCCTCCTGCCTGCATCTCTCTGGGGCTCGCCTACGGATCCTCTGTCGCGACTACAACACCTCCCTCGCATCGCCCCAAATGGAGTCCTCTGCGGAGCCGCCCCGCGCCCCGCACGTCCTGCCCGGCCTGCAGGCCCCGTCCCGCTCGCCGGACTCGTACGCTTCCTACAGGACTCCGCCGTCTGCTGCCCCAACGGACCGCTACTATGCCACCGCCTCGCCCTCGCACCGCCCCTCCATCGCCGCCTCCCAGAGCGAGAGCGTGCAGCTGCCCAGCCTGCGGACCCTCATCCACCCCCAGCTTCTGAGTTCTGCTGCGCCCAGTGCCTCGCCCGCCCCCGTCACCCGCCTCCCCAGCCTGAGTGGGTTCGACCAAGGCTTGCCCGCGGATCGGTCCGTCAACGGCCACGGCTATGCGGCCCGTGAAGAGAACCAGGTCCCCCACAGCTCCGCGCTGCCAGCGTCGTCAGGTCCCCAGCCGTACCCGACCTACACCTCTGCCGCCGCCAGCCTGCCCGCAGCTGTGACCGGCATCCGCACCCATGCACCTGCAAGTGACTCGACGTACCAGTCCGTCCGGCATGAATCCATCTCTTCTGGTGTCAGCGCAGGCTCGGAAAATCCATCGCCGTGCGATGAGACCAACGATTCGTCGGCACTCCGGGTCAAACGACGCGTTGGCGATCTCTCCAGAGCCCCGGTGCGGGCTGCGCGATGCATTGGCCAGCAGGAAGTTCCCGGAGAGGGCCTGTGTTACGTGTACGAGGACGGCTCGTACTGCCGGACTGTCATCGACGGAGAGCCTGTCAACCCGTCCTGGGGAGTCACGAAGGCCGGCAAGCCTCGCAAGCGGCTTGCACAGGCATGCCTGACCTGCCGAGAGAAAAAGATCAAGTGTGAGCCGGGCGTTCCAAAGTGTGCTCAGTGCGCTCGCGCTCGTCGTACGTGCAGAGGGTGAGTAGTGCTTTTATATTTCTGCGACCCGAGCATTCCTGATCCACTCGCTTGCATGCTTTGAGTCAACCGAAGTTCTTTTTCCGCGGGCGCCACGAGTTGCGGTTGACGGGTGGCCTGCCGTCGCTTCCAAGTACCCGTTGAAGCTAGCTCAGCAACTGACAAAGTTACAGCGGGCTCAGCGGTCAAACCTCAAACACCGATGGCATGAAGGTGGACCTCTCCGAGACTTTGATTACATCTGTCAAGCAGCATCCCGAGGACTCGTACAGCTCGCAAGCTTCGCCATCACAGCAACCCCAGCGCACCATCTCCCCTCCGTCTCGCGGTCTTGCAAAGCCGCAGCACATCTTCAACGAGATCGGTAAACCGGGAGACCCGGATGCGTCGCGGAAACGTCGCTACCGCAGCTCGTCGGATGAAGAGGATAACCTCCGCACCGCTCTCGCCCCGCGTGTCGCAACAACTGGTGCTGAGGGCTCAGCCATGCATGCGATCGCTCGCTCCTCTCTGGACCTGGATCCCTACGAGCAGGATCCCATTCTGACCAAACACCTTTTGGATCTCTTTTTCACCTATGTCAACTCATCAACATACGCCGTATTCCCGCGTGAACCATTCATGAGATGGGTGACAAACAGACAGCCCAAGACCACAGATGAGAAGCTTGTCATCTACTCATTACTTGTCATGGGCAATGTCTTCTCCACCGAGCCAGAATGGCGCCATACTGAGAAACAGCTTCTGGAAATCTGCAACACTGGCCTGCAACGACGCATTGGCAAGTTCACCCTCCACATGTGTCTCAGCAGATTGTACATTGGCTTGGCCCACTTCGCACGTGGCCGGCACGAAGAAGCTTGGGATTGGTGTGGTGCCTTCTTGAGAGCCATCAGCGCCTTGAAGCTTAACCTGGAAGACGGTGTGAGCAGTGACGACGCGGAAGGTCTCTTTGGATTTGACCGCAGGATGGGAGAGGAGTGCAGGCTGCGCACATTTTGGGCAGGGTTCCTAATGGACGTATGTGCTTCCATACCTATCGGCCATGGCTCTACTGACCACAGTTTCAGCGTTACAATGGCTTTTCAGGAGGCACTCTTTTCACGATCGGCGTCGACGATGTCTGCGTGCGGCTTCCCTGCTCAAAAGCAGCCTACGATGCAGGCCATCCCCTTGAGACGCCCGTGTTCGATGGCGGTTACATTGAGGAGCGCGCGCTGTTGCGGAACATCAGCCCAATGGGCTACCACTCGCTCGTATCGGCAATATGGGGCGACGTGTGGACTTTCACTACACGTGCAGCCCGCAAGCCAACAAGCATGCGCTTGAACGAATACACGGCTTTCTACGACCAGACGAACGAACGCCTGGACGAATGGGTTGCCTGCTTGCCCGCAGAGCTTCAATACAATGAGGACAACTTCTACTCCGCCATTGATGCTGGCTACGCCGGCACCTTCGTCGGCATGCACGCACTTCACCAGGCTACAATCATGCGACTCAATCGCTATGCCCGGCACTCCTCCCTGCCCCCTCACATCCTGAGCCGCAACGCATACCGCGCTAGTACCACGGCTCGCCACCTCCTCTGTAATATCATAGCCCCGGTGACCCAGGCTGTGCGCTCTCAGCGCCTGGGGCCCAACCATGCGTTTTCATTTGCCACCCCATTCCCAGGATACGCTGTCCTCATCGCTACCGACATTCTGTCCGCAGGTGGCATAGCTGACGATATCACAACCACCATGGAAATCATCACCAATGGGCTAAAGTGCGTCCAGGAGATCGCTTCTTTCTGGGCGAGTGCTCGCGCACAACAAAAGGCTGTTGAGCTACGGCTAGTGTACCTAGCTCAGACCGCCATGAATCAAGGAGCGCCAATGAAGAAGTTTGAAGGCTGTCAGGTCTGGCGCGCAGAGAAGCCTCTCGAGTCTGGCTTTGCCGCACGGGATGACATTATGTATGGTGCAGACGACGAGGCATTCTTTTCGGCGCTGCTGCGCAAAGAACCCACGAAGCGAAGGGAAATGGGGATGCCCATGGTTGTCTCATGAGTGGCAGGCACCGAAAGCGCGTACTGGTTGCGTGCGCCACTCTACATTCTTTCTAATTGTTTCTCTTTGAATATACGGAGCAAAAGATAAATACATGGGTACAGTATGGGTCGGTATACGGATTGGGTTTATTATTAGGGATCGGGACTCTCCGGATACGACGATTCTCCACGGTATTTCCTTGGCTTGCAGGGCTACGCGGTCTTTCTTTCCCTTTGTTTCCTGCAATCGTCTCTCCGGCGTTGAAAAGCCGAAAGCTCCCATTGTTTCCTTGTCCTGTAAATTAATGTGTTGGGCTGGGTACCAGGGTGCTTGGGGTCTAATCTACATGTCAACGAAAAAGTGTATGGACGGTCTTCAGTTTACAGGTGTTTGTGCGTCACTGGTCCCCTCAGGGACTAGTGCGTTGATCTCAGACGTGTTCTATTCCACTACGAATACACCGTTAATTCATACAATAGGAGGGAACTGTTGCAAACAAGCGCTGTCAAACTGGGTTTGCTCTGCCGTTGTCGAGCCAGCGCTCCTGCATTCAAGCAGCGTCAAGACGGTGGCTCTACCCCTCACATCACGATAAGGTGCAACAAGCGCAATCACGAGAAGGTCAGAAACGCGCCTCAGGAATCTAGATCTTCCAGGGCCGCAGGTGGTCCGGCCGGCCAAAACGTCTCCCGCTGACTCGACGTCTGTTTTCCCGCCCGCCAGGACTCCGCCAAAGGAGTTAACGGGCGCGTTGCTATGTCCGGGCGCCGACTGGAACCTCCCTTATCGAAGAGAGAGAGAGTTCAAACTCTGTCGTGGCTCTTGGAGGGGCGAGGAGTGCCGGGCGGCGGCTTGCTTAAGCGAAAAAGAGTTGGAATCTTAAACTGTCGCTGGTGGGCTGCAGCAAAGGCCAAAAACACGCCACAACCGCGTGCTCTTTTTGCTTTTTGAGGCTCACCGCGAGAACGGCCGAGGGGGGTGGGTGGCTCGAGATGCACTCGAACCCTGCGGGCCGTAGGGCTTGTTGTCCGGATAGGGCTTGAGCGCGAGAGGGGTTTTGGCTGCAACGCTACTCCGAGCGCCGCGAACACGCTCGTGATGCCTTCGCGCGAGCCTGTCTGCCCGGAGACGCCGTCTTTTTTTTTTTTTTTTTTTTTGGCTCGCCGGCTGAGGCGCCTGCTGCTGGTGCGCGACGCCGTTGCGTGCATCGGGAAAAAGCAACGAGAGGGCAGACGTCCGACGACGTGTTCGCCAACGCACGCACCGTTGCTATCTTACTTATCGCCGCCGCGCCACGAGCTCGAGGACTGCTCGTG